>CM067481.1:25804220-25949386 GCA_034552555.1 Semaprochilodus insignis | reverse complement strand
CACATATATATATATATATATATATATATATATATATATATATAAATATATATATAATGTAGTCTCATATTTCCTGTCACCTCACCTTACCTCACCTTGTCGCCTATCATCTTATCTTGTCTACTGTCTTCTCATTTCATCTATCATCTCGTCTCATATCATCTCATATTATATAATTTTATCTAATTTAATCTAATCTCATACGATGTGATAAGTTTCACCTGATCTGATCTCAAATCTGACCTCTACCATTCTGTGAGGTTTAAACAATAATGAAAACACTTTAACATGAGACGAGATAAATTAGCCATCCAAATTATTTAATTACCATCCGAATCATAGTGACTGTACTACTGGTACTTGTTTTACCAATACATCATGATTATTATTTTATTTTAACTATTGTATTTGCTACTTCATGTTCTGCTGTCTGTATATACTCCAGTAAATGATGGGTTAAAGAATGAATAAAGTTACATTGATGTGAAGCACACCACTGTTTTTCTGGTGAAAGTCTGTACCAGTTTGATGTGTCACACACCATTTGAAAAAAACACTGAAGTTGAATCCAAGATGGAGGCATTGAAGATGGCCATCGTATCGGTGATATGGCCTAACCGGTTTCCCCCTTCCCCCACAGCTTGTGTTCATTCTATACGAGTGGTTCCTTACTGTCATGTCTTTATTTTTATACGCTTTATTATGTGGTCCAGGGTGTTTACAGGCTGCAGTTGGCCAGTAAACACCAACTCAATAGCTCTGATACAACACAGAGATCACAAATCTTCTGAAAGCAATAATGCTTAATAATGAAATAAGACAGGCAAATTCATTTAGCAAGAGAAGTTGTAGCAAATGTCCTGGGTTATAACCTGATATGGTCCGCCTTCAAACTAAGGAGAAGAATAAACTCCAATTTAATTCAAATGAATCCTCCTATTTACACCTCACTGGTAAATGAGGGTGACTCATTCTCTAACACCTGTGAAATGAGTTCACATCCACAATAAACAGAGCACTAACGGTGCTGTAGAGTGTGCGCTGGTGGTAAGGCAGTGAAGCGGAGTGCAGGAGTGGTAGCTGCAGGGTTGGCGTGAATTCCTCTGCTGTAACGCTGATATTCCACCTGCAACACATTTAAACCATGGCCAGCCCCTCTGTCTGCCTCTCCTGTGTTTTATTTCTCCGACAGAGAGCACGGCGAAAAGAGGGCAGCCTGTGGATTTTTCCATCTCGCCTTACAAAGAACAGCATCTGCTTTATGCAGCTGCCTGTCATTTGATTATTCTGACAGCATAAGCAACAAGATCAGAAAAAAAATGCCTGACCAAAACCAGAGATATATGAGACATTTTAGACAATTAATTAGACATTTTAGGCATTTTATCATCTATATCAGTTTAGTACATCTGCGGTTATTCAGTGGGTCCTTTTTAAAAGTTACTGACAGCCCTTAATTCCAATCAACATTTTTTCATGAGGTTTTAAACCTCACAGAGAACTACACCCTTAAAATAGCTCTTCTTCCTTTGAGAAGACAATGTTCTCATATATGGATACATTGCATGGTTAAATTGTGCTCTACAATGAAAAATCTGTTGTGATGAGTTCTTTAAAAGAAAAAAAAAAAAACAGTTCTGTATAGCACAAAATGGTTCTGCTGTTACTACAAGTAATGGAATCTTTTTGCCAACAGTGTAGCTCCGCTGGAACAAAGGACATATATAAAGGTTACCAGAAACAATAAATGATGATACATTTAGACTTATATGGACAATATTTGAGCTACACATACAGAAGTAGTGTCTCTCAGTATGGCATTGGACCGCCAGACGTCTCGGCATGGAGTTGTAGATGTTCCTAATGGTGTCCTGCGATAATCCATCCCGTGCAGCTTGAATAGTCTCACACAGTTCCTGCAGATTTTGCGGTAGGGGTGGAGGTGGAGGGACACCAGGCCTTCCGGACATGTGATGCATGACAACAAAATGTTCATCTTGGTGCTGACCACGGTGCCTCCACATAGATTCGTTTGTCGTCTTTACCAAGACAAAAGGACTTGTCATTGAAGATGACCCTCTGCCATTCTGAGTCACTCCATGAGAGTCTGGCACAACACCATTGCAATCTTTGGTGATGTTGACGGAGTGTTAAGGGCAGTCATTGTAACAGTCTGCGTGCATGTAGCCCTGTGTTGTGTAGCCATCTGACAATGGTACTGGCACTAACAGGATGACTCATGGAGGGCATCACTGCTCGCCGAATGTCCGCAATCATGGCTGTTGGGTCAGTCAGGTACAGCGTTAAGATCCGTCCTTGCTTATGTCACATGCTTAGCCGAACGTGAACACACAATCTCAAACGTACCCACCAAGTATTTCGGGTCAGGTTAGACACTGTAAGTGTAAGAGCTGCACTCTGAAGAAGACTTACACTGTTTAGGGTCAAAATGAAGAAAGGAATAAACTCAGCATAGGGGAATGATAAAACCCAGCTTATTTAACATGTCTCCTCTGATCTATCAGGAGTAAAAACATGAAAACACGCGCACAAACACACACACACACACACACACACACACACACACACACACACACACAAGAATTAAAGGATAGGAAATTAAATGATCAAGTCTAAGACAGATGGCATGACTTCACTGGGTTAGAGTGGTTGTGTAAATACACACTGAGATTATCTATGTCACACATAATTGCACATTTCTTTGTAGTGCTCATCAGCCAGTCTAGTTTAAGTCAAATAAAAGTCATAGCAAAGCTGTGAAATGGTATTCCTCCCCCCCCAATGTCTTTTTTTGGTACAAAGTCTCAAATCAGTAACTTCTTGTTCATGTCCCCGGTAATATTAAGCATGATTCACAATATCATATCATATTTAAAAGACAAAATCTTTTCCATATTTAATTTCCATATCAATTATGTTTGTCTGTTTCTAAAATGTCTTCTGCATTATCAAGCACCAGCCGGTGGGGAACAAAGTATTAACCAATAATATCATGTTTCACTTCCCTGTCTCACCAGCCCCACCTAACATCAGGAGAAAAACCTCAACTAGATCAAATATGTCAGGGAGCAAGCTGGTGAACTTCTGGGCTGTTCAATCTGCAGGCCAATTGGATTTGTTTCTCAGATCAAATCCTTTGGGACAACTGTCCTCACTGTTATTTGCGAGTGATCAGATTGGATTTGCGTATACAAACACAACCAACCTACCTGCATAGGACGCTGTGTTTACAACATAGGCATCAGTAACTATGCAGCAAATCCCAGCACTTCCATCATTCTGGGTTTAACATTTTGTCGTTTGTTGCGTTGCAAGGAACACAAAAGACTCACTGAAATCCAATTTGAGCAGACAGAAAATCCAGACTGAGATGCATCCAAAAAAATCTGGTTGGAATTGCATTTTTAAACCACCTCCAAATGTGGTTTGGACCTAATTAGCAAAAATCGTTTTCTTGCTGTCCAGACTGCCCTCCACCCCCTCTGTCTAGTAACTACCTTCAGAAGGTCTTGATTACCGGAAGAAGATGTGTTAGATTTGGGTTGGAGGTGAAATTGCAGGATGGTAGCTCACTAGGAGCAGGGTTAGTGACCACAGCTCCAGGATAATGACCTCTTCAAAAGAGGTTAATTGGAGTCAGGTGTTCCAAACAGGTCAGGTGTAGGTTTAACCTGCCCTGTCATAAATTTTAGGGCTACTTGTTCTTTACAACAGACATGTCCAAGTTGTCTGATTTCTGAAGACCTCAGTTTGAAGAGAATCAGCACTATTGCTGTTACTCTCACTAGGAGTAAATATCCAGAACACTGTTTACACATACTAATACATCATCCTAACTGTTAAACATGGTGGAGGAAGTGCAATAGTGTGCGGCTGCTTTGCTGTCTGAAGGCCTGCACAGCTTGCAATCACTGAATTCCAGGTTGTGTCTGGGAATTCTACAGCGAAATGTTACAAAGTCTGAAGCAAATGGCTTCTAACTACTTCTGAGGATTGATCAGCAGCTACGGTAAGCATTTGGCTAAGGTTGCTGCCTATATTAGAGATTCCACTATTTGCTAAGTAGAGGTCAGCAGGAGATCACATACTGTTTCCAGGGGTTCACATACTTTTCCATTCATTGGCCTTGATTTTTTAAAGCATTTGTCCAATGAAAATATGTCAGACAACAATTTTATGTGTTTGTTATGACTGACATCAGTTATTGTTATGACTTGGATGGCGATCAGATCAGATTTTAGGAGAGATTTTTGGAAAAATCTAAATAACTATAAAGCATTCATGTTCTCAAAGCATTCATGTTCTCAAAAATAATCACCGGCATTTGAAATCAAGTTAGACAAAGCTTGGACTTGCTTCATTGGCAGAAATCAAGTTTCCTATTGTGCAAAGAATCTTTCAGCGACCTAATTTTATACACTCTTGCGAAAACAAATAGCTGTAGAGATTGAGATGTTACAGCAACATGCAGGTTAAAGCTGCTGGTGGCCTTATACATTCAAACAACAGTCCTCCTTTCAGTAACAGCTGTAGGGTCAGTTAGGGTGGGGTGGACTCCCTATTAAAGGTGTCATGGAATGCATGGATTCAGCATTTTAAATTATCCTTTGATTTCTACATAGGAGGTACACAGGAGGACTTTGGACAAGGCAAAACATCCCCATACGCAGTTTTGCATGCACATTTACAAGCCTATGATTTAGCCCTAGAAAGAAACAAGCTTTTTGGTGAGTTTCTGAAAAATCTGATTTGCTGATTTGCATAAATACACTGTGATGATCACGCAAAAGCACCATGACAAAATAGACACAGGCAAGAAGATAAAACCAACCATGTAATAAGATAGATCATCAGACTATTTAGTTGGCTTTGCTATTTCCTTGGAGTTGCTAGAAGCTAACTTTACCTGCACTAGCTACATGCTTTTGCAAAGTTGTTACTTACTATGGAACTTTGGCTGCTACTTACAGGCTGCTGTTAGAGTTGTGACGCTAATAAAGGTGGAACTGCTCCTCTCTTCAGTCTCTTCAGTGTTAAATGCTGCTTGATATTGTCCAAAGTTTGAGAAACTGTCCAGAGTGAAATGTGCAGAGCAAACTAACAATGTATTAATGTTTTCCAGGATCATGTAAAGATTGCTGTAGTCGGCTTCCTATTAGCCAGCTTTTTATGTGAATTTACTGTTACACCTTAAATTGTGCCAACTGTAGCTGTAGCATTTAAGGTGCAATGGAACATTCAATTAAAGGCTTATTTGTGCTCAATATTAAACATGTATTTGTGCACGTTTTTTTGAAAGCTTATGGATACAAACGGAATGTAGCAGTGCCACCTGAAATCATGGGGGCAGTGTAGCTAACAGTTCAAGTGACACACTACTATAGGCATATGTCTATGGACATGACAAGAAGAAGAATTTTTTTTAATTGTGGAACTTTTATAACTGGTTAGAAATTTGGAACTTTTATATGATGTCAGTTTGCTCAGGCACCATGTCTGTTATCAGAAACGTTATCAGACTGCACTGCCTTCTAGTGTATGTGTTACTACATATCCATGCTAATGTAATGGACCCATGGAAGTATTGTGGGCAGTGATGGATACATCTCTTGAAATGGAGGTATTTCTGTCGGTACATAAAGGGATCATAAACGGGTCTAAGAAGCTGGTGAATAGGAAACTTCAAATTCAAGATGAACATCAGCCATTCCTGTTGACAATACTTTTCCTCGGAAGGGGTATGAAAACATTGCTTTTACAGCCTTGAACAGTAGATTTCTCCACGTAGTCCACCGTTTTTGGTTGGTTCTGTTTAAAAATAAATAAAAAATAAAAAAATAAATACATTTTGAGGGTGTTAATATTAATGAGTCAAGACTGTTGCATAATAGTTTAGGATTTTGGAATCGGCCTGTTTTATCCCTTTTGCCTTTTTACCCCCTTTAACCCTTTTGTACGTGTGGGATTTGTGTTTGAAGGAGACAACAATGTGGGCAGCACGATGCTGCAGTGGGTAGTGCAGTTGCCTCACAGCTAGACAAGCCTGGGTTCCATTTCAGGGGTCTTTTCTGTGCGCAATTAGTATGTTCTCGCTGTGTCTGTGTTCTTCCTACAGTCCAAAGATGGCCAGTCAGGTGAATTTGAGATGCTTAAAAAGTGTGAACGTGTGTCTGTGTGTCTGCCTGCAAAGGACTGCAAAGGTGTCAAGTGTGTTTCCAGCCTTTCACCCAAAGAGTCCTGGGAGAGGCTCCAGCACCCCCCATGACCCAGGTGATAGGCTAGAAGATGAATAACTGAATTGCAACAGAGCTTCACGGTCAGGTCTGTATACTGAACTCTTCTTATTCAATTATGACAGTCCTATGGCACCTTTTTAATGCTCTTGATTTTAGAAGAAATGGATGAGCAGGTGCCTATCAACTTTTGGAGACATGCATCAGTGCATCACAGTGCATTATGGATGTTGAGGGTTAAACAAGACAAAAAAGGAGGCCAGGCAAGGGCTAAAACGAATTAAAATCTTTAAAATTACAAGCACATGTGAACTTCAGAGGTTTGGCCATCTATGAGATGCTTTGGATGAAATTAGTTGATGTAGTTTACCACATTCCTTCTATATCAAAGGCACATGTACGCACACGTACACTGCAGAACATCACGGACTAGGCCACCTGAATTAGGTGACTTGGTTATAAATCATAAGTACAACAAAAATATTTCTGATTAGCTTTACATGTTGTACATAATGCCTTTGCATAAATACTTCAGTTGTCTGAAAAAAGATGATGTATTAAACATTCAAATGTGAATAATGTTTTAAAAATAAAATGCTACACTAACATTATGTTGCTTTTTAGTGTACTTCATGTTGCCAGTTATTGTGTTCAATTCATTTTATTCAAATGAATACATGTGAATCCAATGTTTTTTTCCAGAGCAAGTCTTCCTTAATTCATATGTTTTATCTGATTTTCAAGTGAAAAATCATGCAGCTCCAGAAAAATGAGTGATGTGCAGTGTTTCTTTAGTGTTTGTGCTTGTTCCCTCCAGCATTGTGGTTATTTCCCAGATTATTTTTCTCCAGGAAAGAATGCACTTGCCAGAACACTGGCTCACCTCAGCCACATGGAAAACCTGTCATAACTCACCAGAGGAGATGTAATCATGCAACATAAAAAGTTAGCGTTCATAACTCCATGAGCCACCGCAGAGCCAACAAATACCCAGTCTGTGTTTACAGAGCAACAGGAAAGTGCATATTTAAATACTCTCCAATGAGAAATGTACATTTTGATGTCCCCACTTTACAGTGTGCAGGAACTGTTAATGTGTCCCTGCATTTATAGTGATATTATGTGTCATATTACATCACCAGCCAACAGTTTCCTCGCTAACAGGGCTGCCAGACACATGAATAAGACCGGACTGCTCTCCGCCCATCTGACAGACGGCTATTTATTATTGTGTCCTTAGGCGGGACACACAAGCTACATCTACAGGACTTTCCTGTGAGATGGTGGATTTTCCACTAAAAGATCCTGTTGCTCAGTTTTATACAGTTAACTTATCTTCTTATAGTACATTTGATGACTTTTTCTTTCTTGGAAGGGTGGGACTTTCTTCATCCTTTTTCTCCATACCTTATATTATTAAGACTCTCTCTCTGTATACAAATGTACCAAGAAGGATAAAGTATAGAGGAATATATATCATATTCTAAACCACTTTATCACTCTTGGTCACAGGGGGGTGCTGGAGCCTATCCCAGCTCTCACTACGCAGAAGGCAACCCTGGACAGGGGACCTGATCATCACAGGGCAGACACACATACGTACACATTCACACACTCACACCTAGGGGGCAATTTAGCATCTCTAATTCATCTGACAGCACGTTTTGGACTGTGTTGCGAAACCAGAGCACCTGAAGGAAACCCACACAGACACGGGGAGAATATGCAAATTCTACACAGAAAGGACCCCAGACACCCCAGCTGGAAATCGAACCCAGGCTCTTCTTGCTGTGAGGCAACAGCTGACATTGTGACGTGTGACAACAAACCGTTCATCTTGGCGCTGACCACAGTGCCTCCACACACGGATTCATGGTGGTCTCCACCAAGACAAAAGTGGGACTCATCACTGAGGATGACCCGCTGCCATTCTGAGTCATTCCATGACAGTCTGGCACGACACCATTACAGTTTTTGGCGACATTGACGTGATGTTAAGGGCAGTCATCGTAACGGTCTCTGTGCGTGTAGTCCTGCATCGCGCAGCCGCCTGCCAATAGTGCTGGCACTAACAGGATGACTCGTGGAGGGCATCATTGCTCGCTGAATGTCTGCAATTGTGGCTGTAGGGTTAGTCAGATTCAGCAATAAGGCTCGTCCTTGCTTACGTCATGTGCACGGTCGAGCATGAAACTTGAATCATTGGCATGTCTCATGATGTCAAACCTACCCACCAAGTTTCATTCCTGTTGGTTGATTCCTTCTGGGTGCAACTATTCCTTTGACAGTGGCTGTATTAATAAAGTATGTTCACATTCTGTAAAACTTCTGTAAGTGGAAAAAAATGAATCATTCAACTAGATATCTATTAAATGCAACTGAATTTGAAGCAAATGATTCTTTTAACCCTATCCATAACCCTAAACCTAAAACCTACACCTACTCCTAGAACCTAATCCTACCGGTAAAGTTGTTGATAATCAACTAGAAATCACCAGAAAGTTTGTAGACACTTCAGTTCTAGGGGACCATCCAAATAAAGCAAGATCTTTTGGAGATATTTAAGCCTATCTCGCACGTTTCAGTTTACTCTTACTCTATGTCTCAGCTATGATGGGTGGTGCTCTACAAGCTGACGTGAAATGACCTCAGCGCTAACCCAAAACACACGACACAAAGGCCAGCGGGGCACTACAGCTTCTTTATAGGCCCATAAAGTGGATGTGGTTACTTCTGCTCTGGCTTTATCTCCACGCTGTGCCTTGCTTTTTTCCAGCGGGCTATTGTCGTGTCCAGGGCAAGATTTTGATTAACAAGATATGGAAAAGAAAGAGAACTGCAGTGTGACGGAGCTTATGTAGAGCACTGGGATTTATAAAGTTCAGCACAAAAGCTAGTGGAAGTGTTGTACCGATAAGAAGACTCGTCTCTTTTTATGGAGATTACATCCTGATAGCTCATATAACATGAGCTCAGCCCTTCTCCTTGTGTTCCCCAATTTCCTTTTAGCCTTCTCTCTATTGCGTTGCTTTGATTAGCTGGTCTGGGACTTACTCTTAACTTGCCTTAACGACAGCTATAAATCAAACAAGAAGGAATGAGAGCCCCTTTCTAATGAGGCCTAGCCCAGCCTGCTACAGCAAGTTTAACTTTAGTAGTCAGACCTTAACAACTTCAGTATAAAAGTAGATAGATTAGATCACCTAATAGAAGTGCAGGGTGAATGTAAATCTAATGTCTCGACTATACTGTTTTGTCCATGGAGATCTTAAACCCACGTGTGGCTGCTTCAGAACATTGACATTCTTTGACTTGCTGAAGGCCTGCTCTAGGGAGGCCTTCAGCTCTGTCCAGTGTTGCTGCATTCACCGAGATACTATAAGAGAAACAACAGTGTGGGAGTCTTGCTTGTCTCTGAACTCCACTCCTTCGACTGACCCTGGCTAGCAGCTAGTTGTCTCTAGCCGACCTGCACCTGCTTGTCCTTTGGAATTGATGTGTTTTTCTCTCAGCTGAGCACAAGTTGACTCCTCCTGTAGACACTATCCTTCTGGCTGTCTCTTCATTTCTAGTCAAGCCTGTTTGCATGCCATGCTATTATCATATTGGGTCTCTGAAAATCTTGGAACCCCCAGCCTTTCTCTGGATGTTGCCCTCTGCAGAACCGCGTTGATGTCAACAGTTTTAATTCAAGTTTATTTTTGCTGTCTTTCACAAGGTCTGCATTTCTCGTAAGGATGCTTATTATACCTTCACCTGTTGTTCTTCTGGTTTGTTATGTTGAGGCTTGGCCTAGATCTTTGCGTACCTCTGGGTTTTGTGTTGTCAGCTCTTTGTGTAAAAAGAGGTTTTGGTTCTACCAATCTTTTCCAAGGTCTAGAAATCCATATTTGGTCTCTAAATGCATATTTGTTCTTTAACATTGCAGTCTTTAAACTTGAACAGAAGCCTCAACAACAAAATCTAATATCATGTTTTTGTATTTAGTATGCTTTTATTATATCTTTATTTTATTCTATTTTTCAGGAGGCTTTCTTTCAGTTTTTCAAAAAAATCTGCAGGGATATTTTTCCACACCTCTAAAGTTGAGT
The DNA here is from genome assembly GCA_034552555.1 of Semaprochilodus insignis. Taxonomy (NCBI): domain Eukaryota; kingdom Metazoa; phylum Chordata; class Actinopteri; order Characiformes; family Prochilodontidae; genus Semaprochilodus; species Semaprochilodus insignis. Next base: position 25,939,041 of record CM067481.1, on the reverse strand, counting down.
CTTCAAAGTTCCATTTTCTGCTTCTCATAATCCTGGTAACCCCAAACACAGTCAGTCTTGCTGAGGTCTGGTCTGTGTAGTGAACAGCTCATTGTTTCAAGAACACTGGTAGATTTTTGTGTTTGTCCTCTGAGAGTAAAAGGATGGACAGAAACAGATTTGAAGGCTTTAGGATCTTTTTCATGGTGATCGTTTTGGTGGTCTACCAGGACTTGCACAATTGTTATCCCCATTTTCTTTATATATGTCATATAGGACCAATATGTAAGATGACACAATCAAAATGTAAGATTTTTATTTTAAAACATTCAAAAATGAACTAAAATTATCAACAGAATGTCATGATTTAACCATTTTCCTGGTATGTCAAGGACTTTGTATCGTGGTGCAGAGATGTCTATTGATGTTAGCATGCTGTCCAGCTAGCCCCGGCCCGTGCTGTCTCACAAAACCACTTTGTACCTCAAGAGGCCATAGTAAGTCACTGTAGTGTCGAGTCTACCTTCAGTCCTTCAGTACTTATTGGTCAATTTCAAATCTAATTTGGTGATTTAAATTAAAATGTTTGGTTCAACTATTCTTCTTATGGAAATGCTCTGCTATGCTCAGCACCAGTCTAAGGCAGATCAGTGCTGCATCACTAGTTAGTTATGAATATTAAAGACAGAAGTTTACTGATAGTGCTTGAAGAAGGCTAAATAATATCTTTTCCTTAAATTTGTATTTGATTCTGGATCTCCCTTTGTGTATTTTTGCCTTTGTATTTTGACCCTTTGCTTGTTTTTCACTTTGGCCTTGTCTGGTGATTTGGTAAATAAACCCTTTTTCTTAGCCTGATCTGTACACGTCTTACCTTGGCCTGATCATTACACCACTGAAAGACGTCTCCTTTTTTGTAGATTTTTACACAATTTTGTCATTTGTGTAAAAATTTCATGAGGAATGGACCAACAAAAAAGGCTCATAAAAAGCATGGTGCCATTGACTTACATAGAATAAAGTCAGGTTTTTGATAAAACCATGCCCTTTTGAACAGGCCTTTTTTGGACAGGACTTGCCCAGGCATGAAATGATCCAGTCAACCCATCATGTGGCGGTAGTGCAATGCACATAGATTAGGAGTTAATGTTCACATCAACCGTCAGAATGGAGAAATATGTGATCTATGTGACTTTGATCATGGCATGATCAGTGCTGCGGATGGTCTTATGGTATTTGTGGTGTGGAAAACAAAAACATCTAGTAAGTGGCAGTCCTGTGGTTGAAAATGCTTTGTTGATAACAAAGATCAGAGGAGAATGGCTAGAATTATTCCAGCTGCTGACAGAAAGAAAACACATTGAACCTTGAGGCGAATAGGCTACAACAGCAGAAGGCCATGTTGGGTGTCGGCCAAGATCAGAAAGCTGAGGATGCAGTGAGCACAGGGTTATCAAAACTGGACAGATGGAGTTATGGAAAAACTGAAAAAATGCTGCCTGGTTGGATAAATCTAGATATATGCAGCGACATGCCAATGGCGGGGTCAGAATTTGGCAAAAGCAACATGTATCCATGAACCCAACCTCCCTTGTGTGATGGTGTAACAGTGTGGGGAAGGTTTTTTTTGCCACACATTGAGCACATTGAGTCCTTTAAATGTTTGAAAGCCACAGCCTATTTTGGTATTCACCACGTGCATCCACATTTTAACATCTACTGGCTGCTTTCAACAAAAAATGCATCTTGTCACAAAGTACAAGTCATCTCAAACTCGTTCCATGACCATGACAATGAGTTCAGTGCCACCAAGCCTGAATTCAATAAGAGCTCCTTTGGGATGTGGTAGAAAGAGAAATTTGCAGCATAAATGTGTATCTGATAGATCTGTAGGAACTACATGATGCAATCTTGTCAACACAGACCAGAATCCCCGAGAATGTTTCCAGCCCCTGGTTAAATCCATACCACGAAGAATTCAGGAGTGAAAGGGAATGAGGGTATGTTTCCTCAACCAATTTTGAGTCGAGACTTCTGGAATGTTATCTTTTGGCTGGTCTGCTGTTTTGTACCTGACTGGATTTGGTTGCTGTTCTGTGTTTTTCTCCATGCTTGACCGAGACCATGTGTTAGATTATGGTGGATTTGTCTAATAAACTCGGCGTTTACATCCAACCTCCTGAACCTTGGCATTATGGATCATCTCTGCTTAAACCCTCATCTTCTCTACAGCCTGTCTAAAGCCCTGCCAGTAATCTTGTTGCCATTGCTCGGTTTGGCACTTCTTACCTATTGGAACACTTGAAAATGTTCTTAACAGCAAGAAGCTACAAATCATACTATTTCAGAATCAGACTCTTTCGGCTCAGGCCGTCTGTGAGACGATCAAAACGCTGTGTGTTCTGCTCCTCTCAGTAGGTCCTCCCTGCCAGAATTAACCTGACATCATTTCACTAAAGTGCCCTTTCCATCTCCTGCTCGGCTCTGAAACTTTACAGACTTTCAGCGAGGGAACCAATTGTTCCAGCCTGGTATGTTTTTACATAAGCATTAAAAACAATCGTTTAAATTTACATGTGAATAAAATGTGCTACACCAAGCAATTCTTGCCAAAAGAAGCAAACTGAAAAACAGCAATTTTCTTGATGTAACATATTTTAGTCATATGCACCTGTTTGATACATTTGAATTATTTTGATACAGGAACAGGATGACAGGAACGTTTTTACCACTGTGTTAGATCATTTTTTCTTTTAGCAGTATTTAATAATTTGTATAGGGGACAAAACACACAAACAGATCCAGCCTAATTTTTCGTATTTCCTTTGTTATACAAGACTTTGTCATATTTTGAGGCTAAGAAGATACATTTTCAATGAGAGACAGTTCTGGACTGCAGACTTGGCTGAGGAATGGTATTTTTACAAAGCTGGATTATTCGCTGAGGCAATTTTGGTTAGGGTGACTTCAGCCCACATTTGCTTACAAAGGACTAGGCTTTTTCTTGTTTTTCTTTTATATCCAAGTTGATTGCATTACCCGTTTAAGATGTTTTTGCAATGCTTCTAGTCTGTCCCAACATTTGGATCATTTTGCAGGCATCTATTTCAGAATGAGTGTATATTCACAAGAAATCAACACATTTGATAAGGTAAAACTTTACATATCTTGTCTTTGTACTCTTTTATTTGCATTTTGCTTACTGTCTCAACATGTTTGTAAAAGTTTGTAAAAGTGTTTGCAAAAGTACACATCCTCTAGTCTGCAGAATGGTGCACTAATCTTTCCAGGTAAACAGCAAATTTAACTTATTTTCACTTAGAAAATCAACAAAACATGTATTGTAAGACTGTTGTGTATTCTATACGTTCAAGTTTACAGACACCTGCTCTTCCAATGATTCTTCTGAAATCAAGAGTATTAATGGAGAATTTTTCCCTCCTTTTTTGCAGTAACAGATGTTACTTTTCTGGGAAGACTTTACACTAGATGTTTAAACATTGCTCTGAGGATTTGATTGCATTCTAGAGGATTTGACTGCATTCTTTTGCCACAAGAGTATTAGTGAGGTCAGGTACTGATGTTGGATAGTCACTTCTGGATCACTAACTCCACTCCAAGCCATCTAAAGGTTTTGGATTGAGCTCCATTACTCCAGTGAATGCAGGCCCACTGCTCCATGACCCAGTGCTGGAGGGCTTCATACCCTTCTAGCTGATGCCTTGCACTGGCCATGGTGACCTTGCCCAGGCTCAGGTGAAGCTGCTCTAGAGCATCTCATTTTATCGTCAGTGCTTTTCTACAGAGAGCATACAACCTTTGCATAACTGAATAGCTGAATTACTAATTGGAAAGATATGTCTGGATACTTCTGGACATATTGTATATTAGACGCTCTGTTACTGATGTGGTTATGTGATAGAGGTTTGCCATGCTAACATGGCCTTATGAGTATTATAAAAAGCCATGACGTCTTTGACAGATCTGGTTCAGACTAATGCGAGTGAGTCACGGTATAATGGCGCTTTCTCTGTTTACCTCTAGAGTTCTAGGGCTGTAGCTTAGCCAAGGTCTGTTGTCGTCTATGTTTTGATTTAGCACCCTTGTACACTCTCTTGTGTGTGCTAACTTTCCGCATAGCACGTTGTACGCACAGCATAACACAGCTTGGCTATAACTTCAGCCTGTTAACGCTTTTCATTGATTTGGCATTGCCTTGCACTAAAATCAGCATAAGCCATGAAAGCACATTCATACTGGGCTTATTAGCAGCAGTCAGACTTTATCTGTAAGAAATAGGTCAGAAATGCTAACCAGTTGCAGGGAATGATATCATCACAGAGCATGGTTTCTGTTGTTAACTGGCACAAAGCAATCTGCCCATATGATAATGTTAAATTAATACAGCTTAATCCTACAATGATATAAGAATTATGCTTACTAACAATACTTAAATTTACCTTTTTAATGTAATACCTTTTGATTGTCTCTGCATTTGGTGAGTTTGGACTGTGCCTTCAGCTTATTAAGGTTGTAAGAGGGAAGAGAACTCCGTGAAGCTGGGCTGGAGTTCTGTGTGTGTGTCTCCTGCTTGGAGCTAGAAGGCCAGACTCCCCTTTTGAATAGTGGTAGGAATGACAGATAGGACTAAGGAACAGTGGGGTGATGGGGTGGTGGTGAGGAATGCAAAAACTTCACAACAAGAAAACTGAGTTAGAGATGAGAATTTATAGACCTTCAGATCAGAAGGGGTTTCAGGTCCTCAACCATAACTCCATAATTCCATTTAAAAGCAAGAACGCTCGTACTTTAACTCAAGGTGATATCTAAATAGAGAAGCTGAACTCTTTTTAATTCCACTAACATAGATTTACATGCTTCAGTGTTCCAAAAACGCTATTTTCTTCTCATACTGTACATCTAAATTCACCTTCTGTCTATAAAACGTACTCTGTTAGAGCTCCTGTGTTTTTAAGCTCTGTCTCCTGGTGAGCTTAGTGTGCTCTGATTGGTTTAGCTCACCCTCTCTGTTCTGATTGGTCAATTGCCAGAGCAGCATCTTGCTGCAAGTTCCTCTCCCACACCACTGTGGCTATTCTTACAATGCTGTCTGTCCTACCATATCAGTTTGAGCCAGAGTCCAATCCTGAAAGTCTGATAGATCAAGCTGGTAGACCTGATCCACCTTTGACCGGAGCAGGATGTTTCAGAGTGGGCAGTTTTTATTGTTTTAGTTATTTGTGTGTTATGTAAAAGCGTGCCAAGGGTAACAAGGTTTGTGTTACAGCATGATGTCACCTTGCAACAGAGAAAAGAGCTGGAATTCCAACAAGGCAGCTTAGAAAAGTGGTTTCTCTGGGAGAGGGTTTCTCCCTCTGCTGTGTACTTTGGGATTTATAACTTTGCAGCCCGTTTACATGCACTAAAAGCTACATAACAGACTAAAGAAAAAGGGAAAATGGGAAAGCATACTAGGTCCTCTTTAAAAGTTAATTAACAGTCTACCAGTTAATTGAACTTCTAGTAGTAAGCTAACAGAATGAGAATCTGTGTCTCCTGCCAACTTGTTATTTAAAGTTCATTTGACTCAAAATTTTAAGGCAGCCCAAAAAATTTGAGGGTTGGATTTATTTTTGGCTCATATAGTTCCTGAGATCATCTAGTTAAGAATAAATTAGAAGAATAATAGTTACGAATTAATATATCGTTACTGTCCAAAGAGAATCACTTATCAGATATTTTTACTTTTCCAAATGATTTGATTTGGCAGCCATCATGTGTGAATATTTCACAATGAATGAACCAATGGAAATGCTGCTTGGAATAAAAACTGCTTGGAATAAAAACTCATTTTAACTTATAATAGGAGTGTAGACTGTTTTACCCTCTTATATAAAGTTGCTAATGTGGAGATACTTGTTTTTTCTTTGGACAGTAGCGATCTTTAACTAAATGAATCACACCCTTAACTGTAATTCTAATATATGTGTTGTTTTAGTATTGCCTTAACTAATACACTTTAGATGAGTCTCGCAAACCTACAGAACAGAAGGCAAAACATTTGCAAGGGGAACTATGACTGTTCATATGTCTTTGCTGTTTGTCTGTTTGTCATAGTTCATTTGGGGAAAGAAAATGTTTTTTGCTCCAATACCATTTTAGTAGTGCACACTGAGTTTATGAAACTGTGTAAAAAGTCATGGCACTATTTTGAATATGTTGTGTCTTTAGGTATATGTTGTTGTCCAGTGATTATTGCTGAGCACCTCCTGGTGGATTATAGTGTCACTCATGATTTCACTGGCACTCAGGTGTTCCTGTAAATTTAAGCTCTGTATTAAACTGAGGATTGATGTCTGGCTCCTGCCATAAAGCCTGTGGATCCAGCACAAGGCCCTGTTCTCTGGCGTGGACTGATGATTTTACACAGACGCACTTGGTAAGGGATCACGAGAAAGGCAGAAATTACTCACTTCTAATAGCATACATATTTAGGTGTAATAGGATACCTGAGTTTTCAAACAAAACTTCTCAGTTGCTGAACTGTTTAAAGTTTTTTCCCTCAAAAAACAAATATACAATCTTGCTCTAAGTATCTGATTTCACTTGTTTGACATGCAATAAAAGTTTGCATTGAATTTTTGAAGTGCATTGAGATGTTTTGTGAGAAACCTGCTGAGCACAGTTGGTCTCCAGCCAATCACTGAGGCCACCAAATGTCTGTGCCATTCTCCAGACCATCTATTCAGGCTCCAGAAGATGCAGAAATTAAGTTGACACACATCTGTCAAAGAGTCGACAAAGTGTAGCAGTCTGAGGTTTTAAAGTATGTTTTTTTTACTGCTGTGGTCTCTTGCTGGGTTTGTGCTGATGTTGCTCATACAGGCTGAGCCTAGCCCAGTTTCACTGCTTAACTGACCTACTGTTTTAGCGATAAAGATAAGGCTGGCTGTGAGAAGTTGGCATTAGATCAGTGTAGTTGCTGGCTCTCAGGGAAATTCATGATATTTATGACTTTTTCCGATATAAGAAAGAGCTATTTTGTAAGCCTTTGTCGTGTTGATTAAAAGCCATTTGGCTTTAAGATAGCAATGCTTAAGATGACGCAACCTATCCAATTCATACTCTAAACATTTGGAGGCACCAGAAAGTTGTGGTTTTCACCCCATCATAATAAACGCACCGTCCCTCGTTAGCATTAACAGCTGTTTACTTACCAGTCTAGAAAGAATGATGCAAGTTCAGCATCCAACTTCATCTTTTTACTCACCAAGAGCATCTATAGGAGTGGAAAGCAGCACCAATCTTGATCAAAACCAATCTTGCTTCTATTTATATAATTTCTTTTGTTTACTACTGATTGTGGTTTCTTGCCAGGAGTGGGAAGCGGTTTTTATAGTAGTTGCTGGGCAAGAGCTTCAGCCATTGTTGTGTTTACTCTTCTTTTTATTGGCTAGCCGTTCTTAAATGTTCTAACTGTGAGAAGAACCTTCAAACATGACTGACAAGAAGTAAGAATACACTGTCGGGCAGCAGTGCTTTATTCTCTTATGCTGGACTGATTTGACTTGACCCTACAGTTACTCACTGTTGCCTCTTGACGTACAAAGTGGTATTATGAGACAGGATGGGCTGGTCAGCATGCTAACATCAGTAGATATCTCTGCAACACGATGCATAGATGTCATGTTATTTCTTCTCTGCTAATAATTTGAGTTATTTTTTGAAATCATTTAGACTTTTGGGAGTTTCACAGTTTGTGGGATGTAAGGTAAAATTGTACCCAAAGAAAAGATATATATTTTTCAGATGTAACACTATTTTAAAAGATATATATTTTTCAGATGTAACACTATTTTACTATTATCAGAATTATTACATATTGTTATCTCCAAAATGGCAACTTTACAGGAGAGGGCAAAAACCTACTTTAATTTGAATGCAACTCAATGGAACCAGACTTGCTTCCAGGTAATTTTGGCCCATTTACATTTACATTTACATTTAAGGCATTTAGCAGACGCTCTTATCCAGAGCGACTTACAACCGTGCTTAGTGTTCCGTTGGATAATATTCCAGCTAGTACAGGAAGTTTAGAGCCTAAAACTCACCCTGAGCTCAGACACTGCCCGAACAGGGGGCCAGTGCTGATACCTAGATAGATCAATAGATTTCTGTTGGTCAATTCATCAAGAAATGTTCACACAGTGTAAACAGCAGTTGCTGTGTTCAAATGATGCATAAAAGGAAAAATCGACAAAAATGGAGATACATGGTTTTCATTGGACAGCGACGATATACAACTCAGAAGGCGTATGCAAGTTCATTGGTGGTTTTAGGTAGTAAATAAAATGGGTATATTTGTGTGGTAGACATTGCAATGCCTGGTTTCTATCACCACCATAATACATTAGAATTGATACATTTCTTGATAATGCACCAGTTTACATCAAACCACTCACCGATTATGAATGATGTTTCCACCCGAATTATTAAATTCTACAGAAAATAGTTATGCAATGTTTCTGAGCAATGACTGCACGTATAGGAGTAATGTATGTATCATATTGATGTTGTATACAGATTTTGTCCAGAGCCTGCCCGATTATTGCTCGATCAGTTGACATACAGAATATATAAGCTACAAGCATAATCATAACAGGTGAGACTCCTCCTGCCTTTCGACTCTTTCTCCCTTGCTCACTCACTCATGCTGCTTTTCTTTCTCGCTTTTGACCTGAAACTTTCGTTCTATGATTTAATCCTCTCAGAATGAATGGTAACATTTTCCAGCCCAAGTGGCGCATGACCTACTTTTAAAAGACACACAAGTAGCATGTGGAAAACAGTTAAGATCCTTCTTTGGTTCACGATGCCTGGATGCAGTTTTAATATGCTCACAATTGCACACAATTATGTCCGTTAATTTAATATATAGAATTGGGGTCATTTTTCACCTCTGAGAGGCCAGTGACATTAAGGTTACAGGAGAGGAACCGCCAGACTTCTGAGCGCAAAACTGACATCCTGGTAAATATGAAGAATATCAGTATAATTTGGTGAAGTAAATAAACAAAGAGTCAATTAGGATATTGCTGGCTTGTCACCGATCAGACAGTGGGCCACTTGGCTGCCCGGTGCTCTGGAACAGAAAATAACCTTCATGTTTGACTTCATTACTTCAGAGAACAGATCCAGGTCCCCAGTTTCCAAGAATGTTTTTCGCTCCGTTTCAGACCAGGATGCTTGAGATGTTAGATTACTAGCTGTTGGCTAGATCATTTCTTTTCCTCAAAACCTCATATGACTTGTATAATCTCAACAGAAAAGCATTATCAATAGAATAGCATCCTCTGAAGCAGACATACATGAGTCAAAGGTCACCTTGCCCAAACCTTGGAGGAGCAGGTGTCTACAAACTTTTGGACAGATTGTGTATCGTACTGACAGAGGGTGTTAGACACCAATAAGGGGGTCCACAGAAATTTGTCCTCACAACTGGCTGCCATTGGAATAACTAGATGCCCTCACCAAGATGATCGTGGTGGATGAAACAGGCAAACTGCAAGTCATGCAGGAGAACCCATTTGATTGACATCTCAACAATAACAATAAACCTAAACAATAACAGGATACAAGACTTTTGCATATGGCAGCATACTGCAGACTTTATTCAAAATTCAAATTTAAAAAATTCATGCAAATTAAAAAAAAAAAATCAAATGCAAATTAAAAACATCCAAATGCAAATTAGAATCGTTAAATGCAAATTGTGTATTTACAGTGGCATTTCCTATGTGAATGTGTATTATTAAAGATGTAATTCAAACGCAACATGTGTTTATGCATTTACATTTCTGTGTATGATGGTTGTTAAAAGCTAACGTGGAAAAACAAAGTCCTTTTAATATTTAATTTTCCTTGTCTTAATATTTTGACTCTGTCATATTAAAAATGTACAATCGGTCCCCAGTTTGCGATTGAAATGAAAATTATAGTGTAATTGCAATCCTGCAACTTTTTACTGTTAGTGAGGCTTCCAGTCAGGGGAAGGGATGTGGCAGTTCTGGTGCAGAGTTAGATCTAATACAAAGCTAGAATTAGCAACTGCTGCTAGTGACGTTTTAATACTCGCTTATCAGGTTGAGGATCATTCTGTGTAAAGTGATTCCTGACTGACTAGGAGAGCTTGGAGTTTGACTAGTGTTTGACTAATTGTGCTACAGTGTTAAATGCCCTACTATGTCACATATGTAGCTCCATCCATACAACTCCAGGTAGCATATTTTGATTGCTTAAATCACTTTATCAAAGAATACAACCAACACTGGAACATTGAACACTAAGCACAGTAGTAGGTCGCTTTGGATATGAGCATATAATAAATGCCATACATGTAAATTTGCAGCTTAATATTTTCTCCTTCCATCTTAAATAGTGTAGCAGTTACAGTCTGGCATGTCAGATCAGAGTGTAACTGCTGCACCATTTAAGATGGAACGGGCGCCAGGACATAACTGCTTTAGGCAGGAGTGTTGGAGGAAAATGCTGGAGCTGAATTAACACTGCCCACACATTTCAGTACTTTCCCTGCTTTAGCACACCCGTTACTGATAGTCAGCGGCTGTTAGGGAGGTGCACTTTTGTGTGGAAGTGCTTTTTGACCGATTAAGTCTGTCGGTGTCACAGGGGCTAATGCTAGCGACACTGTGAATGGAGGTTTGCAGCCCTGCCAAAGAGGCTCTCACTGCTTTAACACACTCGTTATAAACAGTCAGCGTCCATTAACAGACTGAGGTTTTCCAAAATTATCCTATTGTTAGGTTTATTCAGGAGCAGAGTTGGGAAACACTCACCCTCCTTAACAAGAATAACCATCATAAGCCGTCCAGCTCCTCCTGCGGTCCTGTGAGGCTCTTTCCGAAACCAGTCACAGTGTCATTAAATCCTCAGCCTGGTTAGCAACTGTTAAAATGTAACTAGCAGCGGTTGCTAATATGCCAATATTGCCACAGGCTGCGTCTCAGTTGCTGCGTATCTAATACTACACAGTATATGCTACATAGTAATCTTATACACTATTTCTGGTCCTACCAACACCATAGCTGCCATCACAGCACCATCCACCATTTTTTCAAAAATTTCCAGAAACTTCTCCCTTTCCGTATCCCATTACATTGTGGGACAATTGTGTCCATCATTACCATACTCAAAAATCAACTAGTTGTAAGTGTGCATTGTGGATTGTTTAGTATACTTTGACATTTGTAACTGTATTACATACTACATTCTCAAATACTAGTTAGTATTTGTATTAAGTTTGCAATTGGGATGCACCCAAAAACTCATCATTTCCTCGTAAAACATGGCCTGTACTAAAAAGTGCCTCCCTGCCTCTTTGATTGACAGGAAGCCTTACTGGGAACAAAAATACAATGTAAACAGAATTGCAATTGCATTTTGATTTTGGCAGAGTTTGAGCACCACTATAAGGAAATTCAGTTGCAAATCAGGGATTTAATTTTCATTTTTAATATGTTGAGTCAGACTGTTTGAACAATGAAAATAAACTATTAAAAGCACTTCACTTTTCCACATTAGCAGTCATCATACACAGACAGGCAAATGCAAATACACATTTTGTAATTGAATTTGAACACTCACACTAGAAATATAGTAGTAAATACACAAAATTAAATTTTTGAATTTGCATATGAATTTGAACAAAGTCAAGAATCTGCTGCCATACATTGCCATACATAGAAATTGCATAAGACACTGCAGAAGAACCACTCAGAAGGTGGAATACTTCAATACCCTGTCTGCATGTATGCAGAAAATTATTTTATTAATTCACCAGCTTCCTACATTTAATTATCTTAAATCTCAACTGTATTATATATTTTATGGAGCATTATTATTTTGGTTCCTTTGAATTACTGTTGCAAAAGTTTGGTTACCCTTGGACGAGTTATCTGTTGTGTTGACTATTGGTTAACATACCACAATAAGGTAGCATAGAATGGAAAACTGTATGTATGTAATATTTATACCCCAAAATAACATACACCTACATGCATTATAGCGAAATACGAAAACGGAACAACAGCAATGGTGGACTATGTACAGAAAATATCAACACTTACCCTTCACAAGGAGCCAAACTGTCAATGGGCATGGTAGATGTTCATCTTTAAATGAGGTTGAAGTTGGCTTCCTATTTGCCAGCTCCTTAATCAAATGTTCCGCTCCGCCTTAAATACTACAGCTTGTTCAGGCACCAGAATGTAACTGCAGTGTAACTTAAGGTGGAAGCTGGGGTGGAAAATTCGCAAAATCGAGTTGGAGGATACACTTCCATGCATGGACAGAGCTGCGGAACCAATACTGCTGTACTTTCACAGACTTAAACATGTAACATTTTACTGTAGGGCAGCAATCAGAGCACTACATAAGCCTCTGACAAGTGACATAAACCGAATTAACTTTTATAAAAGCAACACAGAATGTGTTATGTCAGCTGAACCTAGTTGTGAAAAGCCTTTATAAATGTTTACATAGGTTTATGTTGGTTGTCATGAAAAACTGACGTAGGTGTTATGCAGCCTTATGAACGACACCCTAGAGTAAAGTGTTACCAGATAAAGCAATGCTCATGTTTGAGCAAACCTTTTATGTGGATCGATTGCAAGAAGTCTTATTTAGATGAACAGCACATGTTTTGCTGTGCAACACAGCTCATTAACCACTGAAACCCCTAATCTATTTCTTATTTTGCTTGCTAATATGAATTTGCTTCCAGACAACCTGTTTCAACAAAGCATAAGAATAAATCGGAAAACTCCTGTAACATGTTTATCCTGGAGTTGAAAAAAGTGCAGAACATGCTGAGCTATGTTATTGTCCCTCCTTTAAAAATAACAATTACCACCACCAAACTCTGGAAAACAATGGCTATCTAAATGATGACAGATGACCTGGCTCACTAACCCTGTGATTCCCCCTTTGAAAGAACTGCTGGGTAAGTTATTCCAAAGTGCCAAGTAAAACATGAATGTGTTTTAATTTGGTAATACAGAATAGCTGGTCTGGTAGATAAGATGTGTCTGTTTTCAACTGGGCAGTATGTGTCTTAATGCGCTAATAGTGGCCATATCAGGGTGTCCTGTTTTAGTTCTCCTGAACCTGACTGCAGCTTTTGCTACCCCTGAACATCCCGTAGTCCTGCTTAAACTCACAGACTACACTGCAGATCAAAAAACTTTCTATCACTACAATAGGGGGAAACTAGTTCTCTTCTAGTGGATCTAGATATAGTATGTCAGTAGCCTACTGTGAGGTTCCTCAAGGATTGTTCTTGCACCTACTTTTTTGACCTCCTTAAATAGCTGGTTCAGATCTCTAATATACCCTCCTTTAACTGGAAGCTTTTTACCAACTCAGTTTGCAATAGTTTTTTTAATTGATGTGTTGATTCGTATTGACTTCCATGTTAGGATGTAATAAGCTTGGGATTTTAAACAGCTAACATATATGCTCAGCCTTGGACAGATAATTAGATGGCATGGCCTTCAGTTTGTCTTGTCCAGGGAAAGGAACAAAAGAGCAATGAAAAAATGTAATCACCCTAGTGTTCTAAAACAGATATGTTCACAAGAACTCTCTGTTACTGGTTAATAACCTTCGTTTTTTTTTTTTCCTGTGTGGCCCACTAGCCTAAATTGGATGTATTGCTTTCAAACACCCAAATGTTTTTGGATCAAAGGCACATGACATGTATAGTGTATTTTAGTGCTTAGGCTACAGGTCCATTAGCTTTCCAACCTTACTAATTCATTATATTAGTCCCACTTTCAGTCTATATAACAGTAAACGAATTCTGAGCTGAACATTTTATTCTGGCTGGTTTAGGAACATTATGCTGGGGTTGGAAAATGAGAATAAAAATGTTAATATATTGGCTTTGCTTGGAACAAAATCACTGCCTTTTATTCAATTTCATGTTAAAACATAGCCATGGACAGTCTTAACAGCTTTCTGGAAGAATCTGAGAATAGGTGAAGGGAATTTTCCTTCTGCTCATTAGTCCTGAGGACCAATCAGAAATTTTTCCTTCATCTCTGTTATGACAAACTTCGGTGTAAAGTGTAATGACTCTCTGACTGTTGTGGAGAAAATGACAGCGATACAATGTGTACAATATCGCCACTGTTGGGGCAAAACCTTGTACCTCCATTTTTGCTGTTTCTTCATTTTTTACATAATTTGAAATTGATAGTTTTCTTGTTCCATTGTGTCAAAAACTTTGTGATGCATGGACTAATACACAGTAAATGATCCAAAATTAATCGAAATAAATAATTTCCCTATTATCTTCCGCTAAATGTTAAGATTTTTTTTTGTTAAAGTTTTGTTCTGTCAGGGACAATATTTTCCTTAAACATATCTCCGCTGTAATGTTGACATTCAGTAATGGCAATGCTGAAACATCAGCCCAGACTTTGTTGCTTCTTGTCTAGAATATGGAAACACTCTTCTCAGTGGTCTGTCAATCAACTCCTTATACAAACTCCATATTCTATCATCCTCACCAAAACTAATAACTCATAAGTCTAGTATTTTAACTACACTGACTTAAAGTCAGGCAGTAGATTTATACATTATTTCAATGTTGTTTTTAAGACCTTGCATGACATTGATATTTATTTGAGAGACTTTTTACAGAATCCTTCTTATTCACTTAGGCCTCTCAAACAACCTTTATCTGCCAAAAGTAAGTCTGTGCATTATGGAGGACAGGTTTTTTTTCTTCTCATATTGGTCTCCGGTGGACTTCCCTCCCAAATGGCATTAGCTGTATTTCCATCATATTTAGCATCATATGACTTCAATGCTAGTAACATACTAACATTACAACCCCCATGTAGCATAAGGCATTACTGGTTTCCATGTTTTCCATAGCACCTTTATTCTTTTTCGTTTTCAGCCTTTCCTGAGCAAATGGAAATAACATTTTTATCTGCCCTAATATGGGCAATACTTCCAAGCCAACTGTTGTTGAAGGTAAGACAACACAAAAATGAGTACAAAATTAGCAAAGTTATTAAAAAACTACAAAGAAACATCAATCATGGAAAATTTGTTACATCATTAACGTATAGGTCACTGTATTTGTAAGGCTTCAGCAATCCCCAGTCATTGCTTAGTCGGGCTTGTGTTCTGTATTACAGGTCCTGTTAAAAGCTACGTATGGAGTCATACTATGATAAATTATTCCAGACAGAAATAACGTCAGAAGCCATTCTCAATCACTGGGAATTATTAAGGATACTATGTTCCTGAAACGTTATTCATAATTTGAGCACACATGCTTGTATTTCCTCATATACAGACTGCCTTGAAAAAAAGTGCTTGATATCTGAATAATTATATAGAAACGTGTTATTTTAAGTATTATATTCTCTCTGTCAGAAACAGTATGTTGTTTTGGCTTTAGTTGCCATGGTGAGCAAAAGTTCATTTATGGAATTGGCACACAGAGAGGGCAGGCAGGATGGAATGTAGATGCCAGTGGTGTCTGGCTTTCAGAAAGTCCTCCGTTACCATTTCCCAGGAATTGGGACACCACACTCGTACCAGCCCACGAAAGGATGAGGCGTGCGCTTGCCTATGGGCCCGAAATTTACAGGCTCCTGCCTATATGAGCGATAGTAACCTGAAATCAACAAAACAAAACAAACCTGCTTAAGTACTCAGACGGGCACTGAAGATTCTGGGAGAAATGTAATGCATTGAATTTACCTGATTAGTTAAACATCATGTACACACTTATCATCAAAAACAGCTGTACAAATAGTTGCACCCAGAAGGAATCAACTGACAGGAATGAAACTTGGTGGGTAGGTTTGACCTCTTAAGACATGCGAATGATTCAAATTTCACACTCGGTTGCGCATGTGACGTAAACAAGGATGGGCCTTATAGGCCATCAAAGATGCAGGACTACATGCAAAAGACTGTTACGATGACTGCACTTAACACCACGTCAACGTTGACGACCAACAAATCTGTGTGTGGAGGCACCGTGGTCAGTGCCAAGACGTTGTTATGCGTCATATGTCCAGAAGGCCTGGTCCACCTCCACCTCTACTGCACAATTTGCAGGAACTGTGTGAGAATATTCAAGCTGCATGTGATGGATTATCACAGGACACCATTAAGAACCTTTACAATTCCATGCTGAGACGTTTGGGATGTTGTGTTAGCAAACATGGTGACCCGACGCCATACTGAGAGACACTACTTCTGTATGTGTGGCTCAATAAATATTGCCCATATCAGTCTAAATTTATCATCATTTAGTCTTCCTTACGAACAGCATTGCAATCCGACACTTCCTTCTGGGTGCAACTTTTCTTGGACAATGAGTGTATATAAGTATATATTTTGTATGCAAACTTGGGGTTGCACAATGTCCACTCACTGTCCACTCTATTAGACACTACTACCTTGCTGGTCCACCTTGTAGATGTAAAGACAGAGACTTGTAGCACAGTTTGTGTTGGTCATCCTCATTTTTCTGATCATGTCATGAATGAAAACAATATATGCTGCTTATGCTAATTCTAGCAAAAATGGACCTGCACATGAATAAAATATATCACACCAGTTTTTGTGTATCAGTTTATTTACTTTTGGTAGTACTTATAATGATGTGCAAAAGGTTGGGCATCACAGTCAAATGAAATATTTACACATCCTTTACAGAAAACACATGTTTTAATGCACAGTTCATGTGCCAAATTTATATTGGACATTGGGAAAAAAAACAATATCAAATGTGACTTTTTATGTTTTTTTCTCAGCAAGTAAATAGAAATTTACAGAGAAATGCCATATTTCAGTTTGTTCCCTGTAGAGTATGTGTTAACTTGTTGTCATTTAGAAAATCAACCAAACATAATTGGTCAAGGGTGCCCAAACTTTTGCATATGACTACATATATTTTATTCATGTGTAAATGATGACGGATCATGTTTTCCAGAGCAGAATGAGATGAAGTGTTTTTTTCCTGAATGTGCTGAGATTGTAGTACCTTGAGCTGTGGGCAGGTAGAGGGAGAGGCTGGAGGGTCCTGTCCTTCCGTCTAGGTAGGAATCTACAAACTGACAGTGGTCCTCTCCATTGCCAAACGAATCAGCAATACTGTAGAAAGGCTCTGAAATTGTGTGAAAAATGAACATAAACACTTTTTAATGGAAGTCATGCTGAAATCCACTTCATGTACACTGAGCTTCAGACATGATAAATGCTAATTATGTACAGCAGAGAAAACAAAGTGTTCAATGCAGAAAACATGATTATACCTTTTAGACCATCTCCCATAAAGATCTTGTAGCGCAGTGAATTGCAGAGGACCACGCCCACAAACTTTCTGTACCAGGTGCGTTTTACAAATTGACTTCCTTTACAGGAGCTGTGGGCTGGGTTGTATCTAAAGGTGTACGGAATCCAAATAGGCTCGCCACCTGGAGGACATATGGGCAGAGGTGTTTCCAAAACAGACTTTGACACTTTAATTCATATTTGTTGATTAGTGCATTCTACTTATTAAAGTAACTGAAATTCTGGTTAAAAAAAAAAAAACCTAGATGGCTTTCGGCTTAGACTCCCATTTCTTGGATTTTTTTTTTTCGATTGGTATAGAAAAATGATTCCACAATGGTGGTGCCATTTGTGTGTGTCGCTGCTATTTTAAAATAGGCAAAGCTTAGGACAACCTCCACATAAATAGCATTATTTTATGTTTCTAAGTGTCTCTCAATGGTATTAAAAATACTGTAGTGTTGCAATGATGTCCCGCTGTGTCCACTCAACACGTTCAACCTTCCGAAGTATATGAAACATTCCAAAAGTCAAATGTTAAACAGGAAAGAACCACTGTGGCAGTCATATGCTCACTATTTTTTACTGGGGTATTTTGTATAACTAATAATGGGTTTGTATACCCATTTATCCACATCATTCCAATCCATCTCATATGTCAATGAGTAGTAAAGATTGCTTTTGAAACAAGCAGGACACTTTCATTAGTCAAGTTCATATGTGAAATTTGAAATAGTTTGCTTTCGTTCGTTCCTGTGTATATGGTTTCAATTAGAAACAGATGGATTGTGATTGGAGACTCTATTTGTTGATTCTGATAAACAAAGACTACTGAGTTAATGAGTTGGCATTAGCAATAACCCTGTGTCAAATAAGATGCTATTTTCTATTAGCGTGATGTGCATGTTAACTAGTCTTGGTTTGTTAACATCATCTCTGTGAAACTGGTAGCTTTTCAGCAGTTAAGCGAGCTAGCAAGCAATCTTACAACTGTTGTTATAAAAAGCAGGTTATGGCTTCAAAATAAAGCGGAACTGAAACTGAGAACTACCCTACACAAGAGAACTGTTACAAAAGTCAAGAGGCTTGTTATAATCTACACACTATCTTCACTACAGAGAAGTTGCTCATTTGAGCTCATCAGTGAGACTGTTTCAATTTCATCATCATGTCAAAAAAAAAAAAAATCTATGTAAGTACGGAGTAACATAGAACTGCAGTGGGATTTCTTAGTAAATCCAGCATCTATCAGTACAGAAACTGAAATACCAGCTGAAAATTCTAAAACAAAAAACTAAAAGTAAAAAAAAAGTAGTATAATAATTGTGTATAAATAATTGTATTTAGTGTAATTTATTTCTAGATGAAAATTAGATCAAACTAATATTTACATTTTGATAATCAACTATAGCAATATTTATGTATTTGCTAATGTAAGCCATACAAAGAATTTCTTAAACCTGATTAAATAGTAAGAGGCTTTAATAAAAAAAGAAGAACAATCGGTTTTCCTTTGGCTACCATCAGCTATTTCTATGTATATCCCCAAAAACTGTTAAGTATAATAAAATATTAGTAAATCATAATCTGTTTAAGTCATCTTCAGTGAATGTTCAAAAGTTTGTATATTGTGCTTCTAAAATATTCAGGTTGAACCTATTCCCTTCATGAACATAATCAAAACTGATGTTTTTCATTCTCTTTCTCTAATTAGCAAATGACATCCATGCTCTGAAAGAAACACTCTTAGTGCTTCACTCCACTACTCAAGAAACCAATCCTCCACTCAACATGACTAACAACACGTTTTTCATTCTTTCCATTTCATTGTCCTGAACCAGGGAACAGACTGTCCTGGCACAGCTGTATTCCCATCTCAAGAGGAACTACACTCTTGACATCAACCAGTCCAAATACAAGGCAGAACACTCAATAGAAAATGTCCCTGTGTCCTTAGTCGCCACCTTCATTGACCTGTCTGCTGCTTTTGACACTGTGATCCTCCAGATGCTTACTTCAACACTCATGGACTTGGGCATCGGCTGCTCTGTTCTTCCTGTTTCTCCTCTACAAAGCATTCAGAATGCTGCTCGTCCAGCCTGTACCATCCCCAAGTCCTCCTCTACTGAGAGTAGTTCATATGGTGGCGAGAGACATAAAGCTGCGGTTCTGGGAATTGAGACTTTCCCATCTGGGCTCTGGGCATTTCCTTCAGTAAGATTTAAGTACGCTCGTAAGGTAATAATGACTTGCTACTTCAGTGTTCTTGGCCTTCAGTCAGCAGTGGAGCAGACTCTTCACTGCCTGAACTCTTTGCTCAATGGTATTAAATTGACTAAATCAGGCCATGGCAAAACTCTTGTTCTTTAGGTCATAAACCCGTGCAGACACTTTCTGGGCTAGTCTTTCATTGTCTCTAAAAGAAATCTCTTCTGCTTCTTCCCTGCTACTCTGTTCACAAGCAGTTAATATATTACTTTCTGTAAAATGGTGGATAAAACTGGTGCTGTGGGTGTCAGGTTTTGCTTTATCACAGTACAATACGCCTTACCACCAAGTATGTTTAATTTTCTGGTATATTATGTTTATATATTAAAAATGAGAATATTATTCATGAGAATATGCCATTCACTGACTACCTATTTAATATACAGGTGCTGATATTCAACACATTGTTTTGGTAACAGGCCAAACATTAGCAAAGTGCATCCAGTAAAGAAATCCTATAAAAATCCACATACCTGAGATGGGTAGACTTTTTTTGCTGTCAAAGATTAAATACATGTTTTCTTATAACCCTGTTTTCAAAAACTTGGGATGCTGTGGAAAATGTAAATAAAACCAAAATGCAATGATGTGCAAATCATTTGAACCTCATATACTAAATGTTAAAACTCAGATTTTTTATGTTTGATCTATTTTGGATTTGATGCCAGTTTCTCGCTTTTCTCAGTGTAAACTAGAAAAGAACTTGTGGATTTAATCATCCAAGTGTACATAATGTCATTAAAATATCTGTATGTAAAGCCAAAAAAAACAATACTTGATGGCTGTGATTGTCAGGCCTCCAGTACTACATTAAAATCACTTGACTCTGTAGTGGAAAGCCATCGTTTATGAATACAGCTCGTTGCTGCATCCACAAATGCAAGTTAAAAAGCTTCCATGCAAAGAAGAAACCATATATAAGCAGATCCAGATTGTCCGCTGCCTTCTCTGGGTTCAAGCTCAATTAAAATGGACTGTGGAGAAGTGGAAAATGTCCTGTGGCCTGACAAATCACAATGTAAAATTTTCATCATGGATGCTCTGTCCAAGAGGAGAGGGACCATCTGGCTTCTTGTAAGCGCACAGTTCAAAAGCCAACATTGGTGATGGTATGGGGGGTATCAGTGCACATGGCATGGAGAACTTGCACATCTGTAAAGGTACTGTTAATACCGTACAACACATGCTGCCATCCAGATGACGTCTTTTTCAGGGAAGATCTTGCCAAACCACATTTGGTGCAAACTACAGCATGGCTCAGTAGTAAAAGAGTCTTGGAGCTAAACTGGCCTGCATGCAGTCTAGACCAGTCACCCACCGAAAACACTGGCACATTAAAGGAAAAATATGACAAAGGAAACCCTGAACTGCTTATCAGCTGAAATATACAGTATTATCAGGCAAGTATGGGAAAATATTTCACCTTCAAAACTACAGCAAACCTCTCCTCAGTTCACAAGTGCTTATAGAGTGTTGCTAACAGATGAGGTAATGAACACAATGGTAAACATGATCCTGTCCCAACTTTTTTTTTAAATGTGCTGCTGGCATGAAATTCAAAATCTGCATATATTATTCAAAAAGCAATAAAACTTTTTCAGTTTCAACATTTTATAACTTATATAGAGTTTAACTAATTTGTGAATTATTGCATTCTTCTTTTACTTGCATTTTGCACAGCGTCCCATCTTTTTTTAGAAATGGGGTTGTAAATTAAAAGTTAAAAACTGAATAAAAATGCAATTTCTAAAATGTAAAGTTAATATGGCACCAAAGTCGTGTAATCATGCATAACCTTTATGTTATGTGGATTACATTAAGGGCTTATAGCCTTGTATTGTATTTTTGTTTAAGTTTTTCTTTGTAAACTTTAACAATGTTTACATACTACGTCTAATTAATAACCTAATATTATTGGATAATAATATATAATAATATATAATAACATAATAACAATTCATTATTGACTCAAAACTCAAAAATAGATAGGGCCCAGCCTATTTTTAGTGTAGACAAGTATTAAGTGTGCCATGTGGATAATTGATGTTTCTTACCTGGGGGTCTCTCTATAAGCAAGGGGTCATCTGTAACAAGGAAGAGAAAAGAGAATGGAATCTTTTCCATTTTCCAAAAAGAAATATAATAACAATAATAATAATAATAATAATAATAATAATAATAATAAAAAGAAATTCTGACCTGATTCTGTAACATATGTTAACGTCTCGCTGATCGGCCCAAGACCAAAAATGTTCTTCGCTTGAACTCTGAAGTAGTACCTGGGGGTGGAAAGAAAAATTACTCCTCAAAAGCCATAAACTCTTAATGTTTGGGAGGTTTTGAAGCTTATTCCAATCTTAATAACTAACCCAGATGGCTGAAAGGTTACATGTTTTACTAGAAAGCTGCTGTAAATGTACAAAAAACATACAGTTCAACAGAAACAGCCATTAGAAAGAGAGAAAGAGCAGCTACCACAGTAACAGAGCCCAAAAAGAAAACTAGAAACATAATGAGAAAGGACAGGAATGATAACATTGGCCGAACAGAGGAACTTTGTGCTTATAGTCTTTTCTTTATCACAAATGTCAGTGGGACAAATATAAGCTTTTAGCTTCTGGCTTCTCTAATCATTTGATTGATTAGAGAAGGATAACAAAAAGGAGTTTGGAAAAGAGAAAACTGGCAAGTTTATAGCATGCAGTCAGTAAAGACAGTGAGTGAGACTATGTGTGTGTGTGTGTGTGTGAGTGTGTGTGTGTTGAGCAGCGATCAGTACCTTCGCGCTTCACTTGTTTTTATTTGAGCCCAATTTAATGACATGAAATCAGCATGGCTGGATCAAATTAGAGAAGCCACGTGGAAACTCTGACCAAAATAAAAAGAGAATTCCAAAGCCAGTCCCAGTCAGACGGCCGCAGCCAGAGTGGGGAAATGGGTGTGTTTCCTTTTTCCTCATCCCCTAGACAACAAATCTAAGAGGACTTAAGTGAACGCTTCATGATAAAATCTCCATATGGCATTTGTATGACAGTGTCTGTCTCTACTAAAGTCTACGTTTCAGTTCTGAAGTTGATCAAGGATCAAGGTCGTGATCTCTCTTTTGCAAGTAACACTGTTCCAAAGACAAGCTGAGAAACAGAAACATTGCACTTAACGGATACATTGAATTGTGTGCATCACTTCCACAGGAATAAAATACATTGTATCAGCACAATTACTACCAAAAGTAAATAAACAGAACAACAGAATTAGTATTATTTATGTGGAAACAATTCATTTATCACTTCAGTTAATCTATAAAACCAAACATGCAGGCTTCCATTTATATGGTGTAACTAGTTGCATGCAACATAACTTCCATCCTGTTTGACAGTTACACAAGCAACTTGAAAACAAAATCGCATACAACACATTTGCTAATGTAGGCAGTTGGCGACTTTAGTGGCTAGAATTATTCATTTATATGTATACCCACTGGACATTTTATTAGATACAGCTAACTTATCTGACAGTTTTGATATAAGTAATTTATTCTTTGGCATATCTTTACAACCAAATTCACATCTGGTCAGAGTGTGTCTGAATTTGAGGGTAATAGTTTAACCACCTGAAAAAATATTAAAATGTTTAATTTCTGGTGCTCCAACCAAAACTCTTATCTGTATCATCTATAATAACAATTATAAGAATAAACATAGAAAATAACAACAAAACTAATGATCTGTAAACATAGCAAACTGGTACAAAAACCAGTACAGTACTTATTTTACATGCACACTGACATAAACAAATCACAGCTGTTCCACGTTCCATTTAAAGACATATTAGAGTGTGCTTTTGAAACCATCTCATACACTTAGATATGGTTTTAAATGTGCATTTAATTTAAAATACACCTTTCAATATGCTGTTTGAGGAAAATAGTCAAACTACACAGTGACGTCATGCTACCGTCTTAAAAACACTATACCGTTTTGTTTATTCCACATTTTATAATGTCTAATGTTTCTATATAATTTGGCCAATTGGGGAGAAGAGGGGAGAAGAGGACTCAATGTCAAACTCCTATAAGTCGTCTAACTACTATAAGTGCAGGCCAGTGGCTGCTGAATGCTGGCATTTTATTGGCTTCCCGCTGAAACATTTGTATGACTAAGGGGCGTGTTTCAAATAAATGATACGTAAAAGATACGTAAGAAAAGGCTTGATTTCATGCACTAAAGCAGATTCTTTGCTTTCACTCAAATATCTGCTTGTTTCCAGGTTGGTCTGTGAATTGTGTTGCAGAAATGTCTACTGAGCTTAGATAGGTTAGAAATTAGTAGGCTAACCAGCTAGCCCTACCTATGTAATACCACTTTGTACCTCTAGAGGCAATAGTGAGTCACTGTAGTGTCGAGACATCAGAAATGAGACACCAACATGAGAGGATAAGGAAGCAGCACTGCTCCGACAGCGTATTCTAACTCCTTGTCAAAGGCGTTGAAGGTGCTGCTCCCAGTTATACCATTTGAGGACAGGTTGTCAGTGAACGGAGGTGTAGATGTAACGCTAGCCGAAGCACTTGACAAGCAACAATAATGACCGCAGACACCTGCTTGCATCAAAAATCCACATTCAGCAAACAAAAACAAAAGAAGTGATATAAGTAGGAGATGAGTTAATATTGTTGGTGCTTTACACCGCTGGAGACGCTGGGGTGAAGTTTGATGCTGAACTCGCAATGTCTCTTCTAGACTGGTAACAGAAGGGGGAGGAGGAGGGATTGTACATTTTCTGGTGATATGTTGCCCCCTATTGTTTGGAGTATGAATTCAACAGATTGTATTTTAGAAATTGTTCTACATAAAAGAAAAACAAACCATATGTTTTATTTTCTAACCCATGATGTGAAATGATATGGTTTGTCATTTTAATTGGCTGCAAATTTCTCCGCAGTTATCACAGCTATCAAAACATGAAAGCAACTAATGTTGCGCAAAACCAGCCGTACATTCTAAACTTATGAATTCTCACCTTAAGTCATCACTAAAGACTTAACCTTGGTGAATGTCTGATGTCTGAATGTATCTAGTGCATGAGACTCCATCAGGTAACGGTCAGCTTGAAAGTAGAGTACACTGTGGTTTTTGTGCATGAGGAGCTCATTGGCATGTTCATGTGAAGGACTGTTGCACATATGCAATGCTCTCTGAGCGAATGAGGTCTGTCTGGTCAGCTCTAGTAGCCACCACATCACTGCACATCTGTGGGAAATGTTCGGACAGCCCATAAACATGTTTCAGATGAACAGTAACGGTGACTACA
The DNA here is from genome assembly GCA_034552555.1 of Semaprochilodus insignis. NCBI lineage: Eukaryota > Metazoa > Chordata > Actinopteri > Characiformes > Prochilodontidae > Semaprochilodus > Semaprochilodus insignis. Next base: position 25,914,099 of record CM067481.1, on the reverse strand, counting down.
AAGAGTTGGTGCGGGTAACCTTGGGAACCAAGGTTTTGACAAGAGCGTAGCGGGATCGCTTGGAAGCAATAAACTGTGTTTTGTGTGTGTGATTGCGGGTAACGTAGGAGAGACACGAGCCATAACACAACTCAGGGAGTAGTGAGTGGAGCTGTTTCTGACTGAGCCAAAGTCAAGCCCGCTCTAACTCTGTTTCTGAGGCCTAGTCACTGAGGCATATGATACACATTAGCTACTTTCTGCAACATAAAATTTTCTTTAGCTCATGTGAGAATGAATCACTTGAACGCAATAGTGAATAGACGGAGACAGACGAGAGAGTGAGAAATTGAGGGCGTGGGTGATGAAAGATATAAAGCATAGTTTAATACATTACGTAATAACGCTTTAGAAATTAAGTCATGCTACTTAAGTTGCAGAAGGACTGTTATATGAAATATAGCTTTTGTTCTGAGAATGCATAATGTTTGACATCAGCATGTATGGCTGAGCCCTTATTAGCAGCATACAGCACATCTGCTATCAACATGTGCTCTGTGAACTGTCTGCATATAAGACGCAACCCACCTTACAGTACGTTCCCCTGCCAGCTTGTAGATACTCGTCTGGCAGGTTTTCCAAGCGTGTGTACTGTATGAAGTGAGTCCAATGGTCATGTATAAACGAACACTCCCTGCATGGAGGTCCTCAGATCTGCAGGCCTTTATACTTGATGTAATCATAAGTTATGCAAGAGCTCTCCGAATGCACACAACTGAGTGATCCCCTGCTTCACCCTATGTGTGCCTTATCACTGTACTCACACAGTTATAACACATGAGCTTATTCAAACACACCGTCATGAGCACAATAAGTTTCTTACCATGTCAGTTCTGTCTCATTGAAAGATTTTGATTATTTCTTTAAAGACTTGGCACGTCGCTACTACATAACATTTGGCTAGAGTAAGACAAGATGTTTAGATTGAGGTTTAAGGCTGGAGAGGAGTGTTTGAATTTTCAGGCCATGCCATAAGATATTGTTGATTTGAATGAGATCTGTGAGGTCTCAAAGAGTGCAAATTTGGGTTCCATATGTTCCCCTATAAACCTACTGCCTCATTAATTACAGTTAAAGGCAGTGGTGTAGGCGTCAGTAACAATCAATAGGCAATTTTTAGGTAGGCCTGTGAAAAACTTGGAAGATACAATTTCCAATCACACTAGTCCCATTATGAGATCAGGCAACTGCCTATTCCTGTCAGTGGCACAGTCGTTGCCCCACCTATTCCAAAGCCTCCACCCCTTTGGTGATATGGTGGTGATTAGGTGAATTAATTTAATGAAGCTCACCTGGAGTTGGGTTTGAGGTTCTCCACAGGTAAGTGGGTGCCCGATGAAATGCGTGACGACCATCTGTTGTTGAGGACATCATCATAGGAGGCAGTGTGTACCAAGTATCCTGCAGAAAGGCCCGCGAGTGGTAATTACAATCAGACTGAATGTGAAGTTTGAAAATATCACTGCTATTCAATTTTTGTACACTGGGCTAATTTCTCTGAAAACGCCTAAGGCACAATGTGTTCAAAAATACAGAAACCTCTAAAAATGAGTCCATTTGGCTGCCTGCCAAATTTTTACAGTTTATAATCTCTATAAAAAATGAGTTTCTAATCTCAATAGAAAAGCACTGACAACAGAATGGGATGTTGTGGAGCGGCCACACATGAACATAATGTGGCATACATGGTTATAAAGCAGGGTTTTTATCAGTAAAAATGAATACTAGCAGTTAGGGCGGAACGATTTGGGAAAATATATTGAATCTAATTTATCCTGACCAATATTGCGATTTAAATTGCAATACTTTTATTGAAAGTGAGGTCCAGGCCTCAATTTCATTGGCTAAGAATAATAGTGTACCCAATTTTGATGGTTAATGATGGTTTTGATGGCTAATTATGACTTGATTGGTTAATTTTGGTTAATTTTGGTTACACCACACACGGGTACTTTTCAATTGATGTACCTCATTCAGAGGTGGTTCACTAGCTCTGTGTTATTAGGTAAAATTTTCTCACTTCAAATTTAAAACAGTATAATTGATAATTATAAAAATTGCAGTTCTTGCCGTTTGAAAATTGCAAATTCCCTATTCATCCCCTTGATTTCAGACACAACACTAGGCGAGCAGATGTCTATAACGTTTTAGACATATAGTGCATGTAATACTATAGTTATGCGTNGAGCAGATGTCTATAACGTTTTAGACATATAGTGCATGTAATACTATAGTTATGCGTCATTCTTCTGAACTCCTCAGCAGGACAACAAAACTTTAGCTGCATATTACGGTATGGGAAGCGTAACTCAAGGCAGTAACAAGTAAAATTTATACAAGCATTCTGTTTTTAGGACATCTTTCCTGTAAGATGGAAAGCCCATCTTTCTGATTGTTTGCTTGTGCATGTGCATGGTACTGAAATAGAAAGAGCTGAAGGGTGTGGAAAAGACTATATATGGAATAGAAGGAAAAGAGGAGAAAGGAATGATGTGATGTGTGGATAAGGGTGGAAAGTAAGGGGAAAACAACACTATCTGTTTTAGACATCACGCAATTTCATGGCTCCTTTTGCATCTGTCCTTTCTGTTCATTAGCCAAGGGAAACACAAACTCTCAAAGATTAATTATGACTAAGGTAATCCAGTAACCCCAGAGACTTCACTTTAGGTCTCAGTGTGATTTATTGTCTCTCTTACTCTCACATTCTGTCACCCAGTTAGAAATGTTTGACATTTAGCTTTGGCTAAAGAGTGAACTTGGACTCATGGTGAATCACAAGAGAAAGCCCTGTCCATCAGCTAAAGGTCAATCAGCAGAATTTAAGGAAACATTTCAAAAGAGACTAACAGCATCCATATCTGTGGTGGGATGCTTTAGGATGAACAGAGAGACTTGGACTATTTAGTATGCTTACTTATCCTTAACTTATACTTCAATTAGTTAAACAGCTCATGTTAGATTTATGTTGCCTACCTGACACCATGTCATCCTTCAACGGTCGGGCCCAGTCCAGAATAACAAATGAGTGACAGCCCTCCATTGCGACCACCGTGATGTTATGGGGTTTGTATTTGGGTGGCTGCTTTTGGGTAACCATCGGGCTGTCTTTCTCCAAAAGAGTAGACAGGACATCCACCTGCAGGTACTCCAGAGCCTCTGTCAGGGAGCATGGAGCACCAGGGTCCTTCCGGATGTAGTTCACAAAAGGAGCTGAGACAAGAAGCAGAACAGGTCACTGTCAACCTGAAATAAGTACTGACATTTTCAACCTGTACGTTTATGTCCCTTTATTAAAGGGTATTCTGCAAATACGACATGCAATCATTGGGAATCCTTGTGGGTTCAGCCCATTCTGACTGCTAGCTGCTTATCTATAGGTAAATAAATACAACCAGGCCAGCATTAGTGAAACTCATACCTCAGCCATCAAACAAAACTGTATTGAAAACTACAATTCTATCCTAGGTAGCACAAATCTGATGCCAGATACAAGCTTTACCCTTTCAGCCAGGACAAAAAAATCCAAATTGAGTTAAGGATTCTCAATAGCCACTCGATAACTTTCATGTTTAGCTTGGTGTCCTCTTCATCTGATGAATCATTTCTGTCATTTAAGAAGTTCTCTCTCTACTGTAATGACGACCTGAAGACAGTAATGTTAACTATATGCCTTTCATGAGACTATGAAACAGTGAACAGAAATCCCGATTCTCCAGGGACAGTCATCATTTTAGATGGCCCTTCCCCAGAAATGTGTCCTGTGACTGAATTAGAAACACACAGGAAAGTTCTAAGAACAGAGGGTGCTACTGCTACTAACCACCCCCACCAATTTCTCACCTAGTTTTAGAGAATACTGAAGAAGAGGAAACGGGTACTGAACTGGCCTGCTTGCAGTCCTGAGTCCCCAGTAAAGAATGTGTGAAGAATTTTGAAACAAAGAATGCAACACCAAAAACCCAGTATTGCTGCACAGGTTAAGATGTGTTTGCAGAAAGAATGGGACAAAATAAGACTCGATCGTTTGGTATCCTCAGTGCCAAAAATCCTCAGTGTCTTTTTAATCTTTAAGTGTTGTGAGAAGGAATGGCAACATTATGAAGTTTGTTACTATCCCAACTTTTTTGGAGTGTGTTGCAGGCCTGAAATGTAGGAATGGATGTATGTTAACAAATGAAATATCTTGGGTTTACACTGTCTGCAATGAAGTAAAAGTCAAAGACATTTTCTTAATCACATTTTCCCAACGTTTTCTGATTTGGGGCATTGAGGTATTTTTTTGCTGTGGACGGCATGTCTTTATTACGATTGTGATGGGATTAGGTTTGGGGGATTGGAATAATGGAATTTCACCACAGAATATCTGCAATATTTATGGTCAGTTCACACAGGCCAAGAAATCTTGGTCTTAATTACAGAAATGGGAGTGACTATTCGATTTACGCATTTTCTGTCAGACTAAAAAGTTCCTTAGACAATATATTTGGCTGCAAGTAGAGTCATTAGCTTGGGAATTCAGAGCACTCAACATCACCACATAAAATCAAACATATTTTTATGTTTTAATGTTCTGAGTCATACAGTTGAGGTACACAAATACATATTGGTTCAATTTTAGCCACGGAGGATACAAATAAACCATAATTAAGAAATAACCGCTTTTCCACAGGATATGATGTAATGTTTACTGGCATGGCAGAAGTCCAAATTTCTGCATTATTTAACAGTCATTCAGAGTGGTTTGATGTGCCATTGTGCCCTCTAGAGAAATTTACTGACTCAGATTCCTTAACAGTGCTGGTGAAAAGAACCAGGGGTCACAATATCTTCAACGCAAATACAGTCATTTTATTTAGTATCCAATATGACCAGTGAACCTACACGTGTCCTTTATATGAGCTGATAATGGTAAAACATCAGATAATCTAAAAATGTTTTGGGGACTATTTTGCCTACACGGTCATGCCTATACCTCTTAATAACGTCTGATAACTGTCAGAATGCCTTTGAGAGTCTTAAAGGACTTTTGTGTAGCGCTCCAGTTCTAGCTGCTCCTGACTTCACTTGTCTTTTTAAACTACATGGAAGTAGATGCTTGTGATACTGGAGCTAGTGCTGTGTTGATTCAGGAAGACAGTAAGTGTGTTTCTCGTTGCATATAACTCTCGTCACTCTCCCTCTGTTCATCGACCAACACTTAACAATAACCATTTCTTGTAATGACTTTCTGTGAAGTGGATTTTAGAGGCATTGAACTCATCAGATGTCTGGTTTCCATCACCCCACTGTGAACAATCCTTATTTATTTATTTCCTCATTTTTAGAATGGAGCAGTTCACATCAAACCACTCTGAAAGACGTTTTTAAGCATTTCACTACTTAAAATAAATAGTGCTTTTCCACTTTAATAACCTGAGGTTATTTCTACCGCTCTGTAGAAATATAGTTTGATATGCAGTTCAGTTAAAAATACTCTTTGCTTTTTTGTGGGGTTTGTGTGAAAACATTGTTTGTTTGGTAGATTGTATAACAGTTTGCAATCCTAGCCATTGGGGCCTATCCATGCAGTCCAGTGGAGTTTGTCCGCTGGCTCACTGTGACTCTGTTATTGTGGCTGTCTGACAGCTGGGAAAACTTCCAGAGGTTCCCATTTGACTGAGCCACGAGATGCACACCTGGAGCCAATCAAACGGTCCATGAGATGTTGTCGTTCACCTGCCCTCCCAACCAACAACACATGCACCCAAGACTGCACTGAGTTATGAGCTGAGAACTAAAGGCTTCTGTTCGCTGATAAGGAAAGATAAGAGAAAGCTATGTTTTTAATCATACTCAAACGCTCAAACGAGTTTGCAGATCACACTGCCGCAGTTATCACGTCCAAACGCGAGCGGCAGGGCACAGACACAACAGCAGCAGAATGAAAAACTAGCGGATGTGTAATAAAGGAGAACCCAGACTGTTAAACTCCTTAAGGCTCAGGGGATGTCTTAGGAAGCAGCCAGAGGGAAGCAGCGCTATGCTGATATCAGCGCTTTTATTTTATGTCGTTTAATCTCTGTTTTTCTTTTTTTTTATTCCAGACTCTACACAGTAATGCCTTTCAGATGTGTAGTGCAGTTCAGAGTCTCTGGAGTGTCAGGATTTATTGGCCCATCGTCTGTACACGAATGTGCTGTAGCGCTTTGTGACTGGTACTACTGGAGGTGATTCTCAGGCCTTTAAAACATGTTACTGTGACACTGTAGTTCAGTCTTCTCGCTCAGTGAGGTGTTGTTCCTGGCTATAGACTAAGACATGTTCATGAGCTCAATTGTGACTGCTGCTTGAACTCCTGGTGTTTATTAACACAAACTCAGTATTAATTTTGTTATGTGAACAGTCATGTTGTTGGAAGGAAAAATTATGCTTTCCTCCTTTGTAGAATGTTTTACATTAGCAAAAGACAAAAGACAAAGCAAAACAAAACTGTCCTGTGCAAAAGTCAGAGACCACCCTTTCATTTTATTCAATTCCCAAGACCCTTAAATGCTGATTATTCGTTTTCAAATATTAGCAGGATATACAGTATAATTACAGATCACTAAGTGTACTACATTTTTTCAGTGTCTACACTTTGCCTATTATGGCTTGTGTTTTTTTCTTCTTATGATACAAGTAATCCTAAACACATTCAGTGACATTAAGGTCTGGACTCAGGGGCGGGGGTAGAGCAGCTTATCTGATCTTCTTGGTGGCGTGCCTGAGATCATTATCTTGCTGAGGAATTCATTTCTTTCCAGTAATATTTAAATTAGATTGTTTTATCGTTAATGATGCCTTCAATCAAAAAGAATTTTCAGAGGTTATACATCCTCAAATACATCATCATCACTGATGTTCCACCATGCTTGACTGATGGATGGAGACAATAAATAAAAGGAGGCTTCTGTTTTTCACATATTGTCCTTTTCCTTTTCCGTTCCTTGTGCAAGTGGATATTTGTATCCAATCTCCTCAGAAATACCTCCTTCGGCCATTTTAGATACACCTTAGACATCTGAAGGCAGGTAAGGTGTATTTGGGTAGTAGCTTGTGTGAATGCTAGGGTCTCTTTGATGGGGAACATGTCAGTGAGAGCTTTAGTAACAGCTTTTCTGTCAGGATGACACATTGGTCCACAAAAGTAAAAAGGGGTACCTTGAATACCAATAGATTTAAATGTATCTTTGGTGTTGGAGGCTTGGTGTTTGTGTAACCTATAAATAACCAAAAATTATTATAAATAACTGTTAAGACTGGAAAATAATTTCTCTGTCTCAGATTTTTGCACAACACCATATTTTATTTATTTGAAATAGGGCCCAACTGATATATCAGCTGATATTGAGGTTGCATTGAGGTTATTGGTATCCCAGACAAATTTTGCAAAGTCAAAATCACTCAGTCTTTTAATGAGGCATTTAATGGTTTCTTGTTCACTTGACACTGGTCAATCTGAACACCGATTATAGTTTGAAACACCAGTTAAAGGATGAATAACAAATAAATGCTAAATTCATCCACACTGAGATTTAGCATAAAGATAACATGTCAAAACACACAAAAGCCTTTTTTATGAACTACATTAATGAAAACAAGGAAAATATGAGATAACTAAAAATATAAAGAATAATAGAATTCTCACTGATATATTACATCAGTAATCCTCTACTGTTTTTAATCTAAGACCAGTGCCAAAACCCCACCGCGCGCTTGGTGAATAATAAGTGCCATTTGACTCTGCCTCACCCTCAGCAGTTGCTCCAAAGGTCCCCACCCTCCCAGTAATTAACCTTGCCCATTTTGCTAGCTGGCATGGTGCTATGATGTGACACTGAGGGGGTGCTGGATGGCTGCATATTGTGATTGGTTGGCACATATAAAAATTTTAGCCCCTTGAAATTAGTATTGGCCACAAAATTTATTTGAAGTAAATCCAAGTAAAACAATGCATCATTTTTTCAGGTTAACTCAAGAGATACACATGCTGACTTTACAAGTCTGCTTGTAGCGTAGCTTCCAGTATCTCTGATGTCGGCCCCTCTGTGTATATAACAGCATTATATAACTGCCTTTTAAACTAGCTGCTATTAGTCCAAGTTTACCAGTGCTCTGGCTCATGCAGAGTTCATTTGGACGTTTAGCTCTTACTTGAATGTTACTAAAGCTGGTCTGTTCTGGTGCCACTGGCTCCTCTGGTGTTTGTGGTGTTGACATCTGTGCTTGTTCTCCTACCCAGCAGGTCTCACTCCCTAAATACATCATCCTTGCGAGTCTGAGGGCCATCGAGGGGCTACTTCATAAAACACTGTGGAGTTGGCTTGTTATGTTACTCTCATTCTTAGGGTGTTTTTGTATAGGGAGTCAAAGCGGTTGATGTTACATTTCTGCCAAGAAAAGCACATTAGTGGAGCTGCAAGGCGGTGAGAGCTCTCAGAATACTGGCGAAGGATCAGAAAACAGGGTCTCCAGATCAGCATGACCACTGTTTTAAGGTTTACACCTGTACACAGTTTGGTTTGGTTTGGTTTGGTAGTTAACAAAAGTGCAGTCTGTTTGTTAGTAGAGGAGCAGATACATTATTATGATGTGAATTTGAAAAAAGGTGGTCTTTATGCCCAGAGTCTTATTTTGCGGAATAAAAACTATCCTTAAGGTTTTTGGCTTTTGTTTTTGCATTTTTGGCACTGAAAGTAATTCGTAGAGTTAAATGCGCAGACCTGTCGAATCAAACATGCATATAACCAAGTTTTAAAAAAAGGGGGAGGAACCTTTTCAAGCCTTAAAGGAGCAATTTGTGAACTGTATTCATACACCTATTGTAGGAAACAAGGAAACATACAGTCCTTCCTCTTCACTATTCACTCCTTACCAGTCTAGAAGAAACACTGCGAGTTCAACTTTAAACTTCATTGCAAAGAGTGTCTCCAGCAGAGGAAAGCAACACCAAAGTTTATATCACTTTTATTGTTTACTCCTGAATGTACATTCTTGATGTAAGAGGGTGGCGGCTGTGGTCACTTGCCGAGAGCTTCAGCCACCATTGCATTTGGTCTTGTTTTCATTGGCTAGCAGTCCTTAAATCTATCTAATCGGAAGCAGCACCTTCAACATGATTCGCAAGAGGTTAGAATACGCCATCAGGACAGCGGTGCTACTTCTTCATTATTTCATGTTGCACTAATGGCTCATCACTACAGTGACTCACTATTGCCTCCTGAAGTGCAAAGTGGCATTACAAGACAGGACAAGCCGGGGCCAGCTGGTTAGCATGCTAACGTCACTAGATATCTCTGCAACACGACACACAGAAATTTTTTGACGTACTGTCAAATCTTTTTTCACATTCTGTTGATCACTTTTGTGAATTCTGAAATGTTTTCAACTAAAAATCTTACATATTGCACCTTTAAAGGAGCCTTAACATAATATAAATGTAATATAAACACTTTAAAGATTCTATCTATAAGTATTGTTTTATTTGGAAGCTCTTTCAACATTGAAAAAGGTTCTTCACATTCATACTCACCCATTTATGAAATCTTTCCCTAAAGAATGATCTACTAAAAAGTTCTCTAGGGAACGAAAAGTGGTTCTTTTATGTTATCACGCACAGAACCCTTTCTGACACCTTTATTTGTAACGAGCATAAAGCTAAACAATGGCAGTAATTGAATCATTGGCGATTGTTACTCTTGTCTTTTGCAGAATTTATTAACTGGCTATGTTGTCATTTCAGCCTCCTTCCTGCAGTGAAGTTGTCATCAACTCATTTGTAAACTGCAACTCCAGCTTATGCAATCACATTCAGACTTCATAAGGGGAAGGGGGGCACTTGGCAGTGGGTCTGAATGTCCATTCTGCCTCCTGTCACATGCTTTAAGCTGGCCTTAGATCAGAGGCACGAGCAGGTCAATGGTAGATGAGCAGAGCAGACACTGTGCTGTTATGGTAGCAACATACTGTATCTCCACAGGCTGGAGAGGAAGTGAGGGGTGGGATAATGTTTACAGTAGCCTCAGGCTACCTCTCCAGCCAAGCCCCAGCCCCACACGTCTCACCATCTGTGAGATGCACTCAACATCTGCACCAGGTTCTATATACAAAGCACTGGATGAGGAACAATAAGTCCTGGATACAAAGGCCTGGATGAGGGATAATTCAATTGGCGATAAAGACAGAATCCCACTTCGCATTTCAGTGTGTGTATCTGGCACTGTCATTGAGAGTTTTAGTAAAATTATCTGTGCTATGTACTTGGAAACTCTCTCAGTATCCACCAATTCTCCTCCAAGCTTAATTCTAGCCCTAGCATACCGATACAGCTTCCAGAAGACCTTGATTAGCCTCATTGGCCGTGTTAGATTTGGATTAGAACTTAACTCCGCAGGAAAGTAGATGTCCATGATTACAGTTCATAACCACTCATCTGTTTAAAAGTGAAGGCCACGCTGACCCTGAGCAAACAAACACTATCTATGACAGGTTATCAGCCTGCTCTTTTAAAGCATGTTCTTCATCTTCAGATCTCCCCTCTGGGAAAGTCTCGGAGGCCTCATCTGTCCACCTTATCCTTGAACTGAAGTATCCTATTCATAAATATGACGGGACACAGTAACATACTCAACTCGCAATGAGGATATTTAGACTTTTCCAGGCAGTAATTAGGCTGTGCTTTTCAGTGTAATTTATTTATTGTGTGCCTTTATAAGGAGCCAAAATAAAATGTAGGGTCAGGTAAGAAGCCACTCTGAACACAGCAGGACTGGGCTGAACCCAAAGTTTTGGCTATCGTTCACAGTGTTGAGTGGAACCCACTTTCATACACTTTTTTTTGTTTTACCTGGAACCGAATACTCAAAGCTCTGCCATTATTTAGAAAGAGAACTCTCTCCTTCTCTCTCTCCTTTGCTCTCTCTCTTTTTGGGCAGGAAGCCACATCCCACAGACTTTCTGATTATTTATAATGTTAAGTTTAAATGCTTTCACTCAGGCATTCAGAGATATTTCCTACAGAAGCTGCCCACATGAAACAACCTGAGCCCTTAGAGCCTGTAAAGTCAATTGCCTCCTCAAATGGCCTCCAGCAACAGACCGAAAGGAAAGAATATGTGGAATTCTGAGCTAGGACATTGGCCTGATTGCTCACCGGGTGCCATACCAAGGAAAGGCAGGACTAAGTCAGTTAAAACTGAAGCTGAACTATAAAGTTAAACCGCTTTAAAAGTGATATATTATTATTATTTTTATTTAGCTTATTTTTATAAGCTACAGGAGCTTGCTCTTTAGATGCATCCACAAGTACGCACATTAGATTAGATTACCTGTGAAGCGCTTCTTGCCCAAGACGTCAAACTCTGAGGATGGTGTGTTGTTGAGCGGGCGTACACTCTCTGTGCTGGTAGGCAGCTCCGTAGTGGTAGGTAGCTCAGTAGTTGTAGGCAGCTCAGTGGTAGTGGGCAGTTCAGTGGTGGAGGGGAACACTGTGGTCTCCATCCAAAACTCATCTGTAATGTAAAGGGACATTCTAAACAACAGGACTTGAAGATGGTATCTCTAACCCTGTAGCCTAATATTCTCTATATAGACCATTCTCACACGTCACTGTTCGTTAACATGAAAAGAGAAATAGAAGTGTTAAATGACTTTCTGTCATAGTGAAAACAATGGCTGAGACTACTGCCTGGAATATATGCTGCTGTTCTAAATGCACCAACCAGAGGGTGCAGGCGGAAGTTTGGTAATGCTACTATTTACAGTCAGATGTGATGACTCAGTGACTGTGAGAAAGGTCTAGTACATTAATTACATTAATTAAAATCCATTTCTATGTATTGTTGGGAAAATAACAGCGCTGATATTATTTTGCTTTTGTGTACACAATTGATTAAAGTAGAGTAAGTTATAAAACCTTATATAAAACACTTGTAAGCATACTTTTTAGACACATGAGAACTAGTCTGAGATTTATTTATTTATTTATTTATTTAGCCTGCTGAATTCAAATATAAAAAACAGTTTTACTCTTTTTTGTGAGAAGCTTTTGGTCTGGAACATCAATTGTTTTCTGGATTGGTAAACAATAGATAAACAAATCCTGAATTTATGTACAGTACTGTGGAGAAGTACGAGACCACTCTTCATTTATTTTATTTCCTATCAAAATGGCCATTAAGTTATTCATTTTTCAGCAGTTAAAGTTTCCATTCTTTTAGGGAGACCCATTTTTAAATGTTCAAAGAAATCTGCAGGGATATTTTCCACACCTTCCATGTTCAGGTTTAAAAACTGATTGCTTTTTCTGAACATCCCAATCCATGAAATCTCCGTGGATGTTCAGTCTTGTAATGCAAAGGTTCTTCTTTTCTCGTGCTTCTGTGCAGCTACACATCCTTTCAGACCCATAGTGTTGAGATGTCTTATCACAGCAGAAGGATGGACAGAAAGTGGATGTTTTCAGATTCAGAGCAGAGCTTAGTTTTCACCTCCATCTCAAAGATGAAAACTGATGAAAACTGAAAGCTCATGGTGAGGTCTTGCACAGATGTTAGGAGTCCCATTTTCTCTAGAATTGGGTACCTCAGAAGCCCAAGTTCTCAGAGTTCTCTCTCCTCCCTCAATCAGTCTTCCCTCATATTATCACCAAATATTAAAAGCACAGTCTGAGCTCACAAATTCACATGAGAAAGACATTTGAAGGCAGCTAAATATTAGTATTATTAGGGGAACATGATATCAGTTACGTTTTTGAAAACAGTTTTTGTTGGGAGCATACAGCTATGACTGGTTGGATTTAAGATTGGAAATATGGAGGTGACATAAAGTGACATTAAATTGACAGTAGTCACTTTTCTGGACAAATCAAATGCTGATAGACTTGATCATATTTAGTTGAGGTTTCTTTGTAACTGTATGTTAGTATACACAGTTGAGTCACATTATTACGACCACCAGCTAATGTCCAGAGTAATTGTTGTGTGCTGCCCGGACAGCAGCTAGACGGGCTGGGAGTGACTCAGTAAGGTCCTGGTAGGTTGTCACAGGTATCTGGAGCCATGCTGACTGCAGTGCATCCCACGGATGCTGGAGGGTGCATGCAGAAGGAATCCATAGAGCGAACACAACGATCAAGGTGGTCCCACAAATGCTCCATTAGGATGAAGTCTGGGGAATTAGGGGGCCTCGTGGAACTCTTGGTCAAGCTCTTCCAACCAATGTCGTAAATTCCTGGCTGTGTGACATGGTGCATTGTCTTGCTGGACGAGGGATAAGTGTTCAGACAGCCTATCGCACACCTCACATACCATCTAAGCCAGCTCACAATACGTAACTTCCTTCATGAGCTGCACACTGCTGCTGTTGAAAGTAGCATAATATTGTGACTCAACTGTGTATGCTTCCTGATGCTATAGTATAATTGGTGTTTTGACTACAAATTGAATAAACAAAAGAGTTATATCTGACTTTTGCACAGTACTGCATTCGAATTTCCCAAGATAAGTAAAGCCAAGAAAAAAGAGGATTATGTCTGTATGAAGTTTTGAAGTTTGAAAACAAGTTGAATCAAGCAGGATAAAAAACCTGCATGGATGTCATTCAAAAATGTTGTTAGGAACTCAAGATAATTCATACTAAGGACTCAAATCATCAAGAAGAAAACTGCTGTTAAGCAGTAAGCGACCTATTGATCTAGTTGATCTAAAGCGACCGATTGGTCTAATGTCATTAAGAACCTAATTTTATTTCATTGTGGATTTTGTCCTGATTTCTTCCTGAGAACCTCGGTGCTGTCAATGATGAGCATAGTGATCAAATATCAAGATATTTCCAAAATGAAAAAGCAGTAGCAAAGAGAATGGAGCTCTAGTACACTTGCTGACTCCTGTTGGATTATCGAAAGAAACATTCTAGAAGTGAAATACAGCAGAAAATCAACTGCTGTAACTTTTGAGGAAATGTAATAAAAAAAATGTACATTTTATTTGAATTCAGCAAACAATAAATACAGTTAGAATCGTCTTCTTTTGTTTATGCAACAAAACAAATGTTGTTTCAAAGTGTAATCAACCCAGTTAGACTATTCGACTGTCCCAATAACCTGGCCCAGGATCCTATTACACATTACACCAAGGCAGTAGTTGTTTGGATATACACCATGCAAAGCAACCACAGGAAAATGTTCTAATATATGCAGGCTTGTCCATGAATGCAGCCATATTGTGGCTATTATGTTTAAAAGAACAAAATTACATAACAAATTACACAACAAGGTCAGTTCTCTAGATGCATCAGGTCATTCCAAAAATCATCCAAGACGTCTTATACTCAGCAGCAGCAGACAGCTGGGACATTCTCCTTCAGTTAGTCATGCAGCACACAGAGTGACTTTAGCTTTGGAAAAGAAATGGAAAGAAAACTCGACCCAAACCACAGCAGTAAACAAGCAAATGATAAAAGAAACACAGAACGGCCTGGAGTCAACGTACAGACACGTAGCAGAATATAAACAACACACAAAGAAAGAACAAACACTCAGTAAAGCTCAGCAGCCAGTCAAAGCCAGACTCAGCCAATACCTTCCTCTATAGCAAAAGCATCGTCGGGTGCCATGGTGATCGAAACCATGGAGTCTAGTCCCATCCCCGAGCCAGCTTCTGTAGGTGAGGCAGGAAATACTGGAGCAAGTTCTCAAATGCACAGCAAACTCATCACCATACTGAACCAAGCACTACTCTGAAGCTCATAACACTCCACACTATGCTCAGCATACTTGCTTCATATCTCTGAGATGCTTAAAGAAGAATACTGATTGTAAAAGAGGCTGTGTGAGACACTGCACGGCTAAAAGGAACCAGCAGTTCTACTAAATGTGTACTGTGTTGCTGTAAATTTGACATAAAATATGATATATCATATGATATGATATATATTTTGATATGTTTTCTATTAGGGGTGGCTCAATATCACTTTTTACTCACTTAACTTAGAGTATATGCCAGATTTCCAATATTGCTATTGAACAATAATATTGAAAAAAAAAAATTCCCCCTCTCTTAAATAACCAAACTGTTAATAATACATTTGTCTGGATACACTTTATTAACCAGACATCTAAATAACATCATGCTGAAACTGTGAAGGAAATATTCTCCTCCCTTAAAGGAAGAAATACACAGGCTACAACATCAGTTATGCAATACTGCTGTTTCTCATTAAGCTTCCTCACATACAGAACTTAGCAGAACATAGCAGCTTTGATTGATCCAAACATTCAAAAAGAAATTTACACTACAAATTTGTGGTTTACGTTTAGTTCAGCAATTCACCCGATAGATTAGGCTAATCATCACTAAAATAATCTCTTGGTTTACCTTCCACACCGAGGGTTTTTCTGGCAATCAGACACCTTTTTTAACTACAGATACTATTTAAGAAAGACAGGGAGCTGTTTAGTCACATTTGGTTTAGCCTTCCTAAATTACATAGGCCCCCGAAATTGTGGAAACTATTTAGATTCCAATGATAAGTTACACAACAGTAAATTATGTGGTATCCATGGATAGCCAAAACCATTTTACTATAAACCTAATCCCTGAGATTATAGTACCACAACATTTGCATTACATTCCCAGGACACCTGTAGTTCAAGAGTAAAACATGTTATCAAGACATCATTTTGTACTCACCATCTGGGTAGCAGTCCAGTATCCCATGCTTATCCATAACAGGGAAGCCATTCTTATCCAGCCTTGAAAATGTTCCAGGCGGGCAGGTAGGAAAGGCTTCTGTGGTTGTGGGCTCCAGAGTTGTCATCTCAGTTGTGGTAGGTTCAGGAGTTGTTGTGGTGGCGGCGGTCGTTGTAGTTGTAGTTGTTGTTGTGGTTGTGGTTGTGGTTGTAGTAGTAGTACTGGGTTTTGGACGATCCAGGCCCACCACTGGCTTTCCTCCCACAGTGAGGTACTTCTCTTTGGGGTTAACCACAGGTCGACTGTCTCTTCCATGGCCAAACAGAGCCACACCCTCCTGGTTTACCAATGGGGTGCCCTGCTCATCTATTGGATAATGGCACAAAATTGAGTTCAATCACTTTGATTCATGTCAAGACAATGAACATAATTTCAATACCAAGCTGTGATAACAGGACCATGAATAAGGAATCACACCAAAAATAGTTTTCCCATCTTCTCCAAGGACTACTTTTCTGGGTCGGCCTCTAGAATCCTGCAAAACCTTTCCATCTTCGTTCATTAAGACCCCTTTATCCAGATCTACAACCTAAGGGAGGGTACATTCACTGTAAATACATGAGAAAGATTAAACAATACAAATGGCAGGAGCATATACAACATCATACAGATAGCTCTTGACAGCCTGTTTTGATCTAGCTAAGGTTGCTGTTTGACAGAGCAAGCGTCTTAATTTATCACTCAGCTAAGTGAACACACCCATCTGGTTCCATCAGGGCCTGTGATATATTTCACTCCATTTGCTTTTGCAGTTTCATCTGGTGTAGATGATATTTTGCCATTTGTGGCTGTAAGATTTGGTCGTCCATTTTTTCCTATATATACAAAGAAAAGAAAATATGAGGTAAATTCATAAACATAAACATCAAAGGATTCATAAACATCAAAGAAATTTTAGAGCAGGCTTTGCAGGCTTGCGGTGGATAGTCGAAAACTATACCTTTACCTTGCCCATAACTAGGTTTGTGACCACCGACAGGGGTTTTCCCTCTCAAAACGGTGTCCAATCTGCTTGGGTTGCGCAGTCTTGATCCCACCACTGGATTACGGACTGGAACTGTCGAGGCCTTGGAGTCAGCTGCTGTGTTACCGCTTGAGCTTTCATGAGTAGGAGACTGCCTCAGGGGTGAGCGCGAGACTGATCCCAGAGTAGACCTACCATTAGCATTACTGCTTATACCTGTGCCTCGGGATGGCTGTTGCATGGTCTGGGAGGCAGAAGAGGATGAAGAAGTTGAAATGGATGACGAAGAGCTGTCTTGTTTAGCAGGGGAGCCCAACCGTGTATGTTGTACGGGTTGCAACCTACCAGGGAACTGTGACCCATTTAGACGACTTGCTACTACAGGAGAACGAAACCTTCCATTTGAACCCAAAACAGGCCTGCGGGGAATAGTGGGGACAGATTGAGAACCATCCTTAGAAGTCTGGAGAGGTTTGAGATCTGTTTTAGGAGATGCGGTCAAGACAACATCTTTATTGTGAACTTCTTTGCTGCCCTCATATAGGTAATCATCTTCATGATCATTGCTAGTCTTTGAATTTTCACTTTGTATGTGAGCATTTGAGGTTGTAGGTCCACTGGTTGAAACTGTCTGACTGATCACAGTGGGTGCTGCAGTGCTAGGTTCCACCCCTTGTTTTGAGGGGTAGGTTGTGGTGGAAGGTTTGCTTTTATCACTGCTGTCTTGCGCTGCTGAAACAGATGAACGGGATGGAGTTCCTCTTAGAATTGGCCTCCCTGCACCTACAGAAGAAGCAGTTCTGCTCCACGGGATCCTGCCATCCTGTCGTCGACTACTCATTATTATTCTGGAATTTCTACTTGTCGGAGAAGAACCCCGTCCTATGAGAGAGGGGTGTGTTCTAGAGGGAAGGTGAGATGTGGCTGGATAGCTGCTATCGCTTTTGTCCTCATAAGGGTTCTCCTTTGTTTCTGGACTCTCCTCCTCTTTGGGCGAGAAGGAATTTGTAGTGGTATGTCGAGAAGATGAAGGGGGCGATTCATTATTTTTAGTATCTGTTTCTGTATTCTTAGACTGATAACTTTCTGTGGCATCTTTTGTCTCCTGAATGCTTGTAGTGTGGGCATTACTCTTGACAGAAGTTCTGGATCCTGTTGCAGCTGTGGATTGTGATGAAGTAGAAGACGAAGCACCAGCCTTCTCCTGTCCTGTCTGATGTCTGTGACCCCTAATTGAGATTCCTACTCTTCTGCTAGGAGTATGAACAGACCCAGATGCTGTACTGCTGCCATGACTTGTTGTCCCTGATGTTGATGATGGTAATGAGGCTGATGATGATGAGGAGGAGGACACAGGTGTTGATGATGATGACGATGATGATGATGATGATGATAATGATGGTGATGATGGTGACGAAGAGGCAGCATTTGATAATGATGACTTTTTGTCTGTTTCAGTCCTGGTTTCTTGAGGAGATGGGGTGGATGGTTTTGTTTCTGTAACACCAACTTTGTTGTACAAATCTTTGCCATCTGGATAAGAACTGGCTGTGTAGTCTTTCCTTGTGGCTGCAGACTCTTGATTGACTCCACTCTGGGTACTTGACCGTGACCCAGAGATGCGAGATATCGGCCTTCTTACCCGAGGTTTCAGAGGTTGGGTATAGCGAAGGCCCTCTGATGTTTTAGGGAGGGAGTCAGATGAGGAAGATTTTGGAGGTGAAGTCTGTGTGTTGGGTAGTGGAGTTTTAAGAACTGAGCTGCTTGATTCTTTGGCGTCAGGTGAAACATTTTTGGATCCTTCCTCTTCAGTTTTTGCAGGTACATTGTTAGTGATTTCTGGTTGCGTGTCTTCAACAGCTTCATTTGCATTATCCTCCTTGAGAGTGTCTGTTGGTGTTTCGTCCTTATCCAGTTCTTTATTGCTGCTTCTAGATTGGGATAACCTTGAGGTTGTCCTTGAGCGGGAACCTGATTTTCTGACAGAACCCCGTACAGCAGAGAAAATGCTGTGGTAAGACCGTGTCTGAGAGAGTGGGCGAGCTTTCTTGGTTGTAGGTGGAGCAGTAGTGGTGTACACATCAGGTTCTTCCATTTCTTCAACGTCATGCTCCAGGTCATCATGTGGTGTCCTGGTAGGGCTCTTGGGTGGAGTGGAAGGTCTTGAAGCAGTACTGCTGGCTAACAACAAAGATAGCATACCGATTTTAACTTGCATAAACTACTTCTGTTGGATTTGACACAAGAATCACATTTTGCCATAACAGCAAATCCATATATCCCATTAGATTTATTTGAAATACAATCTAAATGATATTACATCTATACATATCTAAACACAATTTGAGTAATGTAGCCAGTACTTATCTGTTATAGAACTTGTTCTGGTCATCTTGTCACTTCATTCTGTCAATTTGCAAAATAATTATTCTTAGGACTTACTGCCAGGCATTGCAACACTGAAGGCCTTAGACTGTGGTCCTTGTCCTTTCCTGTTGACTGCCCGAATTTTAAAGATATAGCGATCACCTGGCATCAGTCCATCAATGGTTGCAGAAGTGGTAGTACCACGGTATGTGACTGACTTTGCTCCAAAGGGTTTCATGGCTGGAGCATAGGAGAGAATATATTCTGGAAGAGCATAGCAGATCACAAAATGACTGGTCAATTTAATTTGGACAGGACCTTTTGCAGTAAAATTTCCACATTCAGGCCTAGACCACAAAACACCATGCCAAGGAAAACAAAACAGACTGGAAAGTAGAATATGAGGTACTTGCCAGTAATGTCTTGACTAATACAAGGTGTCTAGTGTGTAGAAGCAGATGTAATTTATTTGTATCTATAAGTTGGTGGATGTTCAATTTTTTAGCCTTCCATTCGCTCTAAAAGTGCAGCTTCCTGGATTGGTTTCTCCAAGTGACATAGAATGTACCAGGTAGTGACGCAATGTGTTAACAAATGAAAAACACATAATACAGTAGAACATAGATGGTCTCACCTCTTATTTTACCATTGGGTTCATCAGGTGGATCCCATGTTGCTGTGACAGCAGTGCCTTTTCCTCTAAGTGGTTTCACCTCAAAATTCTCAGGAGGTCCAGAAGGAACTACAAAGTTGCAGCAGGGAAAGGTCAAAATTGAAAACAGAACAAGATATATTTTGCAGTGCTACACAGCTTGAGCCCTAGACATTTAATGTTTCTTCTACGAGAAGATTTTCAGATGGAAACCAAACACAGCTATAGGTTTTCCAGGAAAATGAGTAATGAAGTCACCGTTAGCCTTCCAAACAGGCAAGCAGGCAGTAAACGGTGACACCTCAATGAACCTTTACATAGAGGCAGTTATGACATATTGCATGAATTACAAAACTCTGAGGCAAGACTTCCTTAAGTATGTGTGTGAGGGCGCATGTGTATGTATGTGTGTGCTTCACTTGGCTTCAAAGTAAGTGCCTTTCAATAATTTTCTTTGTTATTTAGTAGTTATGAATGCTCTGGTTTCAATGAGTATATTGAGTGATTCTATTAGAATAATGCATTTCAAGACTAATGTCTGTCAAAAGCGGTAGATTAGCCTAAAACCAACTCAAGCAAGATAACTGGTCATTTAGTGAAAAAATGACTCAAATAACTGTAAAAGACAGTTTAGGTACTGAGCAACTTGGAACTGCTGTGGAACATCTTAATACATCTAGCAAAGAAATCAGCATAGGAGCTGAAGTTTGTCATGCTGTATTCTTCTTTTTTTGGGATTCTTTTAGTCTAAAATATGTTGCTTAAGCCCAGTTAAGGCTTAATAAGGGTATTATGAGAGCATTATAGGAGTCCCCCAATACTGAAATGTTATGAGTCAAAAATAATCTAAATTACTATGAAATAAATGAATTCTTAAAAAATGTACTGCTACAAAGTTTAATAGTATATAAAACTAGTTACTACACACATCTGAAACATATCATAATATCAATTTACTTCCATTACCTCTGCTTGAAATTCACCAGAAATGACATAAACTAATGGCGCATTGTTAAACTTTACAAATATAACACAG
Organism: Semaprochilodus insignis; assembly: GCA_034552555.1. Lineage (NCBI taxonomy): Eukaryota > Metazoa > Chordata > Actinopteri > Characiformes > Prochilodontidae > Semaprochilodus > Semaprochilodus insignis. The sequence continues at coordinate 25,893,271 of CM067481.1, read as the reverse complement.
CTTTGGCCCAATCATCATGATCCCTGATTAAAAGATACCTGATTCAGGAGTCCTCTGGAACACAGACGCACTCCACTTTCCTTGCTGGTCTCCCTGGGAGATTCGAATAGAGAACTCATACATTCCATCTGCGGAGAGTGATTCAATCGAGATTCGCCTCTGGGTGGTCTCCTTATACTCCCACCGAGCAGACTCTCCTTTCTCCCTGTATCTCACTGTGTAATGCCTAGATAAAAATGGCATTTAGTGCCAAAACTGTATGTATTCAACTCCCATGAATAGTAATAATCTAAAAGATACAGGACGGCTTGATCTACTTATATAAACACAAGTGCAGACTTTGAGGAGAAATAATAGGTGCAGCTTTACAAATCAATAAACATGATTTACCTTTAAAATATTTGAATTTTTTAAAAATTTAAAAATTTAATTTTTTTTTTTTAAATAAAATATTCTTACCTGGTGCCTTCAGGGATGCTCTTCTGTTTCTCCACAAGAGGATCCACCCATGTGATGTGGACAGACTGGGGGGACAGAACTCTCACTGTGATGTCCTTTGCCTCTTCCACTTCCTCTGGCTCTGTTAAACAGAGATCAAGACACAGACCTTCTTCACAGTTTCCCAAAAAGAATGATACGGCTGAGATCAGTTTATGGTCAAAGAATGAATGTAACTGTGAATACAGCAGACTAATATAGGAGACGATCTTAGCTGTTAACATGGCATGTGTGTGCAGTAGAGAGGATAATACATAAATAGTGTTTCATTGTATGAAGTATTCCAGACCTGGAGGAGGGTTTTTGTTCATGACGGCCTTGTTGGTTGGTGTACTCCTTCGTAGGCTTTTCTGTGCCTGCAGTGATACCACATAGACGGACTCAGATGCTACGAACAGAAGGGGATACCAGATACGGCCACGTATCATTACATATACCATGCTGTTGACATACTGAGCACACAATTCTCAAGACTGTATACAGCACAAACAATACCAATGAACTGTTTAAGCGTGCAAACTATTAAATGCTCCTCTTAGGTGCTATATTTTACCTTCCAAAGCGAAACTGTTTTCAGAGCATACATCACGTTTGAGATTTTAAAATTTTTCATCATGAGTTTAATTTGATAAGAAGTTACTGTATTCTCTGAACATCCTTGATGTTCAATGTCACGTAGTATCATAACTTTCAGTGGGGTTAAGGTCAGGACTCTGTGGTGGCCAATTCACTTGTGAAAATGATTCCTCATGTTTCCTGAACCTCTCTTTCATAGTTTGAGCCCCATGAATCTTGGCATGATGTGTGTGTGGAGTATGCATGTGACCTGATCATTCAGTACATTCAGGTAGTCAGCTGACATTATTTCCTTTGCCACATAACATTGCTGAGCCTCAACCTGACCAACTAAAGCCAACCCAAATCAAAACACTGTATCCAGAGGCTTTTACAGGGGGCACTATGCATGAAGAGTGCATCTCTTCATGCTCTTCCCTTCTTACCCCGATGTACCCATCACTCTGGAATAGGGTAAATCTGGACTCATCAGACCACATGACCTTTATCCATTACTCCAAAGTCCAATCTTTATGCTTCTTAGCAAATTGAAGCCTTTGTGGTTTCGGATTGGCCTCACTAGCTAGTGGTTTTCTTATGTTCACACAGCTGTTTAGCCCCATTGCTATGAGTTCCCAACACATTGTGTGTTTAGAAATGCCCTTGCTGTCACTATTAATCATAGTCATGAGTTCTATCATCAATTCTTAGGATTTCCTCTCCGCCTTAGAATTCAGAACACCTGAGAGGTTAATCTTAAAGCTTATTACTTAGTAACTACTATGAGCTAGTGGGACTAAAATGTAAAACGTTTTCTACATGTAAAGGAAACAATGTTGGAACCTACAAATGGGTCCTTAAAGGTCCTCATACAGAATCACACACATCAGCACTTCACATTTTAATTTAGGTCATATTTGAAGTGCTCATGAGAAACCTGCTCATGTTCTCACCGAGTTTGGGCTTGTTAGCATTGCGCTGGTCTGCTTGGGGCTGACTGAGGTCCACTCTAGGCTTGTTTTGAGGACGGATGGGGAGATATCCTCCTCTATGTGGACCCTCATGGCCTGAGGAGGATTGAGGCGGTCTTTGCTGTACTGCTGGCCTCTGAACTGACGAGTGAGAGTTTGTCTTTGAAGATACCTCTGGCAACCTTCTCCCTAATAAGAGAGATGAAGTTGTTATAATCAGTTAAAGAAATAAAGAGACAGATTAGCAGAAAATGGAGAGATCAGTCATATCTCACTCAGGAAACTACTGGCTACAGCTACCATCAGGGGAAGGTCTACAGAACAGTACAGGAAAGCTACAGCATTTATTACAGCACTGACATCATGTTATTCATTATTACAGACCTTTTAAGACCTTAATGAGGTCTACCCTGTGACTGTAATTGTTCTGGAAATGGGTTTTCGCCATGCCTGTATCTGGCTCAAAAAATACCGATTAGTCATTCATGCAAAGCTCAAATCACCTCAGTCTGAGCTCAGACCTCAGGCATGACTTTCTCAGGATGGAGATACATAGAGAGGGAAAGTAGACATGTAGCATGTGTTAGAGATTTAGTAACCCTGTGGAGATTTGTTTATCATAGTTTAAAGCCATTGAGGACCACACAGTCTTCTCATCATCTGCTCTCTCGCTTCTTTCTTGCTGTTTTTCAACTGCGATCTCCCATCTGACTTGATTTGGCCAGCAGATCAGACAGTCAGACAGTCTTCCTTTCTCTCTCTTAGAACTGTCTCACACTCATTTCCATCCTCATTCCTCTCTCCCTCCATCTCTTCCTCTTCTGGTCTTTGCCATGCAAGCTAATATCACTGAGAGTGTAATGAAAAACATTCCCCCACTGTTCCCATTCCCTCCCTCCTTTCTCTCTCTGTAATCATTATCAGATGATAGACTGCAGTTTGACTTCCTCATTGTACGTAATGTCACTTTGTTTTTGAGGGTCGATTATAACAGATCAACTACAAAAGCATTCAGAAATGAACCTATTACTTACCTGCAGCAACACCAAGCTAATTGTTTGGAGCACCATAGAAATTCAATCCCTGATATAAGTATAAGTAAGTATACTTATATCAGTATACTTATAATATAAGTAAGTGATTTGATGATTAGCTGATGACTCAAGAAGGACAACATTAAACAGTGCTATAGCTCTTCAGCACTGCTTGCAAACAGCAATTCTGTAGAAGCTTCATCTACCTTATTAACAAATTCATATACAGTTTACAGTGTATATATATACATTACAGTGTATCTACTTCTGAATCTGGAAATGATGTCTGATGATATCTGAACCATCTCCATATTTTCAGATTTTAAGAGAGAACGAAAAGTGCTGGGCTAATATGCTAAGATGCCATTTTAATAATTGTAATGCATTTAAAACCTATATAAATAAATGTTACATTTTTTGATGATGCTAATGCAAAGATGATTAACACCCAATTTTAAACCCAACATTTATGTATTACCAATACTGGATATCGGCTTCAGCTGAGGATTCCTATAAAATCAGAATCTCTCAAGGAAGTAAGTACCTAAATATATGTACTTTCAAGTGATATTTTAGATGATTTGTACTTTCCAAAAGACTGAAATTATGAAAAGTATTGGTAAAATTGATTTGAAATTAAAAACATACTTTCTACTGCTTCTATTTTCATTTAGATGGTTTGTTACAAATCCCTTTTTTTTCTTGTCATTCAGAGAAGCGTTTGTATTTGAAGAGTTATTTATTTAAGAAATAAAGGTTACAAGTCTGATGTAGTATAAAAGAATCTGATGTAGAAAGTAAACCATGCTGAATCTTCAGAACTTTCTGGAAGCCCCCACAAAAAAACAGTTCTTATGATTCCTTAATTACAAAGTCAGTCAAGAGCTGCTAGTACTACAGCGCCCCAACAGGCAGCCACGGTATCTTGTGTTTGTTTGTTTACTTGTTACACACGACATCACAGGTTGACTTATGTTTGATCGGAATGAGCTCCTAACCATCAGAAACTTAACTACAACAGACCTAACATCTCAGGAGAAACTCACCAGGATTTCATCAGTCATTCCCCCACCACAAAGAGACACAAAAGAAGAGAATGCACAGGAGACAAAGGGATGCAATTGTGCAACTTTAGATAGGCAGCCCAACAGCATAATTCTCTCCAATGTGTGCTCACTCATCAACAAAACAGACAAACTGAAAGTGCTGGTAAGAACAACAAAGACATTTTTTACAACATCTGCTTTCTGCTTCAGTGAGGCATGGCTAAACTACACCACTTCCGATGGGGCAGTGGTGCTTCCCGGATTTTCACTATACAGAGCAGACCGCAACCACGCTCTTAGTCACAACACCAAAGGCAGAGGAGTTTGATTTATTTTAACCACCGATGGTGCAGGGATGTAACTATTCTGGTCAGAACATGCTCTCCTGAACTGGAACCTCTACTCACATCACAAACTTAACTCTATAATTCTGGTCGGGGTCTATGTCACACAGACAGAAGCTTTAAACCAAAGCCCGAGGTGAAATCACTGAGACTATGGTCACCGAATCAGGATGACTATGCAAACGTGTTTACCTCATATATAAGCTTCTGTGAGGAGACTTGCATCACTCTATAAACTGTCTATATGCACAACAATAACAAACCCTGGATTTCCACTGAGCTCAGGAAAATGCACAGCCAAGGAAGAGCAGTGGCGACCATGACACATACAAAACAGCAAAGTGCACACAGAAAAGAGCATTTGAAACTGCAAAACACAAATACGAAGAAAAACTGAAGCAACAGGTCTCCTGAAATGACTGTTCCTCCATCTGGAAAGGACTAAAGCACGAAAGAACCATAACGAACTACATGCCTAAGGCAGCAACTGTAGCAGCAGACCCTCTGCTCCCAAATCATCTTAATAACTTTTACTCAGGATTTGAAATACAAAGCACATCTCCCTCTTCCCCCTAAGTATACTTTCAGTCTGTCTGCTACACAGTGTCTGTTCCCTCTTCACGCCTCACCCCCACCAGCTCATGCCTCCACAGCACCTACAACTCTTTCCCCACCACCTCCTATCTCTATCACTGAACAGGAGCCCTAAGCTGCTAAACAGACAGGAAAGCAGCTACCATTGATGGTGTCTTCCAACACTCTGTTCTGAACAGCTTTCTCCCATCCTCACTGATCTCTTCAATCATTCCCTGATCAGGTCTCTTGTGCCTGCATGCTTCAAGACCTCTGTAATCATACTAGCTCCCAAAAAAGCAGATAATCTCCTGCCTAAATGACTACTGGCCAGTTACCCTAAAGTCTGAAGTCATTAAGTGTTTTGAGAGACTTCTCAACCGCATGAGTCACTCAAAGTCATGACCAATGCTCTTAAGGACCCTCTGTAGTTTGCATACAGAGCCAACAAGTCTGATAATGCCATTACTTAGGCTCTTTCCTATATCTCACAACACTTTGATGGCCTTGACACTTATGCCCGTCTGCTGTTTGTAGAGTTTAGCTCTGCTTTCAACACCATCATTCCTGTCCTTCTACTTGATAAACTGTGGCAGTTCAATGTCCCACCATCTGTCTGCAACTGGATCCACAACTAGTCACACAGGAAACAGTGTGTCCATTTGGGTGACCACATTTTGGCCCCTCTCTCCTTCAGCACTGGTGCTCACAGGGCTGTCCGATCTTTCCACTGTTCTAGTCTCCCTACACAAATGATTGCACTTGTAACAATGACTCTGTTAAACTTATTGAGTTTGCAGATAACATACTCTGGTTGCTCTTGTCTCCAGCAATGAAGGGTCCATGTACCAGGAGTGAGAAATAAGGCTGGTGTCATGGTGTGGAGCTAACAAACTGGAGCTATGAATGACCCTTGATTTCAGAAAGAAACCCACCCCACTGGAAATACACTCATTGTCAAAAAATAGTCGTACAAATAGTTGCACCCAAAAGGAAGCAACTAACACAAATGAAAATTTGTGGGTAGGTTAGACACTGTGAGACATTGTGAGACACGCTTGGCTGTCCATGTGACATAGGCAAGACAGGCCTTATTGCTGTGCCTGACTGACCCAACAGTCAAGTGATGCCCTCCATGAGTCATCCTGTTAGTGCCAGCACCATTTGCACCATTGCAGCCTGATGCCATACTGAGAGACACTATTTCTGTATGTGTAGCTCAATAAATATTACCCATATCAGTCTAAATTTATCATTTATTGTTCCTGGTAACCTTTATCTTTCTTAGCACTGCAATCTGACACCTCCTTCTGGGTGTAACAATTTTTTTTTTTGACAATGAATGTACATGGCCCCACAGCCAGAGAGCAGAGTCTTACAAATTCTTGGGTACCACCATTCAGCAGAATCTCAAGTGGGAGAGTCACAGCACTGCAGTTATGAAAAAGGCCCAATAGCTTATGTATATGTGACAGCTGAAGAAATTTTCCCTGCTTCAAGCCCTGCTGGTCCAGTTCCTCATAACAGAATCCATTATGTCATCCTTCATCTACGTCTGGTTTGGCTCATCTAGGCTGAGGAAGAGGGAGGCAAAAATCATGGCTTATCCTTGACACCCCGGTCGCTTTCTTTTCCAGCAGTTCCATCTCAGTGGAGACCATGAGTGAAAGCCCTTAAGACTCGGACAAACTGCCACCTCCACAGCTTCTTTTCCTCGGCCAACATCCTCCAAAACAATGACCCTTCTCATGTCCCTCTGCTTTAAACTGCTGCATGTGCACTTAATTACACACACTGCAATGCACATAACCACTGAATATACCATACTGTAATCCTTCTGACCAAGAACCTGTCCCACTTTCCTCTACTGTAGTCAGTGCATGGTTGCACTTTAACTTGATGCAACATACATATGTTAGTTTACATTTATATCATATTTGCTCCATGTGGTGGACTGGTGACCTGTTCAGGGTGTTTCCTGCCTTCCACCCAATGAGCACTAGGATAGACTCCAGCACCCCGTGATCCAGAAGGATAAGCAGCTCAGAAGATGAATGGATGAATGAATTATTATTTGCTGCTCAAATCTCTTAAATGTGTATGCTGTATATTTGTACCACAGTACCACAGTACAACAGTACTCGATTGTGTCTGTATTCATCTACCTTTGCACACACTTTTGCTCGTAGTTTGTTTGTGTACATTTTGTGTATACTGTCTGTTTTATGCCTTTCACCCAATGACTGCTGACATAGGCTTCAACACCCCCCTCCCCCCGCTACCCATGAAGACAACTGTTTGGTTGATGAATGAATAACTGTCATTTTATGTCTGTGTACACTCACCAGCATCTTCATTAGATACACATCCTTGTATCTACACTTGTTGTCCATTTGATCACCTCCATTTACCATATAGGTGCACATTGAAGTTTTACAATTACAGACTGTAGTTCATCTGATTCGCTGCATACTGTGTTAGCCCTTTCACCCTGTTCTTCAAAGGTCTGGACCATCACAAGACCACCACAGAGCAGGTATTATGTGGGTGGTGGATCATCCTCAGCTCTACAGTGACACTGAGGTGGTATGTGTGGAACAGGCACAGCACTGCATAATGTAGCAGAGCTCTTTCCATTGAGATGAACAGGCTGCAGCGAGGCAAAGCTGCAAGTGGACACATACCATGAGAAAGGATCAGCAAGCTAAATATCTCATTTGAGTCTAATATATTATTCAGCCTTTCCATCATGACATCACTCAATAGAAAAAAAACTTTTTAGACTGTTTTATTTTCCATAGGGCCATTACAACTACATGACATCATCACAGTGTGACAATGGTGGCTTACTGGTAATTTACCAGGAATTTAGCCTATTAGTCATTTTTTATAATAAACAAAACTTTCCCATTTGGAATTTTAATAGTGTTGGACATGAACAGTGATTTAAGGCATACAAGTGTTAACAGTCTGGGTTTAACACGTCCTTTACAGGGAGCACAGGGGAACTTAAACATGGCATTTTTCTGCAGTCTATAGTGCACATTTTCTGTTTATGCTAAAAACATTTGCAGATGTTTTGTTTTCTGTTTTTGTATTTAGTATACAGTATTTGTATAATACATTGCACTACCTTGTGCTATTGGATGCGCTACCTTAGCGCACTAATGTATAATTTTCTACCTCAGGAAAGCCATGCTGCACTACAAGGTGCCAAAAAGAGCAATGCCAAAGAAGGACCACCCTTGGGTGGGTTCCCTAAAGGACTTTGCAGTGGATGCTTCTTTAAAGAACTGATTTTGTAAACAAGAAACGTAAGTAGCGAAGAAACTGTTTGAAGTTTGCCCTGGGTGAGTGGATGGCCTCCAGTTGGCAGCCAGCAAGCTATCCTAGATCCACCTTGCCTGAGTACTGAGTGGCGTCACCTGTTTCGTGGCCTATTTAAGATGTTTTCTAGGCATTTACAAAGTACTGTATCTGTATTTTCAGTATATACCAAGCCTTTCTAACCTCTTCTCTTTGTGATCTATGTTTTTTTTTTCTTTTGGTTTTCTTTTGACTTTGATTTTGTATCTCCCTTATGCATATGTTTGCCTTTGTATTTGACCCTTTGTTTGGTTTTTCACTTTGGCATTGTCCTGTGGTTTGGTAATAAACCTTTTCAAGCCTCATTTGCATACGTCATACCTTGGCCAGATCCTTACAGCATCAAAACCAAGACCCATTGAGTGTAGGCATTAAGGTTAACATCTAAAAACTGCTTTCTGGGGGACACTGCATCGACAGCATTGGAGTACAAATAGACTTTATGCTTGAGTTGAAAGTACATTTATGTATCACTTTGGGTTGCTACTAGGGTGAATGGGTTCTTGGAAGAGAAGTCGGAGTGAGAGAGGAGGAAGGAAAAAGAGAGTGAAAGAGAGCAGGCGAGTAAGCGAGCAGGAATCATCCCTCCATCTTGGCCAGAGAGCTTTGGCATAACTCGGGCTACTTTTTTCCACCGTCTCGCACATTCTAAGAGGCAGTGCTTCAACGTGCTCACTCTGGCATGGCCGCTCAGGGTACAGCAGCGACAGCAGAGAAATGAATACTGAAGCAGTGAATGAGGTCGGCCTGGTGTTGAAACACACTTAAATGACAGAAACAGCTACTCCTTTTCCTCTTATGCACACAAACAGACACATACTGTATCCCTACTTCCCCTTCAAAGAGTCTAGCCAACACAGCTGAATCAGATATCACATATCACCAGCTTTAGAGCAACCGACAGTGTATCTTTCTTTCTTTCTTTCTCTCCCTCTCTCCATCTGTTTCGTTCTTTTCCTCCCTCTCCCTCTCTCTTTCTCTGTGTTATTGTGGTATGTGTCTCCCTGCACTCCGTCTTCCCTCCTGGCAGGTTTTGGAGGGAATGGCCAGTTCCAGCAGCCAGCGCAGCTGATTTAACCCAGCTATGTGTGCACTCAGCTGGGTTTCTACGTGGCCTGGCTCTTACCATAATGTCCGCACCTGGTCTTGCTGTGAGAGCTCATTATCTATTCCTGTGTGTCGAATTTGAATGCTATTGCACAAACACTCAATTTGAAGTATTCATTAAACATGTTCCAAAGAGCTTGTAGGTTTTGATGTTGGTGTTTCCAAAGGGTTGGCTTTTTGTACTTGCGGTTTAAATGACCCACATCAATGAAAAAATCATTTTCTTGTTGAAAATTGTGTTGAAATAAAAGACTCTGTTGTACAATATGAGTCACTGATGAAACCCTGACAAGACCTTCAGATGGGGCTATAAACATTAACACTCTATGACAGTGCTCATTTCTATGAGATTTTTAATAGCGTGTTAGCACTAAGCTAATGTAGAGCATTTTTTGGGAAAGATGTCATATATGTTTTATTTTTTTTTAAGTATATATTTGACCGTACCAATACCCTTTTAGACACCTTTCAAGTTCAGAGTCAGTGACTCAGTCAGGACTATGTTGATACTGCAAGTGATAGAGACTCAAATCTGTAAATTTATTGTTGTCGATTTTTATGTTTAAGCAACATTTACACACAGCAGCTGCCATTTACACGGAATGGACCAACAGAAATGGCCCAAAACACTTGGAAAAAAGTCTGGTTCTATTGACTTACATTATAATTACATACAGGTTTCTGCCCTCTCCTATAAAGTTGCCATTTCGGAGATATGTTTTTCTTTGGGCACTGACGAAATGGAAACATATGGAATTTGACTTTGCTTCAATTTTTGACTTTGGACCACTGTCATATGTGTTTCTGGAATCCAATATATCACTAACCTTATTTTTGAGACAATGTGACCTCAGTCTGAACAGTCAGATCGGAATTTATGAGATTTTTGTGTGCAACATCTCGTCTTTATCCTAATTTTGTCCATGTGAAAGTCATCAAAATGCCTACATTTATGTCTCTAGTGACGGTGTAGTGCAAAGAAGTAAGCACAGCTCTTTCTGTTGGGAGAAATCCGAACGGTATATAAAATCATGCTTACAACAGGGACATCTTTTAAAACGGAGTTAGAATCAAAGTCATTAAAGCAGCTTCACACAGATCAAATTCACTTTATCCAGTATATGTTAATTTAATCACTTATTTATTTAATCACTTTGCTAGCATTCTTTACAGCAAGTAAATGAAAGAACCTGAGCTTCCTTTTTCTGCTTGATCAGCTCCCACAATTAAAGCGAGCACAGAAATTCACTGTTTTTACTTATTTCTGTACATTTTTTCCACCCTGGTCATTTTATCATCTTTCCGTTTTCCGTTTTCAAGCAGCACATGCTGAAGTAGATGTCATGTGAAGGGAGCTTTTTAATCTTAAGGAAATAGAGGGCAGCTGTGTTTAGATGAGCGTGCCGGTTGGATTGTTGTTCTTTTGTGCATGTTGGCCGGTTCAGGAGCATGATCTGTCCAAACTGATGTCAGATACAGATCACATTAAAAATATAATGTGAACAATTAAACTACAGTAAATCTGATATGAGCCACTTTTAATTGCAGTCTGAACATAGCCAAGGACTTCCAGAAGACCTAGAGCATTGGTCTCCAACCCTGCCCCTGGAGGACTACCATCCTGCAGAGTCTAGTTCCAACTTTAATCCGCCACATCTCCTCCAGCTATTTAACTTCTTCAGAGGCTCCTGACTGGCTAGATCAGATGCACCAGTGTTAGGCAAAGGGTTGGGGTAGTATGTTGGATGGCAGGCTGGAACTAAACTCTGCAGGACAGTAGCTCTCCAGGAAGAAGGTTGGAGAACACTGGTCTATACTGATGTTTTTTTTTCTCAGAAAATTGGTCCTGCCAATTGGAAATCAAAATGTGACCAGCTGATTTGACATTCAGTTCCTAATTACTGTATGATGGTAGTTAATTTGGTGCATAGTGGCTTTAGACCAGCTTCTGAAGGACTAACAAATGAGAAAGCATAGCTATATCTATCTAGATACAATGGGGGAAAAATCCTAATTGGACACTTTTCTAGTTCAAGACTTTAACCCCCTTTGTAAAATAAGATTTTTAGGTACGTAGTCAGGCATTCCCATTGGCTCCCCTGTGCACTCCCCAGTCCATATAGTCCATGCAAAAACAGCCCATTTTGAATTAATTGTTTCTGAGATGTCATGAAAACCAAAACATACAGTATATCCATCTATTTACCCCATTCATGTAATCATGATAAAAATCAATTCTAAAATGTTTCTGTGCACCAGTGTCAATGGTTTTGTGTGCATGATTCTATCATATGCTTTCAGTCAGTGTACCTAGTGCTCTCTGAGCAAGAGGGTTTTGGATGCAATATTATAGAAAAGCCTTTTTGGAAGACAAGCAAATAGCAAAAACATTACCGTGTTTTTTTATGCAAAAACACAAAAACACAAGCGTTGTTTAGCAAAAACAGCAATAAGTGAAAAAACACCTTTATCCACTAGGCCATAACCCTTTAGTCACCCCTAGTGGATATTTGGAGAGTGCACAGCTTACACATGAAACTATCTGATCCCTAAGTGTTTCTGAAGAAGCAATCAGACAGGAGTAATACAATGCTGACTGTGATTGTGAAACATTTTTTACAGCCAAAGCCAACATAATAAACCCACAGTAGAGACCAAGAATGCTAAACTTACACCTCTTACTGAAGCAAAGGTTCAGCCAGAAACAGATCACAGTAGTGTTGTGGCAACAACAAGGCATTACCAAAGCAAGCCACAAATCCGTCATCGGCATTATGAGAATTTTAATGTAGCACCAACTGTTCACCTGGCAAAGCCGCCAGTAATACCCAATGAAACAAGTCTATCCTTATCTTCAAAACACCTACATTCTGAAAAATGGCACACTGCACATAATGTGACAACCACATTCACAGGAGTATACTTAATAGCTCAGTAATGGAGTAATGAAAAGTGAGCCTGTTTCAAAATAGGCAATTTAGTTACTTACTATCATCTGTACGTAATTATAAAGGTATCCTGAGGAAGATAAAAGCACTAACTCTATCTGAGAGAATACCAATATGGCTGTCCATTTAGTTTCTCATCCATTTTCGCCTCATTTACTCCTGGGAGTGGAGGAAAGTACTCCTCATTTGGCTTATTTCAACAGATTCCTTCCTATTCCCCTTGGAGAGGTAACATGTACGTAGTTTGGCTGAAGAAAAGCTTGATGGATTAATAAAAAGAGAAAGAAAAACCGTGATTTAACAGATTTACAACTGTCAGACTGCCACTGTCTTCCCAGGAAATCCGGTGATTGGAGTTACCACGTCCAAACACAACTCCCAGCCTCTGGAGGAAAATCATTTCTGAAAAATACCTCTTGCTACGCCCTACATGGTGCGGCAGGTGAAAACTGCTTGTAGCTGTAAAGGTTTAACATTACTGCTGGATACTGGTTGAATCCCTTCTGGATCCGATGAGCAATATGATGATATGTTATCATTACTGAGATTTTTTTTTAATGTTTTCTTTTTTTATTAATAGAACTTTTAACAACTGAAAAACAGTTCTTTCTTACCAGTGGGTCGCAGACACTGAATTGATCCAGTCACACAGGCCTCATCCCTTCCCCCTGTCCTCTCTTACTCTTTTCCACCAACGTGGAATGGTAGCTAATTCTGAACTGATCAGCACATTAACACCAAAAACAAACTTTACGTTGAAAAGTTCGTTCCCAGCTGAAACCAAATAATAGTTGGTTCTTCAGCACAAACCATGACAATGTCCGTGGGCGTGTCAGTTTTTGAGGAAAGAGAAGGCAACAATGGTGACACCCAGTGGAGGGCAGCAGGCAGAGGAGAGGTGTGACAGGGAAGCCAGGGAGATAGAGTGAGCAGAAGCAGGAGGAGTCTAGTGTAGTTGAAACAGTAGGTATGGAGTAGCTTCTTCTCCTTTGCTATAAGAATACTTCTCCTCCTTAACGGAGACATGATGATGTCATGACGATGATGATAAGTCAATTAATGTCAAAAATACTAAGGTAAAATATATAATTATAATCATATAATAAAGAGAGACCATCACTTACTGATACAGTGCAGGTAATGTTATTTTGTCAGCATTGTATTGGCCAAGGCCACGTTGCTGATGTAGGCCGCTCAGGTTTAGTGTTCACTTGATAAAGTTGCACAAAATGCTGCACGATATAGTCTACATCACCTGTAGCTCTGCTCTGCTACAGCATAGCACTGCTTAATCAAATACCTTTCTCTCTCTGTCTCCCATCTCACTCTTTTAAAGGTTATCTTATCTTGTTTGAGGAAGAGACCTTTTCTTGACAGTTACTTGTACTTCTACTTGGGTACGGAGATTGTGTAGCGTGTAGTTTGTTTGAAATCTCCTCCTGTTTCTGCTTAAACTGTTTATTACCATAGTCCATTTTTGAAGACTGAAAGTTGATGTCTGTCTCGAAAAAATGAAATGTCGTGTTTAGGGCTGGGTATCAAAATTCAGTACTACAATACTACAACAGAGTATCAAAATAAATCAATATAATTCGATACTGAATTTTAATAAGCAGTCGGCCTTACTAGTATCAGTCAATAAGCATGCTTGTACCAATATGTAGGCTACATACATCCAATATCCAATATCTGAATGAAATTAAGTATGCATCACATTATTAATGTCAGTTCTTCTTTAATACTCTGTAGTCACTTGAGGTCAATATTATACCCACTTCCAGCTCCTTATACCTACATCTACTTTAAGCCACACCCACTTTCAGTTTGTAATTTAAAAGAAGGTAATTCAGAGGTGAATTAGCAGGGAAATGGCCCACCAACCAATCATCATGCCCTACTAAATCCACTACTTTCTGCATGCTTCTGTTATTGGCAAAGAAGAATCAATGTGAAACAGCTGCTGCACTGCTTGCAAGGCATACCCAGTACACAAGTCTGCATTATGATTAACCTGCATCAATTCTTGGTCATGATACCTACAGTGAAAATACTGTAGCAGGGTGTCCAGTCTGAGCCGGCCTGGCTTCAGGTTTCCATTCTAAATAAGCAGGAGCTCATCTGATTCCACTAGATGAATCAACTGCTCAGCCTTCAAGCAACTGCTCCTGTTTGCGTGCAGCCACTCTGGCGCTTTGCGGATAAGATTGGGCGCCCCTGCCTTAGAGTATCATGATGTTACATTTTGCCCACCCTCACTGTTGGCATGGTCCCTCTCTCTGATATTGCTAAGTGATGCTACATGCAGGGCAATCCGTATGGTATTTGTCTGAACTGAGAACAAGATTCTCCCCTGAGTAAATCAAGATGCTAGTGTGTGCTAACCTTCACCTTCACAGCTGGTTCACATCTTCAAAGATTCTACAGATGTGCAGAAGGGAAGGGAATAAAGAAGCTAATGGCTAAACTAGGAGTTGAACATAGATAAACATGGATGTATATTTTGTTAGTAATTGCTAACAAATCTTGACAGTTGTTTTTGTAGTTTTGTGAGGAAAGACATGAACAATTTGCAATTGCATGAAAGAAGTGCAGGGGCCTACCTTGCGAGGAGCCATTGAAGGAAGATTCAACAGCAAAGCCATCCAATTTTACCCACTCCCCTCCTGCAGGAAAGAACATGGTCACTGTTTCATGCACCAATCTTTCTTTGGGGCAACATAAAGAACAGAATCTACAGTATTAATTTAGCCAGATGAATTTATGACTGTGTAGAGACTTATTTGTGTGCTTATTTACTGTAACTTATTTATCCAGGATCTTGTGTGTCAGAGACAAAAGAGGAATTATTCGGAGATTCATGTGGCATGTGTTGGACGGGCGTCAAACTGCCACAACACAAACTCTTGGTTTTTGAGGGAGCTCTGGATTGGATATGAAAGCAAGGCTACAGGCTCTTTATGGTGTTTCCAGGGGGTTGCCAACAGCGGATGAGAATGGATGAATTAGAAAAGCAGATGGGACTGATTAAACTCTGAGTTCAGCTCAAGCGTCATGATGTTAGCTATTTAGTATGGTTTCATATGCTGAGATGAGGAATAGTCAGCGAGGCCATAAGGTTATAAATATATTCCTTGTAAAACATCAGAAATAGCTTTCAGCTCTGGTAGGATCCATCTGTCGAACGGGCTGACATACAGAGAGATACGGAAATATTTGTGTTGCTAAGACACTCGGGAATGTAAAGCTATTGCTGATGTGCCGTACATTGACCATACACTCCTAAAAAAGAAACTTTGTGGCTCGATTCATGCAGCCAATTAAACGTGCAAAAGCTTTATGGTGGCTAAAGAAGAAAACAGAATGCAATATAACAGTCATAACAATTAGGGCTGGCCCGAACAGCGTCTCACACATGAGTCATGCTTAATTATGAAATGTAAATATTATTGCTTTTAAGCTTATTCAGATTTCAAATATATTTGTTCTTTGTTCTTAATGAAAATTTTTAATTCATAACAAAAGGTCTGACACATTTATATGCTCCTCTTTATGACAGAAGTCCCAAAGATGCTGACAGACAGTTGGTTTTGGTTTTACGATAAAGAGTTTTGTTTAAGGGCGTTTTCACACTTGTCCTGAATACTTGATTCTGTGCCCAGAACCGATTCTGGGCTTATTTTGGGGAGGGGCTCATTATAGCTGGTTTACATTCACACACAAGAATTCCATAAGAACTGTGGATTGTATTATTCCATGACTCACTTTTCTGCATGCAGGTTTTCAAAATGGTAAACACTAATTTCATTTATTTGCTACTTTTATTACTTCCCTTGGATACAAACACTCAAGCTTCAAAGAACAGCACTTTTTGTCCACAATATTCCATTCCCCGCCATCCCAAATCTTGGAAAAGGGAAGAAAAGTGAAGTGACATGATAAAGGAGTCATGGTACAAAATGAACCAATTATGCAGCCCCACACCCGGAAAGGATAACCTAACCACCCCCCAGTTCTAAAACAGCTTTCACACTCAAAACAAATGTACTCACAGAGCAAGCGGTTCTGGGTCTTGAAAAAGCTCTAGTGTAAAAATGCCCTAAAGGGTTAAAAAGACGTATCTTCCGGATACTCAAGGGCAGATTTTCTAAGAGAGGCCTGATTACTGTCAGTCTGCCAGCACTTTATGCTGATGGGAGAGGCCAATTTAGGCGCTCATCTACTAAGAACCAGGACCTTAACTAGGATTGGAATTTTAGCAAGGCCTGTTTTGCAGAAGAGTGACCTATTACATACCGAATAATCAAATATGAGTATAACACCAACAGCCAGTTTCACTTTTAGGGTTTTTTTTACCAATACGTTGGGAAAACTGTGTGTGTTTTGTGAAATCTGTTGACTGCCTCCGTAAACTCTCACATTTCTAACATGTTAGCCTATAGTATGTCTATTGCATACATGCACATCTCAAGAGTCCCAGTTATATTATTTAGGAGAGATAAACATAGTGAGCAGTTAAGTCTATGGCCAAACCACAGCTGTTCTTTCCTATAAACCCCTTATAAAACCTCATGCTGGTTACGCCCATGCTAAGAACTTTCATGCAAATCACCACAGGTGTAACTCTGTAATTGTCTTCAGAAAACAAGACCTCATTTCAACATAATTGGAAATTCAAGACAACAAGTAATTATTTTGACTTTTAGTTTGGAAACACATATTACTCTTTGGCTGGAGGGATGTGTGGAGCTTGTCTTTGGCGAAAGAAACCATGTGAAATTGTAAAATTCCTTTTCACTGAGAGCATCCTGATCGTTTTGGAATCATAAGCAGACTTTCTATATAGGAGTAAATGCTTCATTATAATTATCTCCTCTCGGTGTTTTGCATGTTGAAGGGGCCTTTGGACCTATTTATTAACTTTAGACAGCCAAAATGGCAAAATAACTAAATTTGCAATCTGCAATTCATACCAGTGTAATGACGAAATACCCAAGTGTTCGAATTCTTCAGGCCAGCCTTAATAACAATGTGAGAGGAATGAAATCGGAAAAATCTCATACTCACACGTGCATGTACACACATGCGTGCACACATACACACACATATACACATGTACACACACAATAGCTATAGCCTACCTCCTGGAGTTTCTGTCCTGTAGACTGGTTTACTCAGACCCTCCTCATTCTCAGCACTTATCTTGAGATAGTGCAGGACTCCAGGCTCTAACACACACACACACACACACACACCGTGCATATTAGACAACTACTGCATGCTCCGTAGTTCACTCACACAAGCCTGATTTAATCAGGCAATCAATGTCTGCAATTCGCTTTGAACATCCACTGGTCTACTGCATTAGTAGCCAGCAAGTGATCCGAGTCTGTCCCTCTTACCTACGTCCTCTAGTACCTCGGAGCGGCGGTCCTTGTCCACCGTGACGAAGCGCAGAGACTTCATAGACTTGCCATATCCAAGGCTGTAGCGGTCCACTGGCCGGCCGTCCAGCTCGTTAGGTGGCTCCCACGTCACCTTTAGGCCTTTATCCACTGATGTTACCTTCACGTTGCGCGGACGCGATGGTTTAAAGGCTGAGAGAGAGAGCAGAACACAACAGCTGCCAAACTGACCCATGCTCCATCCGCTAATGCATTCTTTTTTAGTGACTGTTGCTAAATTGGACATGCTACAGAACATAGACAACATAGACCCCTATTCAGGATAATAAACTGTAGAGGATATCTCTTTCAAAATACCTGTATGATTCTTTATGATTCCAGAAGTTTATTGTATCGGCCTCGATCACAACCTGCCTACTGTCAATAAGTGAAACATTCCAGCTTTATAGCATAAATTTATGTAGTGAATCTGAACTAATATTTTGTACATTCTGAATATACCCATCGGTCACTTCATTAGGTACACCTCCTTCTATCTACATATATCTGTCCATTTTATCAGCTACACTGATGTGGTGGTGGTGATGTGTTAATGTGTGTTGTGTTGGTGTGAGTGGATCTGAGACAGCAATGCTGCTGGAGTTTTAAACACCTCAGTGTCACTGCTAGACTGAGAATTGTCTACCAACCAAAATTGTCCAGCCAACAGCATCCTCTGGGCAGCGCCCTGTGACCGCTGTTGGAGGACTAGAGGATGACTAAGAGAAACTGTGCAGCAGCAGATGAGCTATCGCCTCTGACTTTACATGTACAAGATGGACCAGCAAGGTAGTAGTGTCTAATGGAGTGGACAATGAGTGGAGACAGTGTTTGAACACTCCAGCAGCACTTGTGTACAGTTTCTTTTTGTGTTGAATAGGATTTTTGTCAATGTTCAATTGGCTACTGCTGCCTTTGCTATAAGAATACTTCTAGAAACAAACCCATTAAATAAAATTTTACCAAAAAATTAACCCAAAAATTTTCTGAACTGACGACAATATTCACAGGTTGACAAAGAACTTACTCCTAATGTCATTGTTGTGGATATTAGGCCAGAAATATATTCAACGAAGGTACATGAATTGAAATGACAATGCCTGGACAATGCATTAAAAATCCTTACTGTGGCGGATACAACACTCAGTACCTCAAGGGGGCGAGAGAGAACAATTCAAAGTGGGATATATCGTTATTCCAACAGCCTCAACAGTTAAACATGGACTATAGAAGACTGATAACGTATCACTTATGTTTATGCAAGTGAACCATTTTTGTCTGAGATTCAACTGTTCGTCTGCTTTTGCAGTTGAGAAAGCAAACTGGATGTATGGGACAGTTTGACTTTTGTTATATATTTTGTTTTGTTATATATACCCCTTGTTGTTGAACGCATCAAAGTGCAAAGCCATGTCTGCATAGTTTGAAGAGTCTGTTGTCGTGCCCTTGTGTGAAGTATGTTTTGAACCAAAATGCTACCAAACCTGTCATGGAGCATTTTGGCTGTTAACTTCTATGTTAAAACTTTATTTACCAAACAGGTCAGAATAACATGCCTGCGGGCGTTACAAATGGACAGATAAGTTTTTTTAGCTACTACCACATTCTACTCTGATCTGAGTAGCTTATGTGGGTAAGCATTTATCGACTTACAAACAATATGATCTGTTTAGTTTATGCAGACACTGCCCAGCGGTGTATATTCCAGTTATTTCTTAAGCTTCTTTGCCTTGTTTATTCATATACCACTGCTATGATAATGTTAACTGCTTCTTGTGCTGCGATGGTATTGGCTGCCCATGGGATTGCCATTGTCATGGGATTTGCAATGTCCTGGCAGCACCAAGCTAGAAGCGTTGTGCTCTTTCCCTCACTTGGGCTAATACCACTTAAGGCATCTCTACCAAACTGTAACCTAATAAATTTTATTCTGCAATACATTTCGCTTTAAAGTCAAAATATTTGATCATTATGGCCAGGGTTTGGCTGTTCTGTTTGTATCTACTGCTACTTAAAAAGAGGCGACCTGAGTTATATACACGAAAGTACGACCAGCCCACTGTCAGCTAAAATAACGGCCAGTATGAATATATTGAGAGTAATGCATGCTCATAATAATAGGAATGTTCTGTTGTTAAGTTTATTCCAGTGGTTTTCGTAACAAAGTACTATGGCAAATTTTTATTTGACACTCATTTGCACAACATGTCACAAGTCACAATGGTTAGCAGTTACATAACTAAAGAAATTGCTGTATCACACAGCTCAGTTAAGGGATTGCATTCAAACAATGCAATCGATCAGCTTGATCTTTAACACAACCTTTCTGCATGATTTGAAAAATTGACAATGTGTCTGTTGGACAGCTGAGTACATTATGTATGTGGGAGTAAAGTTTAATAACTCATGGATACTTAAGTTATTGCACATTGGGACACATGTGGGGTGTTCAGAGGTTTTTCAGGGATGTCCGGTGTTGTATCACTCAATGGTCAGCAGAAGCAGGCGATGCAAAGATTATGCTGTCTGTGTAGAAATTATGTAGAAATAATGCAGGCCAACTTGGCTTCAACAAAGCCATGTGCAGTAAGTCTGTTGTTTATGTTGCGCTCCACTGTGGTTTTGGAATATGCAGTACTTTTTTAGCATGCTTTATTTTAAAGGTCCCTGTCTTTTACTGTTATGACAAAATAAAAGCTTCATTCAGTACAGCCATGCCCCTCCCTCGTCATCCTCCGGAGACACTGCAGGGTGGGTGGTTTCTCCTTCAGGAAAAGCCTGAAGCACACTTAAATGAGTATATCTGCCCTGTGTCTGCGTTTTGTTATAGAACTTTTCAGTTTTACAGCCATTAAATCATTCGAGTAGCTCAGCGTTGCGTTTTACTGTGTAGTTCATCATGATTTCATTTAGGAACAGTCAGTATGTGTCGCCAAGCAGATGGGTGCCAAAACTCTGAACTAATGTAGATTCGTAAATCCAGTCAGCTTCAATCCGTGATGATCTCTCTTCTTCATGTCAACGAAGCACGTGAGCCTGAAGTGCTATACACGTGTTTGTTTTTTCACTTTTGAGTTTAAACATGAACTGCAAATTACTCTCATCACTGTATCTGCTTACTGTACACCAACATGAAGCTGGCAAGCAGCCCTTTGGGAGAAATCATTCTCACACACACAAATAGAGATTCACGCCAGCGGAACTCTCAGCCAGAAGTTCAATTTAAAGGCGGGAGGTGAGGGGGTGGGCTGGATGGCTAGCTAGCAAATTGTCAAAGACACATCGCTGTAGTGCGTATACAACCCACATATACTGTAGCATACTAAGCTAAGCTATTAGAAAACTGCTCACCCATTATCATAATCAGAGGGCATTTTGGAATATTAAACATAACACACATTGAAAGGGGAATTCCACCCATTTTTCCTAAATTCAGTTGTTAAAATGTGAACATCTTTAATATGATGTTTAAAATTTAAAGTGGTTTGATGTGCTGAAATGCTCTGTTGCCAAGTCAACATTGTTCACAGTGGTGGTGATGGGAACCAGACGTCTTAAAGCTTCATCACAAGCTCTTTTTAGAATGATGTTCAGAGCTGTAGATGATTCAAAAGTGACTGAGAAAGCTGGACATCAAATTAATATTAAAATAATGAAATATTTTGAAAGTAGGGATCAGATCTTGAGGCTAAACAATTTAAATATCTACACATATGCTATTATTGTACANAGCTGTAGATGATTCAAGTGACTGAGAAAGCTGGACATCAAATTAATATTAAAATAATGAAATATTTTGAAAGTAGGGATCAGATCTTGAGGCTAAACAATTTAAATATCTACACATATGCTATTATTGTACATAATTATTAACATAACAAGTGATTCCTAAACCTTCCTGCCAATACAGAGCATAAACATAAACAGCTACTGTATGATATGTAATCTAATCCAGCAAGCACCACAAGCAAAACACGAGCTCACTTTAATCAGTGCTGCATAATAAAATTCCCTTAGATGTCTTAAACACTGTCTGGGTGCTTGTCATATGTGTCAGTGCTGTTTCTAATAACACACATATACACACACACATGATCTCCAAAGCTCAAGAACCATCTGTGATCTGGTCCGTCTTCAAATTTATGACAATTGGGTGGGTCAGCACTCTAATTAGATCAGGCTTATTTAGAACTAGACCAGAGTTAGTCCTTTTCTTTAAAATAAACAGTTTATGGAGCCTAGCTGAGCCTCCAGCATCATCGCTCCATCGCTCTGGAACACATCCAGGAAGAACTTTAGAAGTGCCGTTAACTGTGTTTCCTTTATTTATGTTACGGTCTTAGACTCTTACAGTATAGAACAAACACAATTTACATATAGCACGTCATTCCGGCCTGCTTTGCAAAATGTCCCATGTCATTTCTCCCTTTTTCCCAACTTAAGGATTGTTCCATAACTAGCTTATCAAAAGATGTTTGCTAGATGAGGCTTTCAACGGCTAAGCAACTGAGATCCACTACTGTAGAATTCAGAATTACACATTGTCCCAAAATCCCTGTGAGCTGCTGTGATTTGCATTCCTGAGCACAGCAAAAACAGCAAACTCACTATATGTCCAAAAGTATCCACATAGCCCTTCTAATGTAATTCATGAATTCAGTTACTTTAAGATGCACGCACTGCTGACATTATACAGCTCGTATTATCTCCATGAAAAAGCATCGCCAATAAAACAACATACTCTGGTCCAACTGCACATGGGCATAGGTCATGAAGCCCATTGCCAGTGCAACTGTCTTCTCTAGTGTGATGAAGCTCCATCCAGCACCTTTAGGGTGAGCTGGAGTGGGATCATTACCTGACCTCACTAATGCTCTTGTGGCTAAATGCAATCAAATCCTCACAGCAGTGTTCCAACATTTAGTGTAAAGCCTTCCCAGAAGATCTCTTTGTTATAAAACAGATAGTTCCTGTTTGGCTGAGCTGTGTTCGGAATACTTGGTATACACACACCTATGACTGCATCACAACAACTAATCTCGGCATTGCTGCGCCAAGTCACGAAAATCCCGGCTGGAATGCTGCTCGCATAGACATTTTGTCGAACCTACTGGGGCTGACAGCTTATTTTCTACTACAGCTGAGCTCATCAGTTAGCTAACAGTCGATGAGCAAGTTTTTAGACATATAATGTACGTTATTGTAGTTTAAGCTGACATTTAGGCACATTTTGGGGTTGTTTTTTCATATCTTGTTAATGATCAAATACTTATATGCATTTCATAACTGCGCAGTCAGTTACTGCACTATTCTTATCTGCACAGTTACTAGTTACTAGTATATAAACTCACTGCAATGTATCTTTTACTCTGCATACCATTTTTTTTACATATGTGCTCTCACAATACATACAACCTACATTGTATTCTCTCCACTCACTCACACATATGCACATTATATTTATATTAACATCTGTATTTTCTACCACTCCATAACTGTACATATTATAACCTTTGCTTTGTTGCCATGGTTACTTATGTAAATTATACTGTATTTATACTGTACTTCTGGTTAGATCCTAACTGCATTTCACTGGCTATGTACCTGTACTCTGCACAAGGACAATAAAGTTGAATCTAATCTAATCTAATCTACATTCTAATCTAAAACCTTCTTTTGTATCTTTATTACTGTATATCACCTCTACCACAACAAAACTTCTATCTACAAAGCAAGAAATTTTAGCTAGCAATTTTATTATTCATTTATTAAGAAATATTCCCACAATAAACAGGTCAGCTGACTTCCTCCTAGGTTATAAATAGGGTTGATATGTTGATGCTCTATCATTATCAAGATAACTGTTAGGTGTCTTGTATCTCCAAGCTGGTAACTTTACAGCAGAAGGAAAAAGTGTTCTTAACTTTGAATGGCAGTTAATGGAACAAGTAATATTGCATCATTTCTATTACTCCATTCGCCATGAAATTTCAGCTCATTGTAAAGGACAGCTGGCCAAATCAAATATTCAACAAAGAGAAATCTAAAGCTATGCATTAACTCAAATGGATCATGCTGCTGGGCAAGTCTGTTCCAGTTTCAAACTCCACACCCTCATACCTTCTGCTCCAGCATGGCCACCTGGGTGACATCACTGATCCATATTTCTGGGTGTGTAGCGCAGGTCAAAGAGGCCATTTGAGGCATAAGAACTCCAGTAAGACTGAAACCGTGTGATGAGATAGTATGTCTCCATTTCTGACGATTTTTACTTTTATGCATCATTTGATCACATGAGCCAAAAATTTAATGATTAATGCCCCAACATTGCTCAGAAAAAAGTCTGGTTTCATAGACTTACATTAAAAATTAAATCAGATTTTCCCCTCTCCTGTAAAGTTGCAATTTAGAAGATACCTGCTTTTATTTGGACAGTGACGATATATGACAAGATGCCCATAAAAAGTTGATTTCATTATGGAATAAAAAAGAGATGAGAAGGTTTCAATAAGCTAGAGCTGAGAGATATTGAAACACATACTATCTATCGAATCATAGTATCTGTTTATTAGTTTGTAGACTTATTTAGGGTTGAATGTGATCGTATGTTTGCATATGTGTGTTTGTTCCCGTGTCTGCTACCACAGTGTCAGCCGTAGCCATGCTTTTTCATGAGCACTTATGGAAATAGCTGCAGGGCGAGCACCTGCTGCCTCTACACTAAAGTGTCAATGAAGCATGTGAACCATTTACCCTTAACCATTAACCCCCCCCCACCATGCACAGTCTTTGGTGCCGTTATTCATCACTCTAATACAACAATTATTGGACTCAGCTTCCTTACCCTGTTCACACTGTGTCACTGATAAAACATGAAGTTCCACTCTTCCAGAGCACCCCTGATGCTTTTTTAAGCTAATAAAATGAATGCATCATTACCGTAACTGTTTCCACATGATTTATGCCAATCCCTCCACTCTAATGATGCACACAAAAGCTACTTAATTGCAAAAGGCTCCATCTTTTGGAGAACCTTCAGACTGCTAACTTGAATGAGTTCAAGTTACAAGCTAATTTCATAAGATGTGTGGCATATGCCTCTAAAATGCCAAATGCATTTATATGCACATTGATTTATACATATTATTTAATATAATACAACACAGCAGAATAACACAAAAACTACTGGGCAGCACATATTATCAGTAAGCACACCAACCTACAGATGAACAGGAAAATACCAACAGAACACAATCAGGATAAGCCTATTCCGCACTACAATCAGCATCCAACTAAGAACACTAAGTATACAAAACGTCCAAATTAAGGTAAAGGAAGTCTAACAAATTGACATGCCAGTATATACAGACTTTTAGCCACAGGTTTCTTTCCAGGCTGAAAGATCATGACAACTAGAATGATCAAAATATCTACAGCAGTTTAGTAAAGTCAAACAAGGTAATGTGAAAATACTATCATTAATAACAGTCAACAACAAATCAAGCCAAACAAGGCCTCCAGAAGAAGTTCTGGAGCAAATCTGGAGCAGATGTGGTAGACTGTGGTTGGAACTACACTCTGTGGAACTGCTGATCTCCAGGACAAGGACTGATGACCATTGAAAAATAAAATGCTGTTTTATCACACCTTTGGGATACTCACCAAAACTGGACTTAGTGTGGTTTACATGATTTACAACTACATAATATTTAGTATTTTAAATGATTGACTCTGTATTAGCAGGCTACATTACATTAACCTGTCGGCAGAAGATTTATATGGGATAAATGTGGAAAATCATTGAAAAGCAATGTGGTCATTTTTGATATAGCCAAGGTAGTGACCTTCATCCACTCATACAATGATAGCAGATGTGTTTTGTCCTAGCAGGCTATGTTACGTCAGCCTTTGGAGTGGTAAGGGGAATGCTTACAGAGGTATTACCCAAGATTAGGGACCACTGAGTTTACACTGAGAGGAGAGAAATATGGTGAAATATACTGGCCATTCATTGGTCATTGGAACAATATTCAAAGTGTATAACTAGTACATATTTATTGTTTACCTGCAAGAGCAAGATTAACTTAATTAGAAAGACAGATTTACTACCCAATATTAAATACCCAGTACCCAATAATGCCCAATTTAAAGTGCCTTAAAGTGTCCTCTGTGGTATGAAGAGCAGGTTTTGCCTAAATAATGATTATAAAGTTTTTTTCAGACTATTATTAAAACTGCATATTAAATGTGTGTGTTACATTTCCTGAAAGCTGAATGATGACATCACAGCAAGGGGATAAAACTTGTTTGGCATTATTTGCACACTTATCAGTTGTTCCTTCAGGTTTAGAATTTAAACTATCAAATTCCAAATCAGCATAACATGCTTATTTGTGTGGACACGTTTTGAAACCTAAGGGGCCATCAAACATTTCACAACTACAGACTACAGACTTTCAGCAGTCATTGCACATGGACTCCTGACTTGATTTCTATGTGAGAGATCTTCTCCTAAATCCTTCACTATATCAGCGGGTCCCGGTCCTAGAGACTTCTGAATATTACGTTCAGCTGTGTTGGATCTGAAATATCCAGGATAAGGATCTGGGCACCCCTGAACATGTGTCACCGTCACTCATCTTCTCTCAAATTTTTCACAGCTAATAAAAGTCAAAGATAAAATTCCAGTAGCTGGTTAGGGCATGATTTTTCCTCTTTGTGGTTTTTCTTTCTCATATCCCGCCATCAGTACCTAGTCTGTCTGTCTCATCCTCTCTCAGTCTGTCTCTTCCTCTCTCTGTCAGTCTCTCTCTCTCTCTCTCTCTCTCTCTCTCTCTCTCTCTCTCTCTCTCTCTCTCTAACTTTACTTCTTTCAGTCTCTGTCTGTATGTCTGTCTCTCATTCTCTTTCTCTCAATGTCTGTCTTTTTCCCCTTCTATCTCTCTCTTCTCTTTCCTCTCTGTCTTCTGGCAGAGCTTCTGGCAGAAGTTGTACCTGAGACATACCGAACAGTTCCTGCCAGAATTCCCACCAGCTGACGTGTGTTAAGGTACGTGTGTTGTGGAAAAAAGCCCTTGAGTCTCATTCTTTCCAATACATCTTTTATCTGTCAGGCAGATGTCTGGGATGATTTGGGCGGTGTAATTGGGCACTGCTGAGAGTTTTTTTGGAGTGAGAGCTGCACGCTGGTGAAAAGCTTCTCAGCCACATTGAAGTGCGTCTTGGGATTTGAACTCATCCTTGAGCTTAAAATGTGTTGAAAGCAGCAACAGTTCAAAACCCTATAATATGAAAACCATGTTCAGCTTTTCTGTGTTTAAGGGAAAAGTACAGGAGGACAGTGAAAAGTATGAGTAGAAGTAGATTAGGGGTTTCTGTTTGTTGTTTGAGAAACTTCATTTCTGCTCTGTGTTCTTAATGCAGCATGTCACCAAATGTTTTCTCATAAGTTTTGAGTTCAGCACACTGGATTTTCTGAATGCAGATCAGTGTCTTTGTTGGAAAGTTGACCTGTTATACCTGAAAACACTTCAAACTGTTGCCTTCAACTTTTCAACAGATTTTAGTTTAGTTTTAGAAGGTATAGTTTATGTGAAAGCAGAAAGTAAGACTTATAATCCTAACCCATGTTGAAAACACCCACACAGCGCCACACATAATGAGATTTTTCACAGATTTTTTTTCTCCTTAATCGTCTGACCAATGTTTCAGATTCTCAAAACCTCACTAGAGTTTCTCACAATCTGCTAGATTCTGGGATTTCTCACAGAGTAATGTGACTTTAGATCTAAACAAATATGGCGGATGACAGTGAGGCTATCACTATGCTGGTGGTTTGTGCTTTCTGCATAGAAAAAAACAAGCAGAAGAAAAAAATGTGCATGAAGTCATGACTGAAAAGAAGGGGTCAACACCAAGCTTGAGGTGAGTATATACATATACATATACTTCAAAAGTTTGGATACACTGTTTTAGCTGCAATGGCTACAATTTCTTATGTACACACTGCCAAATTCTGTTCAGCTCAGCTCCAATTGGTTGGCCAGGCATGATGTCAACATCATGTTTCACACTAGATAATCAACATCTACTCCACACTACAGGATACTGATTCATAAATATTGAACATGTTAAATATCAACAATTCCCAAATCTAGCACAAGGGAAGACTGGAGAAGTAAAGATGGTATTTTATGGTAAAGTAAAGATAGGATAATATGGTAGTGGAACTGGCACTAACAGCAGTGAGGGCGTCACTGCTCACTGAATGTCCGCAATCGTGGCTGTTGGGTCACAGCGTTCCTGACTGGTTCTACCTTGCTTACCTCACATGCGTGGCCGGGCCTAAAACGTTTATCATTCATATGTCTCACAATGTCAAACCTACCCACCAAGTTTCATTCCTGGCAGCTGATTCATTGTGGGTGCAACTGTTCATTTGATGATTAGTGTATATGAGAGGCTCAAAAATGCCGTTAGTTTTCAAGGACTATCTATTATTGCTGTTTGCCAGCAAGATCTGTGTTTTTAATCCAGTACGAAGGTCTTCTGTAACTGGCTAAACCTAGACCTCACTTAGTAACAGTAGTCCTGTTTGAACTGGTAATATAATAGCAGAACTTGCTAAATAGGCACAGTCGTGTGTTGTGTTGTTATCGAGAGAGTCGTCTATTGTGTAATGCCAATGTGAACATCCAGACTACGATTTTTTAAATCCAGGTTATCTGTGGCAATTTGGGGGAATCACACAGACATGTTTATTTTGAATCCCACACGCCATATTACAGAATCTCTTTTAGTTAAACTAATCCAACTATTGTTCACTGGTGAAGAGGCGCAATGAGCGGGGCATTTCAGAGGATATAGAAGAAGCTCAGAGGAGAGGACTGTAACACACAGCTGCTAACGGCAGTCCCAGGCTGCACTGGGTGACCTCATATACAGAGCTATTTCCAAAACAGAGAGCGGACGAATGAGAAAAAGAGAGGAAAAGGCAAGAGAGGGAAAGCTCTATTGTAACGTGGCAGCTAACTCTGCTCGGTGGGATATGACCACTTCCAAAATTCCTCTGTGAGGAGAGAGAGAAAGAGAGAGAGAGAGAGAGAGAGAGAGAGAGACGAAGGGAGTAAAAGAGCTACAGGGAAAAAGCTGAGAGATTGAGGAGAGAGCGAGAGTAAGAGAGAAGAAAACGAGAGCAAGTGAGGCTGGACAAAATTGATTTCACGACCTAAGGGTGAAACGATGTCCAAAACATCTGCTTGTAAGCTCCCAGACGTCCCGTTAAAGCCGGAGACTCCAGTTTCTTCAACATTGCTCTAATATGTTGAGACACGCGCTGATTGCAGCACTAACTGCTAACGACCCACCATGCTCATTGTGGCCACCATTTATGTGGTCATTCCACCTGAAGAACTCCACTCCACTACCAAAATGCTGACGGGCAGTGAGGTCCTCTGTGTTCCTCTGTGCGGAAGCTTTACTCCCCCAACCGATCATTCAGCGAGGCCACTGCTTTTCTGCTTTCTTGGCACAGAGTACATTTTCCATCGGTTTTCTAGAGCAAACCACTTTTTCATGATGGTTCCTCGCAAGAATTGAAGGTGAAAATTATATGGGCCATTTTCCCAGATCCAGATTAAGCCCAGGCCTAGACTTCTCAATGGGGATTCATCACTGACATTGTAGTTGAGTCAAAGACCAGGCTTAATTCATGCCTGAGAAACCCACCTTGGAATTATGAGTTGATTTTTGACTCAGTATTAAGCAAAATGAGCCAGATTAAGTCTAATGCTAGATTAAAGGAGATTTTTCAGTGGCAAACACCATTAACCTTGTGTTGGTTCATAGTCCAATCCATGTCCACAAAATTGCCTGGTGCTGCTATATAGAAACCAAATATGGCCTCTTTCTGTGGGTCCCCAAAATACCACTCTTATGAGGAAATGAAAATCATATTTTCTTAAATGAATATAATCATTGTTAATCAATGAAAGTTTTCCCACTCTCATAGTACTCTTAACTAGGATGGTAATCACTGCTGGATCTCTGTGCCTGAAATGTTATGCTACTAGCGCGCAATGAGGGATGAAGGAGGGAGGTGAAACCCTCTGTTGTGAAAACAATCCACACCTCTTCACAAAGACAGACGTGCAACAAACAGCACAACTGCAGCTTTTATATCAAAAATGATACCAAAAAATGTGTGTAACTGTTACCATAAAACTTAACATTCACACCCAATAAAATACTTTTATAGATGTTAGCTTGCTTGTTCATGCTAACTCTTAAAAAAATGGTTCTATATGTAACCATTTCAAGTTTAAGTGGCTCTTCAGATGGAGATACACAACAGATATGCTGTATATAGTTCTATATGGCACCATAAATTGTTCTTCTATCATCACAATGTCAATTTTGTAATATTCAAAGATCCCTTTTTGGTGCTATATAGACCCGCTTACAAATGGCACTCTTCCACCACATGGACTTGACTCACTTTGGGCACCAGTGACTTCTCAGCCTTTGGGAGAATGGCTGTATCTGTCACTGTCTAGCTTTTTGTTGTAGTGACGCTGCATGAAGCTGACGTGATGTGAAGGAGATGATTTTCTCTGACCAATCAACAGCCTGCATGAAGTGGACTTTGAAAACAGTACTAGGTACCAGGTTTACGTAACGGAAAACCAAAAGTTTCTAAGAAAAACCAAGAGTCGAGCTGAGCAGTAGAAAAGTGGCTAAATGCACAGAACCATATCCAACACATTCATCAATCTGAAAAACCGTTTCTATTTAGATCTCATGGTTCCAAATAAGATATTCCCTTTGCTAAAGAAACCTCCTGAAGAGGTACAAAAACAAAAATCCAGTTCACTTCTGGTTTTGTAAATCATACACATTTCCAATGAAATATATTCCATTAGCGTGATTTCATCATATTTCAGCTGAGGAACTTCCTCCACTGTGGAAAAAGGTTCATTTACTGCAATGTGTGCTATTTGCAACATCAATAAACTGCACATTCTAATAAAGTTGAGAACCTGACAGCCCTTGAACCTGATCAGTGCACATTTATGAGAACATATGGGTGGCATCATGTCAGCATGGTTGTAGTGCTGTGTTCAAGACATCCAGTCTTTGATGTGTAATTAAAAGTGTATGCATGCAACATGTGCATCACCATTGTGAGCCAAACCAAAGCCCAGTTAGTGGTGCTAAATTACACGGCCAATTCCCAGTCCTGAACAACGCAGGCAGTGTTGAATTATCACCTACTGGCTTCATTTAAATAAAGCTGGGGAAAAATGCCTATAGTGTTGAAATCAGATACACACCTAATTCAGTAATAAGACTTTTGAAGTCCAGTACAGTACTGTGCGAGACCAAGTCAGAGACCACCCTTTCATGTATTTATTTCCCGGTCAAATAGACCATTAAATGCAAACAAAGCATAAATAAATACATAAGTGGAAATTACACACAAGCCTCAACAATCACATTTACTTATTTGAGGTGAGAATCACCTCATATATCATAATATATGATATTATTGTGATTTTAAATGTTTTGCAATATGCCGAGCATTAAGGTAATATATCGTCGCTGTCCATTTTGTCGATTTTTACGTTTATGGATCATCTGAACACAGCAGCTGCTTTTTACATTGTGTGTAAATTTCATGATGAATATCTCAATTCCATTATATACAAATATCAAGAATATTGATACCTATTTAATATTGATTGACAATATTGCCATGCATCGATTCTTCCCCCCATGCTTATTAAGCTCTTAACATTTATTACAGCTTCCATTCTTCCAGAGACTCGCTTTCAGTTTTTCAAAGAAGTCTGCAGGGCCATTTATCCACGCCTCCAAAGTCTTTAGTCTTAGAAGCTGGTTGCGTTTTCTGCTTCTCGCGACTGAAGTAGTTCCAACACATTTAGTGATGTTGAGGTCTGGACTCTGGGGTGGATGGTCCAATTTCTTTGTCTGATTTGCAAATGCTCTTCTTTTGTCTTTGCTTGTATTTGACTTTGAAAAATGCATAACTATTACTCAACAGCCATTCTGATAAATGATACCATATATGCAAGTAAAATAAATCTCTGGGAAACTCACTAGCTGGTCCAGTTTAAACCAGACAAAATCTCCTCTTATCCTTCTTTCACAGCGCTCTTGGGTCATGAGTTGTGCCACAGAGAATGTGTTATCGTAGGCACATTAGATCACACCTCCGGCACGTTCAGCGTCAAGTGTGCGTCTTATATTCACCATATGATTTATGATTTAATATTTGCCGTCTTGAACGGGTTGCAGTTTGAAGCAGTTCAGAGTGCACCTATGACCTAAGGCCGTATTCCATGACACATATGAAAAGCAATAAAGTTTTTTACTATAGTAAAAAGTGTGAGTTCCTGCTGGATTGGGCACCACACTATGTTTCAATTAGCTGCGCATAAATAAAATTGGTCATATCAACACTTACTTTCTTTCTGTCACTTACTTGGTGAATAATTCTGCAGCCAACTGACAGAAAGTAAATCATGGAAATGAAAGGCATTCTGCATGCTATGGCACATTTTTATAGGTTAAGAAATGTTTTGCTTTCATTTCTTTCACTGTTTTTGACAGTCAGTCATGTAGTTTAATATGGCACTCTGTGGCAGCTCCTCTTTCAACCCATAAGAGACGAACTGCTGCATAAACCTCAGTGGCAGTCTCCAGAGCTCACAAATCATTTACTAATAGGATGCTCAGTTCAGTGCTGACCGGCAGTAAATACCAATGCAGCATATCTACATCGTTAATGTTGCCTAATATCATACCAGAGGGCACCCAGTGAGACAGCTTTCTTTCCAACTGCTCCAACCATCCAACCTCTTATTATCAATCATCATTATTATTTAAAGGCTCAGCTGGAAAAGTGCTACATTTTCTAATTTACTTAGGTGCGTCAAGTGTGGCTCCTACCTGAGAGTGATGGGCAGAGGGCGCAGAGCGCGACCAGGAGCGCGAGGAGAGTGCGTGCTGCGGCGGGACTCATGGCTAATGGAGCAGCAGCGGCGCGCGACCGCTACACACGCGGAGGGGGAGGCTGGGGTGGGGGGGTGGTGTGGTGTGGTGTTGGTGTGCGCTCGGGACCCCTCAGCGGTGCCGACCGCGGTCCCGGAGCTATGGCTCCCTCTAACGGAGCTCACGCGGTGCTGGAGAGCGCACGCAGGCACGCACGCACGTCAC
The DNA here is from genome assembly GCA_034552555.1 of Semaprochilodus insignis. Taxonomy (NCBI): domain Eukaryota; kingdom Metazoa; phylum Chordata; class Actinopteri; order Characiformes; family Prochilodontidae; genus Semaprochilodus; species Semaprochilodus insignis. The sequence goes on along the minus strand of CM067481.1, from coordinate 25,860,151 downwards.
TCTCTTGCTGTTTGGCTGATCAAGACGAGTCCAAACTTAAAAGGAAGAATCACTCAGGGAAGAATCGCAGTGTCCTACACGGAGTATCCTGTGGTGTTTGAGTCTTCATAGGCCAACCTGAAGGTCTTGGTAGGTTCCTCTTGTTGTAGCAGAGCTGGAGCCCACAGTCTGTAAACTCTAAATCTGCAGCCAGTCTCCACACACTGGCCTTCTGCTGGCTTTTTATGATGCTGAGCATGTGGGAGAGTTTAAACTGGAGCTGTGTGAACTCCCACTGCACTCCATAGGCTCAAAAGTGGATATACAAAACTGTGCAAATGTCAGACCATTTACTTTCCAGGCAAACTGGCCATTAAAGGAACAATATGTAATTTTACCTTAAAATAAAAGTTTTTTTTTAAACACTGACTTATAACAGGGAGAATGGTGTCTCTGTCATTGCCCCTCCACATCCAGAACACTTGATATAGTACTTTGGAGAAGTGAGACCTCTCACAAGAACTGCTTAATTCCAACAGCTAGGGGTTATCAGATAGCTATAGGAAGAAGCTAGCTTAGTATTCCCACTCTGGAGATCATCGCAGAGGCTGAGAAGAGATGGAGGAAGACACTGTCACAGGAAGCAGGTTCTGGTGGTTGGTATCGTGTAGTGGGTTACACATCTGCCTTTAATGCTGTAGACTGGGGTTAAATTCCCCACACTATACTAATAAGACCAGCCAACACTATTTATGAAAGATTGCCATGTAGGCTGTAACATTACCTGTGTCATCCCTCTCACAGAGTTTTGTAGTTTTTCTGTGCCACTGGTCATCCAACCTCAGTCCCATTTCAGCATAGCTGGCAAAGAAATAAATGAATCTAGTGCCAAATGTTTAGTCAGTCAAACTCATGCCAAATAAACCTGTTTGCTACCTCTTATAAGAAAATCCTGCAAAGTTATTCTACCTTGTAAGCTGACATGATTCTTTCTCTTCTGATGTTGTCTTTTCTGTCATTGTGCTGAATTCCAACTCTCTGTCTTAGTCCAATTCCCCTTCATGTGCACATGCGTCATGCAGGTCTATGGACACTAAGGGGAGTCAGATTCTGTATTCTTAAGCCGCCCATTAAAGGGGCTCAAAGCATGATTTGTACTTGGGGGACTGATTAAAGGAATTTTGCAAAGCAAACAAAGGAGCTGCTGATGTCCTCCGAATAATGGACTGACCACTTTTCAGGTACTGATAATGGATGATTATGTATCACCTCAAATCATCCCAAAGGTACTGAAAGGGGCTCCATCACTTCAAAAAATGCATTTCCACTGCCCCACAGCCCAATGTATTGGCACTGGACATGATGAGCTTGTATTCATGTGCCACTGGTTAGAGGTCATCATGTTCTATGGAGATTATCTAAACAATGTGTGGACAAATTAATGCCCATGTAAGCAAAAATAGCACAATAAAACGCCTGAATTTACTAAATAGAAGATGTCTTATGTTTAAGTGTCTGGATACTTTTGGACATATAGTGTAAATACAATAAAAGTTTGATGATTAACATGCAGGAAGGAAACAAGACACACAAGAGTGGTGCATTTTCCAAACGCCTTCTTATCTTACATGCACTGTAGAAATGATTTGGTGTTAAATTGTTTTCCATTGCTTCAGCTCAGAGTCAGTCTCGCCTTCCTCTGAACACCCTGCAACTCCCATCAGATGACTGTGATCTCCAGTCACCTACTCTGCTTAGTCATGTCTGTCTCAGTGATGAAAATATTCTTGTCATCAAAACTTAGCATTTCAAAGCGTTTTCAACACAGATGAGCTTTCACTTTTAAAAACAAAGGGTTTCTGTGCAGCAGTGCCATTGAAGAACCACTTTTGGTTCCCTCCCTGTTTTGGCTCGCTCTTAACCAGAGCATCTTAGAATTTAATTATGTGACAGAGGGAGGAAAATGTTGCATTAGGAGTCTTGCAAAATAACTCTGATATAGCATGGTCTGTTTGCCTAGGCAGGGAATTCAATTCTCAGCCTGGCAACTGTAATACCCACTACACTATACCAAAAGCTACCACTCAAGGACTTTTCGATAAATAAACCTATTTATGTAAACGAGTGCAAAGAATCTTTTGAAAGCAATGTTGTGGTTTCCACCACATCGTAAGACAAAAGGAAGCACAGTCCCTCGTCCTCAATGTTAGCATTAACAGCTGTTTACCTCCCTGTCTAAAAGAATTGTTTAGTGTCAAACTTCATCTGTTTACTCACCAAGACGCTCTCCAGTCGTGGAAAGCAACACCAATGTTCTCTTATTTTCCTTCCATTTATATCACTTCAAATTTGTTTTTTTCAAAAAGGTTTCTTGCCAAGAGTGGCCAGTGATGGTGATAATGGTCAAGAGCTTCGGCCATTGTTGAGTTTACTGTTCCTTTCATTGGCTAGCTGTCCTTAAATGATCAAACCATCAGCAGGACATGACTGAAAAGAGTCTAGAATACGCCGTTGAGGCAGTATTGCTTTTTCCTCCTCTCATGTTGGACTAATGGCAGATTTGAAGTTACTCACTATTACCTCTTGAGATACAAAGTGGTATTGCATAAATAGATGTCTCAATATAACTATAAAACCAGTTATTTCTACACATACTGTTTACAATTTTAGTTCATTTTAGAATGTAAAAATCATACAACCTTCAAAGAACCTCCACGTAATATTCCAATGAAGGGTCTTTCCTGAAACTGTAAAAAGTCAGATGGACCAAACCAAGTCAAGAACCATGTAAATGAATAAAAGGTCACAACAACACAATCGCTACCTTTCAGTTTACATCTTTTGGGAAGAATTGTGCAAGAAAGTGTTGATGTACCATATGCTATCGCATTCATCAATGTGCAGCCATTAAAACTGCTCATTTTAATCATCAGTTTGTTTTCAGGCTTTTGTTGTTGTAAAACATATCCATATACAATTGATACAGTAATCTGCTGTTTATACGTTTAACTGAATTATAACAGCAAATTGTTCCTCAAACTTTTGATGGGCTTTTGTATTATCACAGCAAAAAATTGTGCTGTGATGTAGGCATCTGTTTTGAGAAGCTCTTTGAATAATCTGACCTCATATAATCATAGGCAACACTGTTTTGACCATTCAGTGGTTCTTCCCTCATCAGCAAACTGGTGAGTAGCTCATAACCAAATTCCCTGTCAACGTACATATTCCGTGTATCAACATACTTGGCCAACAAATATGATTCAGATAAGTTCTTTGTAATATTAATAACTTTACAGGAAACTGTTTAGGTACCAAACTGCTTAGGTATTGCATGTGGGTGTTACCCAATGATTACGTATGATGCTAACTTTGCTGGAGTAAGAATTTAATAAGATTTGATAGGCAACTTTGATCAATTTAGACCATCTGCTTTTTGATGATCGAATGACGTCAGATTATGATGTCATGCTTTGTTGTCGGCACTTTGTGTGTTTGCCATAAGACGATAGATAGCCTGCCATTTACTGTCATACATAAAGAGTGTTTATATGGGATGGCAAGTGTGTTGTGTTCCAGTGAGGAATAAACTCGCTGGAAAGAAGCTTTATGATTTTTAGTAAGAAAATCTAAATGTTTATCTGGCTGCAGTAATGAATAAAAACTTCTTGGCTGGGATTGATCTTGTCCATGCATGCAACAGGTCAGTGAGATGCATAGAGCTACAATTGCCCTCACTTGCCATATAGCAACCCTGATCATACGTGGGTTACATCTATTATTTATGCCTGGAAAGTAGGCCACAATCATCTCACTCCCTCTCCCACTGAGAGCAAACTTCTTATTACTAAACAAGGGAAGTATATCTTTGATTCTACCCATCAGACAGGACCTGGGGTATGTATCTTTCATTTGACACTGTAGGCCCATTGTAGTACATAACACCATAGCAACATCCCCTGACCCTTCCCTAATGTTTACACACACCACACAACTGGATCATGTTCATTCTCTTCTCCATTTCAGAGCTTTGTAATGATCGCCCTCTGCTGGCTGTGCTGGTCACCTGCGCTCAAAGAACACATCCCTCATGAGGCGGTCATCCTGTGAGGTCCTGATGCCTGATGGCAGGGTCTGGTAGTGCCGCACTCCCTCTGAGCTCATCCTCTTCATAGGGGGAAGGTCACTACGATCACAGCATCCATATTTTGTTGATTAATAAAAGTCTACAATTGCAGTATATTACAATGATGTTGTTCCTCGGCCACTTCCTCAACAGCAATAGATACACTGATGAATAGCAATAGATACACTGATGAAGTGATGCATTGAATTCACTTGGTTCATCAATTCTAAACAAGTAAAATTATACTCCCATTACTTCATATGTAAATATTCATATGCATCTGAACACATTTAGAAACATACGGTGTCATTGTTAGTAAATAAGTTGTCTGTCTAACCTAGTAACTGAGAAACCTATAGAACTTCAGCAGAACCAATAAAACAGGAAGAATTTAAACAAAAATAGAAGCACTGTAGAAGCACTGGAAGTTTGATGAACCCTCAAAATTTGTATCAACACCAAATTAGCACTGTTGTTGAATCTGTTGAAATGAAAAATGTTAGCACATCCTCTATAGAGGACACACGTATATACAGCATTTTCTACAACCTTTAGTCCACAATTTGTATGTATCGGCTTGAAAATAAATAAATAGATTACAAAATATGCCATTATGTTTGCATGAGCTGTTTTTTCAATAAATTCCATTCAGTAAACACACAGTAATGGTGCAATAAAATGTGCAGACGAGTGTTCTCTGTAGAGGATGTGTAACTTATTTTCACTTAGAAAATCAACAAAAAAAAAGGTCATTTGACCAAACTTTTGCATGCAACTGTAAATATGTGTAAAAGAGTACAACACAGACATAAGGCAGTATAACAGCAAACAGCAGATCTAACTTCCATATCAAAACAAAACCCTGCAGATTTCCATTATCTGTAGTCTCTAGACTCTTAAAGGGTGTAGGACATACACCACATCCTACACGAACCTAAGGAGAGCTAACCTAATGTGTCCAGAGACATCAAAGCACCAAGCCACAGTTAACGAAAACTACTGCATCAGCAGATACGCCTGCATTACAAATACCCACCCACAGCCATGCTCTATAACTGCTTCAGGGAACCCCCAAATAGGTGGCAATTAGATCTGTGTGAGTGTGTGTGTGTGTGTGAGAGAGAGAGAGAGTGAGAAAGAGAGAGAGAGAGAGAGAGAGAGAGAGAGAGAGGGTAAAAGGCCTTGAGAAAACTAAAGAAGTCATTCCTGTCCTCAGGGGCTTCAATGCAGTCTTGATATATATATGAATTGAATTGAATTCACCAAGGTGCACTTATAAAGATGAAGGCATCAGAAAGGGGTCTTATGAGCGATGCTAGAGAAGAACCACTTTAGGTTCCCTAAGGAGTCATTCAGTTGGTGGTTCTCTACAGAACCATTTTGTAGATTAGTGTAAATTAGAAGAGTTTTTCAACAATTGTTTTTTTTAAACAATTCAGCATAACTTATTTAATCTGTGGGATCTTTAAAATTGTGCAGTGTAGAGAAACTTGGATTTCTCAGATTTCTCTACAGCGGTGGTGATGGGAACCAGAGGTCGTGATTTCTACAAAGCAAATGTAGCGTTTTCTTAATTATCATTTATTTATTATAAAACCACCACTGAATCTACACGTCTCTTCTGAGTTTTTATATGTAATGTTGCAAATTTGGGTACAATATTGCCTCACAATTACCTGCATATACATCACTGTTAAACTGTTAAAAACAATGTTTTAGGCCAAAACTTTATCGTAAAACTATTGTAAAACAATGTCTCAAATATCAGACAATATATTCATAGATATTTTATGTGGCAGCTTTCTGTGAGGTTAGAGACATTAAATGCTTAAGACATCTAGTTCCTGTCACCACAATTCTGGCTTAATGTGTTTCTCCAGAATGCTGCATTTCCCACCAAAACGCACCTGAGTAACTTTATTTATACACTCATCATCAAAATAATAGCTGCACCCAGAAGGACTCAACCGACAGGAATGAAACGTAGTGGGCAGGTTTGACATCATGAGACATACGAATGATTCAAGTGTGTTGTAAGCAAGGACGGGTCTTATCGCTGTATCTGACTGACTATATAAAGTCCTCATGCTGTGCATGCCCTCCATTCTAATTCATGCTGCTGTGTTGGCAGCATCTTTTGAAAGCAAAGTATGCCTCAGAGAAGCGTTCTAAAATAATTCAAGCAGTTGGAAGATATGGAGAGGGGCTGCATCGTAGGGCTCCGCGAAGCAGGATGGTCTTATCGACAGCGATAGACAAACTACGGAGAGGAGGAACCGATGGATTGTTTGACATGCAGAGTAACCCAACAACCATGACTGCGGACATTCAGCGAGCAGTGATGCCCTCTTGTTAGTGTCAGCACCATTGGCAGGCGGCTGCACGAGGCAGGACTACATGCAGTCCGTAACCACAATTGCCCTTAACACCACATCAGCTTTGCAAAAGATTGGGTTGATCCAGAATGGCAGCAGGTCTACTTCAGTGGCAATACCACTTTTGTCTTGGTGGAGACAATCAACGAATATGTGTGTAGAGGCACCGTGGTGAGCACCAAGATGACTGGTTTGTTTGTCATTACGCCTGGGGTCGCTCCACCTCCACCCCTACCGCAAAATCTGCAGGAACTGTGTGAGAATATTGGATGGGATGGATTATCACAGCTCACCATTAGGAACCTCTACAACTGCGTTAGCAAACTGACGCCATACTGAGAGACATTACTAGTGTATGTGGAGTTAGATAAATATTGTCCATATCAGTCTAAATTTATCATCATTTATTGTTCCTGGTAACTTTTATCTTCCTTCCCAAAAGCACTACAATCCAACACTTCCTTCTGGGTGCAACTATTCTTTTGACGATGAGTGTATATACTGGTATTTTAGTTAGTTAGTGATCCTGGTTATTTATTATATCAGACATTTGGAAAAAAGGTCTGCTTTACTCGCCTTTAAAGAACCTCCCACATATTGTAATGGTTCTATACCAATTCATGCTATTTCCCCTTAAAATGGTTAATGTCCAAACCAAAGCCCATTTTACTTTTACGAATGTACTTTACTTCTCGTAGCTGTTCTTTTGCACTGCATGCTATCCCTTCTGTGTCGTTAAGCAGTGACGGTATCAATGTTTCTTGCCTGTTATTTATTTATTTCTTCACACACTGCTCTTAAATGTTTAATAGAAGTCCTAAAGGCAAGTGCCTACGACCCACAGCAGGCCAACTATTCACCATACTAACACAACACTGCAGGATATATGCAGTTACAAAGAAAAGCATGAAACGAAAAAGACATACTGTATCATATTTAATAAGTGTTTGAAATCTGTCTTCAACAGATGCAGTTTTACAGTTCTCTACAGTTACAATATAGATTCCTATGCAGTTGTTATAGAAAGTCAATGATAATATTTGGTATAATATTCATATTCACAATATCGATTAGCATGAGGAATTAGCATGAGCACATGAACACAGACGTCTCTCTCAGAGAATACAAAGATAATCACAGTCCTTGTTGTTGCTGCTGTCAACCTGCTTTTTTCTTTGGGGATTTAATAAAGTTTTTTGTCTATCAGCCTAACAGTATATCCAAACAGCGTCAAGGTTACTGACAGCATTGACAGTCTCTTACACAGCTTCCCACGAGTACTTCCCACTCTCCTTCACCGGAATGATGTAGCTGAAGTAGCTGACAGGCTGCAGTGTGCCAGTCTTGTCTTTGTAGTTCTCCCTGTGTTTCTGTGCCAGCTGAAAGACAAAACCAGAAAGAAAATACTACATGCATTCAGCACAGAAACCACCTCTCTCATGGTTTCTCTTTCACTCATGTCCCTATAATTTAATATGTCTCAGTATTCTGCATTTCCTATCCTACATATGTAGAATGAAAGTTCCAAAAGCGGTTTGTAGGAGTTATTCAAAGAACAAATCATCACTGATTCTCTGAACACCCTCAGAGCAGAGGGTCCTTTGAAGGTCCATGTCCCAGAACAGAATTATCCTCATGTTCGTAGTATATAAATTTTGCTTTAATTTTAAATCATACTGTCCATATAGTTATATATAGCATAGAGAAAATAATGAAAACATCCTGTTCTAAATCCATTGTTTTTGTGATGTCATACAGTACAAACGAAAATACCTGCACAAGTCTATTCAGTAGGACTGGACCCAAATATTCGACTATTCACATATATGCTCGTTGGGCAGGTGTTCAGTTTTTAATTGTGGTATATTCGGATATTCAGGTTTTTTTGCTTCTATGTAAACTATCATTAAAGGCGAGCTGCAAAATACTTCAGTGTTCAGGGTTCTCATGAGAAACTGATGATTTGAGGTTATGGTAGGTTTATTTTTATGTAGCTTTACTTTTAATCAGCTACCAATTAGCTTAATTACTGCCAAACATGGTGAAAAGAGCCTTTCCAGTACTACCAGACAACAACACAGCCCTCTGCTCTACTGCAGGAATCCCACCACTCCACCTGTATTCAGGTTCTCCAACATAAAAGTCCTTGTACAAATGAACCTAAAACAGCCCAACATAAACATGGCACAATACATCTTATCAGCCCATTCATGATATGCCCATTAGATAGAGTGAAGATGTTTCTGATGTAAAGAAGGCAGCTAGCAGCCCCGGTTGGAGTGGAACAGATGCTGCGAAAGGAGGAATGATCCATTGCACTAGAAAACAGAGGGACATGGATTTTCTGAACGCTCGCTGAAGCTCCAGAGCCCAAAAAATGGTATTCGGGACAGCTTTACTATTCAGTTTACAGCAGTTGACCTCTGGCCATTTTCGCTGAAGTTATAAGGAGTGTTGCGGTCCAGACTGCGGCAGGATTGGTTACATGATCCTGTGCTGGCCTGTGTGGTAACTGGGGCAATGTTAGTGTCTGCCATGTACAGGAGATGTATGGCTGGTGACCTACTCTGCTTCTCTACCATTCAGCCAGTGCTGAGCAGCAGAATTTTACTGCTGCTGTGTTCAGTAAACAACAGTCAGTGCATTATTTTATCCCTATTTAATTTCATGCTTAATTGACTTTCTTTTCAATATATTAATTTAATTAATTATGATTAAATCATATTTTACTCATGTTTTACTTTAATATTTTTATTTGTATTTTTTTAATTTTAATTATCTTTGTATTTTCTCATTGTAAAGCACTTTATTTGACAGCAGTCTAGGAAAGGTGAAATAAACTTGACCTGAAAGGACAAAGTTTCTCATGTCTCCTTTATTACCAGAGACAATAGACATTAAAAAGAAACTACATTCAAGATAAATGTAGAATATGGGCCATGGTGAAAACACTCCGAACCCTATTCAGACTCCTTTATTTTCAGGACGGTGGTATAAGCACCCTAAGATCAACACTCTCATAAAGATCATACTATACATTATCACTCCTCACCTCGTCAAAGTGTCTGATCTCGCGTTGGCGCTCGAAATCCAGATTGTAATGTGCCCAGTAGGGACTGTAAGGGGTCCGGTCTCTGTTCCGTGGTCGCTGGGTAGTGACCAAGCCCCCTGCACTAGAGATGGAAGGGAATATCCCTCCTGTACTGTGATGAGGTGTACTGGGGCTCATGGCTGCACATCGCGAGTCCAGAAAGTACTTGACCGTTGCGTTCCCAAACGTGACCCCGTACATGAACTTGGTGGTTGGCACGTGTCCACTGTACCTAAACAATTCAGCAGTTGACGCATTAGTCACATTTGCACAACTGATAGCAGAAAGACAGCAATCCGTCAACCACTAGTACTTACACCCGCAGTCCAATGTAACATACATAGTGGTCATCTGTGGTCAGCACCACTACTGGCCCTCAACTAACAGTAACATTACCTTGTAAGGAATGAATATGCTTATTACCCAGGCATCAGAGACGCGGGAATGTAGGTGGCGTTGTTGTGAGTGATGAGAGAGCCGCTTCCTCTGAGACCCGAGCCTGACATGCTGGACTCACTTCTGACCAGAGCGCAGGACCCACGAGCGCCTCCCCTGCAGCTACAACACAGAGTTGCCAGGCAACTGTTTAATCCCCCTGGTGTCTCAGTCCGGGCTGCATTGTTACGCGCTAGTTAACTTGGCAGTTTTGGCGCCAGTTTAGATTCACGTGCCTACTATGACTTTTTTATCTTTATGACGTTTCGTGTTTTTAAAAAAATCAGGCAGCCAATTATCTTGTGAATTGACCCTCACAGTAAACCACGCTGGCTAAGCTCCATTCAGAACTGAACTGTTACGGTGTGCTTGACCCTTCCGGGTTTGTCAGACGCCAGAGGACGCTCCCGAGCTAGTTTAAAATGAGAAGGGGGTTAATATGGAGCATTTGAAGTAAATAACAATTTGCAAATACTTAAATATTTTTATGTAAAAGAATGCATTCATTTACTGAGCACATAATAGCACAAACCATCTTAACACCACTGTTAGACTGTATTTCTGATCGCGTTTCAACGCCAGCTACAGACCTTGGCGTCTCGTGTACGTTCATGTCGTCAGTGCGCGCGAACCGGTTAATGCAACCAATGAGCTGCTCCGCTCGCCAACCAATCAGTACTCAGTAGCAGTATTGCTGCCCTGGAAAAAAGACATGAAGGTACATTTTCCTTATTTTGTAGTCAAATGCATCCTTCTACTTTCTAAAATTAAATGAAGGTCCCGGACAAGTGGCTAGAAATCGTTTTAGCCTTTAAGCATACTTGTAACCCTCATTCGTTTGCTCACTCGTGAGCGCCCTCTGGCGTGTTTTTGTCATGTTTTTGATATTACTGGTTAAACTAGTGGCCAGGCTCCCTCCAAAGCGGTGCTGTGCTGAATTGAGAACCCCTGCTAGGAGAAGCTCCCCGTTTTGGGAGCGCGCGCGTAACGTCTTTTTCTCGGAAGCGGAGGTAATCCGCTTTTACTTCACTTTTACCGTCTAGGACAGCGTACAAAATCACGTTCGTTTCAGTCAAAGTAAATCTCTGTCTTACATAATGGAAACACCACAGATGTTCTTCTAAACTACAGCGAATAATAATGTTGTCCACATAAACTGTGCTCTGCATTGCCCACTTACACAACAAAACACGATGCTATTCCTTGGCCATGGAATACACACGAGTCTGATAGTATGGTTTCTCACCGACCTGGCAGTGTACATTAGTAAAATGTTTCATAAGTGTGTACAAAAGAAAGAAGAAAGTACAAGAGAATGTTTTTTTTTTATGTAGTCGAACTGCCAGGAATTATTACATCCATGATATTTGCACAGGTAATACATACTGGTAATACATAGGCTACATACATAATACATACTGGTCTGACATATGTATTATTAAAGGCATTTCATGTTTGGGTTGACAGAAAGAAAGTTAAAGGGGCTGCCCTTTAAGTCATTCCGCCTGCCAGGAAATGGACCCCCTCTTAAATCTGGCTGCATTATTATTACATCCATGATACTTGCACAGGTAATACATACTGGTCCTAAACATTTATTACTAAAACGTTTTTATAGTTGTGTTAACACAATGCAAATTACACAGGAGTGCCAGGAATAATGGTCCATAATGGTCCCAAATATGTTGATTGTTGAATAGGTTGATATAGACAATCAACATATTTGGGACCACTATGTATTATCTGTGCAAGCATCATGGATGAGCCAAAATCACAGTCTACAGGAAATTCTCCTCAGAATTGTGCCAGGGAGGACATCTACCAAATCTGGCCCAACTGCACAATTCTGTGATGGAAGAGTGTCTGAGTGTTCACATCCAGAAACCAGCCCGTGCCAAATCAGTTTCAGTCACAGGTGACTCATTGTTTATGGTCCAGTGAGTTTATGAGTCTATGTAAGGTTAAGGCCAAGATTCCTGTGCAGCATAATTAGGACATAAGATCTCATAACGACATGCTGAATGGCTTATTTTTTATTGCCCCTGGGAGTAATGTGCCACCGTAAAAACATAATCTCCTACGGCCACAGCCACCTTAACCACCACGCTTAACAAAGTTTGCTGATGGTGCAGGATATATTAGTAAGGATGCCAGTCCTCTGGTCCCCGTTTAAAGTGCAGTGGTGTTAGCTTGCATGCAGCAATATTTGAACTCCTTATGAAGCTCATAATGCAGAGGACCTTTGATGCAAAGAAACATACACACAGTAAAAACACTGGCTTTGGAACAAAACAACTTATATCTTACTGGAGTTCCTTACACAAATGCTGACGCATCCTATGTGGACTACTGAATCTCTGTAATGCTCTAATAACCATGCTCAGCACAGCATGGTCACCAGCAGCTCCAGCGTGTGTTGCGTTTTAGATGCTGGTACGCTGGTCATCCAGCATTTCAGCAGGAAGGTCATGTAATAAAAGCCTCTCTATTAAAATACTGAAGAGTCCATTTGTTTGGTTTTATCGCATATAAGGGCTCTTTAAAGCACTTCTATAAATTGCTGCCGCGAGCGTCAACGTTAGTTAGGTGGGCTTTATCTATGTTGTTTGTTCCCTGCTGAGTGTGTAATACTGTCGTGCTTCTGGTGCCTTCTCGTTGAAACTCCGCCCCCTGGTGGCAGCCCGCTCCATCACCCTTCAGCACGGCGTGAGCAGCGCAGCGCGCATCAGTAGTGCAGGAGTGGAAGGCTTTGAGCAGAGGTGCCGCACTCAGCGTGAAGCCGGGAAAATGAAAGCGCTTTAATAATTGATGACTGTTTTTAAGGCAGACAGCGCAGCGGATGTTATAATGGAAGCATTTTTTATGTCATACCACAAAGGAAAGATACAGAAATGAGTTGTTTTGGGAGCAGTCCGCTTGGTGTTGTTTAAGAACGAGGACTTTCCTGGCGGTGCTTCTTCTGTGGTCTCTGTATTTGGCTGTTAATTGTGATGGCTTTAGTGGTGTATCTGAAAACCGTGACGGAGCTTCGCGGGAAGGGAGACCGGATCGCCAAAGTGTCGTTCCGAGGTACGGCTACACTCTGTCTGCTGATTAGTGTGTGTTGAAGTTCTCCTCCTGCGCTGTGTACTGGTGTTATAAACGGTGGGCTGATGTTCTGTTTGCGTGTGTCTCGGGTGTGTACTGGATGAGCTGCTCTGCTGAAGTTGGGGAAACCTCTGTCTCTCCACTGGACCCCTTTATGAACGAATCTTGAGCTCTACTCGTCCTCTCTGGGGATGGTGGGAGCCCCGAGCTGTTCACAGATGTGCACATTACTGCTGTTGTTTTCTAGAACTACCCAAATCTAAATCCTTAACCTTAATCCCGCGTCCAGGCAAGATACTAACCGGGAGTGTGTGACTGAGTGTGACTGTGGGGAAGAATGCTGAGGCTCAGAGATGCGTAACAAGCCTGATAAAGTCTGTAGAGTTTCTCTCTCTCTCTCTCTCTCTCTCTCTCTCTCTCTCTCTCTCTTCTTCATCCTATTCTATCTTCATTGTCTCTCTTTTGCCTTCCCTCTCTTCATCCTTTCTCTCATCATTCTGTCTTATTCATTTCCTTTACCTCTCTTCAATCTTTCTTTCTTCAATCTCTCTCTCTCTCTCTATCACCCATGTTTCATTCACTTACTTTTTCTCCAATCTTTCTTTCTTTCTTTCTTTCTTTCTTTCTTTCTTTCTTTCTTTCTTTCTTTCCATCCGTCTCCTCTTACTTCCTCTTACTCACACTCTCTCCTTTCTTCTTCTTTCCTTCTTACTTTCTGTTCTCATATCTCTCATTCTTTCAGTCCCTCTCTTCCTTCTGTTGGTTGTCATTCTCTCTACCTTCCTTACACCTCCTTTCATTTACTTTTTCTTTGTCTTCTTCCAATCTCCCTTTATTATCTCTCCTCTCTTTCTTTAATGGTCCTCTCTCTCTCTCTCTCTCTCTCTCTCTCACACACTCTCTCCATGTCTCTCTCTCACTCTCTCTCTCTCTCTCTCTCTATCTCTCTCGCCATGTCTCTTACTCTCCGTCTCTCTCTGTCTCTCTCTATCTCTCTCTCTCGCTCTCTCTCTCACCATGTCTCTTACACTCCATCTCTCTCTCTCTCTCTCTCTCTCTTACTATGTCTCTTACTCTCCGCCTTTCTCTCTCTCTCTCTCTCTCTCTCCTTCTCTCTCTCGCTCCTTCACTCTCTCTCCCTCCCTCTCTCTCTCTCTCTCTCTCTCTCTCTAATGTTGTAATCTCTAATTCAGAACCTTGGACAGCGCAGTGTTTGCAAACTTCTTTAAGAAAATTGGAAAATTATGTGTATGTGTGTGCATGCGAGTGTGAGTGTGTGCGTGTGTGTGTATTTGTGTGGGTGCACGCGCAAGTGTGACTGCGTGTGTATTTGTGTGTGTGCGTGCGAGTATGTGCATGTGTGTGTATTTGTGTGTGTGTGATTGAGTGAGTGTGTGTGTGCATTACACATAGGTTTCAAAATATAAGATAGCACATGCCATGTATGTAATCAAAGACTAAGTGAAAAGAATAAACTTAAATATGCCATTTGTCTGCCGTATTTAGTGCACAATTTCTATTGGTTTCTATTTAACATACTAAATAGAACAAACTGATCAAGTAGGGGAAGAACTTGGAGCTAGAAGGCCAAACCCTCTGCCTTTCAGAGCTGTGGTAGGACTGAGGAACGAGGAGGAAAAGGAGGGGCAGTGGGGACTGCAAAAACTTTGTCACAGGAATGGAAGAATAGGAATTTGTAGAGCGTTAGACTCTAGCGACAGAGTCCTCCCAATGTTCGTGTAGAAGTGTGTTCTCTGTAGACGATGTTTTTGGAAATGTTTGAAAATGGCTCCATACTCCTGTCCTTCTTCCTTGTCTTTCACTCTCGCTGCCGGTCACACCCCCGAGCCCAGCCTACGACTCACGCTGTCCCATCCTGTCTGGAGCGGAAGCTTTTTCAGGAAACACTGGCCAAGTTGAGCCTGTTCTGTTCCTCTGAGAACTGCACAGTAGTTGCAGTAAGTTTAGTTGATTGACAAATGTGCACACATAAATACAACATATTTTATTATAACATTTTTGATATTTTAAATATATTTTATCAATCAGGAATTAAACATAAATATGCACTGTTAATAATATATATTGTCTTCAGGTGCAAATGAAATACACAGCTTTTTTTAAAGCATATAACATACTGCAGGGGTTCACTGTGCTAACCATAACCTTATAGAACTTAATACATTGTATATACACTATGTGTCCAGATGTGTCCAGACACCCCTTCAATTAGTGAATTCAGCAACTTCAGGGTACACCCACTGCTGACACGGGAGTTTAATTGTGTACACACAGCTTATATAATCTCCATAGAAAAGATTTGTCAATAGAATGAGGCATTCTGGAGCAGCAGCGCATGGTCAACATACCCAGTGCCAGACGTTAGCTAGAGAAGTATAAAGCCCTCTGGCACAGCCCTGTTCAGCAGTGACCTTGATGGAGCTCCATCCAGCACTTTTGGTATAAGTTGGAGTGTTTTTTTTCCCCTTGCTGCTTCTGCTGCTTTTCGAACTCTGGAATAAAAGCTTTGGTTATGGAGTAAGTAAGGTGTGATCTCAAGAAAACATCTTTTGTTATGTTGAGATCACAAGACAATTAATTAGTGATCTTGAGAAAACAACTTTTGTTCTAATTTTCTGGACTGTTATCTTGGAATTATGACTTAGATTGTCTTGTGATTCCAAGATAGCAGTCCAGACCATCATAACTACATCATGGCCTCTCTGGGCTTCTGTAAAAAGCAGATATTTTAGAGCAGTAGACCAGCATTGCCTAAACATTCTGCTCTTCCACAATACAATAAATACATAATCAAATATCGGTTTGAAATATATTGGTCAAATCTAAACACCTGTGCAAATAGATATGATGCAGACATTATTGCGTATCCCATCTTCTATGGGAAAGAGCCCAGGTCTCAGTAAATTCACCCTGAAAATGAGGTAATATTTTTCATGAAATGGTAAAACAACATCTGATATGTGTTCAATATTCTATTGTGAATTAAATATGGGCTTATGAGATTTGCATATCATATTTATTTATACATCATTCATTTTACTCAGCATACAAACTTTCTGGAATTGGGGTTGAAAACTGAAAGTCAATGATTATTTTAAAGTAATATATTTTATTCATGTGGAATCGATTAACACATTTGAAATGAATAAATTCTATTTTTTTCAATTACCAAAATAAAATCTCTGTATCTCATGAAATGAATCTGGGCCTAATTAAATCAGCAGGAGTCAGTGGTGTTTAAGTGGGTCGTCTTTTCTCTTTTAGATCTTTATCTTGAGTATTATGCAACTACCCCCCATTTCCAGCCCCCTTGTTAGGGTTATCAAAGCCTCAGTAGTCAAACACTGGCTTTAAAGATCCGTGATACTTGCTTGGGTTGCCTTGGGACATTACTGGATGTTTCACACTGCACCGTATCATCATACGCTTCACTTGTGCTCAGACTGTGCTCAAGAGATTGTCTTGCTTAGGACTTCTCCTTTCATTGTAACTGCTCTCGCTGTACTATTCTTTACTTTGAAGTCAAGCAACCTTCTCCAATTGTCACCAAAATTTCCAAAACATTGTTTCTTGCATTTTGATGTTTACCGGCATCGCATTCTGCACACAGTAAAGCTTGCTAAACCAAGAGCAATGAGACAGAGCCGTGTCTCCGGAGCCTCTTTCATCATCAGAGGCCCCTTTGTTTACAGACTTTGGAGGATTACATAAGTTTATGTGTCTAATTCAGCTGTCAGCGGCTTGATTGCTGTAACTCTGGCGCTGGAGCTTAAGTGTAATTATTATGCTGGTGTTCTGTATGTGGGTAGAATCATTTATTTAGTCACACTGAATCGGTGGAACCTGCTGGGAGCTGGCAGAAAAAGAAGGGCTTTTTTAGCAGCGTGCAGGACTGATGCGGAGCTAGAGGACAAACTAGGCTGGAATGAAATTTCTAATGTAAATTAACTTTACACTACAGTAAACTGCTGATCTCAGAAAGAACAAAGGCTGATGCCATATCATATTTCTCTTTTACTTATTTGCATTTTCCAAAGGACACAGCTGTCAGATCTTTTTTTCTCTTGTCTTTCCTCCTTTTGTTAAGCCACCTGCATTGAAATCCATTTCACCTCCACACCGAGCACTTGTAATGTAAATACTCCACTTACACTTCAATACATGCTCAACAAATGCAGACTTGCTAATTAGAGTTCTGTGGTAATTTGTTATGATTAATGTATTTATGTCTCTAATCCAGCGACTGGCCATTCACCCAACCTTGCCCCTGCTACTACCCTATTAATTTCCTGTGCAAACTGATTACTACAGTGTGTGTTTATGTGCGTGAGTGGCCATGCGTATGTATTTGTGTTGACAGCTTATGTTTGCTTAGCTCTTGCTCATACATTCTGTGTTCATAACTGCCACCAATTCCCCAGTCTGTAGCCTTATGCAAGATTTCCCATCTTATTCGTGATCATTTTTTTTCTGGCTTTTTACCCAAGTTTACTTTTTTTTTAATCTTTGTTTGTAAATATGTTCTGCATCTACAGATAACACATAATTGTAATTATGAAGAGGTGAAAAATAAATAAATTAAAAAATAATAATAAATAAATAAATGAATAAATAAACAAATAAGGTCATGGGATAATTAGTTACTAACACAAATCAAAAACTATTTCTTGCTGGCAGCCAACCCAAGTTACTTTTGATAAAAGTACTGTGAGTATCTGAGAATTCTTATTTTATATGTAGCTCATATTGCCATGGCAGTCATGTCTGTAGTTAACATTTCCGCTAGATATGTTCCTCTATGTATTCATCATTAACCTGTCTGTGTCCACACCTTCTGTTTGTATTACTAGAGACAGTTTAATACACAATCTATCCTAATCTGTTTGGCTTGTTGGCAGATTTACATAACACATTTACATAGAATGCAGTCTAAATGTAGACCTTTGTGCCCAGATTTCATTCTATGCTCCCCTGTGAAATAAAACATTTTAATTTGAAACATGCTTATTTGTAAACTATGATTAAATATATGTTAAATACGTTTAGCAGTTACACATTTTTCCAAAATGGTACATTTAGGAACAATATATGACAACTTAAGTGCGTTTGAATTGTTTATAAGCTAGGATGTGTGTAAATGTGTGTAGTTAGGCTATGAAGTGTTTTTTAGCTGTCATTGCACTTTGTTAGTGTACAAGTGCATGTACTAATATGCCTCAGTACTACTATCTGAGTGACATTGCAACTAATAATGCACTTGCATTCATTATGTAATTGTTATTACATAATAAAATATTTTGGATTTTTAATGTATTTTTAATGTTTTATAAGGTACACTTAAATATTTTATTTTGGAATAACTAAGCAAAACTTTTTAAACAAAAAATGTATGTTAAAATATGCATTAAAATAATGCATACAAGTGTTTTTGTGTATTCTAAATTGGAACAATTGATGCTACAATGATGTTTAAGTAGGCAATTATTATGCTACAAATTCTACTATGCTAGATTAAAATGTATACTCAGTACACATGTTTGTTTGCTTGCTGATTGGTGTTAAAGGACTAACAAACTAAAATATACTTAAGCATACTTTAAAAGTCACTGCTTTAAAGGTGTTATAGAACGCATAGAATCTGTACTTTAAATTGTTCTCTGATATGTACAGAGAAGGTATGTGATTTTAGCTGTGGTGACAAATACCTAGATGTGTTTTTTACATGGCAATTAATGATTTGGTCCTATAATTCCTTTTTTTATTTATTATTTTGTGAACTCATGAATAATTTGATGAGCTCTTCTCTGACTAGCTGGTTTACAGTGAGATGAGACACCACAATGATCACACAGAAGAAACATGTTAAAATATATAAGCTAATCTCTTATTTACTGGTGTCTATGAACTTTCAGTTTAAGATGATCTGCTTCAACTGTGGTGGATAAAATCACACACCATGGCTGATCTGTTTTGGGTTGTGATACTAAAAAAGGTAGAACTGCTTCTCTCTTCAGCATCAAACACTGAGCAAAGCTGCTTGATATTGTCCAAGTTTGGGAAACTGTCCAAAGTGAAACTAACCACTAAAGTTATACTAACTTTAAATTAAATTTGTCCAGCATCTTGTTAAAGATGTGGGAGCTGAAGTTGGCTTCCTGTTCACTATCTTGTTCTGAGAATTTTCCATTCAACCTTAAATGGTGCTGTAGTTACATCCTAGGCACTATTTTCCTTTTGTTGGTCCGTTGTCTCTTGAGGAGACAACAGTGTTTTAGGTTCACAGTATGTCAGTTCCATATTCCGAACTCTCCTCATTCAACTATGACAATGCACAGTACATAGAGTTTTACACGTTTTCCTAAATAATACACTTGAGTTGATGGCAGTTTAAAGAGCTTTTATTTACATGCTTTAGTATGTTAGAAAATAATAATTTTCCCATATATGAAAATAAATTACAGCATACTACAATGTCATTTCAAATTCTTTCAATATATTTTATGTAAGTTTTAGAAAATACAAACTAAAATGTACCTAAATAGGTTGTATAATGTAAATAATTAGGGTGTAGGGTGTAAGATGGTAGTGGATTCTCTTTACACCACTAAGTGTTCAATAACAACTTCCATCATATAGTACTAATAATACTTGTATAATACTTGTGATAAAGTTATGACCAATATCCTGCATATTTCTTATCATTTATTATCCCCCCTGGGGTTCACTTATAAGGTTTGTCATAATTAATTTTTACATGACATTTTATAACCTCTCGTTATTGCTTACAGTTAAACAGGCTGTTTTGTTACTGTGCCTTTAAGACTGATGTATGTAAATGAGCTCTGTTCTAATTGACAGCCTTATACTGTTATGTTGTTCAGAAAGCAATCAAAGCTGAAATACTCCTCATTATTTCAGCTTGTATGTACGAAGCTGTTGTAGACTGAATATGAGAAAATATGTGAATGTGGTTTTATGACATTACAAAACAGTGGCTATAAAACCGGCTGGTTTTGCAGCTTAGCTTTTAATATGTGGACTGGAGGATGAATATGGTATATGTTGAGACTTAACAATGTATACATACTACACCAACCCTCTTTTTCTCTATGCAATGTATATATAATATGGTTTCTATGATATGACATCCATAGATTTATGGATAATATCGTAATGAACATGGTTCTTTATTTAACCAAAAATAATCTTGCTTTCTCATAATCGACTGTTAGAATGTAAAGACTTTTGCATGTCTCAGAAACATTTGGGCAATTTCAGTTACATCACCATGCCCCAGCAGACAAAGCAAAATATTACTCTCCCTCCCACCACATCTACCTATTATGAACCAAAAATGCTTGGCTAGTTCAAAGACCCAGACTCAGACCCTTGACATGGTAGCTCATCAATCAGCAGTTTATTCCCTCTAACAGAACTCTCCACAGCCATTACCAGCAACATTTACAATATCAATCATGATGTTAACACCTACCACTGTTGGCAACACTAGCAGCTTGCAGTGCTGCCTTTTTATATTATTCTTACTTTTTATTTAAATAAACATTAAGAGAATCCCTGAAGATTATACAGTAGGCTCCAGTTTTCAGCTTAATTAACATCTCTCCCTGGTTAATGCTCATTATCATACCTGTTTTTCTTTGTAGTCCACTGATCTTGCTCTATTATTAGCCTCCCACGCAGCTTGCAGGGTGGACGGTTCCAGCAAAAGTCTCCAGTCCCAAGTTTGATTAAAAGTCGCCCACCAGAAGCTGAAACTTTATTATGTTGACTGAATTTTCAAAGTAGCCCAATTTGGAGGCAAAACGAAAACCTTTTTGCAGTGCAAACCTTTTTTGGGGGTTAAATATATTTTGCGGCCGCCTTTGTTAAGGTGGAGCCCCTCCAACACACCAACCAACCACACACCAGAATACACATTAAAGAATGTACGGAAGGATAATCGAATAGCACATCCACTCACCATCTGGGGCTACACTCCTTAGTTAGTTAGCACTGATGTAAAACTGTAAACTCTCATCCTTTTTTACAGTAGACTGCTTTTGTGCTTGTATTCATATCGGGTGTCGACCTGAGGAGGATGGGTTCCACTTTTGAGTCTTGGTTCCTCTCAAAGTTTCTTCTTCTTGCTGTAAAGGGGGTTTTTCCTTGCTATTGTCGTCCCTGGTGAGCTCATTGGGGGCTTGGACCCGTATTCTCTGTAAAGCTGCTTTGTGACAACATCTGTTGTAAAAGGTGCTGTTGAAATAAACCTTGACTTGACTTAACGCTTCACCACTAACCATACATTTTTAACCTGGGGCTGGAAAAATGCTTCAAGTTTAGCGATGAGTCAATCCCCTCCCTCAAGCTCACCCAATAGAAATTCATAATCAACATTAGCCTGTCTTCCACAGCCTGTAGGTGGAGCCATTCAGCAGAACTTGTATGCACTTGTCCAAATTGTTTTCTCTGTGTTTGATAAGGTATATGTCCTTTTATCACCATCCATCCAAAAGGGAACCGAAAGCAGCTCTTTCATGGCATTGCTTCAAATAAGATTTTCAGTAATACATGAATACAGTAATTTTACCCACCAATATAAAACTCCTGTATTTGTCAATAATCTTTATGATGCTGTCAAAGTGAATGAATGACCTCAGTATATGAAAACAGCTGCTGATGATGATTATTGATTTGATGTTGCGGTTTTACCACCCAGTGACCTTTCTCTTTCTTCACAGGGCTGTCGTTTTACTCGAGGGTGCTGGAGAACTGTGAAGATGAGGCCAGGTTTGAGGAGGTCAGTGTATTACCTCTCTCTCTCTCTCTCTCTCTCTCTCTCTCTCCCCCTCTCTCCTTTCTCAGTTGTTCAGCTAAAGCATAAGTGTCACATGAGTTCTTTACCTTCGTCCTCCAATCTCAGGAGCACTGAGGCCAATATATGTTCACATGTTCTGGATTTCTGTGGAGCAGCAAAGCCTGCGCTGTAGGGGTGATGGAATGAGTGAAATAGCTCACCCATGTCCTAGCACATCACATTTAACACTGCTGTTCCCTACTGCTATATAGAACAAGTAGGGGGTATAGAGCTGGCAATAAAAAGAGACCATAAGCCTTTGGCTGCACCCACTAAATTATCTAAATTCGCCCTCCCTTACTTGCTTAAGTGCTTTCATCTTCCTGTAATGCTGCTTCCCCCGTGGTGATGATCTACCTCCGACAGGCTGCCCTCCTTTTAGTCAGACACAAGTGAACTTGCAGAAAAGCCTCACCGCCTGCCTTCACTCTGAGCAAATCTCATTTGACCTGGACACTAAATGGACCAGATCCCATTCAGTTCACTCCTAATGGGGAAGAGTGGTTGATCTCAGCTTTAAAGTGAGGTTGTTTCTTTGATGATGTGGTTGGAGTGGTTTTGTTTTTAATGAAAGCTTAGTAAAGTCATCAGAACTCCTTGATTCCACTTTTTGTTATTTGTGTTATGGGACTTACATGTCGATTTGTATTTATTGGCCCTGTTTGTAATTTAATAAACGAGTAAGCTTGTGTGTTTAAGGTGGTCGTAACTCCAGGCTCCTGCAGATGGTGCCACACAAGGATGATGGGGCAATAAATACCTGAGGGGTGTGAGTGACGGGATTCATAGATTGAGAAGAGGTGGTACAGTGCAGTGAATGTGTCGCTCAATGTGTGGAAAATGGGTCTAAAGCAGATGTTAATAATGGGCTAAAAGGAGTGATTGCGTTTGGGCGTGCCAAAGGCCATAGAGTGAAGGAAGTAGCTGAATTTGCAGGTGTATGGAAGCATACAGTCATACGGGTCTACCAGCAGTGGCAAAAATGTCAGTCTACAGGAAACTCTCTCCAGGATTGTGCCAGGAACGGCATCCACCAAGGAACGGCGTCTGGCCCAACTGCATTATTCTTTGATGCAAGAGTGGCTGAACATTGATGTGGCCTACATACAGAAACCTGTCCAGTCCGTGCCAAATTGAACCGCAGCTGTTATTCACAAGTATTATAGGAGGTATTACACATTATTAGGTACGTTTTAGTCACAGGTGACAATTTTTGTCTTTGTCATACATTAGAACAGCAGCTCTGAGTACTCTTGTTAGGTCTGAAAGCAGTTTTTTCTCCTCATGTTTAAGTTGTTTATTTTGCTGACAGGGGCAAGAACTAGAACACTTAGCTGTACAGTGCAGTCAGTATGATATGTCCTCTTTCATTAAGCTCAGCGCTGTTTCTGCTTGTGAGTAGTGTGTATTTGTTTGGGTAATGTGCCAGCGGTGATGCATTTAGAGATTTTGCTTTTGTCCTCTTTAACACAGTAAAATCTGCCCCCAGAGTAGTTGGCGTGCATTACAGTTGTGTATAATAAAATGGACCAGCATATGGAACTGTAGCTTTCTGTGAGCTACTACCATGTTTTATATATATATATGTATATACACATTTAGTAAATAAACCAAAAGCATCTAATTATGTACACATACCGGCCACTTCATATTGATGCACTTTGTTAAACACCTTTCACACTGTTCTTCTATGGTCAGGACCCCCACAAGACCCTCATAGAGCAGGCATTATGTGGGTGGTGGGTCATTCTCAGCACTGCAGTGACACTGATGTGGTGGTGGTGTGTTAGTGTGTGTTGTGCTGGTGTGAGTGGATCAGAGACAGCAGTGCAGCTGGAGTTTTAAATCACCTCAGTGTCACTACTGGACCGAGAATAGTCCACCAACCAAATACATCCAGCTAACACTGTCCTGTGGGCAGCCTCCTGTGGAAAGTGTCATGTGACCATTAATGAAGGACTAGATGATGACCAACACAAAATGTGCAGCATAAGATGAGCTATTGTCTCTGATCTGACATCTACAAGGTGGGCCAGCAAGGTAGGCATGTCTAATAGAGTGGACAGTGAGTGGACACAGTGTTTAAAAACTCCACTCACACCAGCATAACACACACTAACACACCACCACCACGCCAGTGTCACTGCAGTGCTGAGAATGATCCACCACCCTAATAACACCTGCTCTGTGGTGGTCCTGTGGAGGTCCTGACTATTGAAGAACAGGGTAAAAGACGGCTAATAAAGTATGCAGAGAAACAGATGGCATAGATAAAAGGAGATGTACCTAATGATGTGGTCAGTGAGTGTATAATCCATTCAGTCAAGTTAAGTATATTTTATTTGTGAGGCAAAACATAGACTTTAGTGTCCATATCTGTATCAGCCTGTGTTTTAGAACCAGGTATTGGTATTAGAAGGGAAAACTGTGGTATCGGTGCATCTCTACTTCAAGCGCAACTTGCAACACATAAGGATGAAGGAAAAACACTGTTTATGGAAACACTAATAATAGACAGCAGAGGGGAGTGGTACAGTTAGGAGAAGCATGATAACATATAGTGTAAGTATAAAACTTTCTAATGTTGTCCTCAATATCATTAGCTAAAGCCTAACAAGTACACAGGATGACCTTTTATTCAACTTCTTGTCCTCTTCTAGTTCTGTGCCACTTGGTAAAAGCTTGGAACCATGCCCAGTCTCTGCAGTCCATCTCTGTGTGTGTGCAGCAGACATAGGTCATTAGTGAGCGCCGGGGTCAGGAAGTCTTTTTAGCTCTGAGGCCACTGGACAATTCACTTTGTTGAACTCACTTGCTACTCACAGTCACATCCCTCAGCTCATATCAAACCGCCTCAGGCTGTCCTAGACATGAATTGATTTGGTGTATGAACGTACAGCCATACCCATGACTGTGTTAGCCTTGCGACAGAAGAAGGCAAGAAATTCTTTCATTTCATTTTGTTACTTGGAGGTTTTTAGTGATTCTATGCTTCAGAACAGGCGCTATTTTACTATGTTTGTGTGGCCAGTTAAGTGATCATGTGTTACTTTTCTGGTATATTTCTTTGAAGTCTGCTCATGATGTTTGTTTCAATTAATTTTTGTATAATTCATTTTTACATAACTGTTTTATTCGATCTCTCTTTAACCAATATACAGTCATATGCAGATGTTTGGCCATTTAACACATCTGTTACAAGAAACAAACTTAATTATGGCATTTTAATTCACAATTTGTATTTAATTTGAATTTAATCTAGTGAAAAAAAATATAAAACAAAAACTAGAAAATGTGCAGATTTTTCACAGATTGTTTTTCAGTGTACTAAATAAACAGCAAACAAACAGTATTTGTGTACTGAAATGTGTAGAATTGAAAAGTCATTTTCATGTAATTTAACAAGGGGTGCCTAAATGTACAAATACAGATTGAAGTTTTTCTGTACCTTTAGGACAGATATATGTAAGTGACTTCTTGACTGATTGACTACATTGTTAGGATTGGACAGTCACTTGTAATGTCAATGTGAATGGGTGGATATATGTAAATGCACTGTTTTTCCTGACATCACATAAATAATAAATTCATTAAAAAAAATAATATGATTAAGTTTGAACCTAAAGTGAGTTTTTATTATTATTATTATTATTATTATTATTATTATTATTATTATTAATAATAATAATAATAATAATGGTGATTTATATAATAATGATTTATGCTGTGTGGTGCCACACTGGAAGTTAGTAGATAACCCATTTAAATGGTCACCCCACCCACACAAAGTGTAAATAGCTTGTCTGTAAACAGTGCCTCTCTTAGTAAATCTGCCTTATGGACTGTAGACTAAAGACAAAGATAATACTGAACACTTTAACAGTGTTCACAAACTATGTCAAAC
Organism: Semaprochilodus insignis; assembly: GCA_034552555.1. Taxonomy (NCBI): domain Eukaryota; kingdom Metazoa; phylum Chordata; class Actinopteri; order Characiformes; family Prochilodontidae; genus Semaprochilodus; species Semaprochilodus insignis. The sequence continues at coordinate 25,834,276 of CM067481.1, read as the reverse complement.
TTAAGATTTAGAAACCCTAACAGCAATCTAGGTGTCAAATCCACAACCTCCAGGTCACTGTCACATTATTATTGCACATTATTAGCAATTCAAATCACTGCTATGTCAGGGACAAAGAACCTGGACCGACGCGCGCAGCGCTAAAAGTCAGATGAGCTTTATTGAACAATTGGATAGTTGAACACAGCACCAAAACACGACCAAACATGAAGGGAAAATGCAAGATCAGAGTTGAGGGACAGGCTAAGGTCAGAATCAGGGTAGTCAGGCAGCAAGGCAACCAGAGTAGAAGGAATAGACAAGGAGAGTAGTCAGAGGAACAAAAGGAGGTTGAAAGATCAAAATGAGAAAGCCGACAGGGGTAAGGAAGAAAGCGGTAGTCAAAAAACAAAGGGAGTCAAAAGCCAGAGTCGAGAAAACACAGAAGAAACGCTCAGTAATGCAAACGGGGTTTGGCAAAACTTTGCAATGTTTGTGTGTGTGTGTGTGTGTGTGTGTGTGTGTGTGTGTGTGTGTGTGTGTGTGTGTGTGTGTGTGAGAGAGAGGGGTTTAAATACAGTTGTGTGTAAATGATGACAGGTGAAGCTAATCAAAACTTGGGCGACCTAGACCGTGACTGATTGGATGACTGGGGACATGTGGGTGTGACGTCATCAGGTAGCGTGATGTCATCACATGCTATTACGATGACAGATCAATAATAATAATAATAATAATAATAATAATAATAATAATAATAATAATAATGTTTTGCTGCTGCTGTTGTTATTATTGCTATTTATTATAAGTAGTAGAAGAGAATAGAATTTAATAAATATATAGAGTAAACTTACGTTTTCAAGGATTATCTTATTGTGATTGATATTCCTGCTCAGCGTGAGTGAAGTTATGGTGAATGGTTCTATTTGTGTTCTCAAAGGATTTGTCTGAAAATTTAATTAATTCATTCTGACGTACAGTCTCTACTGCAACATGGCATAATCCACAAAGGCAGATTGTACATCTAATTATCAGTCTAAATTAGAAAGATTTCCCACCAGACCTACATTTACAGTAATGCTGGCCATTTCTTGAGCATCTGAGTTCAAACAAATACATTTTATTTGTTTCTGCTAAAACATTTATCCTTATCAGCCTCATGATGGCTGATCCAGGCTGAGTCTCTTATCTGTTTCTATCACTGAGTTTGAGGAGTGTGGAGCAACTTTACCTAAAGTTTACTTCTCTAAAGTGACTTCATGCATTGATTTTCCTTGTTTGTGCTGCTGTGTTGTAGCAAGTGCAGTTGTGATTGTTTGGGCTCTGAGCTACTTAAGGCATTTTAAAACAAAGTGCCCTGTCTTGTTGGGTGGATAAAACTCTCGTCTGGTTCAATACTTTGCCCTGCAGGGAAAGAACCATGCTTCCAGGTTTCTTTCTTTCCATCTTCTGGCTTTGTCTGTGACAGGCCTCCAGGCTCACATCACTTATGTCTCATCTAGCTTTACTTCACACATCACTTAGTGCTTTGAAAAGGCTGTTGTAATTAAGTTTGATAACTCAATTTAAAAATCACTGATTAAAATCAGGGAGGCTCAATACCACTTTATCATTTCCAGTGCTGATTCTGATACCGCAACCTGCTGATACCAGTCTGATACTACCTTTTTTCCATGTCTCTTAGACAGCTAAGCTGTAAGTAATACATAGGTATTGGATGCACGTTGCTTAACCTAGAGAAATGACATACACACAGAACTTTTAGCATTGTTTTGATTGGTCAGCACCATCAAACATTCAGAATGATTGCAATTTTGTGCACCAGAGATTTTGGCCAGTATCACACCGATATCAATTCTGAGTCATTTCAGCGCATCTCTAATTAAAATTAGATTTTAATTTCTATTTGCATTCCTAATTCATCTTTTTCAATTTAATTATTTTCATCATTATTTTCAGCCATTTTCTATTCTTTGGCTATTTAAAAATAACTACTCCTTAAATTAATAAATAGGCTACCTGATTAAAAAAGTAGTATTAAACAGTCAAAGCGGCTTGGTCTGTAATAGTAGTTTGTGTGTTCTGTGTAGTTTCCCGTCATAACGCTACTTTATAGTTTTGATAAAGTTTGCTTTGAAATTTACTGAAAGTGACTTTGGGAAAGATGCTGTAACAGTGTGAGAAAGAATTTGTGTCTACTCAATGCTTCTGTCTGCATAATAAACCCTCTGCTAGCTGTTCAGGCCAGAATCAGCAAGGCTTCTCTACTCCAGTCTTCGAAAGAGTAGATGATAGTTCAGTTCCACTCAAGTGAATAAATCATTATTTCTCTATATGAGACTCATGTTTACTTATACAACAAGAAGATGAAATGACATTTTCCTTGAAATGTCAAGCTTAATGTTTTTTTCTGAAAAATATATTGATACTGGAGTGAAGCTGGTGGCACAGTGCTTATGTGGGGATGCAGGATGAGCCTGAGGCCTTGGTAAACTAACCAGGGTGAGATGAAATGAGATCCTCTTTTACACCTAAAAATAATATGTTAACAAGGAAAAGGCAGTTGTGAAAGAATTTCACTGTTTTGATTTGAATTGAATTGAGAATGAGGTTTAAATTCCAAGTTTCAAGTTTATGTGTCATTTGTCAGGATGTTTATTCATTGAAATGCTTGTGGTGAGGCTCAGGTTATTGTATTTGTTTGTTTTTTGTTTTTTTAAGTGATTCAGTGATATTGTCCATAGCAGTGATATGTTATATTAATAACAATAATAAAGTGTCAGAGTGTAATGGTATTGGTGAAAGGCTCACAGCTTGTTCAGGAGCCTGATATGAAAATAGTTGATATAAGGTACGAATCCCTAGGACCTTGATGGTTGCCACTTGCAATGAATCTTGAAGGTTTAAGCTGCTGTTCTACTGCATGGTACGTCTTGACTTGACTACTCTTTTTGGGTTTTTCATTTACCAAACCTGGTTCCAGTACTATTTTTAGTATCAAGCTAAGCCAATACCAAAAGATGACCTAGAAATGCTGCAGACTACTGATGGTTCAGAGAAAATCACTGCTATAGCCTCTTTTCAGCGTACCCTATTGTGTCAACTGTGAGCAACCAGGATCAACCAGGTCTCCTTGTCGGAACTCTGATGTAGTAATTGCCAAACTCTCCTGCTTTTTGTCAGATGTCTTTCTGGCATGGACTTCTTCTGTCCACTGTGATGTTCAGCTTCATTAAGGGGGCACTATATCGGCATAAAAAAGAGGAAACAGGTACCAAGAGGAAGTTAAGTTGAGCCATACAATGCTGTGGAAAAGCCCCTTTATAGTTTATCTCTCATTAGCGGTTATGAAAATAGGCAGAAATCAAGCTGTTCTGCGTTCGACAGTTTCTGATAAAACAAGATTGTCTTGCAAACAACTAACTCATATTTGTACCCACTGTTTAGAAGCTGTTGAAGAAAGAATATACAAGAATGAAGCTTACTTCAGTGCTCACTAAACTTCGCTCATTATGTTTTGATGTCGTTCTGTTCCACAAAGGTTCCATTTACCAAATTACACTGACTATAGCTAAGCTGATGTTATTTAGCCCTATAGCTTATGTCCAGAAACCTTTCAACTACCAACATTCTATATTCATTTATTTTCTATTCCTTCAAGATTCTATTAATGATCCATGTGTAGATCTTTGGCTGGTTTTCGTGTATGTTCTGTCACTTAGGGGTCATGCATGAAATTTCCAGGGAGCCTAAAACCATTACTGGTGACTCTGGTGCAGAGGATAGGGAAAATGTCACAGCCCACTCTGGGATTGTGTTCTGCTTTGTGAGAAGCATTTCAAGCTTGAGATTGGATCAATACTTGAGCTAAGTTTGAATGGTTCTGAACAAGTTCTTCAAATGGAATTGATGGGAAATCTGTGAGCTGTACTGCTTGCAAAACGTCCATGTACCGATCTAGAGTAAAGGCTGAAGAACATTCCAGGTTCAGCACTGCAATGCTTCTGCCTGCAGTGAGATTATGCAATACGGCAATGAGTGAGAATAAAAAGTGTTCAGTGTAAACCTAGACCTGATATGTCTATGAGTTCTGAGGGCGTTCTATGATAAAGCCAGCAAACTCTCTCAAACCCACTGCGTGGATGAACAGAACCCAAGCCATATGGCCTAAGGTAACACAACATGATTTGATTCGATGCTTTGAATTTACTTCCAAAAGTGATAGCAAGGGAAAAATACCAGGATGGCGAAGCCTCCAGCAGATGAGGTCATAGAAATCTACCATAGGCCAAATATGTGCTATGTTGCTGATGAAAGTGCTGCTCATGCTGTGAAGCCATATGGCTGGTAAAATGGAAAGAAGTAATGTGAGAGACAGTCATAAAAACACTGTTGGCTTATAATCAGCAATTTATGACGCAACATCTCATGCAATGCAGCAAACAGAAAAATAAGGTAGGAGGAAATAAAGTTTGGTATGAATGGGGAAGAGACACAGGAAAGCTCATTTAAATCAAACAAAAAAGACATAATAAAGAAGCAGAACTGGAGAGAGGGAGATGTACAGACGAAAATGAAAAAGCTATAGTTGCCTGGATGAGAGAGAACCAGACGCATGGGGGAGGAAGACAGTAAGAAACCCTACAGGCTAGGCCTATTAGGGATGCAGTTTGATGTCAGTACTAGTGTACATGCTGTATCTGATGGAGAAGCATTGATTCCTCTGAAGCTGTGCAGTTCCATTTCTCCACTGGCTCACATGCAGAGCCTTTTACCCTTGATGCGACTTCACTTCTCCACTGTAATGAAGGCTAAGTCACTGCAGGACTAGGCCAGTGCTGTCAGAAAGAGAGAGAGACAGAGAGAGCGAGTGAGAGGGACAGATGGGAAGAAGACGAAGAGAGAGGAGGAGAATAGAGAGAGAGAGAGAAAGAGAGAGAGAAAGAGGTGTATGTGAGAGGTGTATGTGAGACTGAGAGTGAATAATTCAGTCTTCCTGCTTTAGAATTGATGATGTGCACCTTGAGTTACATTTTCATTGCTGCAGCTCATGGGCAGTGAAAAAAAGTGATGCACTGAATTTCTTGGGTCCAAATGTGAGCATCATTTCCACACACAAAAGAAAAATCACATCAACACCACTTTCTCTGTAACTTCACTTATAGTTAGCAATGGCTGTGCAGATATAATTATAATTCAATACATAACTTGTTTCAGGGTGCTCTGCCTTATACAGAACCGCAGGGCTCACACATGTGGGTCAGCTGTGTTAGTGTTGGCCCTGTCACTGGAAGTTCAATGCCACAGCCATTTATAGCTAGGTGATTATACTAAAGTATGACTGCCATCTTTTCGTCTGAGTGGTAGGAAGCATGGGCGTTGTTAGGGGTAGGCCTCCATTGCCTAAGCCTGAAAGTTTCATTGCCATTTTATTCACTTATTTATTGTTTGTTTTCCAGTACTGTCACTTTAAAAGTTTACCCTGTAGCTCCCACAGTATTCGTCAGGCCCCACACCTAAGACACACTAAGCATGAAAGCGGTGAATAGAGACATTAGATATTATTTACTCTCTGGAAGCAGAGTGAAAGTGAGGCTGAAGTTGTAAAAGAAGAGTCTCTGGTTGTTCATATCTCAGGTTTTAGTGAATGGTAAGCTGGGACTGTTTATGTCGTTTAGAGCAGAAGTTGTGATGATTTGTATGGGTATTTTAACCAACTTATTAGGCATTAATTACAGACAACATACTTTAATATTAAGTCTATTCTACTTTAAGCTTATTCTAAAATATCCCCCATTATGGCACCTACTTTGCCACTTCTAACGATAAAGTCTGTGTAAAGGAAATTTAGAGATTTGTATGTAAACGCTTTATACGTGTTAGAAAGCAATTGTGTTTGAGATATTGAAATGCATTTGCAGCAGTTTGAAAAGATGCAGTGGTGCTTCTTGTGTCTTTGAGAAGAATGTGCCTTCAGGTTTCCAACTTGGTTGCATCATGTGACGGAGGAGANGTGTTAGAAAGCAATTGTGTTTGAGATATTGAAATGCATTTGCAGCAGTTTGAAAAGATGCAGTGGTGCTTCTTGTGTCTTTGAGAAGAATGTGCCTTCAGGTTTCCAACTTGGTTGCATCATGTGACGGAGGAGACCAACCTATGGACATGAATGAACTGGGGAGAAGATTAGGTCTAGTTCAGAATGGCTATGCGCTTACCAGGTAGAGTTAGTTTGAGCTCATTACTCCTGTGCTTTCTGTTAAGTTCTACAAGTGTTATGCTCAAAGTGACCTCAAAGTCTTGCTTATGACATTTAAAGCTCTTAATTGCTGGCGTTTGTTTTACCACTGAGGCCACTAAGACTGGGAAGAGTATTGATGCTTGTATTGATGCTTGAATTCCATGCATCTTAGAGGATAGTGTATCAAGCTAAGCTTTACACGAAGCTCGAATTTGCCAGTCAGGTTTTGACCATTGCCATAAAGTTTGGGGCTTTGTAGGTAAACATCAGGGTTTTAATTCTAAGATGAGTAGCTACAGGAAGCCAGTGAAGGGAACACAGCAGTGGAATGGTACAAGAGAACTTTGATCAGTTGGAAAACTGGATCAGTCACAAGGGTTTGATGACCTACATGGGAAGACCAGCCAGGAGGAAGATGCAGTAGTCAAACCTCCAGATCACAAGAGACTGAACAAGCATGTGGGTGGCTTTCTGAGGAGAAAGCATTGAATCCTCTCGAGGTTGTAGAATAGAAACATTCATTACTGAGTCAGGTTCAGAATATGAGCTGAGAACGATGACTGCTAATCCACAATCACACCAAGGCTTATTACATCTTCAGACGGAGCAATCATGAATTTCTCAAATGAGATCATGGTGAGGACCTGATAAATAGCAGCTCGGTCTTGCTAGGATTGATTTCCAGGCGGGGGGCTGCCATGCGTGAAGAGATGTCAGCCAGACTAGCTGAGATGCGACTGCAAACCTGAGTATCAGTAGGCGGAAAGGAAAGCTGTATGTTCAGGTTGTAAAGTTAAATTACTTTGCAGGCAAAACATATAGCTTACTGGAGGCTAATGCAAATGTATTATCTTCACCACACAAGCAGCAGTGATATGTGATGACAGCGTGTAATGCTACTGAAAATACTTATTAATTTCAAGCATGCATGACATTTGGTTAAAATGCTCTATAAAGGTAAGAGGTAATGAGACTTTTAAAACAGTGCTTGACTGTTGACCTTACACTGGAAGCAGTTTTGAGGATTTGATTGTGGAGGTTTGAGAAATGGAGTGTAATTATGTGAAATGCATCTAAGCAATTGAAAGATCTATAAAATGACATCATGTCACCTAAAAGCACCCTTTGGATCTTTATTGAAAGATTTTGGTTTAGTGCTAGTCGTGTTGCCTCTGACTGAGTTTTAGACTTGGTTGACTCCATTAAGCAGGAGCACGCTGAGATAAAAATAAACAGGGAAATTTCTCTGCTCTTCCGCGACTTCAGAACTGTGCATAATTTGTCTTGAATATGATTTTCAAAACTCTGTGTGCCCATAGCAACAATTTTTCTGAGTGGCTATTTTTGCACATTGCGCGTGCATGTCTGCACACCTCCAGTACATACTCCTGACCGTGGCCCTGGTAGACGTCCTAAGGAATGATTCCTTTGTCCTCTGATCAGCACTGTCTGCAAGAATTATGTGCATTTGTTCTTGACTGCTCTAATTAAGCTCCTTATAACAGAGATGAAGTCTAACACTGCTAGAGTACTGCTGACAAAAAAGTCCTGCTATTATTTTGTTTACAACAGTGAGCCTCCTTAAATCATAAAGGATAAACTGAATTTATTATTTGCTAAATCTAAGCCACAGAGAAAAAATCACAAGATCAAACACAAGCATCTCATTGACCCGACTTATACCTGAACCACATACTCCTGCCCCTCTGTGTCCAAAAGTTTATAGACAACAGCTTATCCAATGATTTGTCAATAATCAAAAGTACTAAGGGACTTTGTCCTGCCTTAACTGCAGCTACAGTGTCTAATCTTCTGGGTCTGTTTCCGTTCAGCCACAACATCATTAGTGAGATCAGTTACTGAAGTGGGATGATTAGTTCTGGATCACGAATGCCACCCCAACTCTTCCTAAAGGTACTGGATAGAGCTTTAACACTATAGAGAGCACAGTTCCACTGATCAACAGCCCAGTGGGGCTAAGCAGCACTCTAGTCAATGTTTTACTTGAACAAGTAAATAAATAAACAAACAAGCAAATAAACGAAGTAAAACAAAATCTCCTGTACCTTTGATAGATATGTATGCTAATATTCTTGATTTTTAGTTCCATTTTTTTATCCAATTACATAAACGTAAAATGATTTTATTGCTTGTGATGGCTATTTTAAGAGCAGCATAATAAAAATAGAGGTGAATTGTTGGTGTGGGGATATTTGAGATGCACACACAGATAGAGAGATAGAATCATCTGAATACTGCAAGGCAAACTTCCCTCTCTAGGGAAATAAGAAGAGGTTTGGACAGGCTGAGCTATATTACTACAGTAAAGCTGGACGTGACCTCAGCTGGGGTGAACTTTATGCAGAGAAAGGTGATTAGAATAGAAAACCTTGGCTAAAAAGAACAATCTACTACATACAGTGTGGAACATAATCACGTTATTGAATGTGAACATAACACTCTGTATGAGTGACATGCTATTTTAGTAAATGTAATTAGTGCTATCTTAAATGAACAACCTGAAAATAAAGACTGAGGCTGAGGCTAATATTAAACTGATAAGATTCATCTCCATAGCAACAAAGAGCGCTAATAAACCAATTCTCCAGTGCAGAAAATATGGGTCTCTTGAGCAATAGAGGATCATGGGAAACACAAATCACATTAGTGAAGTTGCACAGAAGTAGTGGTGGACTGTACGTATGCAAATGCATTGGTTTTATGAAACGCTCAAAGAAAACTTGACTCCAGCTACTGCAAGTTCCTTGTAGACTCCTGATCAGGTACTGATTTAACACACCTTCAGTCTGGACCTGTAAATTGTTGCTATGAATAATTGAAATCTGCCTTCAAGTCAAAAGCTTGTGTAGGTGTCTCCTACAACACGTACTTTAAAGGGGCCTTAAAACTAGTTTAATGTGTTATTTGATATGTTATTTAAGTGTTCTGTAGCACAGTATCCCACACAGCCTCTGCAGTTTGATGTTTGACACAACCAGGAATTATCGTGAGTTCTGTCATCACTGCTCTCTCACTACAATACCCAGCATGCATTACATGAACACGTTAAATGACTATTGGGTATCTTTGCCATGCTTAACCCATCCTGACTGCTAGTCTAGCCAGTAACCTAAACCAAGCTAGCAATGATTAGACTTCATTGCCAGAAAAACAAAAACAAATTTAAGTAATGTATTAAGATAACAAGTTTCCTCCCTTTCCAGCCAGAAGGCACGATACACCCTGAACAGTCTGCCAGTCCGTCGCAGGGCAGACACAGACAGACATACACATTTACACCTAGGCGCAATTTAGCATCTACAATTCACATGGCCGCATTTCTTTGGACTGTGGGAGAAAACCGGAGCACCCCGAAGGAAACACAGACACAGGGAGAACATGCAGACTCCACGTCTCCACATGTGAGGCGACAGCGCTATCCACTGTGCCACCATGCACATAGTCTACCATGCACTATAAAATACACTGAGACAAAGAGAGAGAAGAAAGGTATAAAAGAGAAAGCAAATTTACAGCCCTTAGCAGCAGTGATTGTTTGTAGATGTGTGAGCATGTGCCTTTGTGTCTGTATCTTTTACTCATAAATGCACACACATATAATCTTGTGTCCTTATTGTAGCCTGTAGATCGGTGGCTTGGCTAGAAACCAGGACAGGTCGACACCACAAGAATGCTGCTTGGTATACAACAAACAACATTAAACATTGTTTTAGGTCGGAATGCACCTTTTTAATGTTTTGACATTGTAATAGTAGAACAGCAGTTTAGTAGTGATACTTCCAGTTTAAAGTCTTGGAAATCCCCATTTAATGACATACGCTCATCATCAAAAGAATAGTTGCACCCAGAACGAAGTGTTGGATTGCAATGCCATTGTGAATGAAGATAAAGGTTACCAGGAACAATAAATGATGATAAATTTGGAGTGATATGAGTAATATTTATTGGGCTACACATACAGAAGTAGTGTCTCTCAGTATGGTGTCGGGCCGCCATGTTTGCTAATGCGACATGCGGACATCTCAATGAGTTGTAGAGGTTCCTAATGGTGTCCTGCGATAATCTATCCCATGCAGCTTGAAGATTCTCACGCAGTTCCTGCAGATTTTGCCATAGGGGTGGATTGTGATGACACCAGGCCTTCTGGATGTGTGACACGTGGCATGTTCATAAAATGTTAAAAAATGTTCATATTGGCACTGACCACAGTGCTTCCGCACACAGATTCATTGGTCGACTCCACCAAAACAAAAGTGGGACTCGTCACTGAAGATGACCTGCTGCCATTCTGAACCGCTCCATGACAGTCTGGCACGTCACCATTGCAGTCTTTGGTGTTAAGGGCAGTCATCGTAACTGTGTCTCTACATGCAATCCTGCGTCATCCAGCCGCCTGCCAGTGATGCTGGCGCTAAGAGGATGACTCATGCTTGCTGAATGTCCGTAATTGTGGCTGTTGAGGCATACTTCCCTTGCAAAAGATATTACCCACACAACAGCACGAGTCAGAACGGAAAGCACATGCAACAGGATGACCTTATATAGTCAGTCAGGTACAGTAATAAGGCCCGTCCTTGCTCACATCACATGCACGGCCGAGCATTAAACCTGAATCATTCGCATGTCTCACAATGTCAAATCTACCCACCAAGTCTCCTGTCAGTTGATCCCTTCTGGGTGCAACTTTTTTGAGGATGAGTGTATATAGCTACCAAAAAAGATTTCCTTTAAAACAAATCCACTTTTGGTTACCTAAAAAACTTTCAGGAACCTTCATTTCATATACTGTAATAAGCCTATTTTCCGATCAGTCTCTATTTCCAATCCAATATCTGTCCTTAGGTTTGTTCTCTATTTCTTCTGATCCAGAAGCTAAAGGAGATATTTTGCTCAGTATTACTCCTGTGTGCTACTGCAGAGATTTGGAATCCCTGTAATCTCCTGGGAAGAGAAGCATGGCTTCTTACAGACCTCCTTGCACAAGCTAGATCTTCCAGTTTCTCGTTACTAGTTACTACAGCATGTTGGAAGCCTTAAAGGATTGTTTTTTTCCCTCAAGATTCAGTCATACTTGTCTAGCCCAAACCTTCCCTCCCTCCAAACTCTTGACTGTCTAGACCCTCATGAAATATTTATATTAACGTCAGGGAAGAAGCTTATTATTTCAAGGACTAAGCTGTCGTATTTCCCAGAAGGTCAGACCCCCAACATCCAACATCCTGGATAAGCTTCTTGTAGTGCCACAAACCAAAGTGCTGTTTGAGTGCTTGAATTCTATGGCTTGACCACTGTAGCAGTGGCATTTACAGCAGGAATGCAAATGAGGCTGTTTCTTTACTCCCGTGTAGTTATAGCTTAGGAGCATTTCAAGCTGGAACCCATTAGACTACTTTAGACTGTTTTTGAGGAGAACTGTACAGTATTCACATCTCTCTAATAGCACAGTGTTCTCTTAGCTGTACAGTACTCACATATCTCTAATAGCACAGTGTCCTCTACTCGCGTTCATATAAAAGAGGGCTGACATTGGCAGAACATGCTGTGATGATGAAACATTATGCTCGAGTGGAAGAATAGCTTTTAATGTGTTTGTGATGTCTAATTGGGGTTCTGTAGTCATAACTGTTGTCAGGTGGCTTTAACTGGTAGTGTTGTAGAGATTTCAGAGGTGTCTATGAGTTTGTGTGGTGTGTTTGTTCACCTTAATAAAGACATTACAGGCTGCATTTTTATATAGATTGCCTCTGTCCTCTCTTAAAGTGTAATCATACAAATGTTAAAACTCAGTTTGCGTCCACAGAGCATGTTTGTTTGGTTGCTATAGAATCTAACTAGAATATCCTTTGTACTAGGACTGAAAGATTAAACGATTTCATATCAAAATCGTAATTCCCACATTCGCACAAGAGCAGCTTCAAAGTCTTTCATTCATGGAACGTTGAAGTCTGTTTCTGTTTTTAACGCTGTCCTGAAGGATGCTACAGAGAGATTTCCTAATATATCACTCACATGGACATAATTCAATGTTTCTGTGTTAATATAATTAATATTTTATAATAATGAGCATAGCCTTTTCTTGTGTATACAATAACACAATGAAATTCCAACAATCTATTTTTCAAAATCCTTTCTCTGGAGAGAAAGTCTTTATATCTCTGTCTTTATATCTTTACAGTGAAGATTTGTAAAGATTTGAATTGCAACATTATCCAAAAGCTAGAATTGTGGTTTCTTTTGATCTGCGTATCTAAATGTAATTTTTGAAAACTTTTAATACAAAAAATACTTGGGTATTTTTATAATAGGTATATAATTATGAGATGCATTTCTTCCTGGTATGTGATTGACACTTCTTCCATATTGCTACATGTTATTCTACAACCATCACCAGGAATTCTCTCTCTCTCTCTCTCTCTCTCTCTCTCTCTCTGTGTGTGTGTCTGCTGTGTTTGTTTTCATACATTTCCTGGAAAACAGAGCAAAATGATTATGCAAGTGTGGTCTAAAGCATTTAATTTTGATTACTAAGGTTAAGATTAAGTTTAGGTTAAAGGCTAGCCCAATCGGTCAGTCACTAACGTTAGCTTTCATAGCTAGTTATCTGGCAAGTTAATTAGTGACATACTCACACATCAACCAACAATGGTCACAGATACATTATACTAACATTATGTGTTTTTACGTTGTATGATTTGTTAGAATGTCAGGAAATGACATCTACATTTTGGTAGATTTGTTCAATTCATGCTTACAGCCTTGATACATACACACACATAATCAGCTGCCATTTTGGGGATATGAGGTTTTATCCTGAAAGTGGCAATATACACAGTACAACATACAAGTCAAGCATGACTCATTTAGATAGCTAGTTTCTGGGTCCAAGCGCTTGATTGTTCTTATTTTTAACAGCAGTGTAGGACTTTATCAATTAGCACAGCAGTTACTGCACTTAACCTAATCACTGGGACTACAAAGATCAATTATATTCCAATATTTATATTAACTAAATTATGATGGACACTAATTAGGACTATCACAGTTAGAATACCAGAAAATGTATACAGTTGTGTGCAAAGGTTTGAACATCCCACATCAAAATACATGTTGTGTTGATCTTCAAAGTGAAAATAAGTTCTTGGAAGTTTTGCTTTGGCTTTCACTGGCTTGATTTCACCTTTTGCCAGCACGACCATCGTGCCTCACCGCACCACCTCTGGAACAGAGCCTTCCCTTCCCATGTCAGTTCTGCTGTTGAATTTCCCTTTGGAGCCTCACTATCCCTGCACTATCCCTGCTGTCCTCCACTGGATTCTGCCTTGTGTGTGTGCCAACCACTCCTGAGCTTGTGTTACTGCCATTCCTCTCCAGTTCATGTTTGGTTCGGCAGGGGTTGCCATGCCACTTACATCAGTGTAGCATTGACGCAGAAGTAGAAGACACAGGAAACATTGTACTTCAAGCAAATGTTCGTTGATTAAACACAGTAGTAGGGGAGAAGCGCCGACTGTGCAGGCAACCTTGCTGTACATCATAAACTAACAAACAACTACCTTTTTTAGAAACCTGTAAGGTCAAGGGGCATCGGATCTTTGGAAGGGTTGGCCACTTAGTGTCCAGCTACTGGATGGCACAATAGTGACGTGCGAAGGCTCTAGCCTTTAAATTGTAAATGAGCAATTGTTATTAGTTTAAGATGTACAGCAAGGTTCTGTGCACTGCATGCTACTGTGATAGCACATGTAACCTTGCTGTAGAGGTGTAGTAAGATTGCTTCTGCTATTTTGTGATGAACTTGTGCGTTAGTTTGTGTGAGCTTACTGTCTACCGACAAGTAGAGTTGTGTGGTTAGCAGTGATCTGTCTTCTATATCGGCCATGTCAGCCAAGACTTGTGGTGGTTCTCCCCTGCTGCTGTGTTCAGCACACACTCTTTGTACTGCTGTGTTCTTTTATATTCCAAGCCCAAATATTTGAAGGCATGCTGCAGTTGCATGCAAAAGAAGTAATACATCATCTATAGAGAACATAATTAATAAATGTAACATTTCAATCAATTTAAAGTTCATCAAACAGTGTGCAGAAATGTTGTCTATAGATTAAAGAACTAGACATTCTTCTGCACCAACACTAAAAAGTGCCATAACTTTTTTATGCTTTCTTTCATATTCCATGCCCAAAGATACATTTGAAGGCATGCTGCAGTGGTATGCAAAAGTTGTATGCCAAAGAAGTAACACATAATTTACAGGGAACATTTTTTGCACACACTGTTTAATTAATAAATGTAACATTTAAATGAATTTAAATCTATTTAAATAAATCTTTCATCTATTAAACCGCAGAAATGTTCTCTATAAATTAGGGAACTACAGATTATAAAATCAATAAAACATGTAATTTGACCAGGAGTATTCAAACTTTTGCATACAATTGCAGCATGCCTACAGATGTACCTTTGAGCTTGAAATATGTTTTGTAACCAAAGTGAAATGAACTGCAGATATGAAACAAATTAAAAAAACGCACAAAACAAAAGTGCAATCAATTCTGAGCCTGCTCCAGACTGTACCGCAGTATCTTATTACAGTAAAATCCAACATTAAAACTTCTCAGACAATAAGCTTGACCTGAGTGTCTCTGAACGCACATTTGTAACAGCTGGAGGGTTGGGAGGTGGTTGATGTCATGCCTGCTCATAACCCCAGGTTCCCATTTCACTGGTCATTCAGCATTTGTTTTGTAGCTAGTCATCTAGTCTGTGAGTGTATTAGTCTCTGAGCTCCACTTGCAGGGTTTATTAGACCTCCCTGGATGCTTGAATGATCAATGAATCTCATTATAGTCATCATATTCAGCACCTCTCAGCTGGAGCAGCTGGGTTTTTAGGACTGCCTCCTCATTCACTGTCTTGAACTGCTGGTTGTATTATCTCACTCTGTAACATTCTGTATTGATTGCACTCTTTGTAGGAATGATCTACTGGATGATAATTACACAGGGATTCATCCTAAACTGAGCTTGTCGATTTCTTTCTGGTTACATCAGTTGTGGCATTCAAACAGCACAGTAACAAACACTGGTAGCTCAAACTTAGAGGTGGAAAACAGCATTTCTTAAAGTTTTAGAAAATCAAAGTCATTATACTTTTACTTGTTTATTTTAAATAAAGTGCTCAACTTTGTTGCTGTTTTAAACTCTCAATGGGTTAAGGGTTTTTCGTGGCAGATCATCTCTGATCCGAAGCAATTTTCTGCCTAGATAACTAGCTACTTTTTTAGGTCTTTTAAAATATGTCCTTTTAGAATAACACTTTATTAAAGGAGCAGTCCATAAGTTTTGTAGATTCAGAGATTTAGTTTATCTTCGGTGTGCACTGGTGATTCGGTGTGCACTGGCAACACTAACAAGTTAACAGGGACTACAAGTGCCACTGACACTTAAAATAGGATTAACAGTTACACAAAAGACAGGCAAGTGCAAATTACTTAATTTGCCATGCAACTGTTTTGAGCTGTAATGACTTCTCTGTCTTATTTAAGGAGCGATCCATCTCTTTAGTGGTGTTTCACTGAATCTTTGAGAGTTGTTAAGAAATCAACCATAACATTTGAAGAAGCGTTGCATCGTTGAATTACTAGATTAATCCACAGGACAATGAAAGAAAACCAAATGACAGTCATTGCGAAACACCTTGGTCAATACCGCTCAATACTTCTATATGTTTTCATGTGTTTTCTTGAGTAACTGAAGGTCTGAAGGATGCGGTAGTTGCTTATATCTACGGCTCTGATAGCAGACAAATCTTTAGTTGGAATTAGTTGGAAATCCCTTTTCTTCATAACTTAAGGATTACGTCCAACATATGTTGAAATTTTCTGTTTGTACCTTTCTGTTATAATATTGTCTAGACTAGCACAGGCTTCCCTCCATCTCGTCTATTCTGCTTTTCACTTTCAGCCGTCTAGATTTCATGTATATGATTGTATTTGGTTAATCTGTATCACGTGACTGCTGTCCTAACACTGAATTCAGCTCTATAATATGAGTAAACTGAAGTTACCAAATAGAAATTTGTCTTGAGTTGTGCTAACTCCTGTGCTGTTTACCTAGCTGGCAAGTTTAGTATTTGACTGTGGTGAAGTAAACAAAGGTCAAAAGGTCAATGCCGTGGATGATAGTTTTCTTTATTAAAGCTTTTACTTGTCCTCAAGCAAGAGGTCACTACAATAGTGATGTTCTTGCTTAAGTGGGCTTTTGAGTACACTTTCCGCTCATGCTCACACTATACCTATTGTTAGAATGTCCCATCTTTCCTCTTCCTGGCCTTGAATGGTGACTCTGTCCCGCAGTCTATTGCTGGGAGGCTGCGGTTCCTCATTATCACTGTGTGAAATGGCACTTGTCCATAGCCCTCAGGGCTGCTGCTTTGGCTGAATGGATGCGTGTGGCAGATGGGACCTCCTGGTCCAGGAAGCAGGAGGACACTGATGGATCATCCCACTGGCAAGCGTACTAGCACCAGAGGAGAAGTCCGACTGAGATAGAGACTCTGAAGAGCTGTAAGAGTGTAAAGTAAAAGTCGGTTCTATTGCATACATTTTCTTTTGAGAACCCAGAGAACAGCAAATCATCACTGCCCTAACAAAACCTAGAACTGTTTCTTACAGATTATAAAGCATTTTGCCTTGTTTAGCTCAAAGAATGTCTGTCTGGCAGCATCAAGAGTGACTTGTCAGGCCATGAATGATACAATTCCTTATCTGACAAAGGCCACTCATGCAAAACATCATCAAGCTCAGCAGTTATTTCCTGCCGTGTCATTAGCAGTAATTAGCGTCCCACAGTTTATCTCTAAAGTATTCAATTTGGGGTTTATGGAACTTTTAGTTCATTTCAGTTACCAGTGTAATTTGGGTAATTCATTTGTTTATTTTTACTATGTGGATGCAAATCATTTTTATTGTTAAATGAAAGTTTGTAATGGCAGTTGTTTTGAAAATGTGCTCATAAAGTCCCCTTTTTAATCTTATCCTGTAGATGCATTGACTTTCTGTCTTAATGAATAGCCTTAACTGTTATGGATTTTTGTTTTGCTTTGTTTTTCAGGCTTTTCGGTGGCCCATTGCCAGTAAAGTGGACGGCAACGAGATGCTGGAAATCCACATTTACAACTACAGCAAAGTCTTCACCAACAGGTATATAATAGAACAGAATAAAATGCAGACCTTTTAGCACAGCAGCCAAGCATCACATTCTGCTCTACGGTACAATCAATAAATCAGCTAAATCTAAGTATATGACTGATAATGATCATTTTGAAAGCAATTATTCATTGCCAAAACATTGTTTGACCTGAATAGAAATTGTGGCACACAGCTCTGTTTATGGCTAAATGCCTAAATGCCTAATTATTCACACTGTACCGCTAAAATGTTAGTTCAAAATACATAACGTTGAGTTTCTCGGTTACCCTTGACCCTGACTGTGTTACTATAATTAAAATTAGTCATGTTGAAAAATATGATGTAGTATTTGTTGCCCTGCTATGGAAGTTTACAGAGGCCATGAGCTATAATATTATGACTTTCTAGACTGTTATCTTGAGATCACAGCATAAGTTTATTGTGATCTTAAGACAATAAGATCTAAAGTTAGATTTTGTTCTAAAGTTAATTAAGTTAACAGTTTAAGGTTAACACCAGTAAGTTGTGATCTTGAGATACCAACTTCTGTTTTCTTAAGAGGCAAATAAGGCAAATAAGTAGTTATCTCAAGATAACAGTCCAAAAAATTACAACTACCTCATTGCCTCTCTGGACATGCAGACATCAGTTTGAGAGCTAACAATGTTCTCTAAATTTGCACATTTCTGAGTTTTTATTTTTTGCGCTACCGTCTCTTGATTGGGAGTTTCCACCAGTGCTTTGTAAAACTTGTCCAACCTCACAACAACAATAAAACACATCTTTGGCTGGAACACAGCTTGTTTACTGTTAACTTTGCTAGGAACTTAGAAGCCCCTACTCTTGTGGTGTGCACCCTCAGGCATTCTCTTAATCCTTCTTCCATTTTCTCTTTTCTACTACAAGAGAGTGCAGCAATTTCCTGCCTCTAATACGGACAGGGGATGCTTGTCACCATTAGAGCTACATTGCTCAGCTGAGTGACGGCTAAACCCTTTTTCCTGACAAGGCGTGACATGTCTCCTGTGCCAGACATTAGAGTGTCAGTGTGTGAGAAAGAGTGTGTGTAGGCTTGTTTTCTTGGTCCTGGCCCCTTGCTGGCATGAATCACAGTTAAACTGCCATGCCCAGGATGTTTATAGATTTTCCATCACCTTTGCTTCATTGTGGAGTGGATGATCACTGCTAAGTGCTAACGTAACTTCTAATCTAACTTTGCTCTGCAACAGAGTAACAGAGGAAAACTCATAATGCGTGTTTGCAAGCATTTTGTGAGTGATTGTTTGCTAGCTAGCAAGTATAAGCTAATGTTCATATCACATTTAAAACCAAAATGCTTTACAATACAGGACAAAAACATTTCCACCCTCTGTTCACCTCTTTCACACACTGAGCATATATAAGTCCTCAGTCCACAGTTCAACCGTTTAACAGCTGCGGAATGCTAAAATGATTGAAGTGTTTTAAGCTTGGATTTAAAAACACTCACAGATGGGGGGTGTCTAATGTCACTTGGTAGACCATTCCACAGTCTTGGTGCAGCAACAGCAAAGACGAGACCATGGAACTGATTGGGACGCAGACCTTTAAGATCTTAAAGGTCCTTATATACAAAGCATGTCCTCAGCATATCCAGGTGCATTCAAGTCATTAGTGCTATTTTATATATTATATATTCTATAATGCACTTGGAGCCACTGCGAGGATGCAAAGACTGGGGGAATGTGCTCTGTTTTCTTGATACCAGTTAATAAGTTGGCTTCACCATCTTGAAATGATTTTAATTTGGATATTGTTCTAAGGGAAGACACTGCTCTTGACCACTATTTTACATTTATTTGCTTATCCAATTTGAATTCTGAATGAAAAATAACCCCAAAGTTTTTAACTTGCGTTTTTTAAAAAGGGTGTGAAAGAGCCAGGCTTTCCTTTAGGGTCTTGAATAATGTGGTGGGACCAAACAATATAGCCTCTGTTTTGCTGTCATTCAGTTGAAGAAAGTTGTGATATACTCATTGAGTCTTCCTGGAGAGTAATGATTCTCAAGATTTAAATATAAGTACAGTTTTTTAACAAAGAAATAAGATGTTATGCTCAAGAATAATTTGACCAAGAGGGAGCATATACACTGCCTGGCCAAAAAAAAGGTCACCACCTGGATTTAACTAAGCAAATAGGTAAGAGCCTCCCATTGGATAATTACTACATGGGTGATTATGTTTCAGCTGGTTATTTAACCCCAACTGATGCAGTGAGTGGCTTCTCATTTGTTAAACAACCATGTCGAAAGACAAATCCTGTGGTCGTGGAAAAGATGTTATTCTGTTTCAGAAGGGTCAAATTATTGGCATGCATCAAGCTGTCATGCCTGCTGGTTCTCCTCTTACCCTCGATCTCCCGGACTCCATTTCCCATAACTCACCACCCGATGACGTCACTTTCACATGTCCGCCATCTTCCAATCCGGTTCCGTTCTCTACATCAGAGTCTCCTGAGTATTGAGCCCACCTGTTAAGTTAAGTTAGTCTGTTTGTATAAATACTCCTCTCTCACACTGACCTATTGTGAAGTATTGCCGCTCTGTGCGTACTAAGCGGTTCTCCCTGTTTTGATACTGTTGCTGGTCTGGTTGTTTGCCTGGTTTTGACTTCTGCCTGTTTTCTTACTCTGACTCAGTCCTTGCCCCTTGGTTATGTCAGCTTTGATCTTGTTGCTGCTGTGTTGTACTACCAGTCTGTTTAATAAACATCGCTTTGCTTTTAGCTCAGCGCGCGTCACAATCTGTCTGTCCATCAACACACAAGCAGAGAAAACATCTAAGGAGATTGCTGAAACTACTAAAATTGTGTTAAGAACTGTCCAACGCATTGAAAGAATGAGGTCGGAAAAAAATCTTGAATGATCGTGATCAGCAATCACTTAAAAGTTTGGTGAAATCAAATCATAGAAAAACAACAGTAGAACTCAGGGATATGTTTAATAGTGAAAGTAAAAGCATTTCCACAGGCACAGTGTGAAGGGAACTCAAGGGATTGGGACTAAACAGATGTGTAGCCTTAAGAAAACCACTTGTCAGTGAATCTAACTGGCAAAAACGGCTTGGACTCTGAAGCAATGGAAGAAAGTCATGTGGTCTGATGATTCCAGATTTACCCTGTTCCAGAGTGATGGGCCTCCGGGTAAGAAGAGAGGCGGCTGAAGTGATGCACCCATCATGCCTAGTGCCTACCGTATAAGCCTGTGGGGGCGGTGCTATGATCTGGGGCTGCTGCAGTTGGTCAGGTCTAGGTTCAGCAACGTTATGTGCCCAAAGAATGAGGTCAGCTGACTACCTGAAAATACTGAACGACCTGGTTATTCCATCAATGGATATTTTCTTCCCTGATGGCACGGGCATATTCCAAGACAACAATGCCAGGGTTCATCGGGCTCAAATTGTGAAAGAGTGGTTCAGGGAGCATGACACAACTTTTTCACACAAGGATTGGCCACCACAGAGTCTAGACCTGAACCCCATTGAGAATCTTTGGGATGTGCTGGAGAAGACTTTGCACAGTGGTCCAAATCTCCCATCATCAATACAAGATCTTGGGGAAAAATTAATGCAACTCTGGGCAGTAATAAATTACTCAGAACCACTGTATCCAAGTTCTGCCTCTTCAAGAGATGTTGAACAATGGCATGCTTAAAACAGACAGAAATTGACCCGGAAGCTAAACGTGCATTTATAATTAATAAAACAGCAGGAAAAATTGGATCAAAAGTTTCTTTAAGCAGCCAAGATGGCAGATCGTCAATAGCAAAGGTAGAGCACTAGGTAGAGATACATGACAACTGAAACCAGGAAACTGATTCAGATGTCTCAGCTGATAGGCAAAAGGCCCAGTCACGGAAGTTAATATTAGATCTAATATATTCAACCTAAGCCAGAAAGAAATACAGAAAAAGCTCACAGTTTTTTAGGGATGCTTCAGGACCATTACATGGAGTAATGAATTTATTGTATTTGGTTTATGGTGTTTTGTTAAAATTTCTGAATATCCTCCTTTGCAGGTCAAACAATTTCTTGAAATCTAAACCAACATAATTTAAGAATCTGAAATGAAACTAGAAGCCTGTCCTTCTTCCATTTGCACGCAGCCTGTAACATCCTGTCTAGTGCTCTGAGACATGTGCTTCTGTTTATTTAGGTTCTAGCTCCTCTTTATCTCCACCCTCATGTCATGCCCCTCACCTGTTTCTGGCTCCTCCTGATCCCAGGTGATCATCATAAACCCTTGTTTATTTATGTGCCCTTTGTAGTCGCTTGGTGTTTTGTGTTTATGTTTTCTCTTGTTGCTGGTGCGCTGTTTGCTGCTTCCTTGTTGTGTTTTTGTTTTTCATGTTCTTTCTTTACTGTTGTTGATTACTTTAGTTGGTTCACATTAAACAATCGGACTGGCACTGGCATCCTGCCCCCTCGTCTCTCCACATCACACACAATCTTCCTGCTTTTCTTTCCTAGCAGTCCTAATAGACTCATTCAACCAAGGTTGAGATTTAAATTTGGGATGTCTCACTCTAAGAGGGGCAAATCCAGCAAAGTTGTACTGCAAGACTGAAAAGAAGCAGTTGGTTGAAAAGGAGCAATGAAAGAGAATGAGTTTCTGTAAGTGCAAACTGAGTAACTATAGTGGGGCCAAACTTTCTAGAAAGATAGATAGATAGATAGATAGATAGATAGATAGATAGATAGATAGATAGATAGATAGATAGATAGATAGATTATATAGATACTTTATTGATCCCAAAGAAAATTTAGCAGCCAGTAGCACTTACACAATTACACAATATGGCACAGTAATACAATACAAAAAAGGGTTGTACAGTATGAACGTAAGTAAGTACCAGCTTAGCAAACATTATAGCTATTAACTATATAGAAACGATATAGAACTATATTAAAAGATGTTCTGGAGCTCTAACTGCCACAGGTTGTAAAGCCTACCTATTAGCATAGATATATACCATATACCAAACTGAAAATGGTTATTTTTCTGCAATGTTTCTGTAAAATTAACTTAAAATAAAGTAATTAATTTGTAGTTTTCTTGTTTAACGGAGTACTATATCTTATTTAGAATGAACACTATTGACAGAATGTAAATAAATAAAGTTTTGATGGTATGTCAAAGACATCTGTGTATCGTGTTGCAGAGGTGTCTCCTTAAGTTAACATGCTAACTAGCTAATTCCGGCCCGCCCTGTCTCGTATACCACTTTCTACCTCAAGAGGTGATAGTGATTCATTGTAGCATGGAGTCATGAATCCAACATAAGAAGATGAAGTACCACTTTCCCAATAGTATAACCTCTAGTCAAAATGTTCAGCTCATTTAAGAACAGGTAGCCAATGAAAGGATGAGTAAACATAACAATGGCTGAAGATCTTGGCAAGCAACCATTATAATGACCAACTAACCACTGTGACCAAGCTGGCTGACCAAACTCCAAAGAAAATACATCAGCTGGTCCACCTACCTTTGGTTTTCAGCTAGTCCAACTGCATGTCTGTCTTGTCAGCCACCTAGACCATCAAAGATCAGCTTAAATCATCTGAAACCACCTACTAGCAAAAACTGATCTTGGATTTTTCAGCAGCTTCTAATCTAATTTACCCTGCAGCTAAAGTCAGTGTAACTGAAGTACTGGAATGATGAACTACATAGATAACTACTCAAATGCTAATTCCAGCATGCCTAACTGTTTGTTTTTGTACACAATTGATGAGCTTGTCACTTGATTATCTCCTATCTAATTAATTATCAATGTCTTTGGTCTCTCTTATCTGTGACCATATCGTATCACAGTGCATATGTTACAGTGGAACAAAGTATACGTTTGGTGTCTTTGGTGGCTTGTCTTTGAATAGAGCACAGACGCGGGAGAGGATGCTGCTGAATAATTAAAGCAGCAATAGAACATATGTCATTCTTCCAAATCCTTAGGTACCTCCTTATCTCCTGCCAAGAAATGTAATGATATATTTAAACAAATTGAATGAAATACATTGGGTCCTTTTCTTCATCGCTGTCTTAATTAGTTGTGTTTAGATGTATTTAATTCTACTTCTAATTTAGGACATCAAGAACTGGTGTTGTTTTGCTATTTAATATTTCCAATTCAAGTTAGTTACAAAATCTTTTGTTAGTTATGTAATTAATTACACAGTTAAGCTGGCAGTTTTGTCTGTTGGAATGACTGGCAAGCCTGTTGTCATAAAAAGAATTCAATGTATGTCACCACTAGAGGATCAGTGCACCATACCATCCCAGACCTGCTTTAAGAACTGTGTGGTCTATGAGCAGCTTGACCACAACACTCCTGCTCCGCCACTCATACAGAACAAACATCATTATCCAGCTATGTGATGCCAACTGGGCAAAAAGTTACAGACAAACACAGGTACAGATGGACAGATGAACGGACAAACAAATGACCAAACAGACGGATGATCAACTACTCAGTGAAGAAATGGATAGACAATCAATGCTTGTGTATAAATTAATGAATTAACAGAAGACAGGCACCTGCAGACACGTGGTCTGGTTTGTTAGCTTTTGGTTATGCTGGGTTGGCTATAGCTTGCTAAGTTTCTCAGACTCCTGAAATGTTTATGTGGGTGGAGTAAGAGACGTCAGCCTTATGACTGGTTAGGAAAGTGTTACTGCTATCCAAGATAAGGCCCAACCAGGTTACATGGAGAGGAGAGAAATATTGTGAAATACATTTTTTAGACCTTGGGAAAGTATTTATAAGACTTTGTACTTTGTACATGTACATAGAAGGTGTTGAACGTAACCTGATCTCTACCATTTGGCAGAGGTATATTAGACTAGAAAAAATTGCTTGAGATTTTCAATAGATATGCCTTTACTGTTCTCATTAACATACTTATGTGGCTTTATATTACAAAACGAAGTCTAATAAGGGTCAAATAATTTAAACAAAAGCATGATACCAAACAGTCTAATGTTTCTTTATGTGAAATGTGTCTATGCTAAGCTAATGTAATTAATATTGACTACGTGCTTTGTTATTATTTCCCCAAGCAAATAAAAATGGCCAAAAGATTTAGGTTCTCAAAAAAACATTATTAGCACATGAAGTGTTCCCAGTGAGAAGAACAGCTTCAAACAAAAATGTCTGCTTTACTTAACCTTTGGCATTCTACTTAATTTTGCTCTCTTGCATACAATTGTCATTGTGGTTCAAAGAGACAAGTGTCTCCATTTTTGTTGATTTTTTGATTTTCTACACCATTTGCACAGCAGCTTCCACTGTGTTAAAGTTTCATGATAAATGGACCAGTAGACATGCTCCAAAATCATTTTGAACAAAACTTCTTTACAATACCTTACACTGAATGTCACCAACATTTTTCACTCTCCTGTTATTATTTTGGAGATTTTTCTTTGGACTGTGACGATATACATGACATAATACATGTCTGCTTGAATTGTATGTACATTTTTCACCATTAGATTTTTCCTTTAATTTCAAGTGTAGCAGATTTTCTTTGTTCTGCAGTCAGCTGTTTTTAAGTTAGAAGCACTCTGTTGTAAATGCATTTTCCAGCACACACTGGATTCCGTCCATTCAAATTAGTCCCTCTAATACAAAAAAGTAGCCCCACATGATAATGCACTGGACTGCTCTGGAGGTAAATTCAGTGGATTGTTCAAGAATACCCAGCTGGTGGCGCTGTAGCTGCCTCCTTAGAGTCACTCTGAACCATGAAACCCTGCAGACTCTCCCTGGGTCTACAGTGAGATCAGGAAGTTAGTCTGTGTTAGGAATATTGTGATGCAAACACAAAAAATAATACCCTACTACACCTACTGTATAGTCTTTGCAATGTCTGTATTTTATGAGACACTGTATCAAGAGCAATCACAAACCATCTGTTTCAACAACTGTCTATTTTTAGTCATTCATTAGACCTTGGCTGACTGGCATGTATCTCATCTGGATTCCAGTAGTCTTTAAACTTTATGGATTTGCTACGCTTTAGCCATGCAGCAGACTGGAGTGGAGCTGATTAGCTCCATCTAGCAAATGAAAATCCAATCTTCTGATTAACACCTCTTTGTATTCATACTTCAGATACTCTCCCATCGAGAGATATGCAGAGGAATATATGACTCAGACAAGTAGATAATACTCTGTCAAATTGGACAGTGGACAACATGCGCTGAGGGACGTCATTTGCTCTCTGGCACCCACTTAACTGAATTTCACCTGTAACTGAATAGTTCTCCTGTTCCACAATATGAAGGGTGATGCCTCCTTGGGGATGCAGCACATCCAGGCAAAGATATCAGCTGGAAAATGAAGCTAGCATGGATCTTGATCAGTCATCCTCCTAGGAAACGTCTGTTCTCAGTCAAGCCCGGAACGAACTCATCAGGTCTAGCGCTGTAAATTTCCCGGGTTTGACTCAGACGACAAAGGGATGTGTCTTGAAAAGGGAGGATGAAGTAAATTATGAAGCAGATGAAAGTCGATTGTTTGTTGTATGCTAGATCAATAATGCATAAACGTTCTTTTGAAAAGGGCATCAGGAGCCAGAACCTGATCCCAGATCAGTGAATTATTCACCCATGCAAGCGTTCATGCCAGTCTGTAGCCTATGACAAAGAAGCCACTTCACTGCAGAACCACACAGGGTTCGAGCCCAGACTCGAGGCCTCTCTGAAAATGATGAGTGCAGGTCAGCGTGGCTCTGACAGTTTTGTGATGACAGAGCTGTGGCTTGGAGGAAAACTCAAAAGGAATTTCAGAAGGAAATGACGGAAATAAGAAGCAGATTTTCACTGTATAAGATCCATCTCAGAATGCTGAGGAAGCTTCGCTTAAATGCTTTTCATAGTGACAATAAAAGATCCTATATAAAAAAAAACACATCCCTATCGTACAGCCATTATCAGTGCTTGGAACTGTATTTTCTTGGGTAAAAAAGTGGATATTAAAAAGAAAATGCTCATGTATATATTGAAATACTTGATAAAAATCTTTTAATTAAAATTAAATGGCATAGTAATAACAAGAAGAAGAAGAAGAAGTTGTTAGGCCAGAAACATATGTAACGCAAGTATGCAAATGTACTTGACAATGTCTGACCACTAAGTTGCAAATGCACGGTCCTTCTACAAACTCACTGTGTATTTTTACAATACCCAAGAGCAGTGATAGAGGACAACCAAAACAGAATCTGCTGTTATACCAACAACCAGAGGAGCTGCTTATTTGTCTTGCTGAAATGAAGGGGTGGTGATGTATCATATCATGTTTGTTTATTTTTGTGAGATACTAGTCCAACTGCTTGTTTGCTATGATAGTTGATCAGGAGAAAGCATGCGGCTGCTACAAAGCAGCTTGGCCAAGCTTGACACTCCGCCCCTGCTGTAATGTCAGAAAGCAGCTTGCACATGATTAATTGTATTGTGATGCATCTAATGCTGCATTCACTTGCTGGCAGAAAATGGACAATGGCAAAGTGGATATTGAGTGAAGAGACCATGGAAAACTCCTGCCTGTCTTCTGTTAATGCTGCCATTGGTTGGGTAGCACTTTAAGGCACGGAATGGCATTCTTTGTCAGCACAAATATGCAAATGCAGTATTAACAACGTGCAAAGCTGTGCTTGAGAAGTATGTTTCTGGCCTCATAGCTACTTCAAGTCAAATCAGTTCAAATTTCTTTGTATAGCGCCTTTTACAACTGATATTGTCACAAAGCAGCTTTACAGAAAATTCAGGTCCAAGCCCCCAGTAAGCAAGCCAAAGGTGAGAGTGGCAAGGAAAAACTCCCTCAGAGGAAAAGAAAGAAACCTTGAGAGGAACCAAGGCTCAAAAGAGGAACACATCCTCCTCAGGTCGACATTGGATAACAAGATGAGCACAAGCACAAAAAAAGGATAATTATATGCAGTATTGAACAGAATAACCAATAAGTGTTAGTGTGAGAGTAGCAATAAGAAACAGACCTGAAAGTCTGAATGAACCTCAGTCACTGTTACCAGTGAAACCAGTGACCATTGTCAGAAGTTTACCACAGTAAACACCATGAACATTGACTGCTGCCAGAAGACTACAGTGATAGTCTATTAGAAAGAATAAGAGAAGCGTTCAGTGTTTTGTGAGGCAGAAGAAGAAATATCTGATTAGTCTGTGATTAAATAGGAGGATCATCTGATGGGCCCACGGGATGCTGACAAAGCCCCCTAACGGCACAGGACATGAAGTCAGAAATTCAGTTATACATGCAGGTGGGAAAGTATGAAATATTATATTTTCCTAATTTTACAACTCTTCTTAACCATCAGGACGTGTAAGCTGTACAGAAAATACTGGGAAATGTCCATAGACGGAATGTTTCAATTGGGAAACTCACTGTACTACCACTTACTATCATTCCATATTAATCTATTCTTTAATGAAACATTACATGTATTTTAGCCCTGTTGGAATAGAACCTTTGTTTTATATCCGTTTTTCTTCATCAACTTTCAAGCATCATTATCAGCTTACTTGTCAGTCATTGCTGATTTCCAGTTGTGACTTCCAGACACAGTGTGAATATGTACAGAGATCAAGTTGTGTTGGATCTACAGTTTGACGTATAGTGAGATGTAGTGATATGTAGCCTGTAGACTGAAGGAATATTTTATTTACTTGATTCAAATTTGTACATTATTTCCACATTTATGTGTTTACACAGTTTTGTCTTTCATTTTGCTTACTTTTTGGATTAACTTTGAGGATGTAATGTATTTCATTCATGTGAAAATGATGCACATGTTCGAATTAAGTGGTTTCGGTGCATCACTTCTTTCTATGTGTAAGAGTTCCCTTTTCCTAAAACTCTACTAGCTTGTATTTTGTTTTAGATGATAGCGCTAAGATGGACTGGTTTATGCGCTTATAACTTTTTATGGCATGAGAGGAGATCTCAGTCATTCAGTGTATAATTGCATCTAAACAGGGAAGGGGTTGCATTCAGTGCCTCAGTTTAGAGACAGTAGGGGTTTTAAATTTTTCATTAGTGTAATTAGCTCTCTCTCTCCCTGCAGTTGTTCTGCACTGTCATATTTATATTGTTTTTCCACAGTTGTGTGGACTGACCTTCAGCTTCAGCATTACAAAATACACTATATGACCAAAGGTTTGCAGACACTTTCTGATCCAGCGGTTCTTCTGATATCAAAAGTATCAATAAAGGATTTCACTCTTTTTGCTGCAATAGCAGCTTTTACTCTTCTAAGTAAGGCTTTACACTTGGAACATTGCTTTGAGGATTTGATTGTTTCACCCAAAAGAGCATTAATGGGGTCAGGTATTGTTGGATGATTGGTTCTGGATCACAAACATCACCCTGATTCATCCCAAAGGTATTGGATGGACCTGGACACCGCAGAGAACACAGTGCCACTGCTCCACAGAACAATACTGGGGGCTTTATTCTTCTTTTGCAGGTATTTACCATTTGGGCATGGTGACCTTAGGCTCATGTGTGACTGCTTTAGAGTGTGACATTTTATTAGTAATGCTTTTCTATGGAGGTTATACAAGCTGTCTGTGTGCAATTGAATTCATGTTTCAGCAATGGGTGCACTTTAAAGTAGCCAAATTAGAAGGGTTTGGATACTTTTGGAGGGGTAGAAGAGGTTTACACCTTGCGGCGACATGCATTTCTTTTGATGGGATCACATTTGGATTTCACTTGACTCAAGGAAATCATTTGCTGACGGCTAACTAGCAGTAAACGAGGAAAAGCAAGATGAAGGGGATGCAAGACTGAAGTAATAGGTGCCTTCTTCCACTCTGAGCCAATGGGAGTACCCAATCCAAGTTTGTCGATTGATATGATAATGGGGAAAAAGTACATGAGGGTGACGTATGTATTAATGCGCTTTTAACAGTAAAATCAATCCTCATCTGACCACACTGCGGATGCATGTTCTGTGAAAGGTGTAAATGGAATCCAGCCAATATACAGTCATTTGTCAAAAGAATAAGTAAGGATGGGCCTTATCGCTGTACCTGACTGATCCAACAGCCATGATTGCGGGCATTCAGCGAGCTGTTAGAGCCAGCACCGTTGGCAGACGACTGCATGACGCAGGACTACATGCACAGAGAGTGTTACGACAACTCCCCTTAACACCACGTCAACCTTGCCAAAGACTGCAGTGGTGTTGTCCCAGACTATCATGGAGTGATTCAGAATTGCAGTGGGTCATCTTCAGTGACGAGTCCTGCTTTTGTCTTGGTTTTCAGTGATGAACAGTTTGTTGTCACTCTTCACATGTCCAGAAGGCCTGGTGTCACTCTACCTACATCGCTACCGCAAACTTTGCAGGAACTGTGTGAGAATATTCAAGTTGCATGGGATGGATTATTTTTTTTTGTTTATGTTTATGGATTATTTCTGTTTTGCACTGCACTTTACACTTTATACTTTATACTTGAACATCTCAGCTGTGTACTTGCTCATCTATATTTATTTATCTATACTGAACATCTGTACCAAGGAATTTAGCTGTCTGAACATTAAGCTGCTTCTCCTACCTGCACTGTACACTTTATATAT
>CM067481.1:25786203-25803836 GCA_034552555.1 Semaprochilodus insignis | reverse complement strand
TATATATATATATATATATATATATATATATATATATATATATTTATACACATATTCTTGTAACTGCACTGGAGAAGGAGCCTGACCGTGTTTCGTTATACTGTGCAACCCTGTACTGGTATAATGACAATAAAGTTGAATTGAATTGAGTTGAATTGCAAAACACCACTGGGAACCTCTACAACGCCTTGCGATCTCTGGTTGCATTCGTGCATGTGTTTGCCCGACACCATACTGAGACCATACTGGGTACAACTGTCCTTTTGATGATGAGTGTACATCCAGATATGAGTTAGATATAAAACACATGTTACAGCACAGTGTAAGCAAGCTCCTAGTGTAGCTACTGTCTCTTTGAAGAACATTTGCAAACCCATTATATTTTAGTTGTTAATCTCTGAAGCAGAAAAATGTAGCTGAAATAAACAAAATACTCCTGAAAAAGATATTTTTAGAGATGACCTTTCATGTGGGGTATGCGAGTATCTGCACTGTAACAGTGATGCAGATGTAAAGGCTGATGTTCTTCCCCATGGCTGCCACTATGTATCACCATCACCAGCTCTAGACCCAACAGGCAGGCGTGGGCAGTGGAAAGTTAAAGTGAGACAGAGGAGCTGGGATGTTGCAACGTGTTATTGCTATGGATTTTGAGGCATGATTGTTTTTCCTCTTCTCTTCCCAGGTTGATTGGCACCTTCCGGATGGTCCTGCAGAAGGTGGTGGAGGAGGGTCATTTAGAGGTGTCTGACACGCTCATAGATGACAACAACACAGCTATTCAGGTTAGAGATGTAATTCTCAATTCCCAAAATGCTGGAACTGTATATGAAATGGAAATAAAAAACAGAAAGCAGTGATTTGGACATTCACTTATCCTGTATTTAAAGGTGCCATAGAGTTCATTTATTACATATCGGACTCCTACATAGAAGGTATGTGACTTTAGCTGGGGTGAAAATGCCCAAATGTTTTTTTTACTTGCCCATTTACACCCTGTGATGTGGCCCTAGAATGAAACAAGCTGTTTCCTCTTTTTTTGGTGAGCTCATGAATAATTTGATGATCTCTGTTCTGATTGGCTGCTTTACAGTGAATCACTGCGATGATTGAAAAGGAAACAGACAGGAAAATACCATGAACCTTTTATGTTAATAATTTACACCGTCATATTATTTTGTTAGCTACTACTATTACTAATGCTAGTTTCAGAGTCATGCTAGAAGTTAACCTTGCCTACACTAGCTACTTGCTTTTCATGTCGCCAACAACACAAAGTAAATAAAAGTAATTACTCATTATGAAACTTTCAGTTTAAGATGATCTGCTTGAAATCACACAGCACGGCTACTACTTACAGGTTACTGTTGGGTTTGTGATGCTAATAAAGGTGGAACTTCTCCTCTCTTCAGTCTCAAAGTGTCAGTGTTAAATGCTGAGGGAAGCTGCTCGATATTGTCCAAGGTTTGAGAAACTGTCTGGAGTGATATGTGTTCATTAGCAACTTTGAATTCAAGTTGTCCAGGATCTTGTTAAAGATGTGGACACTGGAGTTGGCTTCTTATTTGCCAGCTTGTGGTGTTGCAGTTACATTCTGGAAAGTGTAGAAGCTATAACACTTAAGGTGGAACAGATCATTCGATTAAGAACCTGGAGAATAGGAAGACAACTTTAGCCTCATTCAAAGATGAGCATCAACCATTCCCATTGACAGTTCCTTGGAAAAGGTATAAAAGGTGCACGGCATGGAGCAGTAGATTTCTCCACATAGTCCTGCATTTTCATTCCTGTTGCTTCATTGTCTTTATTTTGCTCAGCTGGATTGTGAGCTGGTGCATGTAAATTTTGGGGGCGTAAATATTAATGAGTCTAGACTGTTATGGAAATAGCCCATTTTACCACACAGTTCACTGCAGCTTGTACAGTTTTCTATTCTATGGGACCTTTAGGTGAAAACAATGCAAAGACAAGATATCCATTTTTTAATACAGAGACCAGCCACTTTATTAGGAACACCTGCTTGTTTCTACACTCATTGTCCATTTTACCAGCTCTACTTACCATAGAGATGAACTTTGTAGTTCTACAGTTACAGAATGTAGTCCATCTGAATACTTGGTTAATCTCCTTTGACACTGTTCTTCACTGATCAGGACCCTCACAAGATCACAACAGAGCATGTGTTGTTTAGGTGGTTGATAATTCTCAGCGCTGCACTGACACTGACACCACATGTTAGTGTGTGTTGTGCTGGTGTGTGTGAATCAGACAATGCAGTGCTGGTGGAGTTTTTTAAACACTGTGTCCACTCACTGTCCACTTGTTGGTCCACCTTGTAGATGCCTGTAATTGTAGAACTACAAAGTGCACCTATATGGTAAGAGCTGATAAAACAGACAATGAGTGTAGATATGAGACCTAATGAAGTGTCCAGTGGGTGTACATTCATTCTGATGTTGGGACAGTGTCATTTAAGATTAGGAACACTGGAAAACATAAAATGTAAAACTTCTTAAACAAGTGATGTAACCATGCTTGGGTATAGAGTGAGCACATAAAGGCCTAGTCTTCTATGAGCAAGGATGATTGAGGGTTGTCACTTTGTAAAATCCAGTGATTTAAGAACGACATTCCTCAGCAACATATCTTGACAAAATATCAAACGATTCAGTGAATCCTGAGAAATCTCTGTACATAAAGGACAAGGCCAAAAAACACAAAAACACAACTGAATGCCTGTGACCTTGAATTCTCAGATAGCACTGCATTAAAGACTAGCATGCGTCTATGATATATATGGGTTTTAAATATGTGGGCATCAAGCTTCAGTCCATTCCTCACCAATAGCACCTCCAGTGGTGGAAAACGCTGCCAATGATAACTCTTGTTTTGTGTCTATTTATATCACTTCTCGTAATTGCTGCCGTCATGGCATTCAGCTTTCAATGGCTAGCTGTCCTTAAATGATCTAATCTGCAGCAGAACCTTCAATAAGATCAACAAGATGTTAGAGCCTGCCATCGAGGCAGCAGTACAACTTCTTCATCCTCTCATGCTGAACTCATTCGGCTCAACGCTACAGTGACTCACTGTTGCCATTTGAGGTACAAAGTGATATTACAGACAGGACGGGCCGGAACACCTGTAGATATCACTGCAACACAATATATAGACGTCTTTGACAAAAAAATCAAAACTGTTATTTCCTCACATTCTGTTAATCATTTTAATGAATTTTGGAATTCTTTAAATTTCAAATCACACATATCGCTCCTTTACATACGTAACATACTTCTGACACCCTTTTGGAACATGTTGCAGACATCAATTTCAGAAAAAAATATATTTCTAGGGTAAAATATAAAACATCATGTTTTTGTTCTGGCTTTAACTTTAGGCCAAGAAAAACTGAATAATATAACTGTTTTTTGAAATTGAGGTTCTACATGTATCTCCATCTGTTTGTGTGTGTATGTGTGTGTGTGTGTGTGTGTGTGTGTGTTCAAAGCACGTTACATTTTGTATATTGGTTGTTTTCTGCTAAGAGGGTGATGATGGTGGCCCAATCTATTAGACACACCCACCCACACCCACCTGCTGTCACTAATGAGAACTCGCGTTCATTTTTCCAGGCACCTACCTTAATCCCGTCGTGTGGGATCGAGTCGACTTTTGTTTACAACCTGCAGAAAATTCTGTTGTCATGGTTACATGTGCTTTCTGAGGCTGGACCCCTGTGATTCCACTTTATTTCATCTCTCTGTAGAAAGAGGCTCTTCTGTCCACCGTCATACTGGGTGTGATTTACACTGGGCTCCCCCCCTCCTCTCTCTGTGTCAGTGATAAATAGCAAAAGGTTTAGGCCCAGAGGTGGTTTATTAGCCCCTGCATGTCTTAACCTTCCATTGACTTTGACTGAGCCGGTTACATTTGCTTCTCTCCGCGATTGCCAGCATGATTGAACACAACAGAGATGATGAAAATCACTAGCTAAACACTCAATGTCACTGAATGAGACCCAGCTTTACTAACATGCCTTACAATATAAATGGTAATGACCGTTTGTTCATGGCATTGATTAAAATGTACGCTAATTATTGTGTTAAGGATGGTAGAAATATCTCAGCACATAACTGAGTTTGGTTCTACTGGAAATGCCATTTCCCTGCAGTATTTGTGTGTTCAGCATCTACAATCTGTACCTGTATAAACAGATAACATCTAACTACAATTGGCAAGACAGTTTCCAATCTTCAACATTGAATTAGCTGCTTTTCCTGCTGATGTAAATACAGTGCATCGCTTATGTCCTGTTCAGAAGCTGGCTTTGTAATAGGGACAAAGCAAAGCCAGAGGAAAACACAGTTCTTACAAGCAGCTGTACACAGAAACTGTCCATGTCTCTAGGAAATACAGTATCTGTCTCACTTTCCCTCATTATGAGAAATCTGTACGGTTTGAGGCGCTGGCGTACTGAGGTCTAAAGTACTGCATATACTGTAATTACCCTGAGAGCGAGAGGATAGTGGTCAGCTGTTGACCTGCGGACAGCATATAGTGGGCGGTCCAACAGAGGTTAAACAAAGTTAGACAAAATGTCACTTTTCCTTGCTCATTTTCCTGTCACAGTCCAATGAATATTTTTTTCCTGCATTTCTTTCTTCTGTTATCCCCCTTTTAAATTAGTTTAGTAAAGAATTTGCAGTGTCAGAAACAACATTTCTCATCACCAAAAGTCAGAGCACCTTTTGGCACCTTTTGTGTCTCGTTTGAGGGAGATATTTGTTTATTTATTTATTAAGTTGTGCTAAGATGTTCAGAATAGTCACTGTACAAAATACCCTCTGTTACTTGTGGAGTCCCATGTTGCCTGGCTGCTAACTCACTGATGCTAGGTTCAATGGCATCAAAAATGTTTGGTTCAACATTATTCCTCTTCTGAGACTACATTACTCTCAAACAAAGATGCATACCATATATCCATCCGTGTCCCCCCAGTGTGTCAAATGTAAGAGTTATGGAGAAACTCCTTAACTTATTCTGGTATTTTCCCATATTACGTCAGTTCTGGGCAGAGGTGTTTAGTAGTTATTCTGAAGCATATAAAATTGTTGTAAAAAATTGTTTAGTTCTGTGTTGTAAAATTTAAGTTAAAAAAACTCTTCTGACAAAAACTCCTCTTCAGTGTGGTAGTCTAGTCTTCAACACATTAACTGAGATCCTATACATCTTCTCTTTTGTCTTCAGTTTAAGTAACAATTTGCTTTTTCCGCCAAACTTAGATTTACATATACACAACAGCATATTTCCTTGAATCTGTGTGTCCATGTTTCCTTAAAAGACTACATAACATAATAACAAGCTTTTTTTGATTTTGAGACATTCACAGGGTCCAATAGGTCACAGGTCCCCAGGACCTCCTGTATTGCACACCTTGAGAATAGGGATTCATACAGTGTTTAGTTGTTTTATTTCAGTTTGTGAAAAATTCAGGCTAGGTAATAGTGACACAGTGTGTCCAAACATGCAAATCTCTTTCTCGTCAGTATTCATTGTTTAGTGAACACACAAAGTGCTTTCCTGGTGGGTATATGTTAGATATAGTCTGTTTCTTTAGCAGGACTACAGGTGGGTGAATAGAGGGCGAGTAATGCATGCCTAGCAGCTGTGCCTCAGTCCTAAAGCTACAGGAGTTCTCCAGTTCCCTGTTTTTTTCTGCTCTTTGCTCCCTGGGGAGGAGACAGGCTGGGGTATTACAGGGCCAGGTGGGGCAGAGGCTAAACGTTTCCTTGTTCCATCGCTAAGGAGTTTGTAAACATGAGCGGAAAGGGTAACTGATGCCAGCACGTAGATCCCAGCCACGTCTCACGTGCCAAAGCGATACCTTAGACTAATCAGTCCAACCAGGGATCGTATATATCATCACAAAGACTTAGACAAGATGTGAAATTAAAATTAAACAAGGAAAGGGTTTAATGGAGAATTATTTTTTGAATGATGAATATGATTTTTTTTTGTGGCTTGTAGCAGAGAAATAAGCTCTTGACATTGTGCATGCACACAAACACACAAACGCCTGCAATAGTACAGAACTGTTCCATAAAGTATGGCTAGCATAGTTGCTAGTAGCTTCCTAGCATAATTCACCTTAGCAAATTTACAATATAATGTTATAAAAATAGCAATTAACATATCTAGTTTACATGATAAAAACTGTAACAGGATAAACAACAATGTAAATCAGTGTAGTATATGTTCGTCATGTAGGCCTAGTGAGCTGCTGCTTAGTATATGGGTGGAATTGGCCTTGTCAGTCAGTCCACACCTCTGTTCCACACTGTTGTAACTACATGTAGTGCAGTGTTGTAGTCTCATAGAGTTTACTGAGTAAATCGTAATAGTTGTGTTTCTGGATGAGATCAAACCTTGAGATCAGTAACTGAATAAATAAGAATGGGGTTTAAGGTGTCAATTCAACGTCTTTTCTTACAGACGAGCATCTCCATAGAGATCAGATACCAGCCGATGGATGGGAGTGTGCGAGTGTGGAGTGATGGAGAATTCCTCGATGTTCCGGATGATCGTGACGGAATGTTTCAGTTTGAGACGGAGAGTCTGCTGTCCTCACACAGCCACAGCTCAGGGACATCGCCAGGACGATCCAGCCATGGCATCCCCACATTGCGGAAGTGAGTGTGGCCCACATAAATACACACTAATTTCACAACCATACTTTCTGCTCTCTGCTGATGGCAGTGTGGGACTGCAATGCTATTGGGAAGGAAGATAAAGGTTACCAGGACCAATAAATGATGATAACTGTAGATTGATATGGGCGATATTTATTGAGCTACACATACAGACGTAGTGTCTCTCAGTATGGCATCGGGCCATCATTTTTGCTAACGCAACATGCCAGACGTCTCGGCATGGAGTTGTAGGTTCCTAATGTTTCCATGCAATAATCAATTTCAGTTCAACTCACGTCTTACTTTGCCCTTACCTAGCTTAAATAATGTGTATTGTTTTTTTTTTATTATTTTACTTTTATTCGTAAACACTTTGAATTTAATCATTTTGTTTTTAGCTACTATTTTTAACTGCATTCATTTTGCCATTTTATTGTTGTTGCTTGAGATTAACCGTTGTTAATCTTTATTTTAGCTTCTTATCTCTGTGTAACAACTCATGTCTTTTACTTGTGTTGTACTCAGCTGTAGAAAAAATGAGATTTCGACTTCATGGACCTGTGTTGAGGATGAAGATGATAAGAGTGATGATTATAAAGGTGATAAAGGCTGTGATATTAGTCCTAGTGACCTAAAGCCATGGGAAAGACAAAACTGTAGTGTCTGTTATATTACAGAGGCTCCTAGTATTTTGTTAGAAACCTCTGATGTAGTCTTATTGACATGTACTGCTTTTGTTTGTGTGAGATTGTGCTGAATAATGGCTACTGGGTAACAAATATTCAGAACTCCCTGTTAGAGCATGTTTTTCTCCTGAATAGTGTGTGGGATGCGGTATTGATTTCCACTAAGCCGGCTGGTCTCTACGGACCTGCTGATCCATCATAACTGCCGTGTAGGTACAGCTTGTTACTCTGTTTAAATCTGCATCAGTCTGTGGGAACACTAATCTCCAGTAACAATGTGTGTGTAAGTGTGGTGGGAATCTATATTCATGAACGGATCAGAATGAATTTCAGGTTTTTGCTTTTTCCTGAGCTTCTCCACTGGCAGACAGCAGTCTGTAGAGCACTGATAGAGGAAACAGTGCTGAGGTTAGTGCTTCAGGACTCTCTAGCCCTTGACTGAATCTGACTTTGAATCTGCTCAGGCAGCCAGGCTTGAAATCCTTCACAGACCTTATAAAATGTACAGGAAAGCCCAGGTGACCCTCTAGAAGAGGAGATATGGCAAAGGCGGGGAAGTCATCAGTTTGGTTTGCAACCAGCCAAAGCGTAGCATAAAACTTAAACATCCTCCTGCAGCTTTTCTACCTGAAAATATGTAGAAGATGAATAATGTAGATGAATATTTAAATCCTTCATTTCATCAAGTATGTAATTGGTTTCATTGATACTTTAAACGTGTTTGTTACTCTCTCATGGTTGCTCTGTTTTAATGCATGCACAGGTGGAGAAAAATGAAAGAAATCAGAGTAAGAGTATACATGCAGTGAAAAACCCAACTGCTAAGGTAAAATACATCTCTCTTTATGGGATTACACTATTGGTTTACCAGCCCTTAATCTAATCTAAAAATCATGATATCAAATAGGTTGTGAAATTTAAGTAAAATCTAAGTATGCCGTTTACATGACCACGTGAATAATCAGATAACAGCAGAAATCCTATTATAATTGGATATTTAAGTGCATGTAAATACATGTATGTTACCCGAATGCTAGTTTTATATGTGTATGTCTAAGATAGACCTTGAAGTACAGGCTGTAAAATGTGAATGTACACCACTGTTAGCTTGGTTCTAATGTAATATAGGTCACAATAAATAGCAAATAGAACTAATTATTATGCCAGCAGTGGCAATCAGATAATCAAGTCTGTTTAAAAAAGGAAGTTTCAAGACTTCTAGCGCGTTGTAACTGAGCAAGACAACAGCTAATAGTTTCTGTTAATTCATAAAAATGAATGTATATATTTTTAGTGTTGTAACAACTTCAACTATACATCACTTATAATGCTTCCTGATTCAACTTCATCAATCGTAAAGGGGACATACTGTATACATTGCATGTTTTGGTTAAAAGTAAGTTTTAAATGCCATGACTCCAACAAATGTTAACTTAATAACAATTAAATTTGTTGACTTGGCATACTGAATTAAATCAGTTCACCAGGAAAATCGTTTTTGAATCTAGTCAAAAACAAATAAATTATTGATCACATCACTGCCAGCTCAAAGATTCACATCCCACATTCACCCCAGTTTTTAATGCAGTGAATAAAATCCTTAGTTGTTAGCAGAGAAAGAGAGAGGTGGCCAGATTACAGTAGGGGTAGTTAAATAGCTGCAGGCTTCCCCCAGAGAGAACGCTGTGAATGTTATTATGCGATCATTCTATTATTTAAACTCTTTGTTCTAATTTAATATTCTCTGTGGTTCTTTCTATCTCACATTAAGACCTTTATCTTGTGACACCTCTGTCTCCCTCTTCTGACGATTCACCCAACTTTTCTTCTCCTCTGTCTTTCACCTCATCATCTCAATCATTTTATCCTTTTCTTCATCCTACATTAACGCTCTCTTTCACTTTTAATATCTGCTTTCGGCAGCCCACCCACAATGAGCCAGAGAGGTACTTCCAGTTGGGCTGCCACTTCCCATTATTTAGATCTCCATCTTATCGTGTTCATGTGGACTCATGCCTCTCCCTCAGCTTAGAGTAAGGCAGTAGAAAGCAGGAGAGGAAGTGTTGTGCACAGAAGTGAAATTAAATGATGTGATATCATTCTAAGTGTATATTCATAAGCAATGATACATTCCTGTTATATGCGGCATGCAGTATGACATGTGTAATGACTTACATACATAAGTCAATACATACTCAGCATATCAGCAAATCTATTATAGCAGGAACAAAACATGAGTCTTTAACGTTACCTGAGGAAGTGAACAGCTATTCATTGGTGTTGTTATGAAACCTTATTTATAAAGTGGTAACTTCACAGCAGAAAGATTTAATTGAAGTAAATTTGGACTATTTCTATTCTTTTTTCATTGTCTTTTGGAGTGTAGCCGACATTTCCAGACTGTCTGATATGACAAAGACAACAACAACGGTTCTAATTCACAAACAGTGAGACACAAGAAGACGAATGAGAATCATCCCCATAGTGTAATAAATGTGGTGCAGTGCTGTGATTCACTGTGTGACGCTTCTCACTCTGCAGTCTACCTGTGTCTTCATGCTTGCTGAAGTCCGAGAGCGATGCTAAGTTATGCTGGGCTTATGTAACCTATATTAACTGCTGGAGTTGCCCTGGTTACAGAGAAGCAGCAGACTTTGATAGAGCCGATAGAAATGCCATTGAGACTGTGCGCTATATGTAGCTTAAAGACTCTGTTTATGTGTTTGTATTTGTACCTTTTTGGAATAAAATGTGCCAGCAATGCAACATGCAGAGCTAACATGCAACAACAAGACAAACAGCAACACTATGAGTACTATGATTATGGCAACCAGTTCTCACAAAGCTGCATTTTTACGTATAGATACTTTTACATATAGATACTTACAAGTCTTTGCTGATGCAACAAAATGTGAAATGGTACCCTAATAGAGAACAACAAAAAAAATTCAATTGTAAATTTAAATTTAAAATTTCCAAATTTTGTATTAAACAAAACAAAAAACAAACAAATAAATAAAGGACATACAAGTTTCTCCTCTGACAGCAACATTTAGTAGGAACGCTTGTGCACCTACTCATTCATGCAGTTATCTAATCATGTGGCTGCAGTGCCGTACATGAATTGAAGCAGATAAGAGACAGCAGTGCCCACATCACCCATCAGAATGGTGGAAAAATTGTGGTCTCAGTGAATTTGACTATGGCATGACTGCTGGTGCCAGACGGGCTGGCTTGAGTATTTCTGTAACTGCTGATCTCCTGGAATTTCCTCGCACAGCAGTCTGTAGAGTTTATTCAGAGTAATACAATGAAGTAAAAACTTCCAGTCAACCGCAGTTCTATATCTTGTTGAGAAGAGAGAGGTCAGAACAGAGAAAGGCCAGACTGGTTCAAGCTGATGTAATACAGTGATAAACATGCTCCCGTCCCAACTTTCATGAAAGGAGTTGAAGGCATACAATTTAAAATGAGCAGGAATGAAGTTCATAAGGTAAAACATTATTAAAAACAGTATTGTGTTTTTTAATTAAATACAGGTCAAAAAGAATTTACCACTATCACCTTTTCCTGTTTTTCGAGCATTTCACATTCTGTCCCAAATGTTTTGGAATTGGGTTTGTACACTCATCATCAAAAGAATACTTGCACAAATAGTTGCACCCGGAAGGAATCACCCAACAGGAATGAAACTTGGTGGGTAGGTCTGACATTGTGAGACATGCGAATGATTCCAGTTTCATGCTCAGCCACGCATGTGATGTAAGCAAGGATGGGCCTTTTCACTGTACCTGACTGACCCAACAGCCCCAACAGTGATGCCCTCCAGGGGTTATCCTGTTAGTGCCAGCACCATTGGTAGACGGCTGCATGACGCAGAACTATGTGCATGCAGACCGTTACAATGACTGCGCTTAACGCCACATCAAAATTGCCAAAGACTGCAATGGTGTCGTGCCAGACTGTCAAGGAGTGGCTCAGAATGGCAGTGGGTCATCTTCAGTGGTGAGTCCCGCTTTTGTCTTGGTGAAGACGACCAATAAATCCGTGTGTGGAGGCACCGTGAATGATGAACGGTTTGTTGTCACGTGTCACATGTTCAAAAGGCCTAGTGCCACTCTGCCTCCATCCCTACCGCAAAATTTACAGGAACTGTGTGAGAATATAAAGCTGCATGGGATGGATTATCACAGGACACCATTAGAAACCTCTGCAACTTCATGCGTCGAGACATCTGGCATGTTGCGTTACCAAACATGGCGACCTGATGCCACACTGAGAGACACTACTTCTGTATGCCCATATTGGTCCTTATTGTTCCTGGGAAGCTTTATCTTCCTTCCCAATAGCATTGCAGTACAACACTTCCTTCTGGGTGCAACTGTTTTTTGATGATGAGGGTATGTATGACCCCTTATCCTGTCTAGGTATAAAAAGTCTGTGTGTGTGTGGTTCAGGTTTATGCCACATTGTGGGGACAGATACCTGTGCACATACTCATATCACGGGGGCCTTTCGGTTGATGTTAGAGTAAGGTCAAGGTTAGGTTTAGGCTAGTAGTACTTCTGGTTAAGGTTTGAGTAGTCCAGTGAATTAATGAAATGGACCCAGTTCACAGAAACAAGATTGTATATGTGTGTATGAGTATTTTGAATCATTGCCTGACACATTTCTCTACTGGGATAAGGGTGTAACTCTAGCAATTGCTTTCAAATTCACACCTCAAATATCAAATTGCAGCTGTTTGCACTTCATGGCCCTCTTTTGAGGTAAACCGCCCCTGTTATCACAACCCAGCATTAACATACAGTCCAGCTCTATAAACATAACATATTGCCATAATAATAATGAACTAGCAATTATCTGGATGATCATTGGTATAATGGCACATTTGTTTTTGTAAATCATGAGGTGTGAACAACTAAAGATTCATTTGCATAAAGAAAAAAAGCACATCTTCCAACATGAAGGAGTGAGGTC
Source organism: Semaprochilodus insignis (assembly GCA_034552555.1). Lineage (NCBI taxonomy): Eukaryota > Metazoa > Chordata > Actinopteri > Characiformes > Prochilodontidae > Semaprochilodus > Semaprochilodus insignis. The sequence continues at coordinate 25,791,481 of CM067481.1, read as the reverse complement.
AGTCAGATTATGAGAGCTTCCTATGTGTATTAATCAAGCTTTCAGAGATGCTGGAACCAAATCACCCATAATTATAGGGTGTTTGATATGAGGGTCATTAGATGCTACTGTTTGAAGCATGTTGTGATAATGTGCTGCTGCAGTCTCTACTGTATCGTTGCATTTTTTATGCTTTATGCGTTATTAATTTTATGCTTTACAGAAAATCGTTTGGGAGTCTGAGCTTTTGCACACTGGGTTTTCTGCATGCATTTATGTTTCCATATGTAGTATTATGCAGAAGTCAGTGACCAGCTTTATTTGTTTAATTCCCTTTCCAAACAGCCCCTAAGTACAAGTTATTCCATTTTGCAGGAGATACAAAATAGATAAAGGGGATTACACATACGATAATTCACTTCCATTAGGAAGGAGAAAGTTAGATAAATATATAAACATAATATATTAATTCATAATAAATATTATATTAATACTATAAAATATACATAGAGCTGGGGTGTTCATGTTCTGTATTTAGCCCTTTGTAAGGACCAAAATCGTCACAATGTTGGGAAACATTTTCTTTTTTTGTTTGTTTGTTTTTGCTGTTTTTTGTTTTACACCAAAATTGCAGTCTTTTAGGAGAGAATTCCTTGTTGATTTCTATGGTTAGGCTTAGGGTTCGGGGGTAGGTTCACCTACAGCATTATACAGCTACTGTATTCAGTATTACACATGTCAATGGATGTCCTCACAAATATGAAAATACAAACATCTGTGTGTGCGCTTGTGGTTAAGTGAAGCTGTAGTGGAGGAATCCTGGGGGAGATGGTGGGGTTTCTGGGCTCTAGTAATTGCCTGCCTTCTCTTTGATGACTAGAACCCCTCTCTCTTCCTCTGCTCCCTCTATTTGTCTCTCTCCTCTTCTCCCCCTCTCCCTTTCTCCCACTTTCCACCACCAACCCCCACAGAGCAGCAGCGCGGTCTAGAAATCCATCCCTGTCTGCATACGGCTGCCTCTGCAAACCAGAAACCATAGCACCCCATTGCAGCATCATTGTGATTTATTGTCTAACACAACAGTAATTTAAAATATGGAAACAAACAGTATCCCTGGTCTGCTGCAATGGATAATTCTGATTTCAGATCAGCAGATCTTTCATCTTATTTCCAGCTGTATGGGGGCCCATTTATATTAATGTATCAGCCAAAAGATTTTCAAGATCCTCAGCTATGGACAAATCAGTCTTACAGTACACACATATGTACACTGAACAATTTGCAGATAATGTAAATTTCCCATATTTAAATGGAAATTACCTGAAAATATTAAATGCTCTTAGACCACTGTAATTTTTATCAAGAACTATGAAGGTTCTCAAGTGCTGCATGTGCTGCAAGTGCTTCTAAAGAGCTGTAAGATTGACTGAGGCAATGGCTTCTAAGCAGTGATTGGAGGTCTAAGTAAATATAGCGGAGCTTGAGGTCAGACAATCTCAGTTTGATTTTGACCGGCCACAAAACAAAGACACCAAAGAAGCCAAATGTCTATCATATAAATTATATTCGTTTATAATAAAAAATCTCTGGTCCAGAGAAGGAAAGGACCATCCAGATTGTTACCAATGTGAAGTTCAAAATCTAGCGTCTGTCATGGTATAGGGGATTTAGTGGGTAACCTGTACAATTGTCACCATTAATGCTTAATATATTTTAGAACAACATACATACTGCTTTCTGGATGTTGTTTATTTCAGGGACGTTCGTGCTTATTTCAAAATGACAACACCAAGAATGTGTTACAACAGCATTGCTGCATAATCAGAGAGTGTGGGAGCTAGACTGGCCTGCTTGCAGAACACTTTCCCTTTGAAAATGGATGTCTTATTAAGCTCAAAACATGAGAGAGAAGGTCTTTACAGGCACACAGTTGACAGCTTATGCACTTATGCACTTCTGCATAACAGAAGAATGGCAAAGCACTCTGCTTCTAAAAGTAGATCTCTTTGTGTCTTCTGTCCCCAGATGATTATTAAGGAGTTCTATTAAATAAAGGTGATGTAACACAGTGGTAAGCATGCTCCCATCCCAACTGTTTTGGAACATGTTGCAGGCTTCAACTTTAAAATGACCATGTATTTACAAAAAAACATGAGGTAAAACATCAAATATCATATTTTTGGTTGGTTTTCCATTTAATTCAGGTAAACCAGAATATATTGATCACTGCTTTCTGTTGTTATTGGCATTTCATAACTGTCCCAACCTTTTTTAGACTTGGGTTTTATAGATTAAGATTTGTAATCTTGGACCTGATTAGTAATTTACATAGTAGGTCATTTGAGCATTTGTATGTTCATTTATTTATGCAGTGCACATCCTGCAAGAAAATCTCTCAAGAAAAGCCTTTGAATTTACCTTTGGCTACATCAGGATTCAGTGGCCATGTCCAGTCCCAAAATGTCCTTTCATGTGTGAAGTCATTATCACACAGGATAAATGATATCTTTTCTATATTATTATAAAGACAGGTATCAAAGGCTGAGCTTTAATGAACATGGCCAACAGTAGACTGTCAGCTTAGTCTATTAGAGCTTGATCTGCTAGCATTATGACCAGGAAACTGAAATGTGATGCCCACATGTTCTGTATAACTCCACATTTGTCTTTATATTATACTTGTTAGTCACATAGACACATTAGACCACATGTTAAGGCATCAGAAGTCACAGTCAGAAGGTTACGGATTAAGCATCAGGGCTAAATTATGAGTGACAGAAAAAGCACTGCTGAGGCTTGAGAACAGGCTATGATCTTAACTGTAATAGAGACAGTTTTAATTATCTGATGATGTTTGGTGATCAACCTGATGAGCGACCCATTGATGCAGCCTGACAACTCAAAGACCACAATTCTCAACAACTCAAATATCACTGTTAAGGTTTGGGATATGATTGTTCATCTCTGCTCTGCACAGCTTGATGTGATAACAGCTTTAAGAGTTACAAAAGCCTCTTTGAGAGGATGAGGGGATATGATCCAGTTTGTTGCTGTTTTCTTCTGTGCTGGTTCCTTTACCACCATTCTGTCTGTTATATCACTCTGTCTATAATATCTATCTCTGCTTCATAATATCTCTCACCAACCAATGTAGCAATATTTGTTATTAACTCAAATTTGATTATGTGACCAGTATCACTGCTACTTCAGCTATGTTGACCTCTGACTAGGCAGGTTAAATATCACAACACTGCATTGACCATGCACTGGTGCACACACCAGTGACGCCAGTAATCTACACTTTGTTTGCTACAGCTCAGTGTGCAGAACTGTGCTCTCGCAAATAAACTGTGAACTGGCACAATTATACTCTTCCACTTTACTGTTTATGGAGGATGAGTTAGCTAGCTTGCTAACCGCACCAAAATGTTCTGGTCCAGCCTCAGTCACATCTTAGAAACTATAAATGTCAACTGTGACTGCAGCTTTAAAGGCAAAGCATCAAAAAACTATTTGTTTAATTATATAGGAAGGAGAGTAATAAATCATGACTGTCCTGGTGCATAAAACCAAACAAATATTGTAAGTGGAAATATGAAGAAGAACAATGCAGGAAATGGCAAAATGGCTAAATATCGGTTTACTTATGGTACAAATAATATGTTAATAAATGTATCATTAAGATAGGATGGGGCATTAATAAAGGCTTAAAAAGAAGTAAGATGCAATTCTTCACACTTCTACTTTAACAAGTAGTTCAACACAAGATAGTGATTTGAGAGAGTGTGGATGGCTGAGACGACTGATAAAGCTTTAGATGTACATAATCATAAATAGAAAATGTGGAAATTTCTATAGGAATGCACAGACCAAGCAAAGTAAGAATATAATTCATTGTGTTCAAAAACAACCAAAATTCCCCTTTTTCCACATTGTTGTGCTTTTTGCAGACACCTAGCAGAAAACTTGATGGTTTTTCAAGCAAGTGAAATCCTATGGATACTTTCCATTCGATGTGTATGTTTCTCCTTATATGACAACAGCATGCTTTATGGAGTTTTAAAAGACATTGTCTAAATGCCCACTATGCCCCTATGCCACTATGTCCTTTGTCAATGCAAATAGCAAACATTTACTCAATTATCTCACTATGTCATTGCTTCAGGACATATCACTGAGCTGAATGTGGTATTTTTAGTTGTTCTGCAAAGGAACTAACATTTGTCCCAAATGGCATCTTTTAGTCTTCTCTTACCTCTGCCGATATTGCGGCCCATTAGCTTGTGGTGTTTTCCATAATGTGGAATACCCCCTAATTAACCTGCAATACTATAGTCTTTTTTACAGGAAGACTTAGTTGTTCTCCAAATGTTTGTCTGCAATTAGAGATACTCTAACATCCACTATATGTTTACTAGGGCAGAGTAAGCAGAAAACCACAATACATAATTTCACTTTTTGTTGTTCCTCATGAGAAATGGCTGCTCACATAGCCATCAGAAACTGAAAAGCCTTACCTATTGCACACCTATTGGTGAGTGGAGAAAAAGGAGCTTTTACCACCCACTCACAACACTCAATAAACTTCCCACTGAAACAGAGACTGGATTTCTGTGGTCAGTTTAGCAATGTTGTTTTACTGGCAGCACACAGTGAATATATTCAGAGGAGTGACAGTGATACAGATAGAAGATTGTGTAACTGTATCTAGAGTGTAGAGCTGCAGACTTGGCTGCTCATCGTATCCCTTCAGGGCAGAGGTGATATGTTGTTTATCCAATCCTGCTGGCCAGTGAAGCTTAGCCCATTCAGCCAGGTCTCATGAGTAAAATGTCTTCATAACCATACAATATTCATTAGTCACCGGTCCACTGCTTTAACTATATTTATTCACATGTTTATTCAACTTTACTTATATGTACTATATATTTAGACTGCATTGTAGACATTTACATAGCATTACCTTTGTAGGACTGCCACTTTTTATTTTCACTTGATCACTGGATCACCCCAGAAATAACCAGGGTTACAATAATGATCTAAATGTAAATATTGTGGCATTGGCATAGAGCAAGATGCAGGAAACATAGCACTTTTATTGAACCTTGCAGCAGTGGTGAAACTGCCGCACAGTGTTGTTTTAACGGCAGTTCACTATTAGTCATACACTCTGAGTTCTTGGTTAGGAACACAGCCCACTAACCAGCCCCATGGCCATGGTCCGGTACAACAAAGCACATTAAACACACACACACACACACATATATATATATATATATATATATATATATATATATAT
>CM067481.1:25640338-25785852 GCA_034552555.1 Semaprochilodus insignis | reverse complement strand
TATATATAAAACTATATATATAACTAAATATATATATATATATTTATGTTTATGCTATAATGATCCAAGGTTGCATGAGCCAGTAGCAGGATGCTACAATATATTCAGCTACACCCAAACTCCAGCAGCACTGCTGGATCTGATCCACTCGTACCAGCACAACACACACTTACATGCCACTATCACATCGTGTCACTGCAGTGCAGTTCCTGACCATTGAAGAACAGGGTAAGAGGGAGTTAGCAAAGTATGCAGTGAATCAGATGGACTACAAGCTGCAGTGGAGCTGATTTAATAGGCAGTGAGTATAGATTCAAATAGGTGTACCTAATGAAGTGGTCAGTGGGCCCCCCCATTCTCTAACACTTGTCAAGCCAACTACTGGATAACATCTTACACTTGGAGGTTTAAGTAAGTTTAAAAAACAAAAAGTAAGTTTTGAAAACACAAAAAGTTCTTATAAATGTTTACAGTAACCATTATTCAAGAGTAAATCTATAGATCAGGCAATGGATGTTCAGTTGTTTTCATATTGCTTAATTTAAACTCTGTCCATTTTTTGGAGTATTGGGACTTTATGGTCATTTATATGCCTTTATGAAATAAAAGATTTATACTTTGCTTTGGTGACTGGTGTGCAAATATCAGCATGGTAAGTGGTTTGTGTTCTGTGGCTTCAGTCTTTGAGGTGATTCTGGCTAGAGGTTCACGGCTGAATTATAATAGTAAGTAAATTTGCAATTACACTGAAACCACAGTTTTAACAAGTAAGAAGTCTTGCTTTGAGTAGGTGAAGCCTTAATTGGACTCCTTCTCATACATGCATACGCATCTAAATTTAATGGAAGTGTCTGCCCCTTACACTCACTCACACAAGCATTCTGCCCTTCTGAAGACAATTAATTAAATGAAAGTGAAAAAAGTAGTTACTATATATATCAGTGGTCACAGGACGCTGCCCACAGGATGCTGTTGGCTGGATGTTTCTGGTTGGTGGACTATTCTCATGCTGCAGTGTTGATAAAACGGACAATGTGTGTGTGTATATATGTATATATATAGTAAGTGTTTCCAGAATTGTGACTGATTCTTATTGCATAGTACTTCTAAGGGATCTGTGAGGTTCCTCAAACTGTTCCTTCAGTGAGTTTCTTATTCCAGTAGCAGATGTCCGCAGGTCAGTGGTGAGCATTCCACCGTACAGCGAGTGGATTAACCCACTGAGCAATCTGAGACGCGGGCTTTGTACTGTGTGACAACGTTGTCAGGCAGCGTGACAGTTTCTCTAGACGGAACAGTGTGCTGCTGAAAGATTGCTCTGGATAGATTTATTGCGGCGCTGTGAGAGTTCAGTGGGAGAAAATTGCCTAAATATTAACATGCGTAAGCACAGAAGCTTTGCTGCATAAATTTCTAAAAGAGGCTGTAGAGAGGAATAAGACAGAAAACAAATCCAGTAGAAAACAGAATACAACCATAAAGTATCTTACTTTTGCAGAACTTCAGCTTACAGTTAGAGTTAAGAGGGCTTTTCCTCCTCTCATAGTTAATATTTGCAGTGTGTTTATTATGGTGCTTAATGCACTGCATTGTTCTGCCCTGCAACATGCTTTCAGTCTGGTGGTGAACGGGTTACCGAATGGCCCCTGGTTTTAAATAGAGCAGTTTACTTCTCTGTATCTGTTGAGATGGAGTGAAGTATTTAATTAAACTAACTGATCTCCTCATGCTCTAAAAATCAACTAGCCAGTGTCGTATTTCATCCCAATCTAATTACATTCAGCATCTCCAGTTGCTAGTCATGCCAGTTTGTACTTCTTGTTGGACATGTGGGAAAATGATCTTCATGTACTGATTTCTATAGCAAGATTTTTTGTTTGGTTTAGTTTGCTTTGGTGTCTTTGGTCTTACAACTTTAGTCCTCTTTCATTCCTTATTTGATAGATGTGAGTTTGTTAAAGAAGCCGTGCATCTTGATTGACTTAAATTTATAGTATCATCATCTGTGGAATTATCAGGATAAACCATCTCAGTGTGATCCAGACTAGTTATGATCACTCTATATCTTGAATTTACTTATCATATAGTTACCAACTGGGCCAGCTCTTTTCTCATTACTATTCATTACTACTACTACCAATATTTTGGTTTCGAACTAAATAGCATTGTTAGCTCTCAGGGAACCAGAGATACGGACCCCAGAATCTCACAAATTTGTATCTGACTTAAGTAAACCGTAAGCAACTTGGCAAAAATGTCCACCGGAAATACAGATTCCAAAATCACCAGGCTCCTCGCTTGGTGTGTTCTCTGAAGTGTCCATGTTGTTAATGCCATGGAATGCCACAATCAGGTGATCACCGACTAGTCAACATCAAGCGTAAAGTGTCATCACAGAGCTGTATGGTGAACTAATTGACTCGTGTTAACCTGTCGTGTTAGTACAACCAATTTTCAGGCAGCCCCAGTATACATCATCCAGCTCAGTGTGCTGAACTGGGCCTGGTCTTTAGTGGAGGAGACGTCCTGTCAAATCAACTGATGGGCAAAATCAGACAAGTCTCCTTCTTCTGAATAAGCTTTTTTACTCTTGACTGGAGAGTAGATTTTTTGTTTGTTTGTTTGTTGTTAATTTGCTTTGGCAGGCTTGAAATCCCTACATTGTGTTCTTTTTATACGCTGTTGTATGTGTGTAGTTAGTTGGTGAAGTTATACATTATACATTTTTGAAGTAACTAAAGATCAGAATTAAAGAGAACAAAAGCATGATAAATTACATAACATAAATAGTTCTTGACATTACCTTCAGGATTATCAGCCCAAGGTAATGTGTGTGTGTGTGGGGGGGGGGGGTGCACGTGTGTGTACATGATGGTTTCCACGAATACCATCTCAGGTTCTCTGTTCATTGGTGAGCCCCCTCTTACTCTCGGTAGTGGCNCATTACCTTCAGGATTATCAGCCCAAGGCTAATGTGTGTGTGTGTGTGGGGGGGGGGGTGTGCACGTGTGTGTACATGATGGTTTCCACGAATACCATCTCAGGTTCTCTGTTCATTGGTGAGCCCCCTCTTACTCTCGGTAGTGGCTCTGCCCCCTTGACTCTACTTGGATTAGCCAGTTGAAATGGACATATAGCCATTCAGCTGCTCAGGACTAACTTGCTCAGTGGTGCTTTTTATATTGGTCACTTTGGAGGCCTTTGGAGAGTATCCAGTGTTTATGGTATGTACCTGTATATGCATGAATTAGTGTATTAATTAGTGCTCTATAGGAATACTATTCTGTGTGATCCTGTATGCATTCATAAACAGATGGTATTTGAAGTGTTATACTGGTAGAAGATGTGCATAGATATAGAATTTTTTGTGTGTATTTAAGAAGGATGCTTTCCCTGCAGTGGTTTAGATATTTTACTTTATTGTGGATTTTGAGTAACTGAATTAGTGAATGTTTATTAATGAATATGTTTATAGTGCGTGTATGTGACAAGTGTGCTCTGAATAATTTACTTTCGGCCTAAAAAAGTTAACCATTGTTTAGACTGCAGTGACCTAAGCCTTGACACAATAAATGTGCCTGTGCATGAATTTGCATGACAGTCAACAGTTTGTTTAGAAAGACAAGTTTAGGCATTGTGTTATTCCAACATTCCAATGACACACGCTTCCCTTTTACTTTTCTCATGGTAATTATCCATTAGAACTGATAACCACTGTTAAATTATACCTGTTGAACCACTTTGTGATGCAAATTGGTTGGTTTGAGCTTTTGAATAATTGGGTAGGTGCTTTTGTCATTTTTTGAACTAGTTAAGACATTTAAAAGAAAGACAATAAAGAAACAAACCTTTCTAGATCGCTTTCCTCAGTTCTTAGACACGGATCTGTATCCACAGCTAATTGGCCAATCGTGCCCCTCTTGTTAAATTATTAAGAGCTTGTATTTGTCGAGCCAGCTATGACATCATCAGCCTTTTGTAGTCATGTTGACATCCGATCGGGATAATATCAGTGCAGTGTTACTGGATACTCGTGGTTCTATTGTAACTGGGTTTTTCGCTGGTGAAATGCCTGTCTCATCAGGGTGATAAACATCTCCAAAAACTTTCCATCATGAAAGACTGAATGTAAAAACATCATAAATGCAGTGAAAATGATAAAAAATAATACACTGAGTGTAAAGGTTTAGGTTATACACTGACAAATAAGGTTTTTCATGTTTTTTTCAGTGAGAGAATTAAGTACAAGTTATTGAGTTAATTCTGAATTGATAAAATAAATGGAAAGTCAAAGAAAGGAAGTTCTGTAGTTAAAATGTAGTTAAATAACTGATTAAAAGATACAGAGAAAATGGGACTCCTAGGAAAAGTGCAAGACCACCAAAACAGTCTTTTTTTATTTGTTTATTTAGTTATTAAGGTGTCAGTTTCATTTTCTGTGGAATATGTTTTCTGCCTTGAAAAAAATAATAACTTAAACTTACTTAAAAGGTCGTTTTGACTGGAAATTAAAGGGGACCTATTATACCTTTCAGCTTTTTTTTCTTTTCTTTAGTATGTTATGTGGCTTTTTGTGCATGTAAACAATCTGTTGCATAGCCCAAAGTGCACACCAGAGGGATAAATGCTCTCCCACAGAAACCACTTTTCTCAACTACCTGAAACGCCTTGCTGGAATTCCAGCCCTTTTCTGTTACAAGGTGATGTCATCTTGTAACATAGTCCTTATTGCCCTCCTATGAGCAATATTGGCACACCCTCACACAACACACAATGCGCTAAAAATCTGTTCAAGTAGACCCCAAAAATAAAATTACGAACTTTGAAAATGAGCATAAATAGGTCCCTTTTAAAGGCTTAAATAAACAAGTCTGTGTTTCCTCCGTAGTTTAAATCTACACTGAAATGTTGCTTTTACTTTTGTAAAGATTTAAAAGTTCTGAAAGTGTTTTGTATGTTATGAATATCCTTATAGATTGTCTAGATTTCATATTAACATGCTAATGTGGGTGTAAATGGTCACACTCAATTGTCATATATGCTTAATATAAAAGGTAATTATAGTTCAGGTATTTGCATCTGCATCAGGTGATAAAAGCATGTGGACACGTGGTCACAATAGTGATTGGTGAAGTAACAAAGTGGCTCACATTTCCTCTTGATAATTTTAACTATGAAACAAAGTTTTCTTCCATATAGCTTGTGAGGAGTTTAGTGATTCCTAACATAGTCCTCAATGCCCCCTACTTAAACACAGTATCAGTATCAGTGACGGGGATACCGATACATGTGATCAACACCACAAAACAATATCACCAGTAGACAGATCAGTAGTGTGCAATGATGAGAAGCAGTAAAAATGCTCTGAGCATAAGCTAATGGCTTTAAAGGGTGATCTCAGACCTAGGCATGGCACTGTACCTTCACTTTGGGTACATGTCTCAGCACTCAGCTGCATCCCTATCAAAGTGATGTCCTTATTTTTTCGGAGAATATAATAACTGGATGGTTTTCCTTTACCAAACTGTCCTTAAAACACCTGAAAGGTTTGAATAGTGATGAGTGCTGCCATTGCAAAACTTGGATACGATGCATTGGTCATGGAATTATTCCCAAGGTAGCACTTTTATCAGTTGTCCCTGAAAAGCTAAAGGTCCAGTAAGGTTTCATTGCCAGTGTACAAATGAATAAGTTAATTTATAAAGGCATAAAATTAAATATAGTTATTCATGTTTTCTGCCTTGCGACTACATTTCTCATCCACTTTGAAGTATTAATGCATACTGTCTGTATGCCGTACACTGTTAATATGCTGTAACTCTGGGACGTGGGCTGAAAATATTCAATGTTCCTAAACTATTCTATTAAATACAGTCCAAATAAGGTACTGAATTCACACTCAATTCAACTCTTCCCAGAAGCATTGAGGGTAAAATAGAATGAAAGTGTATGTACTAATGCAGAAGTGCTAGTCATAATGCTTCTCATCACCTGTATTTAAAATCTTGTCTTGAATTTCAGAGCAGGAAAAGGGGTGTTTTCAGCCATGAAGCTCGGAAAGGTACGCAGCTCCAAAGACGACCACAAGAAAGGAGGTAAGTATCTGCATGTAGGACTGAACTTTGGGCGTCTTTCCTAAAATCCAGCAAATATTTTTCACTCTTGTTTACTCAAAATTGCACAAAGGAAACCAGAAACACAGTATATTGCTCACACTATATCCCATCCCTAGACATAACATTTGCCTTTTTCCCATCAATTGAAGAGAAAGATTATGTCAGCAGTTTTCCATTGTACCAACAGTGCTCAGGGCAGTGGCATAGAAAAATAATCCCATTTGGGTTTTATAGGCAGAGGAATACTGAGCATCAGCTGGGATTTATGCCTGCCATGATATGGCAAAATAACAGGAGCAATAATGAGTTAAATGGTCTGGTATCCCTCCTGCTCTGTGTTTTTCTTGTGCATCTTGTAAATGTTATAGTGTTAAATGCTAGAGTGTTAATAAGGCATTGAAATTCTGCAAAGTCTCCCTTCTGATTACTTTTCTCTTTGTATGTAGACGACCCTGCCATCTTGGAAACGGAGGATCTTGATCGTAAAGCCATGCGTCTAGGGGGCGGGCTTGACCCTGATACAATCTCCCTGGCCTCCGTCACTGCAGTGACCACTAATGTGTCTAATAAGAGGTTAGTATCCACTCTCACAATTCATATCTGATCTACACTGCTTGTCCAAAAGTATCCAGACGCCTCCTTAATATGATCTACACTGCATGTCCAAAAGTATTCAGACGCCCCCTTAATATGATCTACACTGCATGTCCAAAAGTATTCAGACGCCCCAATAATATGATCTACACTGCATGTGCAAAAGTATCCAGATACCACTTAATCTGATCTACAGTCTATGTCCAAAAGTATCCAGACACGCCCTTAATCTGATCTACACTGTATGTCCAAAGGTATCCAGACACCCCCTTTATCTGATCTACACTGTATTTCCAAACGTATCCAGAGGGCCCCTTAAATTTGATGTACACCATATGTCTAAAAGTGCTCCAGACACCCTTTAATCTGTTCTACACTGTATGTCCAAAAGTATCCAGACACTGCTTTATCTGGTCTACACAGTATGTCCAAAAGTATCCAGACACCCCTTTAATCTGATCTACACTGTATGTCCAAAAGTATCCAGTCGCCCCTTCAGATACTTCCAAGTACTCTTCCACAAAACAAAATCATTGCTAATAGAATGGGTTAGGGTTAGGGTTAGTGCCATGCATCAGCTAGAGGAGTATTAAGCATTCCCAGCACTTTAAGCAGTGTTCTCTGGAGTGAAAAGGCTCCATCCAGTACCTTTGGAATGAGTTGGAATGGTATTTGTGTTCCTGAACTAGTCATGCAACATGAGTACCTGACCTCACTAATGCTCTGGCTGAATGCAATCAAATCCTCATAGCAATGTTCCAACATGTAGTGTAAAGCCTTCCCAGAAAAGTAGAGGTTGTTACAACAGCAAAGGGGGACCACCTCCTTCTTAATACACTTGATTTCTGAAGAAACGTTGCATGAACAGGTGTCTACAGACTTTTGGAGACATATCTTATGCATATGCTTTTAAAACTTTGTTATTCAAAGGACAAGTTTACTGTTACCTCCTTTAATGTTTTCCAGATCAAAGCCTGATATTAAGATGGAGCCTAGTGCAGGAAGACCTGTGGATTACCAGGTATGATAAAGTAGAAGTGAGGAACGGAGAACAGAGCCAAGTTACTTTAACTTTGATGCAGTTGGAAATCTTAAATGTTGTAGGTTCTGCATAATATTCAGGGGCTGAATTGTACCAGCCAGTACTGTACTATTGCAGATCATCCAGGCTTTGGATTGTCAATCCCTTAAATTGACCATGATATGAGAACATCACCTTGCCTTTGTTTACTGCAGTGTTCACACAGAGCTCTCTCAAATGAGCCCTGAGACACTACATTAACCCAGCCCTTTGATGTTTACAGGCGAATTGCGCTCAGCAGGGTGTCTGTGTTCTATACCCTCAGAAAAACCCATTCATTCTGATGCAGCTGCAGAGCAGAATTTTAACATGGCTTTCATGTGTGTTTGTACTGTAAACAGGAGGCTCCTTCTTTCTTCTCTTGCTTGTTGTAGTGTTTGAACATCCTTTGGAGCATAATTTAAGAGAGAGGTTTGTGAGTGTTTTTATTGGCTTTGCCAAGAACGTGAGAGTAGTAGCATGAACGAGAAGCAGAATGAATGAACTGTCCCAGTCAATGGCCCAGATAATAATGTAATTTTGCATACTGACAAAAAACATAAATCAACCTTTGAGAGAAAGAGTCTTTCTCTTTTTGCCTGCTGGGAACATTAGTTTCATTTCCTTCTGAAATCTGACGTTCATTCACAGTTTAGCAAAACCTTTAGCACAAAGCAACTAAACCTACTGAGCTAGATTATAAATAATTTGAGAGATTATCTGTTTGTTCTACACCATCATCAGACAGAATATGTAAAGAAACAACTGAATAAATAATGAATGCATAGCGCATCCAATTATCAGATCAGTGGATCAAAAATGGGTTCTGTCCACAGTTGTGGGTAATATACATTTTAATAATCCCTATTATTAAATATGTGATTTGCCCTGCAGATTAGTGTCACAATCATCGAGGCTCGCCAGCTGGTGGGCTTGAACATGGATCCTGTGGTGTGTGTTGAGATCGGAGAAGAGAAGAAGTACACGTCCATGAAGGAATCAACAAACTGTCCTTACTACAATGAGGTGAGCAATCCGTACTATGCCTTTAATGACAGCTTCAGTGGAGCATCTCTTCTTTAATGAGAAATCCTCATATATATGATTTGCTATACTGTATGTTTGGTTCACCAAAAATCCTTTTAATGAATAGTTATTTAAAACAATACAGCATTTATTAAGCACAGGACGTCTACTGTAGGTGTGTTATGAGTAGAAAGCTACGTTTCCATCCAAAGGAATTTTTCAACTATGGAAACCAAAATTGTCATATTTTAGGAATGTTGACAAAACCTTTTCTTTTTTTAAGTTTATCACTTCCTGAAATTGGAAAATATTTCACTTTTGGTTTGGTGTTTTGGTGTCTTATGACAGTGCCACATTCCAATGCTGCCTGCAAGTCATGTCGGAAATCGTATTTACAAGATGAGCCACATGAATACCGCCACAATGTCACTACATCATGCACTCATGAAAACATTAATATAATAATTGGATAGAAACAATATTTACCTAATAAGTATATTCTGCTTGTCATTATATTGCAGTAGGGCAACATAAAAGGACTGTTTAATGAAAATAAAACAGTGTGTCTGCCTTGTTTCCAATTAAAACCACTTGAACACAAATCACGTCATATTCATAACCTTCAAAGTCGTAAGTATGAACTTCAGAGGAGGACTTGGGCAGCAAAAGTCACTGAGCCCCTCAGTACCATAGCAGTCATCACAGAAAAAGAAAGATAAACATGGCTAATGTCTTTTCTGTCCTAAGAGGAAACCTTTACCCATAGTAACTCTTTTGGCACTTGACTTTGACATGTCTGCTTGAGCGTAATGAAGATGAGCCTACGAATGCAGTTTGAGAAGTTTTAGAGATGTATTTACTGAAAAGAGTTGGGAGACTGTTGACTTCTAGTGTTTGGACACCAAATATGTGTTGGTTGATTGAGAAAGCCTGGGTTAAGTAGAAAAACTGTAAATTAGATTTTTTTGCAGAACCCCGTTGTAAATTGTGTGACCATATTACTGTAACTAGTTGTAGTGTGTTGAATATCATGGAGAAAAAAAAGTGTTGTTATGGTATAATATAGACAGATGATGTAATATGTATGTATGTAATATCAGTTTTATGTTTAATGTGCCTTGCATTGGTCCACATTAGGTGCTGAAGAGATCCCTGTACTTCCTGTGCAGATAGCCCTGTTATTCTGACTTCATTATGTAGTCCTGAAGGAGGGCTACAATAAAATCTAGCTTCACAAACGGCTCCCCAGGATAGCCCTTTGTTTCAGCCTCAGCGACTGATTAAAAATGAAGACGACCCTGTCAAGGAACGTTAAAGTGCCAGCCTCAGTTTTCCCTGCTGACATTCAGGATTGACTCCTTTCATTTACTTGTCCTTCTTCCATACAGTTTCTTGGATCTTAGTTCAGTTGTTTCTAATGTTTCTCTTCTTTTTCCTTCTGAGCCTGTTTTCAGCTTCCTAAACTCCAGCTCTCCTACAGGCAGTCCATTAGCAGATTCACTGGAGATAGAGCCTCTACTTACAGTTAATGTTTTATGAGTACACAGTTTGATTACATTAAAATAATTATTTTTACTTATACAGTTTCATTATTTCCATTATTTCCAAGATCATGCTACTACACAGTACTACACAATCTGGCCAAATGTCTGTTTACAACTAACCATCACACTTCTATGAGCTTGTTGTATAACCCATGCCAAAACTGTGGGCATTAATATTCAGTTGTCCCCCTTTTGCAGCTATAACAGCTTTCTCTCTTCTAGGAAGGCTTTCCACAAGATTTTGGAGTGTGTTTGTGAATATTTGTGCCCGTACAGTCAAAAGACCTTTTGCAAGAACAAGCACTAAAGTTGGATGAGAGAGCTTACAGTCCATGTTCCAAGACCATGGGGCACAGTCATACTAGAACAGGACAGGGCCTTCCCCAAACTGTTGCCACAAATTTGGAGCCACATAATTACATAAAAGTCATTGTAGGCTGTACCCATTACTGGAACCAAGAGGTCAAGCCCAAACCATGAAAAATAGCCCCAGATTATTTTCTGTCCTCTGCCAAATTGTACTGTTGGTAGTTTACCAAATCCAGAATTCATTGCTTCACTGCTTCAGAGTCCAGTGATCTTAGGCTTGTGTGTAGCTGCTCAGGAATGCAAACCCTTTTCATGAAACCTGACGGTTCTTGTGCATCTAGCCGAGCATAATTTTCACAAACATATGACTTATGACGGTGGCAAACCATTGCCCTCTTCGGTATGACCAATTCTATTGGCAGTGTTTGTCTATGGAGATTGCATGGCAATATCTTTGCTGTTCTACACCTGGTGTGGCGGAAATACTTGATATTCAATAACTGGGAGGTGTGTCCACATACTTATGGCCGTATGGTGTAATTCTCATATGGAGTTTTATTAGCATAAATATTCATTGTGCTCATAAGGGTTAGCTCTGTTCACTTATCAGCTGCTGTATTCTTGTGCTGCTTTTAAAATCATACATAGGTTCATTTAGATAATGATGCCTTGTTTCATTTTGTACTGCTGTTGGGTGAGTAACGGTGCATTTTTATCCCTCTCCTAGTACTTTGTCTTCGACTTCCATGTTCCGCCAGATGTCATGTTTGACAAGATCCTGAAGCTGTCAGTGAGTACACTCTGTTCCTTTTATTGTAAAAACATGACATGAGTAAAGAACTCTCAAAAAGTCCCACTCCCACTTAACAGCGCTTTCCAGAAACATAAAAAATCTCTGTCAGCAGGCGAACATCTAAAACATAAGCATAGCATATTACCTCTGTTCAGTGGCAGCTCTCCAGTTGTGGTGTGTTTGTCTTGCAGGTAATTCATTCTAAAAATCTGCTGCGGAGTGGCACACTGGTCGGCAACTTTAAACTAGATGTGGGAACCGTCTACTCACAACCAGGTGAGTGACCACTGAAAGGACAAGGGCCCAAATTACTGTATAGATAGTTTACTTGTGTTCTGGTGATAAACAGATCATCTCTTAACCCTCACAAAAGTAATAACTCCTAACATCTAAGGTTTCAGCTCATTGTTTAACTGATATGTCACTGTTGAATTGTTACAGAGCATCAGTTTTACCACAAATGGGCCATGCTGTCTGACCCTGATGACATCACAGCAGGGTGCAAAGGCTACATAAAATGTGACATAGCAGTAGTGGGCAAAGGTGACAACATCAAGACTCCGCACAAAGCCAATGAGACAGATGAAGATGACATAGAAGGGTAAAAAAACAGATTTTATACTGAACTTGAAATGTTTTTGTTTTTTATATCACATATTACATAATATTCTGCCTCACTGAAGGACGTTACTTGAGCTTACATAACTTCAGCATAATCAGCTGTGCGCTAAATATGAGCTGAATATTACCATAATTATTATATGCCCATAACGCCCCAGATTCAATGAAATGCCTTTCATCTTCTCCTTTTGATGCCTTCAGCAATCTTCTGTTGCCTGAGGGTGTTCCGTCAGAGAGGCAGTGGGCTCGCTTCTATGTGAAGATCTACCGAGCAGAGGGCCTCCCCAAAATGAACACCAGCATCATGGCCAACGTGAAGAAAGCTTTCATTGGCGAGAACAGGGACCTAGTGGACCCCTACGTTCAAGTGCAGTTTGCAGGCCAGAAAGTAAGACGACTCTGTACATTGATTCTCAGTGTGTACTTTAATAGTTTCCCTGCAGCTAATTTGCTAGTGCGCTCCATGCTAATTACCCCTGACATCGCTTTCACAATGAATTACACTTCCTCTGTGTGGTAGCTAATTGCCAAACGGTAATTTCTTTTTCCTATTAAACTACTAACCTCCTCCTGCGTAAACAGGGGAAGACGTCAGTTCAGAAAAGCAGCTATGAGCCCATTTGGAATGAGCAGATCATCTTTACTGAGATGTTCCCACCCCTCTGTAAACGCATGAAAGTTCAAATCCGAGATTCTGACAAAGTCAATGACGTCGCCATAGGAACTCATTTCATCGACCTACGCAAGATTTCAAATGATGGAGACAAAGGTACAAAAAATGCAAACACAATACAAAATTCAATACTTTTCCAATGTAAAAACAATTTGTGGCTTTATTAGAGGTGAGTAGAGTGGCCTAAATTCATACTCATGGAAAAGCATTTCTCTCGATTTGTTCTTGGGAAAGGTCCTAAGAAAAACCTTTAAACCACAGAATTGTCCACACCTCTGTGCTCTTTAGTGTGCATAGATTCTGTTCTTAAATAAGAATAAGAAAACATTAGCAAATATCAGAATCTTCATGAGAACTGTATAAGTAGCTTTTAAAAAGAAATTTGTTCCTAGGAATAGCTGGTAAACATTCTTAGTTCATATATATGAACACTGTGATCGCACATATTTGATGAGCATGATGGAATAAAATGAAAACAGTACACTACTCCAGCTTTCCTTAAAGATGGCCAAACACATTTTTCAGTATTAGTTTTGCTATTAATAACAGTGCTATTTAACTATAATAACATATACAGTAAATGCAACAAAAAGACACACCTACAACAAATAGACACACCCACTGAAAAGCAGATTTGGGCTCCAGAGTTCACTTGAAACTTTACTCTCAGATTTGCCATTTAAACTCACATCTTTCCAACCCTAAACCTTTTGCCTGCCTGGCTGCTCTATGTTCAGGGTTCTTGCCCACTCTGGGGCCAGCCTGGGTAAACATGTATGGCTCCACACGTAACTACACCCTAATGGATGAACACCAGGACCTGAACGAGGGGCTGGGAGAGGGTGTGTCTTTCAGGGCCCGCCTCCTCATTAGCGTTGCTGTGGAGATCTTGGACACCACCTCTGTAGAAATAATGAGCTCCACTGAGGTGCAGATGGAGCCAGTCTCTAACATTTCAGAGGTAAGGCACCATTTACTGTGGGTAGCTTGAGAATCACACAGAAATTGAAAGTCTTCCCGTAAGTGACTTGAATTTTTTACATTTTACACTCTTCCTAACTGGACAAGTTCACTTTTCAGTACACTGCCTATAAGTTGCTCATAATAACACACTTAACCTAGCATTGATTTTGACTGTTCAAACATTCCCTTATCACACAGAAACGATAATAAAATAGAAAACATTATTAAGCCATAAGAATATTATAACACTCTGTTAAGACAATGCTAGCATAATTCAGTAGTTTTGACTTTTTGCCTTGCATGTTTTAGTATGTAATGTGTATGTGTAGTTACAACACATGATGAAGAACATTTAGCATTAGTAAATTCTATGCAAATACATTATTATTGTTTTTGCGGATTTGCTGTTATGTATTTGGCAAAATAATTAAGTAAAATGAATAAAAGATTTAATTCTCACTTTCAGAGCTCATTTGGGACACACTTGCTTACCAAGCCCACATAAATACATGGGATTGGTTGGTTTGTAATCCATAAGTACAGAGCTCATAGCCGAAGTCTGCCTTTTAGCAGATGTTAACTGGCCGATAGGGAAATCTCGTCAGTATTGGGTTCTCAGTCTTAGAATCACTCTGGACGCTGCTAAATCTCATTGCTTCTGGGTTGCACATAGCTTATGGAGTCTTAAATATTGATCTCCTTGCCAGAGGTCAGTACTGGTTGTTAGGCAGGATCCTGAGGCATGCCTGTGCAGAGGTACATGAAGCTAACAGTAGAAATTTGCAGTCAAGGTTTAATCTATTCATGTACACTATTTAAGGACTAGAGACATACCTTAGTATGGCTAGAACATACATATTTGACTTTGCTACAGTTACCAAAATATATGTAAAGGAAAATACAGATATTTGTTTCTAAACATATTATACATATTAGAAAATATTTAAAAATATGTGACAAAACTGTGAGCTATGTAGTAATGAAATGTGGAGTTAGACGATTTATTTTTGTTTTCATTAAGTTTGTGTTCAGAATTTTGGTTGGGCCTGAAATCATGGCTTGATGATGCACTGGAGCCAAACTCAGCATGAGCCCTCCCCATTAACATTAGTGTTATAAAAACTAGAGTGCATTAGCATCAGCTAGGCCAACCCATTTTTCATGATTTTGAAATCAATTTAATATACGTATGTTCAAATTTGGCCGGGCAGTTAATAACACATTTTTCTGTAACACTTTACTGAATAGTACTGATCATAATGCTTCATGACATCTACAAAAGCTTGTCATAACAACTGACGTCAGCAAAGGTTTTTAATTGCTTATTCTATTATTATTATTATTATTAAGTGTCATCTGTCAAGACGGCTACCTTAGCTAACTTTGAACAAAATTGGCAAATGTAACCTGTAATAAGTTTTTTATGAACCTTTATATGTCAGTTGCCATGGCAAGCACAAGTAGATGCCATGTAACCTTATGAACAGTATTCTGCACTAAAGTGTTACCCATTTTCCTGTGTTATTAACTCAGAAATCGATTACTGCTTTACACAGAATTCACTAGAACAATGGAGATTAAAAAAACTTTTTAAATTTAATTCTCTAGTTCCAGTTCATCCACATTTGACTTAATTTAGCAATCTTTTTGGTCCTGATCATGTAAGTACCATATAGACCTATTTGATTTTATTTATTGAGGATGCACAATGTTTTCATATACAGCTGACCTTTACAGTGAACATATTATGTGTTTATTTTTAAGTAATATAGTAGAACAAAATTCAGAGTGGCAAGAGAGTGAGAATATAACTTTGAGAAAAAGATCAGAGAAATCAGAACTTTGTTCCAGAGTAGCCCCCCTAAGACTTCACTATGGTGCTGTGCTTTTGTTATCTCAGCCAGAAATTCATTCAGATTCAGCTCAGGGTGACAAGCATCCTAGTGTTCTATGAGAGTGGTTTAGAATGGCTAATGACTGAAGTTCAGAGCAAACTTGAACATGAATCCAAGGTCAAAAAACAGAAGTCTGCAGAGGAATGCATTCAGGGACATGTGGCTGGTGTAGCTGTTATTCTGGCAGACTTCTACATAATGCAACAAACCGCTTTGGAAGCAGAAAAGTTAGGAAGCTTTAAAGGTTGCAACCAATATCCCACCACTGAGAACCTTGCCGGAATCCTGTTTAAGATCCTGTTTACGCTTGTTGTGTTTTTCATCAGAGTGCAACTGGGAAAATGGAGGAGTTTTTCCTTTTTGGATCATTCCTAGAGGCCACTATGGTAGACAGGAAGATTGGCGATAAACCAATCAACTTTGAAGTCACTATCGGTGTGTATTCAAGAAAAAGACCAGGATAAAGCAATACACCCAGTCGTTTTGATCTGAATAACTTTTTCCAGTGATGCCTCTACTTTCCTAGGCAACTATGGTAACCAGATAGATGGAGTGAGTAAGCCAGTGGCGGGGAAGAAGAAGAAAAAGGAAGGTGGAGGGGAGAGTGATGAAGAGGAGTCTGAGTTGATCCAGAACTCCAGTGATGAAGAGGCTGAGGATGATGGGGATCTAGTTTCGGTGTCCTCAAGCCCTCCCATGAAACCTGTAATCACTGACAGGTCAGAGCCTACAGAACAATGTGCAGTGCTCAGAGGTTGAATTCTAGCCTAAATAAATGAAACCACTTTCACTGAATAGTTCTAGGCATGGACATACCATTCTTTGTTTTGGAAGCTTGAGATTATGCATAGGTTCTTCACATTCTCACATTTGATAGTTTAGAGGATTATCCATTGAAAACCTCTTTAGCAAACCAAAAGTGATTGTTCTATGGCATTGCTCTCTCAGCACATAAGAATGCCGTCAAATTCCTTTCAGCTTTAAATGAAAGCTGTACGGTTAATAGATTGAAATAGAAATTCTGTTTGAATGAAATAATGAACAGTCTGCAAAAGAAATACTGATACCCAGTTACGGACAGGGTCTCTATGAAAACTATAAAAAAGTATTTTTTATCTTTAAGTTGTAATTAAAGCCATTTTGCCATAATCATGTGTTTCAGCCTTATAAATAGCTGTTTTTTTTTCTACCACCCTTTAGAGCTGTTGTTTCTATTGTAAATGGTCCTGCTTCATCGATTTTCTTAATCATTTACTGGTGCAGCTATTTCCAAGTTCTTATGTAGGCTATTAAAGAACAATCTGCATTACCACTTTTTCAGGAACTACTTTCACTTGCCGTATTTTGAGAAGAAGCCATGCATCTACATTAAGAGCTGGTGGCAGGATCAAAGGAGACGCCTCTACAACTCAAACATCATGGACAAGATTGCAGATAAGCTGGTTAGACGATTTGACAAAGATTTTATTGATGTGGAATAAATTGTTGAGAAAAAAAGTAACACTATACTCTGTATACACTAAACCCTGCTTCATAACGTTCACATAGCTGTGCCATATGGCAGTTATAATCTGCCCTGAGTTGTTTTGACAGATTGTCATATAATAATGCTGTTTCCATTACTGTTAAATGTCAAGACAGATTTCATAATGTTAATGGTAACATGGTAACATGTCACACATGTGTGTCTTTAAAGGCACTAAATAATCAGGTCATAATTGAATTTATAGTTATCTGATTATTCAAGTGGTCACATCAACAGCATATTCCTATATATATATCAGATTAAGGCATATAAATCTTATTAAGAAAACTGATAAAGAGATTTAGTTCAGCAATCGGGTTACTCCAAGCATGTATACCCTTACTCTGATTTCTTTCAGTTTTCTCAGTCTGCGCATAAGTGAAAATAGGTCACGATACCAGAAATAGGCAAGCAGCTTTAAACACAGCAAGCACAAGATAGCAACAAAAGACTTAATGTTTTTTATGATGTATATTTATGTTTTTTAGGTAAAGATCTTCGTTCTGCAGTTCTTTGGCTGGTTGCAAAGTAGAAATTAGATTACTGTCTGATTCATGTAGACCCAGAGTTTTCCCATCATCTAATTATTCAAGTGCATGTAAACATATTGACGGGATTACTGATAAAGTCTGATTTTCAGCAGTTATTAAGTGCATTATTATTGAACAACATTTGTCATAACAACTGTTGTCAGTATTTAGTGAGGCATAAAAATTAGAGGCCACCGTTTCTTTTATTTAGTTTGCAGACAAAGTGGCTGTTCAGTACAATTCATTTATTTTATTCCTCACAGTGGAAGGATGGACAGAAACATCTGGCGGATTCCTTTTAGATCTGAAGAAATAATAAATCTTGAGTTTCTTCTCTCAGAGATTAAATCTGCAAGTACTGCTTATCCACTGGGAACAGTTTTGCTGGTCAGTCAGGTCTTGCGCTGTTGTGATGACTCCCATGTTCTCTGTATCTTATAATAATTTTTAATCACTCCAGTTTTGGAAATGTTGTAAACCTTTTTTCTCACATTTTCCTTTGATTATTTCCTTTCTTATCTTATATCTAAGCAACACAGAAACATCTCCTATAGTCATTTTATATGAAGATGAGAAACTTTGCTTGTGGCAATATTAGTGTCTCTTTGAAGGGGAATATGACATCAGTTAGACCTTTGGGAATAGCTTTTGTTTCAAGGACATAGTGGTAAAACACTGTTTTTAAGATTAGAATGATGGCAGAATTAACAGAATGCTTTTGTTTTTTTTTTACCTAATGTCCGTGTTGGCTGGTGATTGAATCAATCAAGAAGCGGTCTCAGACTTATGAACAGTCCTATATGACCTCTCAGCATGTTTATGTCAATGTTATGTAGCAGGGTTTAAGTACAGTGTTACCAAAAAAACGTTGTGTGCAATAGAACAGATGGCTTTCCTACTATGCTTGACAGGAAGAGGGTCTGAATGATGTTCAGGAGATTATAAAAACAGAGAAGGCTTTTCCTGAACGCAGGTTGAGGGGTGTTCTGGAGGAGCTGAGCACTGGCTGCAGGTGAGTGAGTGAATCTAAAAGTTGCTGGTGCTAATATAGTTCGGAAAAGGCCTGTCACAAAAGCAGCTAAAGCAGTTTTTACAGCTCAGTGGTTTGAGAGTGAGCTTAATTAGAAGAGAATGTTACACATAAATTCAGTTCTTTTTTCTTCAGTGCACTTCTTAACAGCCATTTAATAGACAAATGAGCAACAGCTTCTGTGGCCAAACTGAACCCGGTTATGGCGGTCTTAAGTGTCTCATTTTCTCTTATTATTTTTCCTGACAGTCGATTTGTCACTCTGGCCAACAAAGATCAGAACCTAGCAGGCAGAACCAAACTAGATCGGGAAAGGCTGAAGTCCTGCATGAGAGAGATGGTATGGCATCATATTTCAGACTGGGAGACACTAACTGTTACTGCTAGAAATAATCTTAGCTGATGTATCCATTTGTGTAATTGGCAGGAGAGCATGAGCCAGCAGGCCAAGACGATTCGCTCCCAAGTGAAGAGGAACACTGTGAGAGACAAACTCAAACTGGCTCTGAACTTCCTCCATAGGCTCCGTTTCCTGGCCGATGAGGTTAGTGTAGCATTGTGAATGCATGTGATTGTCCCTCTGTTAATTTATGTGAATCTTTAATTTTAACAATATGGCAACTTTATTTCATCCAGCCACAACACGGTATTCCAGACGTGTTCATATGGATGATGAGTAACAATAAACGTATAGCCTACGCACGTGTTCCTTCCAAAGACATCCTCTACTCTATAGTAGATGAGGAGATGGGTAAAGACTGTGGAAAAGTCAAAGCTGTCTTCCTCCGGGTAAGCCCCATCTATGTGTCCCTGTATACTCTTTCTGTGGTCATGTGTATCACTGCTATCAGAACAAAACCTTTTTGTCATTTTTCAGTTTTTGACATAATTTGAAAATGCCTTATGACTTTTACTTTGTGCATAAATTGCATGACTAGCATCATAAATTAATGATCTTTTCTCCTTCTCATGTAAAGTTTGAAGGGTACAAGTTGTTTGTTCTGGCTCTGGAACCCCTTGCGACCCAGTAGGTTAAGCGGCTCAGAAGATAAATTAATTAATGAATGAAGTTTTTGTTCCAACAGTAGTGATATTCTTTCAAGCTCTCTATTCCGTTCTATTTTGGTTCCTTTTTTCTTAAAGGAGGTAATAGTCCGTTAGAAACATTAATTGAGTCTACATCAGAGGTCTTTAAATCTGGACCTTAAATCCAGTTTCCAGTCCTGGAGTTTGTAATTACTGGTAGTTATGACACTAGGTTGCCTACCAGACCCATTCCTGCTGTGCAGGATTGAGTCACTGAGAAATCAAATGGCTGATTTACTAGAAGCCAAAACATATTTAGTGTCTGAGGTTTGCTTCCTCAGTTTTATACTAGAATTACAAATCTAATATAGCTAAAAAAAAGTAGTGGAAATCTATGTCATTGTAACACTTTACTGAAGAACGGCAGTTGTAGGGCTACATAACACCTACTTAAGCCTTTCATGAAACTGGCGTAAGCCTACATAGCCATTTATACACGCTTCAACAAGCAGTTGCCACAAAGGCAGCTTTTCTTACACACATCCTGTACAGAGAACATACTTCTGCACAGTTTAACCATTTTTCAATGTGAAAATCAACAAAACAGACAATCTGAAGGGGGTGCACAAACTTTTGGATATGACTATAGGTTTATGTCAGTTGTCAAGAAAGTGTTACCTAAGCCACCAAAGCCTGTCTTAGCTGATTAGGTTTGGGGTAGGGAGGTTGTATAAATTAGGTTTTTCAGTGAACCTTGCACTTAACTGATCTGACTACATGATGTCATTAAGAGCTTTGTACTGCTTTATGTTTATATGCAGTTACCTGGAAAGAAAGGCTTTGGTCCAGCTGGCTGGACAGTCCAGGCTAAGCTGGAGATGTACCTTTGGCTGGGCCTGAATAAACAGAGGAAGGACTTCCTGAGTGGTCTGCCCAATGGCTTTGAGGAGAACAAAGCAGTAAAGGGCACAGGCTTGCAGGCTGTACCTCCAATCAGCCTTGTGTATAACAGTAAGTGTTATGAAGTCATGCCATGCTCTCTTGCAAAAAATATGTGAAATGTGTGAAAGTGAAAACGAGTTGAAAATGAGTTTTTTCACCCTTAAATATTGCCTTTTCTTATGTAGTGCACATTTTGATTTATTTGCGGAATTTAACACACTGGAAAACATAAGCCCTAATATATAAAATGTGGCACACACAAGTTACATTTTAGATTTACACTTTTCCCCCTTAAAATCAGCAAATAAACAGTGAATAAACAGTATATGCTCAATTTTACATACCTAATTGAATGTACTTAATGGTTTTTGTAAACCATTTTTTGTAAACCACTTTTTTTTGGTAAAAATATGAAATTTTCCAAAATCATATTTGTTTAATACTATGTTTTGTAATGCCCTCCAATAAGTAGTTTTCAGAAGCCAACAAGACCCTCAGAATAGACATGTTAAGCAACAACACACGTTTTGTGTTATGTGTAACATTATGTATTATGAAGAACACTGTCTAGTTAAAGACATAATTTGCATGTTTTCAACATGTCTATTTTAAGAAGTGGCTTCTCATGAAACTTTGAAAGTCTCTGAGGCAAAACAGGGTAATTTGAATTATCTAAAATAATACTTAATTACTTAATTCCATATGCATTATGTCATTGCTTGATATTAGCAGTTTTATTTCAAAGTGAGCAAAATAAAAGACTAAAATAAGGAAAAATCCATCTCTGAGAAGGAATGGAAAACATCTATAAAAAGTTTGACTGGTAGCGCAGTCACCATCATATCACTGACTATGCTCTTAGTTATGCTCTAGTTATTGATTCTTCTCAAAAATAGATTTTGCATGTTGTCTTTAGTCTGATACAAATTTTAATTTCCTCACATTCTATTTGGCTACTGTGGACAGTTGCAAAATTAAACATACAGTAGCATGACAGCAGATGTTGTGTAACTGGTGGCTTTCTGTAACATGTTTGCATTGGTTTCATGAGCCTTCTTTTCTTTCTTTAGTGAAGCAGGTGTTCCAGCTGAGGGCTCACATGTATCAGGCTCGCAGTCTGTTTGCCGCTGACACTAGTGGCCTTTCTGACCCTTTTGCCAGGGTCTTCTTTTCCACACACAGCCAGGTCACAGAGGTGAGTTTTTTGGAAGAGTATTGAGTCCTAATGTATGCTACCCTATACTATGTAAATTATACAGTTCTAAGAGTTTGTTGTATTAATGCAGTGAAATATCTGAATTAATGTGTGGCTGTGTTTGATTGTTTCAGGTGCTCAGTGAAACCCTGTGTCCTACATGGGACCAGTTGTTGGTGTTTGATAACGTGGAGCTCTATGGTGAGGCGACTGAACTCCGTGATGACCCCCCAATGATTGTTATAGAAATTTATGACCAGGACACTGTGGTAAGACTTAGAACTCAATAATGATCCTGTTACTTTAAGACAGTAAATGGACTCCTAATGGTGCCACTGCCAGTAATGATCCTGTAGGTTCAGCATGGTTTCCATTTGTTAAGTCTGCAATGGACTGATAAGGCACTCTGGTGTATCTCTGATAAGACTGTGTAGAAATGTGTCTCATTGTCCTGACTAGATGTTTGTTCCTGTTTGATTGTCTGGCTGTGTCCTTTTGGTGGATGACACTTTGGCAAAGTAGTGTGTGAAAGTTTGTTGTAGCTGTACTGAAGACAGTTAGACATGCTTTTACAAGGCACGGAAGAGCTGGACTGAGCCGGAGTCGGAGCCCAAAAAAAGAGGTGCAAAAATCAGAGACCACCCTTTATTTAATTTATTCCCAGTTAAAACAGGAATCAAGTACAAGCTATTTATTTTTCAAGAGTAATTTCAGAGAAGCTTCAATGTAAGATGATCCATATGTATAACAAAGAATAAATCTGGAAAACATAAGTGAAAGAAGTTAAAAAAGTTAAAACAGTCTCTAGTTTTCTCTACTAGAAATGGCAGTCCTAACAACCAACAATATGAGATCTGGTAGACCACCAAAACTGCTACCATCAGATAAACAGGACAGGAGAACATCAGGCTCCACTCTTGCTTCAGACATAAAAACATCCACCGGCGTTTGTATTCATCCTTCCAATGTGATAAAACAATTCAATGTTGTGGGTCTGAAAGGATGTGTAGCTGTGGAGAAGCCATAGACAACATAGAAAAGGAAAAGACAAAAAAGAAGAACAGTTGCAAATGATTGACCACCCCTGAGTCCCGCAATCAACTTCAAAGTCCAAATGTTGAAGA
This sequence comes from Semaprochilodus insignis, assembly GCA_034552555.1. Lineage (NCBI taxonomy): Eukaryota > Metazoa > Chordata > Actinopteri > Characiformes > Prochilodontidae > Semaprochilodus > Semaprochilodus insignis. The sequence continues at coordinate 25,762,886 of CM067481.1, read as the reverse complement.
CGTGAAAAAATATCCCTATAGATTTCTTTGAAATAACTGAAAGCAGAACTATTAAATTGTTACATATATGTTTCCTGCTATTTTTCCTGATGCTGAGAAATGAATAACTTGTATTTGACTAGAGAAATTAAATAAATGAAGGGTGTTTTCTGGCATTTGCAAATGCTGTATATGTATCCTTTCATTGGGATTACAGAATGCGTGAAAATGCCTCTTGTTAGCCAGTATTCTTCAGGGAGCTCATTCTGATGTTTTCTATGGGTCACCACCTCCCTTGCATTCCCTTGTTCTCTACAATTAGTGAAGCTGTTTATTTTTCTTTTGCTTGTAGTTTTAGCTGTAGCTGGCGGTTTAACTGCAGTCGGGGTAATAGTGAGTGTGGGAGTCGATAGTAACATTGCAAATGTGTGGCAAAGACTATGGGTGTTTATCTGCCCCGGTCCTGTGCATTAAAGGGCCTCTTGATTAGTTTTTAGAAAATTCTGTTATATAAGTGATTTAACTGAGGTTTCACTTCAGCAGTTTAAAGTACATTACATTAGGTCCATTAAGTCCAGTCAAAGTCCAGTTGGGTTTTTCTTTTGTTGTTGTTTTGCAGTGTATGTTTAATAAAATCTTGATGTCTCAGGCAACATTTGGAAAGATTAATAGACTCATCATTGCTCCAGGATTTTTAAGTCTCTGATCTATAAATCTTTGTCCCTGAAGTGATTGTAACGCACAAGTAGGGTATTGCTTTTGACAAGTGTGCCAATACTGCCCCCTAGTGCTTGTGCATGACTTCACATCATACGTTCATGTGTGTAATGTGCAGGGGAAAGCTGAGTTCATCGGTCGCACTTTTGCCAAACCGCTATGTAAGATGGTGGATGAGCATTACGGCCCCCCACGCTTCCCGCCGCAGCTCGAGTACTACCAGATCTACAGAGGAAACTGCACTGCAGGAGAGCTGCTGGCTGCCTTTGAGCTCCTGCAGGTAAAGCACCTTGCAAGTCTTTCACATCTCAAACAGGCAATCTACTCAGAGTGTACAGCCACCCTTTTATTTTTGACAGATCTTGTTTGAACATGGCTCTTGGTATCTCTAAGGTAGGCCTGTGACCTCCTAGGCCCAAAGTGGATATTTTAAGAACTTGTAGGGGCAACACCAGCTGCAGAACACTGGTATACCACTACCAGTAATTATCATGACAGATGCCATAATGTTTAATGACTTGGCAACTTGTGTTACATCCAACTCATTATGACATCTGCCATAACAAATACTGGTAAGGAAATCTGTATGACAACAACTGCCGTGACATGTTTATGGCATGCTTGTGTGAGTGTTATGGGCTCAGGTAAAGTGTCACGCTCATTATGATGCATGTCATGTCAACGAAATCAAGGATTGGCTATGAGCTGCAGCTGACTTCTTTCTCTCTACGTTACAGTTTTCCTTTCTTTCTTAACTGTCTTTCTTCCTAATTTTCCTTCCACTTTCACATAATTTCTCCATGATCTTCTGTCCCATCTGTGTCCCATTCACTGGCCCCCCTGGCAGATCCCTTATGATGATGAGGAGATCAGGAGGGCTCTTATTGCTGTCCATGACTTTGCTGTCCCTCAAATTAAGGTGCTTCTCTCAGGCAACACATCATCCTTCTTTAAGCAGTCTCTCTTTGTAGTTTGTCCTCCATACTCTATTCTGTTGCTTTCCTGTGTCTTGTGCCAAATTACATGAGGTCTGAATGGAAGATATTTTGCGAAAACAAGCAGGGAATGCAGGTCAAAATGTTTGTATGATAATAATATTGAGTTTGACATTAAACATCCAGCAACGTTTGGATGGAAAAAACAAGTGCCAAATATATGGCAATGTATGCTAGTCATCGGAAATGCTTTGTACATGTATGTAGTTTCCTAAAGAGCACTATTAACCTACTTACACAGAGACCACCAATTTAACTTTCTTAACAGCTTCAAAATATATTGTGTTAATTGTGTTACAAGTGTTAGGAATACATTGTTGTTTGTTCTTCACTGAATACATTGTGTGTATGCACAGATTGGTCCAGCCGGACGGACAGAGCTCCCTCCCATTGATGGACCAACTGATGTTGACCGTGGACCCATCCTACCGGTACCTCTGGGTATACGGCCTGTTCTCAGCAGATACCGCATAGAGGTGAAGAAGAAATGTCATTCAATATATAAGTGGAACAACAACAGCAAAATCAATATTAACTGTTTAGCTTCTATATATGGACTTTTCCATGATTTGCAGCCCTTTTAAGATAATGGCTGATGTCATTATTGAGTGTGATAATGAATACCTCTAATAGACAAATCTATTTAGAAGAGCTGTGTCAGACTGACTCACTCCATCACTCTCTAGGTGTTGTTCTGGGGCCTGAGGGACCTGAAGAGAATTAACCTGGCGCAGGTGGATAGACCTCGTGTGGACATTGAGTGTGCAGGCAAAGGAATCCAGTCAGCCCTCATTCAGAACTACAAGAAGAATCCGAACTTCAGCACTCTGGTGAAGTGGTTTGAAGTGGTGAGTTCTCTCTGATATGCCCCAGTTATTGCTGGAATTCACTAAAGTATGCCATCATTCATCATTAATAATTCTCACGTATATTTAATTGAAAAGAGATCTGAAATTCTGTTTAAAGTGCAGACTACACTACCTTCAACTGGTACCACATTTGTGTTCAGTTCACAAGCAGAAGTGAAGATGTCGTATTTTGATTTTGATAGTGTTTAATATAATGATGATGTTTATTAGTGATAATGCACAATGCACAACACTGTTGTTATTCAGCACTAAATTATTATGTTGCACTTTGCTTTGAAATGCGCAATATATTGTTATCCAATGGTTGTTTCTTGTTCTTCTTCTTGGTACATATTTTTTGTCTGCTAACTAGTCCTGCAGTTTTAGGGATATCGACTTTGTTCCAACTCCAAATTGTTTGGGCTGATCGAATGGTTTTTTGCACATAGCAATGGATTTTTACTGATTTTTTTTTTTCATTAAAAATAAATGGGATGGAAAAGTGCATGTCCATCTACTGTACTTAGCTCAACCCAGAGCGAGAGTTCACCATCTCAGGGTAGACCTCCAAGTACATATTCAATGTTGGTTCAACCCCCACTCGTCTTTGTTTGTCTTTTTTTCATGCTTGTATACAGCTTTTTGATCCAACTTATGGACTTTAGAAAAACTTTAAATTATGAACATGTTCATCTACTGAACTTCTGCTCTACCAACAAACACTGTTTGACATACATATCTCAGGGCAGAATTCAATGTTGGTCTGACCCGCACTCATCTGTTTGTCTTTTTTCCTATCACTCATTCCTTCCTCCTTGAGTCCAATTTATTTTCACCCCCATTCAAATCCATGTTACTCCCATAGACTCCAATTCGTTTTTAGCAACTCTGTAGCAACCGGCTAGCAACAAGCTTCAGCTGTGAAATCACTCTGCGTAATCTTCAGGAAATGCACTTTTCTAGTTGTAATAGTCTTATGTAGTTCTGTAAATAAGATTATCGAATGTACTAACCTTTGACTTTTGTAAAGGTTAATATATCTTTACTATGACCAAATGTTTCCTGCAGGACCTCCCAGAGAACGAGTTGCTCCATCCTCCTCTAAATATCCGAGTGGTGGACTGCAGAGCCTTTGGCCGCTACACATTGGTGGGCTCACATGCTGTGACTAGTCTACGCAAATTCATCTACACCCCCCCTGACAAGAGAGCTAATAACTGGGCCCACACAGGTAACTGCTTGATCTCTCTTGTGACCTTCCCCTAAGTGTCCTCAAATTCCCCTAGAAATCTCTCTTAACCATCAGAACTCTCTTAATCACCATTTCACTAAACTATGTCTAGCACAGTGTAGCACTCATGAAACATATGACTTGCCTGCTTATACACAGCATGCAAGACCGAGCTGGCTTTGTAAAAAGGTCAGGGTTTCTTATCTTCAGCTAATTTTCTTTTTCCCTTCTACTTTGTCCTTTTTCTCATCTGTGGGTGCCACTGTCCTGTCCTGCTATCTGCTGGCTATTGAATGCTCAAACACATGACCCTGCCCACTCCAGCTAGGCTGGCCAATGGCTACTTGGCTCTCACCAATGGGACATCCCGTTCCCGTCCCTACTCCCGCCCCATCTCTCACTCCTCAGGTGACATCGTGGTCAACATGGACCCTGAACCCAACATTAAGAAGATGGAGACTGTTGTCAAACTGGATGCTGTGAGTATTTGTGTTCGTGCCCTAACACTGAAAGACGTGTAGGGATAGTGCTCCATTGAGTCTGCTTCATGAGTACATTTGCATGTGCTAGTCATTATTAAAGATGAAGTGACGTCTAATGCAGGGAAAATATAACATTTATGCAGGTAAAAAGATTTTTCATCCTAACTCTTTTGGAACCATAAAAGTAACTTTTTTCATCATAGCCTGGCTAAAAAGTTTCACTGGAGCCTAATGCTTTAATTACGGTGCAGATTCTCCATGGCATTTTTCCATAACAGTAACATCCTAACATTTACACAAACCAGGTTATTAGGTACGCCCCTTTATTCTCCATTTTATCAGCTGCACTTAACATGTAGATGGCTGTAGTCCACTCTGCATACTTTGCTAGCCCCCTTTCACCCGGTTCTGTAATGGTCAGGAACCCTTCAGGACCACCACAGAGCAGGTATTGTTTGGGTAGTGGATCATTCTCAGCACTGAAGTGACACTGTGTCCACAAACCAAAACAGTTCAGCCAACAGCGTCCTGTGGACTGCATTCTGTATCCAGTGATTAAGGACTAGTGCATGACCAACACAAAATGTGCAGCAACAGATGAGCTATCATCTCTGACTTAACATCTACAAGGTGGACAAACAGAATAGGAGTTGGACAGTTCTTAACCCAATGTAAGTTCATTTCAGCTTCTCCTTAGTTGTTTTCTGTGTTGCACACAGTAACATCTTTTACAGCCATGGGGTGCATATTTCCACATGGCTGTTTAAGAGATGGGCTTCTCACTGCATCAGTTAAGGTTAAACAAATTGTTGCCAGCTGAAACATTTTAATCACTGGAGTAATTGTCCAATCAAAAGCTCTCTAATTACAGTATTTGAGTATTATTTACAGTACTAGAGTATTATTTACTGTAGTATTTACAATATGTAAATCCAAATGACGAGTTTTTGGCCAAGCAGCTAAAGTGTTTTTGATTACTTAAGTTGTGTGTATAAATCACAGAATTTGTATTTCTATTATTTTATTAGGCCTTCCCAAATAAACAATGAGAGAAGTGTGTACCTCCCATTGTTCATTCAAATTGATAATTTTTATGCACAGATTCTTTAAAAGCATCTCTGTTTTATATTTGACAATTATATTTGTTTTGTTGATTTTTTATATACTGTGGCTGGAAAGCTTGATTGATTTAAACAACATTAGATTTGTAATGAATGAATAGTGCTTTGCGTTAAATTACCAGACATTTCAGCGACTGTTACATATAATTCGTCCATCTGTTCCAATGAACTGAGCCTAAGGGTTTAGTTGTAACATTTGCTTTTACCAGAGATGGAAAATTCAGGTCCAAAAAGTAAAAATCCTACCAGGTTCTGCAGTTAGCACAAACCTTTAGCAGAGGTGTCTGAGCACTTGGAACAAAATCCTGGCAAGGCCTGAACCTCCACTTTGAGCTCCATTTGCCTCCATTTTAGCAGAGATGTTTAGGTTGCTTGTATAATAAAAGCGTTAAAAATAAAGAAACTGAATATGTTAGATTGTGCTCTGTTCTTCCCATTTGTGTCTCTGTGTGAATATGTTCATTTCATCCTCATGTTGGTGTATAACTGTTTGTTTTGATTTGATGTTTGTTTTATGTGGCCCCTTTTCTGTAGACCTCTGATGCAGTTGTTAAAATTGATGTGGTAAGTTGCAGCATGAGTTTATGATATGTTATGGATGACATTTTATGACTTCCTTAATGAGCATCTTCTATCGAAAGATGCAGTTTCTATTAAAGTAACCAGTTTAATACGAAACCATTTTAAATCAGTCCAAGCCCAGTATGCATGTTATGCATCTTCCATTAAGTGTTCTCCTATATAATTGCTGAATTTAAGGTTTTAAGAGAAGCAATGATGAGATTTTTCATTCACTCTATAATAGAATGAGGATGAAAAGGAGAAAGAGAAAAAGAAGAAGAAGAAAAAGAAAGGGGAGGAGCTGGAAGAAGAGGAGCCAGATGAAAGTATGCTGGACTGGTGGTCAAAGTACTTTGCCTCAATAGAGACAATGATGGAGGTGAGAGAGGTGTTCTGTCAGTATTCCCTCGGGAGCCTGCGTGCTTTCTCCCTGTATGTAATGTAGAATTAGCCATATCTTACCTTATTATATGGCTGTAGTAGTTGTGTTTGCCCTTGCTAACTCCCATCCAACGTAAAGGAAAAGTTAGGTGAAAAATCTAGTTTGCATTACTTTGACTTATCCTGAATGCAGGCAGTCAGCTCAGACATGTTTGGATTTTCTTCTTCAGTTCAGAACTGGAGGTGCTAGGCTAACCTAGTGAACCTTGATAGACCTTACATACACATTAAAGCTAAAATTGGAACTACGTTATCATCCACATAACGGCTCACTATTCCGCCTGTGTGAGGGCTGGTTTCCATAGCAACAGATGACCAGCAAGGGAGTTTTGGCCTAGTCACGCCCTTGTGTATCAGCACGTGGAACTGGACCTTCCTGTGTGCTGCCATACGCTGTATCACTATGTAAAAGAAACACGTTACCTTTATTGTTGGATGTACTGTGATAGTTTCTAAGAGCATGTTTACACATTCAGAACAGAATTCAGATCTGTAAAGACTTTTTATTGATTTAGTAACAATTATATATTCAATAATATAATAATGTTCCTATTTACTATATAGAATATTTGGCTCAGCATTAAAGTGCTGATTCTCTTTACCCGCATGTAGACCCTGCGAGCCCAGGAAGCGGCCTGGGCTGAGGCGGAGGAGCGAGAAGATCTGGAGATTGCAGCAGAGACTGCAGGTAAAGACTGAAACACATCTGCCTTGCTCGTGTCCTATCACTCATGCCCAGCGATACCGCAACTTAGAGCCCAAGAGAACACAGTGTGCTCTGCTGATCTCAGGGTAGCTTTGTATCAAATATCATTTTTCAGACAAAAACCTACTAATTCATATTAAGAAAGACACTTTGACAAACTTAAACCTGAGTATAGCAAATATATACCTAGAATATTAGCAAATTGCTGATCTGAAGAAAAGAAAAAAATGAAAAAAAAAAAAATGGGAGGGAATTAGCAAAAGCTAGTAGTAAAGGTATTGACCTACAAGGCCCACGAAACCAAGATCCTGATCCAATATAACAACACATGCTTAGCCTCTCCAAGTCACGGCAAACTTTGTAACAGTAACGTTAGAAATGACCCAACAAGTGCATTAAGTTATAAGAAATAATGCGTACTCTCTCATATTCCACATGAGTCCTGTTACCCATCCCATATCCAATCCATCACTTCTGTGGCCGTCATAATAAAGCGTACCCCCATGCCCATGTCTTTATTTCTTGCCATGAAGGTTATCTCCAGATTTCAGTCACATTTATATTTGAAGCACTTACGCTGATACACATGTAGGCAGCTTTTTGTGATTTCAAATGTAAGATTTGCTGAAAAATGTAATTTGCACAATTTTCCACTTACACTGGTAATCAGCCAAAACATGCTTGGTGTCCAAAATGTTCTTCTTTAGTTTAAAATTGAAGCTATGTTATTAAAAAACACTAGCAGGCAATAGTCACCCAAATCGTTTTTGTTACATCCCCAAAATGTCTCTCAAACTCTATCTAGGGCGAACAGATTTGTCAATGGTTCGTGTCACTGTATGAGCTTAAAAACCAGGTAGCTGATTTTGTAGTCCATAGTAAGAAATACTATGTCTTAAACCACATACGCAAGTCTGTATCAGCGGTTTGAGCTGCTCAGGAGAAGTTTTGAGGAAGTATTTACCGAAGAGATGTTGGCTGTTGATGTCTAGCTTGTGGCTCCAGTTTTACTTAAGAAGTAAAATTTGGACAAAAGTGGATAAACGCACCGAATCACCGAAGCATTCCTTTAACCCTCATGGCTTAGAAATGTCTTTGTGTTAGATGATCACTGACATCTCCAGTGTTGTGTCCACCCACCTCCTCCACTCCCACCTCCTCCACCCCTCCACAATCTTAACCTCAGAAATCAAAGGTGATGACTCTCCTATGAAAGGCACAAAGCCCAAAGAGAAGACTAAGACCAAGAACTCCAAAGACAAGAAGAAGAACCAGAGCAGTGACGGGACAGAGAAAAAAGTGCCCAAGGCCAGAGTGGACGAGCTTATGGTCAGTGTTTCTTCATACACTCTGAAAGGACTCCCCACTTTGGCCAGAGTATTTCTTACTGAGAGCATTAATTTTTTCTTACCTTTGTGTTTGTGCTGATCATATTGTAAATACACCCGTGTTCCACATTGAGTTTCGTCTGCCCTCAGGTGTACAATAAGGAGTTGGAGAGTGAGTTTGATCATTTTGAGGACTGGCTTCACACGTTCAACCTGTACAGAGGGAAGGCTATAGACGACGATGACCAAAACATTGTGGACGATGACAGGATTGTGGGCCGATTCAAAGTATGCCCTTCACTAATATCAGCAGTACACTGGCCTTTGAAAAACTGGTTATTGCTTTTCACAGATTTATTTATTTATTTTGCTGTTACTTTCTTCAATTTTCTTATTTGACATGCATGTGGGTATATGTACCAAACCGCCATAGTACTGTTTTACATAACTATTATTGTAAATGATCTCTATGTAAATGATCTCTGTTCTGATTGGCTGTGCTGTATTCTTTCAAAAAGGAATAAGGCCTGAAACCATGCTTATAACTTCAAAATGAATGGGCAAAGCTGTACTGTTGTAGGCTGAATTAACTGTGTTAAATGTGTTTTTGTAACATCACAAATACAGTGAAGGCCAAACAGGACAGAACATTATTTTGCTTTTAACATAATCTAGAATAATGTTCATCACAGCGTCTTCTTTGGTATTCAGACCTGATTCTGCCAGAATAATGATTCAAAACTCTTTTTATCCAAGCTATTGTAAAAAGCACTGAAGGGTGCTGATGAGTGCTGACATCACAACAAGGAGCAAGTGAAATTGTCTTCAATCTGGTCAATATATCTAATATAAATAAAGTATATTTCTTGCAGCAAAACAGTTTGCCAATATGGTAAAAAAAAATATTTAAAATAAGTCAAATAAATATATAATGTTCTTATAACAATCTGAAATGAGAAATTAATACATTTATAGAGTACATGTAAGATAATTTCACATGCCAAGATATGTTTTTTGTTTAAAAGTTGTGAGTTTTGGCATTTTTCCCATGGTAGCACTTACATGATGTGTGATGCTGTTTTAATAAACTTGATCAACTGTTAAAATTTAATTTACACTATATATATATATATATATATATACACACACATCATCAAAAAATTTTTGCACCCAGAGGGAATCAACCGACAGAAATTAAACTTGGTGGATAGGTTTGACATTGTGAGACACGTGAATGATTCAAGTTTCATGCTTGCCCACGCAGCCTTGTCGCTGTACCTGACTAACTATATAAGGTCATCCTGTTGCGTCTGCTTTCCGTTCTGACTCATGCTGTTGTGTTGGTAGCATCCTAGTAGTATGCCTCGGAGAAGAGTTTGAAAGCAATTTGAGCAGTTAGAGGAGTTTGAGAGGGGTTGCATCATAGGGCTCTGGGAAGTGGGATGATCTTATCAACATATTGCACACCACACAGGCAATTACCATAGCACACTGTTGGCAGCAGTGGATAGAAGAAGACAAATGCCAATGACAAGAAGGATCTGAGAGACCAACTTTCCAAATAGCATTGCAATCTGGCACTTCCTTCTGGGTGCAACTATTTATATATATATATATATATATATATATACACAGGTGTATCGATAATGCAGTCCAAAAAATACATCTCCATTTTTGTCGATTTTTACTTCTATGTGTCATTTGAACACATTACTGTTTACATTGTGTGTATGTTTATGATGAATGGGTCAAAATCGCTTAGCAAAAAGTCTGATTGCATTATCTTAGTCTGATTGTAAATTTTTGTTTGCACACCGACAATATACATTATTACTGTCAACTGCTAAGGAAAATATAAATGTATGTGATCAAAACAAATCAAGCTGTAAACACAAGACTAACCACACGTTCTTATTCTGGTAAGGTACTTTGTTTATGTTGTATTACTGACCTCTTTCTATGACCTTTAACTCAGGGCTCCCTGTGCATGTACAAGCTGCCTCTGTCGGATGAGATCACCAGAGACGCAGGATTTGATCCCAATATGGGCATGTTTCAGAGCATCCCACATAATGATCCCATCAATGTGCTTGTTAGGATTTATGTCGTTAGGGTAAGTCACTGCTCATCTTAGAGAGCAGTTTATCTAATTGACCTCCTACAATTTCACTAACTGCCTTTCTGCTTCTGCTTCATGTTTGTTTCCAGTCACCATGGAGTACCGATATCTTAACGATTAATGGAGTAATACAAACAAAAGAACTTAACTAAACTATAAAAAGAACTTAACTGAACAGTAACAAACAGTACTGTGCAAAAGTCAGAGAGCGCCCTTTATCCATTTAATTGCCAGTCAAAACGCTCACAAGTTATTACAAGTAATTACAAGTTGTTGTTTTTTTGGGTAATGTTTCTGAGAGGAGTAGATATTGAATAATACAGTTGCAGTGTTTCCAAAGCTGAGGTAGAAAAATGTTAGGAGAAATGCTTAACAACCTTTTAGACCACCAGGCAGACCGCCAAAATTGTCACCATTAGTTAAACAGCAGAAGCTGTTGTTGTTCTCAGGACACCTCATAAAATGCAAACAACTTCTAAGACTGAACTTTGGAAGTGTGAAAAAATATACCCATCAGAAAGCAAGTCTCCTAACAAAAACAGAGCCTATAATAAAGGCAAGGGATGGACACACTAATTAATTAAAAAACATGATATTATATTTAGTTGTAGAAGCTTTATGTGTTTTCCAGCACTGAAGAATGAATAACTTGTATTTCATTTCCATTTTGACCAAGGGTGAAGGGTGGTCTCTGACTCTTGCACAGTACTGTATGTCACAAAAATACATATAAATAGGTTTCTTGATCAGATGTCTCATGTCTCTATCGCTCATATCTGTTTTTACTGTAAGAAAGTATTGCAAATATGTGTTATCAGTATGCAAATGGTGAACACAGTAATCACAACAGTCCTGCACCGCATAGTAAATGCTAAGCTGAGACTGTGTTTTTTTTTTCCAGGCAACAGACCTTCACCCTGCAGATATAAATGGGAAAGCAGACCCCTATATTGTTATCAAGCTGGGCAAGTCGGAGATTAAGGACAAGGAGAACTACATATCTAAGCAGCTGAATCCTGTCTTTGGGAAGTACGTGTGTTTAACTCTGTCATTCAAATGGGTGCCACTTCTGATAACCAGAGAAAAGCAGTATCAGCGTGAGTAAGGTTATCAGTAGTGCTATAGTGAAGACTGCTAGATCAGAGTCTAAATCAAGACATTGACCGGCACGCATCAAGTCCAAGTCAAGACCTAGATCAAGAGTGTCCAAGACGAGACAGAGACGGCTAGTTTATGGTGTCGAGACCAAGACCTGTCTCAAGTAGTACAGCACTGGTTATCAGTAGGGGTGTTGATAGCAGTTGTAGCAATGTTGACTACAGAAGACTTGTGGTCTGTGTTCTGTCTTTTGTCTCTTAAATAAAAACTGTAAATCATAAAAATCAGTAGAGCTGTGGCAAATGTAAGCAAAATCATTGCAGTGCTTCAGTGCAACATTTTTGCCTTTAACTCTTAACACAGTGAGCATAATGAACTGGGAAGTTCTGGAGTCCACACTAAACTAAGGTTGTGGTGTTGGTGAGAAACTTTAAGAACGTGACTCACTCTTTTATAGGTCATTTGACATTGAGGCCACATTTCCAATGGAGTCTATGCTGACAGTCTCAGTGTATGACTGGGATTTAGTTGGCACTGACGACCTGATCGGAGAGACCAAGATTGATCTGGAGAACCGTTACTACAGCAAACACAGGGCCACCTGCGGCATCGCATCCAATTATTCTCTGTAAGTGTCTGCTATGGCTTCAGTTTCAACAGCTTCACGAATCGTAAACAGTGTCTCAACAGTGTTTGGGGTTTGTTTTGTGCCCACAGCCATGGGTACAATGTGTGGCGGGACCCTCAGAAGCCCAGTCAGATCCTTACAAAGTTGTGTAAGGAGGGCAAGCTGGACGGCCCACATTATGGCCCAGGCGGGAAGGTCAAAGTTTCAAACCGCATCTTTGTGGGGGCAACAGAAATCGAGGATGAAAACGGTGGGTCGTATAAGGGAATTCTGCTAATCCTAATCTGTCTGTTTGCAGCTACATGTTGATACAAAACTGAAACATTCTAACTTCTGTGAGATCTGTGTCTGTGTGTGCCTGGTCTGCAGGTCTGAAGAAGCAAACAGAGGAACATTTGGCTCTTACTGTGCTGAAGCACTGGGAGGAGATTCCTCGGGTGGGCTGCAAACTCGTCCCAGAACACGTAGAGACCAGACCACTCCTCAACCCAGATAAACCAGGAATAGAGCAGGTGCGGTAATAGCAGTCTTACTGTTTGTACATCCCAAAATCATAGAAATGTGAACATTTAACAATGTATTACATAACTGTCTGATCAGCTTTTTCAAAAGTTACAGGTATTAGAGACAATAAGAAATCACCTATAATCAGGACCTCATTAGGTGTTATTCAGATGGTGCCTTTTTAAACGCGAGGAGTGTCATATCTTGTGCTTACAAAGAAACAAGATGCACTTCTTAGGGAGCAGATTAATGCTTTTGACTGACAAGTAGGTGAACACATCACAGAAGTTTGAAAGAAAAGAAATAACTATAATGGGTTATAAAAGCTTTTGAAACTGACATGCAGTATAATAACAAGCAGAAAACACATATTTTACTGTGGCCTTTGGTTGTGGCCCCCGTCGCATTTGGCTTGCTCTCTTTGGGCTTTTCTGTTTTTGGGATTTCTGTAAAGCCTGTTGTAAAAAGTTCTGTTCAAATAAATCTTAAATTGAAAGCATCCTTCATATTGATTAGTAGGATGTAGATGACATATGGCCCTTTCATGTTAGCTCTTGGCACAAAAGTAGGCATTTAGAATAGTGCTGCACGCTGTTCCATAAACAACAATGAAAAGAAGCACAATTGTGAGTTTAATAAGGTGTCATCCGAATACCCCATAAAGTGTAATAGCTCACACAAAACAAATTCTGTATTAGTTTCTCACTGTTTATAAATATATGATTTTGTCACCTATCACAGTTTCATTGAATGCAGCATTGTATGATTAATGGACCATTATAAAGGCTCCAAAATTATTTGGAATAAAATCTCTTTACATTAACCTACATTAAAAGTTAATGGTTTTGCTTTTGCCCCATTAAAGTTGCCATTTTGTTAATTCATGTTTTTCTTTGGACAGCAATGAAATGAGCTATGATTGTTTCATACTGTTTTCCTTTGACCTGTCAATTCAAACCCTACAGGGTCGACTTGAGATGTGGGTGGACATGTTCCCAATGGATGTACCTGCACCAGGACCTGCCATAGACATATCCCCACGCAAACCAAAGAGGTGTGTGTTATCCTTTTCAGAATACTGAAGTTCCTGATGCTAAAAGTTATGTCCGACAAAATTATATGGGTCATGCAGTGAATTATAAATTTACTCTTATTACAGCCCTTAAAGCGATACCTCAGCGAATTATTTTTTTAAATCATTTTACCCCCTTACAACAAATGCAGGTGATTAGCCAATAATTCTTTGGTGGCTGACAATTGTTTTTTTAGTTTTGCACTGGAGTTAAAAAGCTAATGTAGCTAATACTACACCACTTTGCGCCCTGAAAACCGCATACCTGAATCATCACATGCTTAGTTTATGTGGTTTCTGACATACAGTGATATATAAAAATGGACTAACGTATGTTGTATGGCTAAAACTACTATAGCAACCAGTGCACTGAAGAAGAAGCCACATACTGTTAGTGGACAAGAGCATATGGACAACATATAGACTTCAATGTGGCTACTACTAGTGTCTTAACTATTTAGTGTGCACAGTAAGGAGTGTTTAATCAGTTCAGCTTCAACAAATTACTTACATGTGCTAACAAGCAGTTTAACATGTTTTATTCAAGTCAAATTAATAGTTTGATCGAAATAGAGCCACCTAAAATAATGCTTGAGAACAAAAGCAATATGTCAATCAATCCAAATATCACAATTGCTTCTAATCTACTGCTCTGTTCCACTTATTGCAGTGTACCTCTGTCCAAATGCTCAACTGTCACTTTAAGAAGTCATCCCTTATTTCTATTGTCTATTATTTCTACAGTTTTCAGGTGTTCCGTAACAAAGCCTCAGACGTTTTCTTTGAGGTTATTGCATCTCTCAAGAAATAGATGTTCAGTGGCTACCATGAAAGACTGACAAGTACATTACTCCTACAAGACATAGATAAGCCATGCTATGTGCTATGTTAATTTTTGTGAATCACTGACAGTATCTGTAGCTGAGAGGGATTTTACCGACAGGTTAAGGCTTAGATTAGCCATGTCTGCAAGCCTACTCTCCAGTGTACACATTGCTAATATACTGTAGTGGTCTTCTTATGAAAGTTGGTATACCACAACCTCTAGCAGTTTTCTACCTCTATTAATCCAAATTATCAGTCCAAATGTCACAATCGCTTCTAATCTTCTGCTCTGTTCCGCTTATTGCAATGTACTTGTGTCCAAATGCTGAACTACCACTTTAAGAAGTCATCCCTTATTTCTATTGTATTATATTGCTCATGAAGCTGTTTCAATGTTAAATGAAATATTCTTTTCTCTCTTATATGTTTCTCCCAAGAGGACTCCAGAAATACTCACCTCTCCTTTTTCACAAGATCTCTCTCTCTCTCTCTCTCTCTCTCTCTCTCTCTCTCTCTAACCCGTTGCTTTATTTGAAAATGTTATAGTTTAGTCAGAGAGGCTCATGAGTTGACCACATGTCCCCCCTTCTTCCCCCTCCCTCCACCACCTTACCAGATATGAGCTCAGGGTGATTATATGGAATACTGACGAGGTAATTCTGGAAGACGATGATTACTTCACAGGGGAAAAGTCCAGTGACATTTTTGTCAGGGGGTAGGTATGGGCAGGTGTGTGACAGATGTGTGGTTGGTCTTGTTAACCATTTGTTTTTGTTTTGTTTTGTTTTGTTTGTTTGTTTTCTTTCCTGTTGTTTTCCTTTCTTTTCTTTTGTCTGTATGTTTTGTTTGGTCTTGTTTTTTGTCCGTCCCCCCTACCCCTGCGTTACTGCTGTGCTGTCTAGCTTTGAGCTTCGTGTTATTATTTGGAACACTGATGACGTAGTTCTAGAAGACGATGCTTTCATGACAGGAGAGAAGATGTCTGACATCTATGTCAGGGGGTAAAGACGATTCCATCGCATGGCTCGATTCTTCTGCCCACCTTTCACCGCTAGCCCGCACTGAAAAGCACGAAAACTATTCAAGGCCTCCCACCCCCTCCTCTTCCAATCACTGAGAATTAAATACCTCAGCCTTCCAGGACCATAGCATTTGAACAACTTCCAAAGCTTTATAGTTATTTATAAAAGGATACTGAATAGCATATGCTACAAGTCTGAACTGTAGACTGACTAAATAGTAATCAATTGCATACAAATTCTTTCCTAAGGATATTTGACTAAATGATATGGTCTTGGTCTCTCATTAAACCTCAGCAACGCTTTGGGATTTGGGGGATATTCCTCTGACAGTGCATGAAAGCATAAACACGATTGCATGGCAACAACTGCATAAGCTGCATTTCTTTCTAGCAAGTCTGTCTGATACTGTTTTTATGAACTTGAGATTGTCTCCAGTGCAGTTATCTCATCAGTGCATTCATAAAAAGCTCTCTCATACACACCACCCCTCAAAGGTTTGGAGACACATATGTTTGTATTCCAAAAAATAAGTTTTTAGTGAGTTACTTGCTTCATGCAAACAGTGTTTCTCCAGGTACCAGAGGTTGATCAGATGAAGAGGAATCTCACTGAATATCAGTATTATTAAATCACTGAGATGTAAATAAAGTTCCCAAATTTTGAATGGGCAGTGTATGTCCTGCTTCACTGCTTGATGCACTGTTGCTTGCTTATCAGTGTTGGGGTTCCTGTGGGGCTAAATTGCTGCTTATAGTATTTTTATTGGCCTAGTTTCCAGTGGATCTACCAGGTTTTCCTCTGCCCTGACAGGCACTAATATATAATGTAATACACTCTCCATCCACTTTATTGAAAATTGACTACCTTTGGTGTTGGTAACACACCAACACTATGTACGTGGTGGACCACTTTCAACATGCAGAATTTGTATTAGACCGCCTGTAGCTTTTCATCTGTGGTCAGTTTCTTTAGATCAAGTGAGTCCATCCTTATATAACATCCCCCATCCTTATATAACACACCCCATCAGAGTATTGAAGGTCTTCTGCAGCATCTGAATATTGAGACTGGCTGTGCTGGATCTGAACTCTAAAGGGTGATAGATCTCCAAGACCAGGAATGATTAGTCAGTCTCTAGGTAGTGGTCGGTTTTTGATCACATGTCTGCTTATGGCTGGGCCATTCTTACAGTGACACTGACATAGTAGTGGCATGCTAGCTTGTTTGAGCAATCACTGGCATCTTTACATGCCTCAGTGTCACTAGTGCTAAGTTCAGAGTGGTCCATCACCCAAAAATGTCCAGCTAGGAGTAGTTTAGTGGTCAGAAATTGACCACTGATGATTCAGTCTGTTACTGTAACGCTGATGACTCAGTCTGTAAATGTACACCATCATTATCAAACTATGTTTCTAATAAAGTGACCACTGTATGTTTAGTGATGGCTAATCAAATCTTCAGATGGCCAACTTAGCCCTTCACTTCTCAAAGAGAATCCAGTATAATTGGTTAGATGCCAGTTCAAGTGTTTTCAGGTGCTCTGTAACAAAGCCTCAGACGTTTTCTTTGAGGTTATTGCATCTCTCAAGAAATAGATGCTCAGTGGCTACCATGAAAGACTGACAAGACATGAAAGAAAGATAAGTCACACTATGTGCTATGTTAATTTTTGTGAATCATTGACAGTATCTGTAGCTGAGAGGGATTTTACCAACATCTAGTAACAACAACTACAGGTTAAGGCTTAGATTAGCCTTATCTGCAAGCCTACTCTCTGGTGTATGCATTGCTAATAGACTGTAGTGGTCTTCTTTGTAATCAAATCTTTGTAATCAAAAGACACTGATATTAAATATAATAAGCAGAGTATATTCTGTAGATTTAAATACAAGTTGATTTAACACATGCAATTTTGGGGGACTCAAATTTGGTTGATTTACTTCCAATATATCAGCTGATAGTGATGTACATTAATTTAGTTATTTTTTAAAGATTTTGTTCATTTCTAATAAGTACTATATTTAGTTCTTTGTTCAATCATTATATTGACCTCCAGTCCTGTTGGAAGAAGAGCATGTGTTTATTTACATTATTTACATTATATGCAAGCATGAATCACAACAATGACTCATGAACCAAGACCACATTGAATAAGCAATGCTGAATTTGTTGCTAAAGCAAAACTAAGTAAATCGTTTGGCTTTCTACTTGAGTTGGCTCAAAAAGATCTGAAACTGGTTCTTGCATATCCAAATAATATAAGATCAAGAGTTTCACAAGTGCTTCATGCTTGTACTTCAATCATCCCATCATAACTATGTCAATGCAATATGGGTGAATAAGTACTGACAATGGCCTCCTTGCCCAGCTGGCTGAAAGGACAACAGGAAGATAAGCAGGACACGGATGTTCACTACCACTCTCTAACCGGAGAGGGAAACTTCAACTGGCGCTTCGTGTTCCCCTTCGACTATCTCATGGCGGAGGAGAAAATCGTGATCTCCAAGAAGGAGTCCTTGTTCTCCTGGGATGAGACTGAGTACAAGATCCCTGCCCGCCTCACCTTGCAAGTTTGGGACGCTGACCACTTCTCTGCTGATGATTTCCTGGGTATGATGAGACCTTCGTATGAGCTTTTTAATGACATTTATACTGAAAAAAGTGATTTTGGAACAAATTAAAATGAGTGTACATCATTTCCATGTGAACCTGAAGTTCTAAAGATGTTTATCAGGGGAAATTAGTGCTGTTAGTGTTATAGTGTTGATGTAGAAGTGCTGATCAGTGATTTCTATCATTACAATGCATTTCAGACTATACAGTTTGTCACAGTGTTATCTATCCAGTGAGTGTCATTTTACAACACTGTGACAAACTGTGTAGTCTGAAATGCATTGTAATGATAGAAATGTGTAAGTCCTGTTAGGGTTGGGGCTACTTATATGTTCATAAGACATTCCAGCTACAGCATTGTGCTAAAGTTTGTTTGCAGCATTTAAGATTTATTGGTTTTCCTTAGGTGCAATTGAGCTGGATTTGAACCGTTTCCCTCGTGGAGCAAAAACAGCAAAGCAGTGCTCCATTGACATGGTGCTTAATGAGCAGGAGCTGCCAACCATCTCAATCTTCAAGCAGAAAAGGGTGAAGGGCTGGTGGCCTTTTGTAGCGCGAGATGAGAACGATGAACTAGAGCTCACGGTGAGGCATGAATGCCTGATACATTGTGTGAAAAGATATTGGTTTCAAAAATACACTCTTTGCATATGAAAGCTGGGGAGACCTTCATTTCAGGATTGTGCTCATGCAGTGGCTGTTGGTACAATGATGTATTACTGTTCCCAGTTAATGTTCCTTTTCATCAGTGATCATTTTCCTCCCAGGGCAAAGTGGAGGCAGAGCTCCATCTAATGACGGCAGAGGAGGCAGAGAAAAATCCCGTTGGCCTTGGAAGGAATGAGCCAGATCCACTGGAGAAACCAAAGTAAGACAGTTGCTACATACACACTCACACACACAACAGCAGTATTTAATGAACAAACACACAGATGTGTACGCACGTTCCCCATCCTTACCATGACAATATGCCATCACAATGGTTAGAAGACTTTATGATGCTTTGTGTAGATAAACAGGAATTCCACATACTTGTACAAATGTCTACAGAATTCAGAATTTACACTATTTAGGTGTAAACAGAGACATTCAAGATGGTTTGATGGGAAAGGGTTCATTGTAGAGACACTTACAGAACCAGGTGTTCAGTAAGTAAAATATAGGCATTTTACTGACTATCCAAAATGTTCACCAAACCTAACAAGGTTTTTTTTTGATACTGTCAGTATTGGTAAAATAGTAATATACAAAGAAATAGTAGTAGATCCAAAAGATAAAGCTTTCCGCAAGTACTGTTTTTTACAGGAACCATAACTTTAACTCATAAAACTACTGTAAAACAATGTGTCTTTTTTTAATAATGTTTAATAACTATTAATTTTCAAGCAGGGAACAAACATAAAATATGGCATTTGTCTACACAATTAAGTGCAAAGTGTCTATTTATTTGCTGACATAAACTAATACATTTTGCACAGGCCACATTTTATGTCTTACTATTTTTCCATTATGTTAAATTGCTTCAATAAACAGTAATTGTGCATCAAAATGTTCAGAGGTGTGCAGAGTGTGTAACTTCTTTTTACTTCACAATCAACAAAACGTGTCATTTGACCAGGAGTGCCTAAACTTTTGCATAAGACTGCAGCTTCCGATGTCTGGTGGTCCACTGTGAACAATCTTGATAATCCTATTTCTCTAGTGGTTTCACATCAAACCACTCTGAATGAATTTGTTTTCATTTGTACAATTAAATTTAGTTCAGTATGCAATCAAACTTACACGGGTTTCCCCTTACTCCTTACCTCAGATGTAGTTGATCAGACATGTTTGGTGTTTTTCTTTTTTGTTTTGAACTTGAGCTACAAGGCCAAAGTAGCCAACAAGTAAATGAAGTCAGTTGGCATTGAGCAACTTTGGAAATTGAACATGGCCTGTCCTGGCTGATCAACTGCACTTGAAGTAAGAGAAAAACTGTCTAAATGAGATTTTTGGCCTGAGTGGCCATTTTCAAGTTACCTGCACACATCAGATGATGATAAAGTGTAGGTGCCCCTCCAAGTATCCTGTTAACTTCTCCTCTTTCTAACACTCCCACTCTTTTTCATCATTACCTTCCTTCCTTCATGTGACTGTACCCTCCCTCCACCTTCCTTTACCTGCTCATCTCCTCCATTCCCAAACACATTCCTGTTCTGGAAAATAAAGTCGTCCGGACACCAGTCTCATGTGGTTCATGAACCCCCTGAAGTCCATACGATACTTCATTTGGCACAACTACCGCTGGCTGATACTGAAGACCCTGGCACTGCTGCTGCTCCTCCTGCTCCTCGGCCTCTTTCTATACTCCATCCCAGGATACCTGGTCAAGAAGCTGCTGGGGGCATGAGGAGAGAGGGGAAGACCACCGGTAGTCCTCTCTCATTCCCACCTCTGCCCTTTATCTCTCCTGCTTTCACTCGTTCACTCTTTCTGACCAGAGCAACATTTAACCACAGCCAAATTGTCTTTAAATGGTGGCTCAGGGTAGGAAATGGAGAGCACAACTGATTGAGTGTTGCTCTTTGTCAGTTTCTCTTAATCTATGTACAGTATCTCAGTCTTACCTGGGAACATTCGGGCATTCTTTGTCACCCTCTATATCACTGTGTACCTGCATATCATCTTATCATTTATCTGATACTTATATTGAATTTCACTGTGTAGGATATATTCAGTGAGGGGAAACAAGCATAGAGAAGCTTTTGTTTATGTTATTTAATTCTAGTGCGTAATTTAATTCCAGGGCGTATACCCACTTGACTGTGGTTCAATTTTGGAAAATTCGTCTTGGCAAATTGCTTTCAATTCCCCAAAGTTCCCATTTCAAAATCCTCCATAAATTTTCAATGAGATTCATGTCAGGAGAGTGGCTAGGGAATGTAAGCACCTTCAGCTTTTTAATAACAAGTCTTGAGTTATTTTGGCTGTTACTTTTGGGATTGATGTCTTGTAGAAATATTCACCTTTAAAAATTGAAGTCAGGATGGCGGCAAAGGTATGTTCACATTTGATTTAGGTTTGGGGTGGTTCTTTTGTTGAAGCATCCATTTTTGCCCGAGATTAAATTTCTAGGCTGAGGAGATTAAGTTCTCATTTGATATGTACTTTGATATGTACGCTGTATTTATGTTTCCTTCAGTAACGTGTAATGCCCCAGAACCGCATGCATAGAGAAGCAGTACCATATCATGGTGTTCCTACTGTCGTAATTTACTCAACAAAGAGTTCTATGTTTGTTTAATCTGGCCAGAGTACATTATTCAAAAAAAGATTCTAGATTCTTTAGGTACAGATCTTTGTCTGTGCTTCTTCTGTTAGTGGACAAGTTTGTTGTCCTGCAGCTTCTGGCTTGCCTCATATCTTTTGTATCATTAGCCTGAGAGTGGATTTTGAAATCTTACACCTAATTGGGGACAATTAGCTGTGGACTGTATGAACTTTCCACTTGCATAAGCTCTTTGCGAGGGCTCAGTAGCTTTTTCCACTGGAGTATTGTTTGATAATGTTGTCCCTGAGAATGTTAGAATGCTCACACGGGTGGCTTTTTAATATAATATCTGAATACTATTCATTATCAGTTAAAATATACTTTTTGTTCATATTGCTAAGTATAAATTTTAAATGTGCATTTTTCACTGTCACTTTTTGTGTTTGCTCTTTGGTGTTACATCCTAATTAATAGAATACTCCAGCATGTTTCAGCCTAAGTACATCATCTCAGTCTTCTGTGTGTGTGTTCATTTACCACGGACAATAATTTCCCTGTACTTTAACATAAAAAAATCCAGTGCTATGAAATTATTCAGCATCTGCGTATTGATTTCTATAATCACTGTGTTTTGTGTTGGATCTTCTTTGTGGGAAAACACAAACAATTGTCCATGGTCGCTGACCATATGCTACAGACGTAGCAGATAGACATCAGGTTGTAAACGTTGGAGTATTCCTCCTGCATATGTTCAAATATGTGATTGGGATAGCCAATATGTACATATCATATACATTGTATATCTAATTAGCAGCTGAGAATAGTGCAGCAATCAGAATAGTGCAGCTATTCATTAATGATACTAATACTTGCTCACTTGCTTTACTTCTCTCCCCTTCCCTGCTACCCATCGCCCTTCATCATCTTTCCTGCCCACCTCCCTCACTGTAACCTCATCACCCAACTCCACCACCCCTACTGACAGCCGGCCCGACACCACCTTTCTCTGGTTCCTGAGCCCACTGAAGGCCATCCGCTACCTGGTGTGCAACCGCTACAAATGGCTTATTATCAAGATTGTCCTGGCCCTCCTGCTGCTGATCATGGTGGGCCTCTTCCTCTACAGCATGCCTGGCTACCTGGTCAAGAAGCTGCTGGGAGCCTGAGATGGCTGGCATTGAACTGGAATCCCCCCACCACCTCAGAGTGGCCCATCTACAAAGCTTCTCCACACTGATGCTGCTTGATGCTTTTTTGTGAACTCTCCATTTAGAAGACCTACTAACTCACACTGTTGCACACCAAGTATATCATTTTCAATATCTCAAACTCCTAAAAATAAAGGTTTCTAGCTTGAATGTACAGTACTGTACCAAACTCAGAGACCACTGTTCATTTACTTAGTTTCCAGTAAATACATTTCCAGCCATTAAGTACAGGTTTGTTTTTCAGGAGATGTTTTTGAGAAGATGAGTTATTAGATAATCCATTTGCATAAGGAAGGGCAAGTAAAAACATGGCTTTCCAAAACTGTATTTCAGAAGTTATTAATTATTAATAAATTAAAATGTCACTTCTAACAACCGTGCAAGACCTGATAGACTTGAAGCTTTCATGTTTGACAGAGAGGAGAAAATCAAGCTCCACTCGTGCTTCAGATCTGAAAAAAAGTGTTTCTCTACATCCTTCCACTGTGAGATGCTACAGGTCTGACAGAATGCACAGAATGCATAGCTGTACAGAAGCCCGGAAAAGAAATAGACAAAAAAAGAGAAGAAATGAAAATAAAAATTAAAATCTATCTCAGATGATCTCAGAACAATGGACTGACCACCCCAGAGTCCAGACCTCCACCTCACTGAATGTGTTTGGGATCACGTGGTTCATAAAAAGCAAAAGATCCAATTTCCAATTTCTAACCAACAACTGACCAGAAACTGAAAGCAAGTCTCCTGAAAAGATATTTTCCACATCTTAAAGATGTGTCTTCACAGTTCGGGTTTCTAATTTAACATTATTAAGTTTAGTTAATGACCGTTTTGATTAGAAATTAAATTAACGTGATGGTGGTCTCTCACTTCTACGGAGTATTGTACAGTCCTAAGAAAAAACGTTAAACTTCAAAAAGGCTGTTCACTCATTTACATCTTATTTACAAAAAGGTCTATAAAGTACAATACATTGAAAGGTGGTTTACCTAGAGCATCACCCCTATTAACCCTTTTTGGCATCTTTATTTTTAAGAGCACACATTCCTGAAGTCTTTTCACAGTCATTAACCTCTGCTTATATTGCTAAGTCGGAACTAGTCAGTTCTAGTTCAGCTTTCTGCTCAAACACCCCTGTTAAACCTGATAAACCTAACTGATGAGTTCCTCCAAAAACTGATGTGTGTTTTAGAAGGTACATGCTGACTTCCTGCGTCCAAAACAGATCATTCAAACTGTAAGGATATGTATGGCCTGCTTAAGATTCTGTCTTTATTGTTCATGTACAATCTTGAATGCAGCTGATAGCACAACAGTAAGCATGCTGTAATGTCTTAAAACCGAGTTGTATATCATTAACTAATGCTGAAAAGTTAGCTGCGAGCTTTTCATGTACATGGGAATTTGATGTTGCGTTTGCCTGGACGATTGCACTTTGAATCCGTGACATATCATCACGAATGTTGAGACAGAGAGAGTGAGAGAGAGTGATAGAGTGGGAGAAGGGATTCGTTCTTCAGCATGATTGTCCTATTACTCCCTCCTCTCCCTGCTGTTGGTTTACATTGATTGCTGTGCATAGCACCATAGTTTTGTACCTGCTTGCTCTTTTACCACAACAACTTTGTGTTTCATGTGATTGTGTTTACTGATCAAATTTGATAACTGACCTGATTGCACTGAATCTGACTTATTTATATCATAGAGGGTGTATTTATAATTCCTGTTTACCAGTGTGAAACATTTAGGTATTGATTAATTTATTTTTGTCTGTATGAAGATTGAATAAAAATGATCCTGTTGAAATAAAGTCGCCTGAGTGCTGCTCTCGTGTTTCTGGTGTTTTGCATGGATGCGTGTCAGTGCGTGTGTAATCCCCTGTCCTCTTTCGCTCCACAGCCGTCCCACCACCAGCTTGTCATGGTTGTTGAGTCCAACACGGGTGGCGTGTATCCTGGCGTGGAGGCAGTACAAGGTGGCGTGTGTGGTAATGCTTCTTAGTGTGGCAGGGCTGATATTCCTGGGTCTGCTCATCTTCTCCATTCCTTCTGCACTCAGTCAGAAGATTGTGAACTTTATAGGTTAACTGTTACGATTGTCTGCTTTCCCTGGCTTTATCAAAGCCAGGTTTATTAAAGCTGTTAAAGCTGTTCCAGATGTGGCCTCCAATGTAGTCCTCCTTAGGTCTATGTCTTTTAGGTGTGGACTGAATTTAACAAACTGCTGTATCTAAAAATTGAACACCTCGGGTCAAATAACATGTTACATTTCGAGGTGAAGATGAGTTCATGTTCTCTACAGAGAACAAACTTAATATTGACATTTTTATGACAATTAAGTCTTAATTAAGTAATCAATTTATATATGTTAAGAATCAAATATTGGAAAAAATAAACATATAAAATGTAATTATATAACAGCATTTTACATAACTTTATGTGCCTTCCCATTTTATGTACCTAGATTTAGCAAACAGACAGTAATAGTGTATTAAAATGTGCAGAAGTGTGTTCTCTGTAGAGGATGAATCAGCAAAACATGCACTTTGACCGGGGTGCCAAAATGTTTGCACATGACTGAACATCATACATTTTTTACTATATTATGATCTTTTAGCTGATGTTGCTTTATTAAAATCTGCAAATAAATATATACAGCCTCAGCAAATATGCACTGGGTGGACTCTTTTAGTGGCTAGTTCTGGTGGAAGTTGTCAAGAACTACAAACAGAGTTTGAAGGGAGTTTAAGGGTGGAGTTTGATGGGAGTTTGAGGGACATTTAAGGGTGGAGTTTGAGGGGNTTTAAGGGTGGAGTTTGATGGGAGTTTGAGGGACATTTAAGGGTGGAGTTTGAGGGGCATTTAAGTTTTATTTTGTTTACTTATGTACACTATATGTCTAAAAAGTATGTGGACATGCCTCCTAATTACTAAGTTCAGGTGTTTCAGCAAATTTATTGCTAACAGGTGTATACAATCAAGCCAAGAAATCGCCATAGACAAACAATGGCAGTAGAATGGGTCGTACTGAAGACCTAACTTGTATCTCTGGGCTTGAGTGCATCTGAAATATGTAAGAGTCAGCCTTTCAGACTTGTCAGAAACATTTGTGAAACCAATGTGAAAGAATAAAGGGACTTTCCAGATTTTTACCAGAGTGAAGCTCAAAAGCGAGAGTCTGTCGTGGTCTGAGAGTGTATTTGTATTCCTTTTGATCTGCTTATCACTAAGTGGCATTCAGATTAAAAATGTATTTATTTTGTTCCTACAACAGCAATATACTCCCTTACAGACGACGTCTTTTTCAGGGACATACATGTTTATTTCAACATGACAACACCAAGAAACACTGTATGTGTTACAACAATGTGACTGCGTAATTGGAGAGGGTAGGTGCTAACTCTCACTGGGCCCTTTCTCTCACTGAAAACTGAAAAATAATGAACCTCAAAATACATCAACAAACCTGTTGCACAGCTGAAGATGGTAAAATGCCAAAATAAAGAAATTTAAAAGATAAATATACTTTTAAAACTACAACTGGTGTTTTCAATCAACAAACAGTTATTAAAAGTTTCCCTTTTTGTTTTAGGGAAAGATGATGTAACGATATGTAACGGTATGTATAGATGATGTAATGATACTGTCAGACAGGGTCTTGTCCCAACTTTTTTTTGGGTTGTGTTACAGGTATAAAATTTGAATAAAAGGCAAAACATCTAATATCATTTTGCTTTCCATTAAATACAGCCTGAACAATATTTAGTTGTCGTTACCTTTTGTGTTTACTAGCATATCATTGTTGTCCACAGAAAAACAAGTATTTCCAAAATGGCACCTTTAAAGGAGAGGGTAAAAACCTCATTCAACTTTCATGTCAATGACTTAAAGCCAATGGAACCAGCTATTATGGGTCATTTCTGTTGGTCCATTCATCATGAAATTTTCACAAAATGTGAGGGGCAGCTCATTTGATCATTTGAGACAGAAATGATGCTTAAAAGTTTTTCTGTCCATGTTTTTCTTCAGACAGCTAAGATATACTGTCCTGAACTTTTTGGACTTGGCTTCTAAAAAACAAGCCAAAAACATTTAACATGATTTTGCCCAGATTTACTATTGTCCTCAGATTTATTATTACTATTAATGATAAATACTTTAAAAAATAAATAATAATTTCTCTATAATGCACAATTAAAACACTCAGAATCACTGTGTTACATCTCATCCATTAAATTAAGCAGGATTCCTCAGATTCCTCTACAGTCTGCAGGTTATTTTGTCCCTGTGAAGGCGCTCTTTGTGTTTGGCCCCTCCTCGCCACCGTACTTCACCGACTCTCAGTTCTACACGTCGGGCTGTGATTGGCTGAGGAGGGTGAAGCGCCAATCAGCGCGGGCCACGGTAAGAGAGCGAAGACAAGCAGGAGCTGAGCGGCTCTGTGGAGCGTTACTGCGGGAGCAGAGCGCTATTAACAACTTGCTCCAGCACACAGTTCAGTTCAGTTTACCGGTGATATCAAGCCCTAGAAGAACAATGCGGGCCCTTCTAGGTAAGTAAAGACCTACTTGACATATTAGCAATACATTTTATTGTTTAACGCTGAAGCTAGCTTGCTGCAACGTCTCTGTTCTGGAAAGCTTGATATACAGAAATACGATGACGTTAACTTTAGTTATGGGTAGCACGTAAGCAAGTAGCTAATGCCTAGTGGGAACATTGTCTCAGGTGTAGAGCACGTTCTAGTGCAATGCTTTAAAAATTATGCATAATAATATCTACTGACTATCAGAGAATAGATTTTGATAAAAAGCAAATACCTTAACTAATTCCGCATATTTCTCACGCTGGCTAGCATGGCTAACTAGCCTACCAGCCGCGAAGTGTAGTCACAGCTGCAGTGAATGAGACGAAATACTAAAAACAGATTACAGTAGCTCAACACTCGGACCAGGTTCGTTTTAGACTTGCTCAAAGACCTTATTTTAGGGGCTTCATCGGCTCTTTAGTATGGTTCTACAGTTGATCATATTCACACTAACCCTTGCTTGACCAGTAACGTGATAAAGATCAGTCCTTGCTCCTAAAATCGTGTTATTATACCCTTGCTTGTTGGCAGTTGGCCATAGATCTGTTTTACCTTAGGTTTGTTTTACCAAAGATTGTTCAGCCTTTTGTACAGATGCCTTCATGTTTGTGTACTCAGTGAACCAGATGTTGACTTTTCTGATCTGTTTTCTTCTTTCCACGCGAATACTCTAATCCCGGTTTCACAAAAGCATCTTGGTATTAAGACAGCCTTAATGGGTAAAGAGACTGCTCAGTTCATTATGTTTTGGGCTTAAGATGCTTTCAGGAAACCTAGACCTTTTCAGGGCTTTTGGATGTTTCCGGGTTTATGAAAGACTTGCCTTTTTGAAACTCATATTTACATTCATATATTTCATTTTGAATATACACTTGTCTGGAGTGAGTATGTGTAGTAAAAGGCTTTCTGAACTTGAGTTTAAGGTCCTGGCTCTAAGTCGTACTGGATATTTGTGTTTTATTACCTGGAAATAAATCCGTAGCTTCAGGCCACATGATTGATTTCTCTGAGCTGACAATAACTCACTGCTTACCTGTTTCAGGTGTGCTGGCGTGTTCTTTGACTGTCCTCTCTGTCCATGGGATGTACTCTGCCTCCGATGATGTGATCGAGCTTACTGCATCTAACTTCAACAGGGAGGTTCTGCAGAGTGACAGTCTGTGGCTGGTGGAGTTTTACGCCCCCTGGTGAGTTATAAAGGACAATGCTCATTTTATTTAAACGCTAGTGACTGTTAAGAGTAAATGGTATGGTGGTGTGTATTTGCATAGTTGCCGCATAACGTATTTGCATAATTTCAACAGGTGTGGACACTGCCAGAACTTGGCCCCAGACTGGAAGAAAGCAGCAACAGCACTGAAGGTGAACTTGGAATATCTATGCAATTCTTACACGACTGGCTGAATTACCTGGCTTATTTTAGAAATGCTGTATATACTGAAACTTTGTATGATACGGAAATACTAATAGTCTGAATTCTTTGCTCTGAACAGGGAATTGTTAAGGTGGGGGCTGTTGATGCAGATCAACATAAGTCACTGGGAGGCCAGTATGGAGTTCGTGGATTCCCGACCATCAAAATCTTTGGGGCAAACAAAAATAAGCCTGAGGAATACCAAGGTACAAATGTTTCTTTAACTGTGCTTAAGCGCAAAAACACAACAGAAAAAAGTTTGTAGTTGACCGCTGTTCTGGCATTCGCCTGCGTTTTGAGTCCCTGAGATTTCAGAGTTGTCACTTGTTGCTTTGTCTTGCCTACAGGTGGCCGCAGCAGTCAGGCTATAGTAGATGGAGCTTTGAATGCTCTGCGTTCTCTGGTCAAAGACAGAATGAGTGGAAAGACTGGAGGCTCTGACTACAGCAGACAGGTACTGAGGTCTGCACACGTTAGCAGGGGCATAGTTATGGGGCGTCATTCAAGGTCCAAAAAAAAAAAAAAAAAACCCAAAACCTGACAGTTCATTTTTAATAAAATTTTTTTGCTAGGTCAGTTATTAGGTGTAAAAAATAAATCTGAAGTTTCTTTTTCACCAGCTTCCCACTTTAAATAGTGCCGCATGTACAGGTGTCAGAAGTAACTGCTGCAGTATTTCAGATGGAATAAAAAATTTCAATTAAGAGCTTGTGACTAACAAACCAATTTCAGCATTGATGTAAAAACCATATTAATGAAGTTAGCACTGTCTAAATTAACTTAATTACCAGGATCTAAAATTAACTCCCACCAAGCTTGAACTGATTTTCTGGCTAACACTTTGGCTGAGCTCAGAGCAAAGGTTTAAAAACATAAAAAAAAAAAAAATAGTACATTTGTGCTCATTTTATGATGTACTGTGAGGGTCCTGAGAACATTTTATTGCAGGAGTTGCTAGTAATTCTATTTCAATGAAATGTGTAGCATTTGTTGTTGTTGTTGTTGTTCACCCCTTCTAGTAGACAGGCTATACCACTGAAGGTTTGCATTTTTATACAGGTAATTAAATTTATTCTTTTTTATATTGCCTTTCTGATCATTTCAGAGTTCTGGTGGCAGCAGTGGTGGCAATAAGAAAGACGTAGTTGAGCTGACCGATGATAATTTTGACCAGACTGTTTTGGATGGTGATGACGTTTGGATGGTAGAGTTTTTTGCGCCATGGTGTGGGCATTGCAAGAAGTAAGTTTGAAGATTTATTTGCATAAAAAGCAAATTATTTAAATACAGTAAAGTCCACATAATGTTACATGGTAAAACGGTAAAATGAGGTAACATCTTATTTGAAATCCACCTACATGGGGACTTGCACAAGCAGTAAAGCAGTACAAATGCTTTAGTTTTTGACAAAGGTCCTTAAGTGACAGACTTTTGTTCTCTTTATAACGCTGTTATGATCCAACATTGATTGTGTCATCAAATCTTTATGTTGGTAACCTTAAAGTATATGAATATCAGTCCTTGGAAATCAAGGGATTGTATTGAAAATGTTGGTTTTGGGTTTTAATCTCTGATATGGTATTTTCAGTCTTGAACCTGAATGGACAGCTGCTGCTACTCAGGTCAAAGAACAAACCAACGGTAGAGTGAAGCTGGGAGTTGTAGATGCTACTGTTCACCAGGGCCTGGCAAGCCGTTATGGGGTAAGTCTGAATGCTACATGTGTGTATGAAGGGGGGAAAAAAAAAAACAAACCTTCAAATAAATTTCATACAAGCTACAGACCCTATAATATTCTGTATGCTACCTTGACTCTCATTGTCTTCAATCATTTTTACATAATCCTTTAAAGCTTTTGTAGGGTGTGAGAGCTACTTCTTAGTCCATGTTTGTTAATCATCGTTAACTTGCTTCATTTCATAGATCAGAGGATTCCCAACCATTAAGATTTTCCGTAAAGGAGAGGAGCCAGAAGACTACCAGGGAGGACGAACTCGCTCAGACATTGTTGCCCGTGCCATGGATCTTTTCTCAGACAACGCCCCTCCTCCAGAGCTGTTGGAGGTTAGACTAACTACCTGTGCAAACAGTTAATTTTATTTACATTTTAAAGTACTGAGAGAGAATGAACTCCCCACCTTCCAGTTGATAAAACAGTAGTTTGAGAATGTAAAACCATTGTGCTTTTCAGATTCTGAATGAGGACATCTTGAAGAAAACTTGTGAGGACCATCAGCTTTGTGTGATTGCTGTGTTACCTCACATTCTCGACACAGGTATGAGTGATCAGTTATTTTCTTGTAAGGTGCAGTCTTACACTAAATTAAGTATATCCACTTTTATCTGCCATTCAACCAGTGGTGGTCATTATGTCAGCAGAACTTATTACTTCAGTTGTCTAGTATTTTATATATAGTACCAGTCAGACGTTTAATGGATGTAAATGGATGTTTTTCATCATCTTAACCATCTACAGGTCTGAAACAATAAACATCCTGATATACTACATAAACTCTTGATGCATTACCATATATTTTTGCCACATCACCACCACCTCTAATACATATTTTGTTTCACAAAAGCTTTTATCTCTGCATAATTCCAGGAGTGCTATTTTATAGTTTGATGTCTTTTACTTTTATTCTAAATAAAGCATTTATTCTAAAGGAAAGAATTTCACATTTAACTATCAACAATGTATTTTTTTTTCTTCTATGTGTAGGTGCAGCTGGCAGAAATGGTTATCTGGAGGTGATGATGAAGATGGCTGAGAAATACAAGAAAAAGATGTGGGGGTGAGTATGTGTTTTGTGCCTTTCTATGTGAAACACAAAGCTTAAAATGACATTTTAAAGAGCTCTAAAATATGTGGATATACAGCCATTGTACTGTTAGATGTATTAGTTTGAGTTCAATTTCAAGATGGCCCTGAAGACAAGGTTAAAGAGTCTTCATATATATTAAAATAAAACGACCTGAATTTGACATTTTAAAAATTGTGCAGCAGTCCTGCAATAGTCAGTAGGACTGGGAGATTCATTTGTTTTTTTATTTCAGGGAAATTTTTAACTACACAGCTATTCACCTACCTCTGACAAGTAACAAATGGCCAGAACTCATTGGTGTGCTGTGTACATGACAACACAACCACAGCTACAACAGACTTGCAGTCTTTTGCTTAGAATATATCTGGACTTTAAATCACTTTATTCATTATTTTTATTTATTTTTATTTATTATCTTGAGGACATGATTCCCATATGTGTATATACAGTATAACAACATGCATTTTTCCCCTTCATACTGTAGCTGGCTGTGGACCGAAGCTGGAGCTCAGATGGAGTTGGAGTCCTCTCTGGGAATAGGTGGTTTTGGCTACCCTGCCATGGCGGCTATTAACTCTCGCAAGATGAAGTTTGCTCTTCTGAAAGGCTCATTCAGTGAGACAGGAATTCACGAGTTCCTAAGGTATTTAGTAAATCCTGATCACGTTGTCATTTAGGTGTCGTTACATTATTTATGATAACTAGCTGAATCCTCTTTGTGTTCTCACCGTAGGGATCTCTCTGTTGGACGTGGCTCAACTTCCACAGTAGGAGGTGGAGCTTTACCGAAGATTCACTCTGTTGAGGCCTGGGATGGGAAAGATGGAGTTGTGAGTAGAAGTGTTTGGAAGCCTTTTCCGCTCCCCCCCTCCTCCCTTTTGTGTCACATCTGGTGTTTAAAAAATGGTGCCAAGAATGCTACTCTTGTGCTACTCTTGCCATAAAGTTCATCTTACAGCCATTCAACAAACAGACTAATAGCGTTAATGTCTCCTGTAGCGAGTAACATCAAGAACCATACATCTCCAGTAATGGATTGTCAGCTATTAACCTTAGCTAGCACTAAACAGTCAAAAAGACACACAGCGTAATTATTTTTTTTAATACTTACATTTCCCTCATCTGCAGTTTTGGCACAGACAGCTGGTCCTGACCCCCCTTTTTTTGGTCATTCTAACCGGGTTGGCAAAGCAGCAGTAGGAAACATGAGGTTGAAGTCATCTCCCTATTCACCAGCTTCTTGTTTGGATTTCCTTGTTCCAACTTAAATGGTGCAGCAGTTATTACTACAACGCCTGAGGCACCTGCATGTAAAGTGCTGCACCATGGGAAAATTGTAACAAGAGGCTCGACGGGTAGTCTGAGCCGCCAACACAGCTGCTGTGGCATTTAAGGTTTCAACGTAAAAAATTTGAACAGCGAGTTGGCAGCCTTAGGTGTCAGCAAAACTGCTGGTCCATTTAAGGTGGAATGGGAAAATCCAAACAAGGAGCTGACTTCAGCTACATGTCAGACACAAAGAAGTTTGCTCACATGCACAGGTTTTTGCCCACAGTAGTAAAAATAAACGTTATCCAGTTAGGTACAGCTGACAGAGCAGTTCTTGATCTTAGCTTGTATCTGCCACAGAATGGTAGTAGCATGAAAAAGACCCATCACGAAGGTTAGTTTTGAAGCCAGGTGCAGAGATGCTCATTTGGGAGGGTTTGCTGCAATGGGGCCTCCAATTTTATGCAACATGGGGAGCCAAATGACCAAGGGCTTGTTAAAATCCCAAGTTTTCTTGTCTGAGCAGTAAGGCTGGACAATATTTAACTTTATGGTATCTTTGTCACAATACAGATCACCTTCCTCAATATATCATGTATATCATCAGTGCAGCAGAGTATGACCCATATTACAGTTTTGGGGATTTTTGATATCACTACTGATGTCTGGGGGGGAAAAACACACACAAAAGTGAGTTTTACAAGTGAGAAATTCTCCTTTTTCTCCCTCAGCTTCCTGTGGAGGATGACATTGACCTGAGCGATGTGGATCTGGATGATCTGGAGAAGGACGAATTATGAGTTAATTGGCTGGGAGGGTTGGTCTAGTTTGGTGTCAAGACCACAATGGCACAGCCCATAACCCACCTCTCCTCTCCTGTGGATGAGGGGAAAACTAGGACATTAAGTTACTGTACACTCTTGAAACGAAGACTCGTGTTGCTTTTAACGTCTCTCCAGTAGTTTGAAATGAGGTGGGATCAGGGATTAAATCGTGGTTGAACTGAACTATGTCTCACACGCCTGCTTGCCATTTGATCAGCCGGTTGATTTGATCTTCCAGCAAGGATGGTGAGCAGGATTACGTAATGTCACTTTTCTCTGTCAAGTTGTCCCCCCTCCAAAACACACAGCTGCATGTGTTCTCAGTCCTGATGAAATAATTTCCTATGCTGCGTTTTTTTTCCGGTGACCTCTATTTCTCTGCACTTATTAAATTGGCACATTTGTGGAAGTGGACATAATGAGCTGGCTGACACATGGACTTTCCCTGTCTTTAGGGGATGTTTCCGAGAACAGGAAGCTATGCTAGGTTACCGGATATAAGCTTTAATGGTTTGTATCCTTTGTCCTTTGCCTTGCACAGGTAATGTCTTCAGAGCCGAGTTTTGCAGATAGCCCTGTTTGTTTTCATTCACCCCATCAATGTGACATACTTGTTATTTAAAAAAAAAAAAAATCAAATCAATTCTGAGAAGGAAGTCAATGTGTCAGTATCCCAGATTTCCATTGTGTTTGTGCTGGAGAGGGAACAATGTGGGAATTGTGTAGATTTTTCTTACACGACTTTGTTTTGATGTTTTTTGTTATTAAAATAAAAATGGAACACAATTGAACTGACTGGATTTTATTATGGATGTAAACACAAATATGACATACTTCAAACACATTTCACCTTTGTGAACGTTTGAGCTCTAAACTATTTTAAATAATGGCTTATTGAAGAAGACTTAATATGCAGTTCATGCAAGTCAATATGAAACATTCAGTAGGAAAGATGTGGTGTACTTCTATTAAGAGTATGGCTAGATATCCCAATGCTAGCTACACACAGATACAGCACTGTAACTTTTTACTACACCTCTTGCTTACCACAAATATAATATAGCGTCACAGAAAGTTACTGCTCAATCTGATATACTCAACACAAATGCTAGTTTTGGCAATTTACCCATGAGAAAGTGTATTGGCTGATGTCTAAACTATGAAAATACATAAACTGGCAAAAAAATATATATATTTATGGTCCAGAGGCTGCATTTTTTTCCAACAAGCCTGAAACAAGACTAAACACTGAAAGATTTACTATAAGACGTCCATAAATGGATGTAGGTCAAATTCTGGAACCCTATCGATCACACCTGTATGACATCAGGATGTCAAAGTGATACATTACAAGTACTGCTTAGCCATGGTTGCTTGCATATCAAGTTTAAATTAAGGAAACAACAGGAAAAGGGACCGATTTCCTAAAAAGGACCTTTTAAGACCTTTTTTCAAAATTGACCATTGACCATCTCACTTTGTGGGATTATAAACTTAACTGGTTAAAATCTGTTACTCTGAGACACGTAACTACAGCTCATGCAGCTCATGTGTGCTTTCTGAAAGTAAAGGGACATGGAACAGGGAACACTATCCCCTATTACTCAAACCACAACCTCAAGAATGTACTGCAAGTGGGCTAGATCTATAAAATGACAAATGAGAGCATCTAAGTAAAGGATTTTGTGCAGACTGATTTACATGCCTGTGTACCATGGTACTGCGTTCTGCTGTGACCTGTGTGGATCCGTTACTCAATTGCGGCCCTTGTTTTGGAAAGTAATAAGCTGATCTTCTGAGGCTGACGGTATGTGGCAGGATTTTCTTGTGAGTGCTGCTGTTTGGCTATTTTCAGAACTGGCGCGAGGAGCTCTGGTCAGACTGCAGCAGTCTGACGATAGAGGGATCGCTCTTGGCACCTTTGATGAACTCTTCCAGGGACAGCCTCCCTGCAATATGAAAACAGTGTAAGGGTTAGTGATTTCATAACCAGTCTGGGGTTATTTCTACATTCTTTTGGGCCTAAAAGCTAATTATTGTGGAATGTACACATCAGTGTTTCTTTATGAAAAGTTCAAGCAATCAGAGTATGTTTTGAATTATGCTTTGTTGAATGATCCACTGCAGCCAATATATAGATTTTTCTCAATGCTTTGTAGTGCAGGACTAGGCTTGCTCTTCGTTTGGGAACATGATCCATAATGTGTTATTTTAAAATTCAACACATGTTCAGTTATTTTTCATTATCATTTACTACATAGATTCTCCTTACATAATCTCTGTTTAAATCTGTTGTGAAAGCAAAAAAGACTATAATAATCAAGACCCCCTTCTAGTTCAGCCAGTTTCCACAGAAGATGAAAAATGACAGACACAACTTGAGCTCAAATAAACAAACATTACTCACTGAAGCCCTCTAAAGGTGATACAGCACCAATCACAACTTGGGTCAAAACGTGTGTCAAATAGAATGTGTGTCAATACGTGGGTTTTCTGCTTTTTATTTATTTATATGTATTTAACTCAAGCCAACAGAACACCATACAAATCAGATTCTGTGTATTGTGATGTAAACATGACAATGAAAGCTAACAACTATAAAAAATAAACTGCAATGTGGAAATCATAAAATAACAATTGTGACAGACCTAGTGTTTCAAACCCCAAATACGAAAAACAGTTGAGACTGTGAAAAATGCAAATAAAAATGAAAGCAGTAGTTTGTATTTACTTCTATTTACATTTACTTTGACTTCTATTTTATTGCAGACAGTACGAACACAAGCCATTTCATGTTTTGTCTGGCCAGCTTCCTTTCATTTGTAGATACACTCATCGTCAAAACACAGCTGTACTCAGAAGGACGTGTTGGATTTTAATGCTATTGGGAAGGAAGATAAAGGACCAGGAAAAATGTCATTCAGGCCACCATGTTTGCTAACGCAGCATGCCAGACATCTCAGCATGGAGTTGAAGAGGTTCCTGGTGTCCTGCGATAATCCATCCCATGCAGCTTGAATATTCTCACACAGTTCCTGCAGATTTTGCGGTAGGGGTGGAGGGTGGAGTGACACTAGGCCTTGTGAACATGTGACAGGTGACAACAAACCGTTCATCTTGGCGCTGACCACGGTGCCTCCACACACAGATTTGTTTCACCAAGCCAAAAGCGTGACTCAACACTGAAGATGAGTCACTCAATGACAGTCTGGCACGACACCATTGCTGTCTTGGCGACACTGACGTTAAGGGCAGTCATCGTAATGGTCTGCATGCATGTAGTTCTGCATCTTGTACTAACAGGATGACTCATGGAGGACATCACTGCTCGCTGAATGTCTGCAATTGTGGCTGCTGGGTCAGTCAGGTACAGCGACAAGGCCCGTCCTTGGTTACGTGGCATGTACGGCTGTGTGTGAAACCTGAATCATTTGCATGTCTCACAATCTCAAACCTACCCACCAAGTTTCATTCCTGTCAGTTGATTCCTTCTGGGTGAAACTTAACTATTTGTGCAATTGTTTTTTTGAAGATGAGTGTACGCATCCATTCCTGCCATTCAGACCTGCAACAAATTTCAGGGGACAAGTGCAGTAGATGGCTAGTAACAAGGTAGAAAAATTAAATAATCATATGATTTGAAACAGGTGATTGTAATTATGAACTGGTATAAAAGCAGCACTCAGGAGAGGTGTGCAAGAACAATTACTAAAATGTTTAAAAACAATGCTCATCAGAGAAAGACAGGAAGGGCTTTGTACATTTCATCTAGAGTGCACAACATAATTGCAGATTCAAAGAGCCTGGAAGAATTTCAGAGCCTAAAAGCCAGGGGAGAAGGACCAAGTTGAATAAAGGCCTTTTTATGCTCAATGTTAAATACAGATTTAACTGTTAATTTAACTGCAATTGTGGGGGCGGTGTAGCCAATTGTTCAAGAGATGCATCAATCTGTCTCATTGGAAATATAAGAGAAAATAATTCCCCATTGCACGTCACAAAGTATGCGATTGCCTCAAAGACCACCAATGTCCAAAACATTGCCTCTTTCGCAGAAGGTAGCCTACATATCTGTGGCATGAATGAGCATTAACCATTTCCAATCCATCAGACAGCAACACATCAAGAAGCGTTGTATCTATAAAAGAGAAATACATCTTATGGGCTCAGGATTACTTAGCCAAATCTTTGCCAAGCACTACAATACCTAGCTACTGTAGATCCAGAAATGCCAGTTAGATCAGAAGTGCCAACAGATCTCTTTATTCTTGGACGTCATGTACTCTGGGCTAAAGATGACAAAGACCATCCACAAGTCCAAAAGCCAGGGAAATGCTATGGGGTCAGCGTGTCAGTGGCCCTGGCAAAGGCAACTTAACCACTAAAGCTGGAGTAGGTGATTTTGTAGAAACCAAAAAAGTTTAAGATAGTTTTTGAAAATAAACCAAACCAAAAAAAATACTTTAAATAATAATATAGAAATAAATAATAATCACCCCTAGAGAGCACTGGAGAGAGGTGCATAATGTGTTTTGGAAATTGGAGAATCTTATCATAACTACAAAAAATGTATCACCTAATTTTTAAAATCTCTCATCCAAAGCTGTATAAATTAACAGAAGATAAAATACTGTACCATGGGCTGATCATCAAGAAAGTTACAGATCTGATCCATGCTCTGCTTTATTTCTGTACTCACCAAAAACACATCAAAACAACAGGCGCACTCACTGCTGGCCTCACCTTGCTAGAAACTAAACGCAAACCTCACCCGTATTCAGGTTCTTCAACATAAATTATTAATTGTTATCTTGATGTAAAAACTATTTCAAAAAAATAAAAAAAGTATCTAAAATAAAATCACCTACTCCAGCTTTAATACCGAAAAGTACCTAGAAATTCTGAAACAAGTTATGCTGCCTTCAACAACACCATCTATCCCAGGGATGCCCTGCATATTTCAACAATATTATACAAAGTCATATTCTACATCCATTACAAAGACATGGCTGTGGAAGAGGCCTATACAGGTGCTGGACTGGCCTGCCCCCAATGCTGACCTATCCCCAACAGAAAATATGTGGTGCATTTTAAACCACAAATATTTTAACCACTGCTCACTTTAAAACACGTTTGCCGTAAGAATGGAACAAAAATAAACCTGGAGATCATCACTTGGTCTTAAGTCCCTAAACGTCCTTTTGACTGCTGTGAAAACAAAGGGCATAAATGCTTTGTCCTAAATATGTTGCAAGAATCAAAGCTGAATCAACGTGCTTACTTTGAAATTCATGATGTAAAATCAAATAACGTGCTGTAGTATTGCTTCCATGCAACAGAAGTGAATGACTGTTTTCAGTCTGAATTATAGTTTAACATACCATATAAATACGTTTTCAGATTTCAGGTGGTATATTGGGCAATAGGACCACTGTTAAAAAAAGAACATGGGTGACAGCTTCCTTGACAGACATCTGTCCTCTCAAAAGATACAGTACATCAGTATAATCACAGGAGAACATAGCCTCGTTGAGGTCCTATTTGGAGGACCAGACTCACAGATGTCAGACTGGTTAAGTAATATTTCACAAGAGAGTGAGGGACCCTGATGTTTTCCTTCCCAGTTGCAGCCTGTTATGTCCTTGAATGCCTGCGGCCACAGACAGCAAATGGTAGCACAGCTGGGACTCCAGCCCGAATCTCAGCTGTAGGCTATATGTGCCCCTTAGTGCCTTTGCTGGGACACTTACCGCTGACTAAATTTTCAATAGAAATAAAATACTCTGTTACCTTAAAGTTCACTTGAAGTCTCAGAAATT
Organism: Semaprochilodus insignis; assembly: GCA_034552555.1. Classification (NCBI taxonomy): domain Eukaryota; kingdom Metazoa; phylum Chordata; class Actinopteri; order Characiformes; family Prochilodontidae; genus Semaprochilodus; species Semaprochilodus insignis. The sequence continues at coordinate 25,723,400 of CM067481.1, read as the reverse complement.
CTCAGGATGAATCAACAAATATGACTTAATTAAGGACTGCTCACCATCATTATCTGTGTCCATTTGCCTGAAGATCTTGTCGGTACGTTTCTCAGGGGTTGACTCATCCTCTGGCATCTTCATCACTGACGACACCATCTTGTAAATTGCCTGTGGTGTACGAACAAAAACACATCAACTGATTATCAGGTTTGTTTTCTATAGAATATTCTCTGAATATAAATTATAAACATCTATGGGGAGTCAACATGCTTTTTTAAAGTAAGCAACAGCAGCTTTGTATTTAATCAGCGTTTTGGCAGGAACATATGGCCTGTGGAACACTTGATTGAGGAGATCTGTTTATTCAGGAGGGCTATATCGCCAAACATTCAACTGAGCCAATATTGATATGGAACAAGCTGCTCTGGCAACAATGACTTACAGAGCAAATACAGAAATGCAGTATGAAATAAACAAGGGGAGGGAAAAGGAAAGCAGTGGGACATATGCTTGGTTTGGGAAGAGACTTAAAAATTAGAGCATCTCCAGAACTGCTTAGAGTATTTCTTCATTAGTACTAGATTTAATCAGGAATGCTTTTTTCAGGAGGTACATAAGTTTGTAAAGTCCTCTGCTAATGTGCTTAGAGAAGTTTAAATGTCAAAGTAATTACAGCTATTTCAAAAAAGCAGATTCTTTGTAGTCAATGCTCTTCTCTCACCTGTACTATCTCCAGCATCTCAGCCCGGCTTATGTATCCATTTCCATCCAGGTCATACATACTGAAGGCCCAGCGGAGCTTCTGCTCAAGGCCTCCACGTGACGTCACACTCAGAGCAATAATGAACTCCCGGAAGTCGATGGTGGCATCGCCGTTGGTGTCAAACGTGCGAAAAACATGCTCTGCGAATTTTGAGGCGTCCCCATAAGGAAAGAAGTTGGCATAAATTTTCTTGAACTCCTCCACAGTCAAGTGGCCGGTAGGGCAATCTTTGAGGAAGCCACGGTACCACTCCTGCAGCTCATGGTCCGTGAATTCTGTGTTTTCCCGCAGGTCATTCAGGACTTCAGGACGCAGTTTGCTGTTCTGTTTACCCATGATGGAACACTCCTGTTCCAGATCTCCCCTGGTGAATCACTCTTGTGCCTGGGTTTCACTCTCTGGACCTAAACAAAGGCACATTGTGAAAGAATAATGGTGGACATTTTCAAACACTTGTGCTGCTTTTTTAGAATTCATACAAAAGTTTTTTTGTTCTTTTTTGTCTTCTGGCAAACAAAGATTTGGCCAGATGGAAAATGTGTTATCCTAGTGAGACGAGGGAGTGGAGTTGAGTATCCATGGATACCATTTCATACCTTATTAAGGTGCAAATTTATCGATTTCTTGATGGTGGGGGGTTAACGGCCAACCCGGGAGAAGAGACAATTCTTACAAAAGGTCACGACTGGCACTGAATAACCCAGGAAACCATCAAGACAGTGTGAGTTACCAGCCAGCTAATAAGAGGCTGCAGCTCTGTTCGTAAGGGTTCACAGTAGTGGAGGGTATTTCTGTATTTTCTGCCATCCTGTACAGTGTTATCATTCTACACTTCTAGAATGTGAGTGTGTGCAGGTATATGCGGTATGTGTGTGGTATGTCAAAAAAGACAGAAAAATGACAGAAAAACAGTATCAAAACACGCAAAATGTACACACAACATTACACTAAGCTAATTATGCAGTTTATCATTTCTTGTTTAGATATGTGTATTATTATTAATCAGAATAACAACCTAATTTTTTTTTTCAAAGGGCTAATAATCTCAACATTTCAGCATTAGTGCAGTACGCTGCTCACTCCTTCTTAAAAGCATGTCAGAAATAAAGTTAAATGTTGCACTGCATGACCTTTATAAAAAAACAAACAAAACAAAAAAAAAAACAGGATTTATGGACCAAAGTTTTTCAATAAGTTGAATACTCTTAAAGCTGACCTATTTTACAGTTTTAAAGGTTTCAAACCAAAAATAATACCAAGTTATTCTATTTAGAATTTTATATAACTATATAACATTTTTCATAAGACTAAACTACTGAACTCAGCTCAATTCAGATGCTTTCTTATGCACACTTTGGGCCCAGACGGTGCCAAATTAAATTCAAATAGCCCCTGCGAATAATGACACTGCCTAAATTCATCCATATTTGGACTACCATTCACATTCGCCGGTCTACCACCTAACCCATCAAGCTTTGGACTAAAGAACTCAGGATGGGTTCTGAACATCACACCATTGTCTTGGATCATTTGACAGTGGTGTACTAATCCTGGATCTTTCAGCACCAGTGAGAATGTGCCGTGTGCTGCATTCAAGAACTGCTGCGAAAGCAGGATCTGAAGCCATCAGCTCTGGAGGTCCAGCTGTGCCAGCTGTCTAAAACATCTGGAGGCAGCCTTAGCTCCAAGGAGATGTGAAAGATGAGAGTGTGTATGCAAATCGCTACATGAAGTGGTTTTCCCTGTTCTCTCGTTTTCTTGCAGGTTCTTGCTTGATCGGTACTCACATCATTTGATGTGCATTTGTGAGTCATAGGGAGACTGACTGTAAGTTCAGACGGTAGAAAAAAAAAAAGAACAGGTCAATATCGCAGCCAAATTATGTTCTTTTTCCATCTTAATCACAAAGAAAGACCCAAAGATGAATGAATAAATAAATAAATAAACAAATAAACAAACGCTGAGATTCTAGTTTCCTAGGCAGCAGGACAGAGGTGCTCAAATTCATACATTAAATTATATGGAGACTACATAAGAGTAGAGTTGGCTGGGAAAATTTAATGACAGGTTATATAATTCAGCCTACACCCTCCAGTTAACCCATAAAAGCTTTATTGGACTGAAAGAGAAATGGCCACGCGTGCTTGTGTGCTATGCCGGGTGCTTTCTTTTTTCCATGTTTGTCTCTTGTCCTTAATGCCTTACTTATTTACAATTTTCTATAATTAGATTTGCATCAATCTTCACGTGTGTCTGCTGTTGCCATGGCTCTTGCAGTTAGTACAGGATTTGGCATCACAATAAACATGGTTAGGTATAGCCTTAATTTTGCTGGCAGGAAATAAACTCATGTGTAGAAGCAGACGATGTACTGAGTCATTTTCTTGTTTCTAAGACAGAGTGCTTGTTGTATGGTTACGCACAGCTAAAAACTGCTACTTCTATTAAAAATGGTCTCTCTTGCCTCATGTTACGGCTCGACTTTTTATCCTGAAATGAAAAAGACGGTATTGTTATGATGCATGACTGTATTTTCAGCATTCATGTTTCACACAGCAATCTTCAGCGGTAGTTTTACTTAACCTATTGTTGAACAGGACTGTGATCACACACAACTCCTGCCCTACGGACTTCGGGTCATATGTAGCTGCTGGTCAGTTCCCTGGCAGCACAAGGACAGACATAAACACGGCTGGTGTTTTCAGCTCCCTCCTTCTTTCCCTCTTACACTCAGCAAGCCACAAGAAACCCAGAACTTTCCAGTCAGAGGGACAAAAATGCAGGCCCAAAAAGGAGTCGCATGGAAAAAAGTGCTGTATATAACAAGACGGGTCCCCGCAAGTCCTATTTCAGTTAAAATAACAACGTCATGGGGTGGTGCAACTGCACAGCCAAAATTCAGGCAGATGTCTTCCGTATAACTCAATATCAGGACAAAACCCAATATAAACTGAGGGAGGAAGTGGAAAACAGGCCACTTTTTCTGAACTGGAAGTGTGAAAAATACTTTAAGGAACTGAATGTGTGTGCTGAAAAACACATCCACTCATGATTACAAATCTAATCACCATCACACAGCCAGCCTAGTTCGTAAAAAAGCCCACTACAGATCCCTGGGAGTGGAAAACAGATGTCCTGCTGCCAACATTTCCCAGGATTCTGCAGTGACCTGCGCCTCACAGGTCTCATACGCAAACATTTTATAGGTGCTGCTTTTGCGAGCGATTCAAGTGACATGTTGCTTGTAAAGCTGCATCCCTGCTAAAGCGGTCTGGAAATTCCATACGTGTTCCCACTATGTACCTTATGGTTTCAACAGACCAACAGAAATTATGTGAACCATAGATAGCACAGACAGTGGAGTTCAAGCTCCCATAGTTGTACTTTCCAGTAACACTGCATTGTACAGAGTTTCTGTTTTTGTGAGAATTACATGCATTTTTATACTGTTGATGCATGTTTGAGATATTTTTCTGCTTCCATTTAATAACAAGGTTGGTGTTTATACAATGCAAGCTTGAGAATTTGCAAAAAGACCTTTGTAACCTCTCTCAGTCTTGGAGACAAGAGATTATAGATCAATATAACTAAATATCTGAAACATTCTGGCATGCAAACGCTCCGTTTTCCCGGGTTAAGTTAGCAGGTTCAATGTGGAAACAGTCTCTGCGTTAGTGGTTAAGCCTTCAGTGTTGAATGAAGCACTGCCACTCTCTAGGCCTTGTCCATGACTGCTCGTCTTTGTCACACTGTCTCCTCTCACAGCAGCCCACATTCCAAACGAACAGTACTCCTCCATGTTGGCCACACTAATGGGAATGTTCTTTTGTATGCTGCCACCACCACCACGCAATATGCATTTCCTAACCAGTCTACTGCACAAGTCTAATCTCCTCTTTAACCTACAGAGCTCCACAATCTGAGCAGTCTGACCTCAACTATATTTAAAAAAAAATAGTCCAGTCTTTTTCAACATAATCTCCATCACCTGTATCTCCATCTATCTGCATCTGCATATAATTGATTACCATAGATAATCATTTCAACACATTACCCAGTACCTATTGAAAACCCACTGGCTCATAATATCTTACTCATAATAGAGGCCAATGGGCAGGTGCTTGAAGAACCTGCTCACTGTCCTCCATTATAAATTAGCTTTGAGTCAATAGGTATTCAATAGGTACCAGTCCTGTTCTTTTCTAGGAACAAGGAAATTGTTTTTGATGGTAATTGACTGAATACTACAAATGCAGCAGACAGAGATTAGACAGAATACGACTGGATCATTTCCTTTAGCAACTGTAACACCCTGCAAGCCTATTTCTTACCTACTACTTCCAGAATTTTCTGTCCTTCTTCTCAGGCACACTTCCACCACAGGCACGCTAACACAGTGACACACTGTGTGGGTTTGAACACGTCAGCTGCCTCAGTGCAATTTTCCTGGTGGCTGTACAGTAGCAGGGACTCATCTCTGACCCATCATGCATAAAACATCAACTCCATTAACCTCTTTGAGTTTGCATTGGTGTTGAGCCTTATTTAGTCCCCATCCCCAAAAATCAGGGTAACTAAAATCCATCCTGACAGGTATCAAAAGATCGGCAGAACAGAAATCCAATGCCTTTCTCCTGCTCCACTGGACCATAAGAAGTCACTAAAACAAACAGCTCACATGCTCTCCCAACAGAGAGTATTATTTTTTCCTCCCCTGAATAGATTGCTGTGAAACCCGGAGTCAAAAGGTTGTCTCGTACGTTTTTCATCGACTGCAAAAAGTTGATCTGTCAAGGCTCCACAATAATAAAGTGATTTGCCACATATATACAGGCCCGAGCCAAAGGAGGCACAGAGGGTCAGCTAGGCTCTCAGCAGGGTTGATTACATGCCTCTACAGGGACTTAATTGCTTAAAGATGAGCAATCGACCCCTGCTCCTGTTGTGGGGACATGCTGTGACCCCTGAGGTGACCTCAGCACAACAGCAATTAGTCACAAGTGTACTACAACAATAGGCAGCTATACAAAACTGCACTCTTTTCTGAAACACTCTTTTCCCTACAGTGGTATGATGGCTCAATTTAATGTTAATCAATCTGGCAAACTAGGATAATACATGTTGTACAGTTGAATTTCTTCTGTCAACGAGAAATGAAAGTGGTGACTAACATTGGAAAACACTGGAAAGTGGGGCACAGTTAATCACACCTGCTGCATTTACTAAATGACACCCCGCCCTACTGAATGAACAGATTTTAATTTCGCACGAATAGACTTTGTATTATAAACATAATCTCCAAGCTGACCTCATAAATCTAGCTTTTCTAAATTGGATCATTAATTGAAAAATACGCCACACCTATCATTCTGCAAAACAGTTAGAGATGATGGCCATGATCAAACAAAGAGACCGGGGCTGTTCATATGCTGGTATTATAAAATGACGTTATTTAATGTTCTGCTAACGTTAGAAGTTGGCGGAAGCAGTTAAAAAGCTAAAGGACAGCAGCAAAACACTCAACACTGTGACAGGAAAGAGAGAAAGAGTCCGTTTACTGACAGGCAGACAGGCAGGTGGTCGAACATATCGACCAAAATAAAGCCTAATTTTTAGCTCGAACTTCAAGAAACGTCAGCAAGAAACGTCAACTTACCGCGAAGAAGTGGAAAAGAAGCGACCTAAACCGTTTTTTATCCAAAGTAGGCTTGGTCCGTCTGGCTTATGTTGGAGGAGGAGAGGAGTGTCCTGTTTTAGGCTAATGGAAAAAGCAAGTAAAAGTACACATACAGCCCCCTGTAGCTAGCAACGAGACTTTCTAAAGTAAGCTACCCTCAAAAAGTGTCCGTCAACCTTAGAGAGGTTACCGCACGGGCTTTAAAAGGCTTGTCTGACAACACATCTGTATCTCTGACTCTTTAGAGGACAGAATCGACTCCATCGTTTCTCAAACAAACACTTGTAAGCCCATCATCGCTGAGGCCAGCAGGAGGTATCTGACACCCTACATCTCCGTGCTCGGTTGTCAATGGGCGCGTCCAAAACTATTTGTAGGGGGAGACCGCTGAGATATTTCGTTACGTTTCCGGTTCTATTCGCTGGTTTGTTTTCTTCGATAAACTGGGAGTTGTTACTCACTCCGTTACATGCGGAAATATATATCGTTCCTTCAAACATCAAGAAACGTTCTCAAAGACCGTCCTGTCATCTGGGCAAGGCTCCCACGGCTGTGCGTGGTTCAGCCCATACGCTCACCGTTGTCGTGACCATGGAGCGTTTTCGAGTCAACTGGAAAAAGAAAGTGGTTTCCTTACGGCGCCGTATAGTCCTTAAACAAATAATGAAGAAGTGATCTGATTTCTTCGCGGTTAATTTGTGTCATCGATAGCCTGAACCAACAGTTTTTTCATCCTCTCCATTTATTAATAATCATGTTGCAGTAGAACAGTTCAGGGTATCAGGAGAGCTGTAACGTCAACCTTTCCGAAACTGTACATTTGTCCACCAAGAAGACACGATTTAGAAATTTGTCCTGTTTGGTTGCTCAGCAGAGGGCAGTAGTTACATTCAGCTCCAAACTACTGGAGGAGGGCATCCTGGAGGAAATGGTTCCTATCTTGAGAGAGAGAGAGAGAGAGAAACAGAGAGAGANATCATGTTGCAGTAGTACAGTTCAGGGTATCAGGAGAGCTGTAACGTTAACCTTTCCCAAACTGTACATTTGTCCACCAAGAAGACACGATTTAGATATTTGTCCTGTTTGGTTGCTCAGCAGAGGGCAGTAGTTACATTCAGCTCCAAACTACTGGAGGAGGGCATCCTGGAGGAAATGGTTCCTATCTTGTGTGTGTGTGAGAGAGAGAGAGAGAGAGAAACAGAGAGAGAGAAACAGAGAGAGAGAGAGAGAGAGAGAGAGAAACAGAGAGAGAGAAACAGAGAGAGAGAGAGAGGGAGAGAGAGCTCTCTGTGAAAATATCCATATCCAAATAACCTGTCACACCACAGAAAAACATGTTATACATTCAGTCAAAATTATAAAAAAAATGTCCCAGTACATTAAATTAGGTTTCAAAGCTGTGCAAAATAAGCAGTACATGTCAAATTGGCACATCCAGGAACTTTGGCTTAAGCACGTCCCCGACCCTTTTTGGCGGGACAACGAATGACACTCACCATAGGCTGTAATGTAAAATAGTAGTTCAAAACAAAACAAATGAACCAACAAAACTGAAATCGAGTTTTGTAATTTATAAACTATATCAGGTAAATATACATCCACTCTGTCTGGCCTAGAATACAAAGGATATAAAGAAAAGATTATTTTGCTCCATCTTGGGTCCCTTCAGTCTCCCAGCATCAAGCTGGTGCAGTAAACCAACTGAATGACCACAGGCGTTCTACCTAGACATCTATTTTTATCTTATTAAGTTTCCAGGGCAGCAAATGAATTAGAAATATTATGCTTTTGAAAGTAAAAATGTTTGATGTTAAATGTTTCATAATGTCACAAAAAGTAAAATATTTTATTATTCTTTGTCCTGCTGTACAAAAAGCATGTTAGCTATTATTAGCACTGTGCTCTGAAAACTGGCCTATTTGTTTTAGCCCAGTTGTCTAGCCTGAGACCCAACCTGAACATCAGTAGGGGAACAAATTTGAGATCAGCATTTTTAATTTGTTGTTACAAGTACTTGGCATAGCGTTATTAATTTATGCCGGTTAGTTCAAAGTCGCCTTTGCAGATCGTGTAAGTTTTCCCCAATAAAGGGGCAAGGTGATGAAAGCCTACTCTAGACGTATTGCTGATCTTATATACGCTGCTCTGAAATGGGAAAATCGTGGGAAAAGTGCAGCATTTCTCATAAATAACAGTATGACCATAAAAATGGATGCTCTGCCTAACAGCTTCCTGGACTTGTACAGTCATACTGTACAAGTATGTTTGAGCATACTGTTTGAGCGACCAGTGCCAGAATCCAATTTGGAGCCTGACAACACTGACCTACTTATGAATCAATCCTAGCTCCTCTCAATCTGCAACATAATAGTATTTTTTTTCCATTCCACCTTAAATGGTTCAGCAGTTACATTCTGGGGCTTAACGCTCATCTTCACGTTGGGTAGGCTTAGCTATCCAAAGTACCACTTAGCTGATAGCACCATTAGCCTAGCTGAAGTTAACAAAGCCAGCACTATCTGAGGAGAGCCGGCAGTATGAAATGTAGCCGCTGGGCACTGACCTAGCTAATGCTGATGCCCTCTGGTTCTTATAATATTAGGAGAAGATTTACACATTTATTTATTTATTTATAGGTGAATATATTGTATAATTAATACTGCAATAAATGTTATAACAGCTGTTAATTCTACAAAGCATCTTCAACTTTGAAGCTTACAATGTTGTACCTAAGATAGTGATGGCAATAAAACTATTTTGAGTTCAGGTTTCAATTTGAGACAGAAAGAGAGAAACTGTTGTTGTCTATTCTTTGTTTCCAGATGATGACTGGCCTCTAGACTTGATCCCAATTTAGCAAAGTTAAACCTCTACTTCCTTCCTTTGCCACTTCCATTATTTTAATTAAACCTTTTCATTGCGAAAATGCATTCTGGAGGGGTGAGCACCCTTTTCGTAGCACTTTGGCCTACTAATGGTGGGATGAGATTAGCAGATGCTGTCCCATGTAAAAATGACACGTGCAGTGAACAGGGTCTTAATCTCTCTGATCTGGAACCAGGTCTGTTGAGAAAGTTTGCCTTGACCTCCACTAGAGGGCATTACATGTTGCTGTTCTGATGTCAGAGCTGCTGGAAAGGCACAGATGATCAAAACAATGGGGGGAAATGGTCCTTCATAGCCAACTGTATTTATGCCTGGGATACCTCTGAAAAACTTTGCATTGCAGCATATTTGCAAGTTGGACAAGTTTAGAATAGAGCATGTTATATCACCTCTCCAACCACTCTGAACGACTAAGCCGAAATAGAGTAAACTCCTTTTTAAGGCTTAATTACAGACCATTCACCATTAGGCCCCTTTAAAAAACCACCAAATGCATCTAAAATCTGGTAAGCTATTAAAATCCTTCATATTGTGATATCAACCCATCTATATACTGCAAAATACTATTATTGTTGGACATCATTACATTCATACTTCTAAGAAATTATTCTGCCTCTAACATATTGATATAATTAGTTTTTTATTTAGTAGAATAGTTGTGTAAAAAATCTCTCTTTAAAAAATGATGGTGTAGTATAGGAACTACTTTCCTTTAGCCTTCTTCCTTTGCTCCCAAAAAATTTGGAATAAGAAGCCATTTTTAACATAATGGACAAAGTGAGACTGAACTGTGCGTTTTAATATGTAGATTTCTCTGAACGAATGATCAAAAAACTCACAAGCAAAAGTCTTATAGTTTAACATAGCTCTCAGAAAGTTAGACATACTTATCTTTTACTTTTTATATGGCATGCTTTTGATAAAACCTTTAACCTAGTACCTACTCAGATATTAGTCTAATGAATACACATTTGGTCGCTGAATTTCAGTTGACATGTAAGGTACTAGTTTAAGTGAACATATCATTTGGACATTATTGAACCATGAACTGAATTTTGTTAATTGTTAAGTATTGGCACAATACTGAGGAGAATTTCCTGCAGACTGGGATTTCTGCCACTGCTAACAGACCCATATGACCGTACCTTCAGGTATTTCCTCCACACTGTGGCCTGCGATACGCCCAAATGCAATCGCTCCTTTTTGCTAATCATTTTGCACACATTGAACAAGACATTCACTGTACTGTACCACCTCTTCTTAATCTATGAATCCCATTAAACACCCTGCAGGTATTTATAGCCAGGTCATCCTCGTGCAACGTCATCTGCAGGAGCCTGAAGTTACTGCCACCATAAACCCGTGAGTTTAATTTTGTACACATTTACCATTAATCATTGTTGAAAATCACAAACTTTCATCCTTGGTGTTACATAGTAGCAGATCGAATTGAAAATCAGTGGTATCACCCATCCCTACAGAGAAGTGCTCAGACTGTTTCTGCTTGTGAGTAATTCAGCATCCACCTTTGGAATGTTTTGTACTCATTTAATCAAATCATGTGCCACAGTCTCTACCACCTCAGCGTATCTCAGGCAAACATCGTCAGCCTGCCGTAGATAGTAAAACAACAACAAACTATGAAATAACTTTATCTCATTTTTAGTTTTAATAGAGCTTCTTGAATCTTTATTAGATGACATCAAGCTGCAACATGTTCTGCTACATAGACCTGGCTACCTCACACATAGGGCTAATGTTAGTTTAAGGACGTGTTCTGATGCTGAGTCCAAAGGTACAGTCAGTCCCTACAAATATTGATCAGCTAAACTGTTCATCAGACGCTCAGGGGCATTGATCCTTTATGAGCACTGCTGGATCAGTTTAGTGCACAATCCACATGTCAAACCTTCAAAAGATTTTTATCAGATTTTGTTTTTATTTATTGATTTAAGTGTTATTTTAAAAGATCCAGTTCAAAATCATGAAAACACTAAGGTATGTCAGCAGATGTTTCGTGCATATAACTGCCACCTAATATGCATCTCCATACCTGCAGAGCTTAATTTTTATACATCCAATCCGGTGGATCAAAGAGCGTGTGAATATGACAACAAGGTGTGTCAGATTAAGGTATGGAATTATAGAAGTGCTGGTCTCCAGTAGAAGAATGATTGAAAGAAAGAAGCTAAAATACTAACATGATAGGAAAATATGTCTAATTAATAGATGGATAAGTAAATAAAGCAAAACTGGCACATGGAGGTTCTGGAGTTTACCGTTATTGATTTGTTTTCGCATCAGCATTGCCAGTCAGATTGCAAGCTCATGTCGCAATTTCTCTTCAACATCCAATAGGGCAACAGGACAAAGTTGAGATTTATTTCTTCATACTTTGTTCAAATCAAGGCTGGGCTTCTAAGTTTGGAGCTCCAGTAATGTTTGTCAAACATATAGTGTTTCATAAAATGTTAATATACCGGATGCACTGTGCTGTGTTAATATAATATAATATGTGAATGAATATGTTGTGTGCATAAAAACAGATTCTGATTTGAAGTGGATGTGTTGTCTGACCTCACATGAATTTTTAGTTCATGTGTGCAGTTATTCCAGACAATACCAGTCTGATTACAGGGTACAGTTTGTACCGTGTACTTAGGCAATTTACTCTTAGCCAGTTGGCCAACATTAGCTCATTCTGATGATGATAATCGTTTAGATGAGAGTTGAGTGATTAGAGTGGAACTCTGACCACTGCTGTCTTTTCTGTATCTTTATGGTGTACAAAACACGTGCAATATAGTTCTGTGCACATGCTGTTCCTGACACACATACACAGACACACACACACACACACACACACGCACACACACACATCATATGTTCAAGATAATCACAAATAGACCATTGCAGTGCGCACAAGACTTTGAGTCTCCTCTTAAGAAATATCAAATATTAAATAATCTGCTTCACATTTTTACACATGACATATGTGATGTTATCTGTGGCACCTTCTCTACAGTGGACTCCTCTCCTGGTGTAGTTATACCTTTTCCAGCTAGTTAGCACAGATGATGTGCACCATTTCCTACTTGATATTAATCCAGCAGCCAAGGTTCTTAGCTGTGCAGGATTCAAACTGACAAGTTGTGGGGACCAATATCAAGAGACTATGGCCTAAATACAACGCTAACACCTAGAGAAGACACAATACCTTGTTTTAATACTGATAATGAAACCTAAACAATATAGCATTTGCTGATATTGATATGCATTGATACTGATATGCTATCTGTATAAGATGATAAATGCAAACTGCTTCTGTAGTCACAATATACACTTATCATCACTTATCATCCCGGGAAGCGGGATGGTCTTATTCATCTTTTGCGTCCCATACCTGTCATGCAGATATTACCAGACATGCACCAGAAACCTCTATAACTCTATGCCAAGATGTCATAATGAAAGATACTACTTACTGAATATATAAATATTCATGAATATTTAAATATTGCCCCTATTAGTCAAACTTTTCCATTATTTATTGTTCCTTTATCTTTCTTCTATAATAGCATAGCAATAGAATAGCATTGCAATCTGACACTTCCTTCTGGGTGTAACTGTCATAAGATTCATAAGCTTCAGAAGAGGCACTGGTCAACCGGCCACCCCTTGGCTATGCCACTGGCCTGAACATCTCACCTCAGCTCCCCAGGGCTCTGTGATCAGTCCCTTGCTTTTCACACTGCTGCCCCATGATTGCTGCCAAGCATAGCTCAAATCACATATTTAGGTTTGCTGATAAAACTACTGTGTTGAGTCTTATCAGCAACAATGACGAGCCAGCATACAGGGAGAAGGTGGAGTGGCCTGCAGACTGGTGCAGAGACAACCTATATAGAAATCTGATATATGGCAATAAAAGGATTTCAGATATATGACATATATTGGCATGAATGGCTTTCTGTGAAATCCAACCTATATTTGTCACATATGGACATACATGTGACATAAATGTCAACTTATCAACATATATAACACAATTTATGACCACTGCAAACTGTATTTGTACAGTATGTATATATGGATGGCATATATTGCTCACATATGCTAGTTTCATAAACTGTTGTTTTATGCATGTTACTAATATGCATGAATATGAACATAAATAAATAGGTTTACAAACTGTTTCATTTTGCTTGTTTTTGTTGGATGTTAGCTTTGTAACTTTGCAATTCGGTACGACCCCTCTCCAACTTGTCCAACTGCTCAAAATGCTTTCCACTCTTCTCCAAAGCATATTTTGCTGACAAAGGATGCTACCAACACAACATCACGAGTCAGAAAGGAAAGCATGCACAACGGGACGACTGAGAAGAGAAACTTGAATCATTCGCATGTCTCACGATGTCAAACCTACCCACCAAGTTTCATTCCTGTCAACTGATTCCTTCTGGGTGCAACTATTTTATCGATGATGAGTGTGTGTGATTAGCATTCACAAATCAGACTGTTTTCACCAAACATGTCTGTTTCCACTTCATCCAATTCATAAGGACACTGACCTGCAGTGATGTTATAAAGTGAAGTGCTAGTATAGTGGTAGCAGTGTTACACTGTGTCAACAACTGATGAAGACACAAATGGATCTTAACATTATGCAAGGCTAGCAAGTGGAATATACCAGGTGGGATAATATCCCGGGGGGAGTGTCCCAGGCGATTTATAGGGTAATATTTGCTGTAGGCAAATAAAATACCTGTTTGGTGAAATAAAATAAACTCCTTCACATGAGGCAAAATAAAAGCATTTTACTGTTTTTTGCTATTTTTTTCTCAGCAGCAAACATACGCTCAGTTTCATAAATAGATGTATATTCAGATGACTTTTTAAAGACTCTGTACTGATCAGAAGTGTAACTCCTTTGCTGTAAACTCTGCAAACTTCATAAAGACTGGTACAAGTGCATGTTACTCCACCAATATCATTTGAAAGAGCAATTTTGCCCCTGCCTACCTGAAGGAGCTACTCACCCCACTAACCTCGTCACGTTCCCTCCGATCTGTGAATTCAAATCGCCTCCTTCCCCCCAGAACAAAGCTCAGCACCATGGGTGACTGGGCCTTCTGTACTGCTGCCCCTCGACTATGGAATGCCCTCCCTGACCATCTGAGGTCACCACAGAGTTTTAAACAAAGACTTAAAACGTATCTTTTTAGCAGAGCTTATGACTCCTAAACATCTTGTCGTCTGCTGCTATTTAAAGAAAAATGTTTTACTTAAATGATGCTTTACTCTGTAGCACTTTGAGATGTGTTTCAAGTGTAAAGTGTGTTACAAATAACAAGTATTATTATTATTATTATTATTATTATTATTATTATTAATTTTCCATTTTGGATTAATTGCTAAAACTATTGACTCATCTGCAGAGAGCTGATAACAGTTCAGTAAACAGTAAACACCAGTTAAGTAAAATACTACCAGTACAGTGAGAAACTGTTAACAGTGCTGCTGTTAACAATGTGCACTTGTGTGGTGCAATAACCTGCGGATTTAGCTTGTACTGAGAAAACCTGGCCTAGCTGCTCCGCTATGAATAGGATGCAAATCCAGTCTCAAGCTTTCACTATTAAAAAGCTCTAGGTGTGAGAGTTTATTGGCATAGCTCACAAAAAACATTTCCTCCTGGCAGTCTTCTTCAGCGATGCCCCTGTGACCTTTCTCCTAATCCATATGTAGCCTGTTGTCACCTGTCTCCCATGAACTCCTGCCCTTCCATCCAAAACAACTAGTTTCGATTGTGGACTCTTCACTCTCCTGTAATAGGGGGACCCCACCAGGTTTCACATACATGCCTGATACATCTGAGACAGTTTTATAATAGCTCCCCAAAGTTGAACTATTTTAGTATTATCAACACATATAAATATAAACATACATATAAAGTATACAAACATACATATAAATATACATATAATATCTATTAAAAACTCAAAGGATGCTTTGCATAGCAGATATTGTGACCCTTTGTCCTTATAGTTTGTCTACAGGGATTCATTTCAATCACTGAATTATATTCATTTTAAATAATTGATGAAATTCTCCTTTAATATTACAATGTTTTTTATCTTTTTCAGTCCTTCTTCCATGAAACATTTATCTTTCTTTTCTGACTAATGGGACAGTGTCACTCCAGGTGGATTCTGTCTTAAAGACTTTCATTAAAGCCTTTCAACTTTCTGTGTTGTAGCGTTTAGAAGTCTTAGACTCTTCAGACGCCTGGTTCCCATCCCACGGTGATCACTGTTCTAAAACAGTAATAGGGTAAGTTTCTCAAGAATGGAGGACTTCATCAAACGACTCTGAAAGCTTTTGTTTACATACTGACCATTTAATTATGCAAACATTTAGAAAAATTAGTGGTATTTTTCTTTATACTAAGCTATTATGTAATGATAATGCCAGAATCAGCAGACAGTAAGGTAAAATGCATTGGAACAGCAGCCAAGGATTGTACTGCACAGCAGGAATCCTGCATTATTCATCATCTGGTAATAACATATAAACACAGCAACAAAATGAGTGTTTAGTCGATAAGTGCAATTGAGTCTGAGTCATTTGCGAATGTTTAGTTCACATCACAAATTAGGTGTGAATTCCAGTGTGTATCAGTGCTAATGCTAGCTAGCTGATGAAACCGTGGTCAACATTGTGTCTTTATGATGAAAATATACAGGGGTTGGACAATGAAACTGAAACACCTGGTTTTAGACCACAATCATTTATTAGTATGGTGTAGGGCCTCCTTTTGCGGCCAATACAGCGTCAGTTCGTCTTGGGAATGACATATACAAGTCCTTTTTTGGATACAATCCGGGTTAGCACCCGAACATCCCTTTCAGACAGCTTCCTCTTGCGTCCACAGTTAATCCTGTTGGATGTGGTTTGTCCTTCTTGGTGGTATGCTGACATTACCCTGGATACCGTGGCTCTTGATACATCACAAAGACTTGCTGTCTTGGTCACAGATGCGCCAGCAAGACGTGCACCAACAATTTGTCCTCTTTTGAACTCTGGTATGTCACCCATAATGTTGTGTGCATTGCAATATTTTGAGCAAAACTGTGCTCTTACCTGCTAATTGAACCTTCACACTCTGCTCTTACTGGTGCAATGAAACTGATGAAGATTGGCCACCAGGCTGGTCCAATTTAGCCATGAAACCTCCCACACTAAACTGACAGGTGTTTCAGTTTCATTGTCCAACCCCTGTACATATTGAGAGCAATATGCTCACCGTGACCTCTTGGCTCTTGGAGAGGACATCTTGCCTTGGGGATCTCTTTTTTCAAAACATATAATCATGTATATTTACAACGGTTCTTGTACATCTTAATCTAAGCATATACCACTATTATACAAACTTATTCTGGTTACATGGACTTACATTAACAATAAAGTATGTTTTGGCTTTCCTCTGTAATTTTATCTGTTTGGACAGCAACTATACATCCTGTCATTAATAAAACTTACTTGTAGTTTAAAATGAATGCACTAATGTGGCCTTACAAGCTTACAAAACAGCAGTTCAGCAACATCTGCTTCCTTTTTGCATCTACTGGGCTGATCTGAGAAAACACAATGAGCTCATCAGTGTTGGTACAAAGGTTAAATCCAACTCAAATGTCGGGCACAAAGTTCATCCATAATATGAAAGTGCATGTACAGATGTATATCTAGTACATATACCGTTTGTACTTTCTGCACTGTAAGGACACATATTGATGTGTTTATTTACACTATTTTTCTGTGTCCTTCAATGTTTCAGCTTAGAGTTCATTCCCTGTTTTGTCTGTTCAAATTATAGTTATAGTACATATATAGTATACTCTAAAGTATACATAAGGCCTGTAAGACCTGTCCTTGCTTGCTGTAACAGATGGAGGAGCTAGATGTAACAAATGCAACAAATCAATGCAAAACACAATGAATTCAATTTAAGTCTATTTGTTTTGAAACCAGATGAGCTTCTCATCCTGAATAGGTAAAAGTATATTCATCGTCATAAATTGTTGCATCCAGAAAGAATCAACAGACAGGAGTGAAACTTGGTGGGTAGGTTTGACATTGTGAGACATGTGAATGATTCAAGTTTCACGCTCTGCTGTGCATGTGACGTAAGCAAGGACGGGCCTTATCGCTGTACCTGACTGACCCAACAGCCACGATCTTGGACGTTTTTATTGTTCCTGGTAGCCTTTATCTTCCTTCCGAATAGCGCTACAATCCGACACGTCCTTCTGAGTGCAACTACTTTTTTGATGATGAGTGTATATTTAGCTAAATGACTATGACTGTGATTGCAGTCAGATGGGTTGGAGGTGCTAAAGTGTCCCTATCTGTGAGTGTGTGTGGATGTGTATGTCTGTGTGTCTGCCCTGTAATGGGCTGGAGACCTCTTTCCTGCTTTTTGCCCACTGAACGTTGAGATGTGCTCTGGCATAAACAGTTTAGATGATGAATAAGTAAATTAATGAACTCTTGAGGCAGTGTCTGATTTCCAAAATGAAAAAATTCATTCTTTATGTATGTGTGAATATGCATTTGCATGTTTGCTATATGCCAGACAACAGGTAACTTCTTTGACACTCATTCAACCTGATAAGTGGACTGAGAACTGATTAAGCAACTGGAGCCCCGATAGTATAGCAGGTTGATATACTGTACAAGTAGTGTCTCGTTCTGCCTCAGGAAAATCTTATCGCACTGTATTGGCCAACACGGCTTTTATAGATGGAGTGAACTGAACATGCTAAAGCCAAGGGTTTATCAGTATCTAGGCTCGCAGCTAACATGGTTAATAGCGTTGTGATTCATTGTTGTGATTCATATGTGATTGCTTAGCTAAGAAAGACTAAAAGAAAAATATAAACAATTTGGACCCCGTCACTCGGTTCATGCTTACATCTTACAGCATGCCAAAGTCAAACTTCGTGTCTATATCCTTATTGACTTATTGACCTCGCTGTTTTGAAAGTACATATTTGACCTGTGATATTTTAACTGCATTCCTAACATGTTTAGTGATAAAAAAACAAACAGACAAAACAACAAACAAACAGAGGTACAGTATCAGTCAAAAGTCTGGACACACCTTCTCATTCAGTGGGTTTCTTGTAGATTAATATTTCTTGTAGAATATTGAAGACGTCAAAACTATGAAGGAGCACATATGGAATTATGTGGTAAACAAAAAAAGTGTTAAACAAACCAGAATATGTTCTTTAAAATTCTTCAAAGTAGCCACCTTTTGCTGTAATGACAGCTTTGCACACTCTCGGCATTCTCAGCTTCACAAAGTACAAAGTACTTGGAATGGATTTCCCAGAGATACTGAGCATTTGTTGACTGCTTTTTCTTCACTCTGCAGTCCAACTCATCCCAAACCTTCTCAGTTGGGTTTAGGTCAGGTGATTGTGGAGGCAAGGTCATCTGAAAAGTTTGCATGTTTAGGAAATGACCAGAAGATATGCACACAGTCATTTCTGTAAACACATGTAAGGCTTGTGTAAACTGGATGAAGAGTAAACTGAGGGTGTAACAATTCTACACAGTAAAAATTAAGCAGAAATTCTATATTTGTTGATACTCCTCTATTCTGAAGGGCTTTTGTTTGTCATCTTTCCTGCACTGTACATGTTGTATTATTGTTTTTGCATGAATGTACTGTGTTCAAGCCAGTGTGATACTTGAAATGTGTCGTATGTTTTTTAGCACCCTGTGTTAAATTCTGGGAAAACATTTACAGTACAGGTAGATAATACTTTACAGATAGACTGCACTTTATTCAATGGCTACAGTTACAGTAACAATAGTGTAATAATATATCATACAGTAACATACAGTATCATCAGCTTTATTGTAAAACTGAGCACCAAAAGTACTTTTCTGAAGCCAGAAATGACCATTACCTTCACTAGTACTTCTTCTGTTTTCAGTTATGTATTACTTAAATGTTAAGGACTTGCATTGTGTAATGAGGCGGTTGAGGCAAGTTGTAAGTGCTGAGTGGCTTAATTTGGGGCATTCCAATACTCACAGTCCAAATAACAGGCAGAGACAAACACACAGAACAAACAAACGGCTATACCGAATACGGCTAAGAACCTACGTTAGAATCACAGAGGGCGCATCCCAGTTTCACACTTAATACTAACTAGTTTTTGAGTATGTAGCATGTAGTACAGTTATGAATGTTTACTAGTTTTTGAGTACGGTAATGATAACAATATTTTCCCACTATGCAACAGGAAACAGAAAGGAAGGAGCTTCTCACATCTGGAAAATGTAAATTGGCATAGGGTGATGCAGTGGTGGCAGGACCAGAGGTCACAATAGCCTATTAAAATAAACACATTCTAGGAAGTAATGCATTTATTTGTTTGCATTAAAAAAAAAAAACCCTCCACCAAAGCAGCCTTCAGTGTCCAGCTCAGTATGACTTAAACTTCATCACTTCCTGTTAGTAAGAAACATCACAGTATGCTAATATTGTGTGTATTAGCCTGTCGTAGTGTGTAGTACACAACTGAGAAGCAGCCAGAGACTTCGCAACAAACATGGCAAACAAAGGGGTGTAAGAAGCAGTCTTAATGAGTCAATGATCAGTTGCAGATGTGAGCAATGGATGGAGCAGGTGGAGCCAGGGAGGAGCCAGCACATGTCAGTAGCTATGTACAGTACTACACAGGTTCAGGAGGGTGTAGTATATGGCACAGCGTAACGTTAGACAAGCTAATGTGCATTCGCTTTTGCACATTCAGTTTAATACTATACTGCTCCTGTGTAAAGATTTTTTTTGCTTGTAAAACATATAACTCCTCTGTGTATGGAGTTTTTTTCAGTGAATCATTTAAGTTGTTCTACACAAAGCATAACAATTGATTGAAACAATTGATCCTCTTAATAAAATGTTTGACCTTTAAAAAATATTAAGACACAATTAAAATTTCTGTTTTAATTTCTGTTTTTCATTTTGTAATATAATATTCAGAAAAGATATTGCTATTAGCAATATGCAGTTATGTGAAAATCTAAGTTATGTGAAATCTCAACAAATACACTACAGTACTGTATAGTACAATATGCCTCTCCTGTAAAAAAAAAATTACAGTAAATGTTAATTATAGTAACTCCCAGGCAGCTCACCAGTTGTGCAACGGTGGTGTATATTCGCTTTTGCACATCTGGTTTAATAATATATGGCTCCTGTGTAAACATTCTTCTTAGTTTGTAAACGATGCCAAGTAACATCGTTTTACTTTGTATATGTAGTTTTTTTTTCAGTGAATCGTTTAGCAAATATGTCACGAATCCTTCTGGCTCAGTACTGAGCCTAGCCACTGGGGACTCCATTTCCCAGGATACCCTGGGTGATCATGTGACCTCCAGTAGGCAGCCAGCAACCTATTCTAGATCCACCTCCCTGATTACCGATTTGTGTCATCTGTTTTGTGGTCTATTTAAGATGTTTGATTTGTGTGTCGTGCCCTTTGCAAAGAATTGTTTCTGTATATTTGGTACATACCAAGCCTTTCTAATCTCTTCTCTTTGTGATCTCTGTTTTTTTTACTTTTGGCCTTCTTTTTGACTGTGATTTTGGAGCTCCCTTTTGTGTATTTTTGCCTTTGTATTCAACCCTTTGCTTGTTTTTTTGACTTTAGTCTTGTCTTGTGATTTTGTAATAAACGTTTTTTAGCCTCATCTGCACATGTCATACCTTGGCCCGATCATTACAATATCCTTCAACATAAAGCGTAACTGGGAGTTTTAGAGGAGCATAATAAGATGTAAGATGCTCTTAATAAGATGTTTGACTCTTTATAAAACACATTTGACACTATGACACTATTATAAAAATCATTTTTAACCATTTAATTTCCTAATATAATATCGAGAAGAGTTATTGCTGTTAGCAATATGCAGTCTTGCAAAAAATAAAAATTACACTACAGTACTGTATAGTACAAGTCACCAGCCAGTAAGCTACTTCAAATTTATAGACTAAAGTTTTACAGTGTAGACGCCATCAAATCTGGAGCTCTCACCATCAGAACTGGTGCATTCTAACAGAGTCAAGTGGGAGGAAAGAAGGGAGGGGCTTCTGTGATACACATATACATGCTCAAGTGCCTGGGTTGTCTTCTAGTTGCTTGTAAATTCGAGGGGTTGAGTAATTTGGGGGCTTATTTTGTTACAGAACTGGTTCAGTAGACATTGTGGTAGTTCTGTGCAAGAACTACTAGACCCTTTTCAATAGGCAATTGTGTCAAACCTGACAGTAGGTCATTGCACACCTTGAATACATTGAATTCTGTTACACCACATGCAGCGAATCAATAAAACACAATAAATCCATGAACAGAGACTTCAACAGGCTTCCCTTTGTTCAAGATTTTGATCTACAGAATTAGTTAATTCGCTGATATGTGTTTGCATATAGTATAGGTTAGATAAGGGGGAAATACTGAGTGATGGGGCTTGCAGTCAATAGTCAGAGGAGTAAGAGGCAAAGTCTTCAGATTAGGTTTGCCCCAAATGGGCTTAATACAACAATGAGCAAAAGATAAGTGAACCAACCCTGCTTTTTCTAGCTGACTATGTTAAATCTTAGATGCCTGTTCCTCTAGTGTTTCTTCTGAAATTAAGGGTATTTATAATATGTTCCCTTTGCTGCCAATTTTGCTGCAACTCATCCCAAATGTACTGATTCGAGCTCTATTACTGCAAAGAATGTGGTTTCAATACTCCTCAGCCCAGGGCTTAACACCTCTGTCTTTAACAGTCCAATGGCCATCTTATGAGCTATGTAAACAATTCACTATATCCCAATAACAAAATCTAGCAGATTTGACTAGAAAAAAGTGAAGCTGTGTGACTTTCAGTTAATTACATATGCAACTTGCCACAAAACATGCACAGTACAACTAACCTTATCACACATGAACAGGAGACTGTTCATCTTATTGCCTCTCAACAGAGTTTATTATGGCAGAGAATAGTAATAATAATATTATAATAATTATAAGAATAGTAATAATAATAACATAACATTGATTTAGGCTATTTTGGCTTTATCAGGGACGTCAGTGTTTGTAAAGAAGTTAGGTTCTTCTTCAGGGTTCAGAGTAGTTGATCTTATCAGTCTAGCCATTCTCCATTGACCTCTCTCATCATGAAGCTGTTTCTGTCCACAGAGCTGCTAGTTGCTGGATGTTTTTCCTTTATTGCATCTTTCTGAGTGAAGGCTACAGGCTGCTGTGTGTGAAAATCCCAGGAGATCAGTAGTTATAGTAATACTCAAACCAGCAGGTCTGGCACCAATAATCATGCCACTATTAAAATCACCAAGATCACATTTTCTTCCATTCTGATAGTTGATGTTAACTTTACCTAAAATGTTGTGTCATATCTGCATGATCATGAACATCACATGTCACTGAATAAAACACTGGAGCAGTGGAGCAATGTATGATTCAATCATTCAGTGATGAATTGGAGAGCAAATAAAGAGATTAACTGTTGGGTGTTAACAAGTAGGAAACTCACTCATATTGGACTATGTGATGCAAATCCAGTAACTTAATTTTGTGGCATAAAAAGCAATTCATTGAAATTCACTGTGATCACATTTACTTTATGATTATGTAGCAGAAAGCAGCTGCAGGTCAGATCTTTGCTGTTGAAATATCCTGTGTATTGTGGATTGCGTCTCCTGTGAGCTCCATGTGAAATGGAAGTGTTGCATTTCTACTCAGGAGGATTATGTAAGACTCCAGTAAGACTTTCTGTGTCTTTATCAGAGCTTTGATGTCTTGTTGACCTGTTACACACTGCAGAGGTAAAACTCTTCTCTTCTTTCTTTCTCCCTCTTTCTCACACAGTCTTTTTTCTCTTTCTCTCTCTCTGTTTTCCTCTGTCATCACCATCTCTCTCTTTCATTGTTTTTTTTATTTTTTCCTCCTTCTTTTTTCCCTCTGTTTCCCTCTCTATTTTTCTTTTGTCTCTCCCTCTCTTTTCTCTCTGTTTCTCGCTCTCTCACTCTGTGTGTCTTTCTTTCTCTGTTTTCTATTTCCTCCTGTTTCCTCTCTCTTTATCTGTATCTCTCTATCGATCTCCTGCACACATGTAGAATGTTGTCAGAATATATGTGTTAGCACAGACCTATACGTTAAAGCATCAACACATGAGACTAACATTATTGTAAGGTATATAATTAATGGAAGAAAACAAGGCGTATCCCTTTAAAAGACATTTCCTCTAAAAATAAAATGCTTCATATAACCGAAGGCCTTTCAGTGAAAAGATCAATGACCTTCCTCTGGCCATGCATTGATCCCTGGTGTACCTTGGCCAAAAACAACTGGCTGATCGGTGGAAATGAGCTGCAGCTTGCCTATGAGTGAGCAATGTGCAGAACATACAATCTGCAGTACAAACAGGCTCAGAAAAGAAACATCCTTTCCTTCTGCTGTGCTAACATGTTCTTACCTGCTTACTGGTAGACCACAGTAATATAATATACATTACATAATGTCATTTAACATCATAGGAATTCAGGTTCCCTTCACCAGTATCCACTTAAAAGATCTCAATTTCTTCCATCTGTCTTTACTATGCCAAAATAAAATGAACATGTACATGTGTATAATGTACACATAAAATGATGATGGTTTGTTGGCAGATGGCCTCTTGCTAAGTGATGAGTGGTGCATGATGAGGCTGATGTGAATCCTGAGAGACTCCAGGCCTGGTTTTGAGTTGCCTTCAAAGGTAAACAGCTTTTTTGCACACTATCTGTTAAAGCAACTCATGTGTTCAACACCGTTCACTCAATAGACTTGCATGTGTTTAAGTCCAGAGAGATTGGTTGATTAAAAGAGTAAGAAGAAGCAGAAACAGACAGGAGTTCAATGATTTATTTCGCCTGCAGTAGAAGCCAAGTCACATTTCAGAATGACCATCCCCTGGCAAAAATCTGTGGCCAGTCACAAATGTTGCCATCCCTAAGCAAAATTAGTGAGAAGGTTTGATTGTTTAATCTGACTTATATACTGGCCTTTAACAGTAGCAGTTTATTTCAGTTAATATAATGGGCTAATTATTTCTTGTCACGTAAAAGTCAAATCCAAAGCAAATGCACCTGAATGCATTTTGCTGGACCCAAAAACACTAAAATACCACCAGCTTTTTAGACCTGAATGAGACTCTGCAGTTTACACATTACTATGTAAGGCCTAAAGAAATAATGGTGTTTACAGGTGAATGAGACTTCCTTTGTGTGTATTTAAAAATGAGTTTTAAATCTGCCCATTCCACAGATAAATAAAATTGTGTAAGAATGAGCATTGTATGTAAGTCCAAGCTAAAAAAAAGACCCCTGTTTGCAATCTGTCTGTCAGCTGCTTTGGATCTCTTTTTATGAAACAAGTTGCCTTTGGTCTGACCCAGAGGTAGATGGTATGAACTTTGGAACAGGGATGGACCGTCTGCTTCTCTAATCTCCCCTCCATGCAAGTCCTCTGTGGTATAAAAGGCCATTGAAGACAATCATGCATTAGTCTCTGTGGAGTACTCGGCGGTCACTGGAAGGCGAGAGCTTTTTTAAACCCACCATGGGGGATAATAAGCTCTACCTTTTGCTGCTTCTTAGCATCGTCGTCTTGACTGGTAAGTAGCGTTGGGAAGTTTTGTTTGTCTGATTTTAAAGCTTTAGAATCATATATCACTGTGAACAACTGCTGTCATTTTAAAGCACAAACTTTTGGGCTTTCTTTAATATCATATCGCTGCTGTCAGAACAAAACTCTGTTTCTCCAAAATGATGACTTTACAGAAGCAGGAAAACATACTTTATTTTTAATGTAATTCACTGGAACCAGACTTTGTTCAGACTAACTTCGGGAAATTTCTTTTGGAACATTCATCATGAAATTTACACGGTAAAGGTAAAGAGCAGCAGATACTTGTAGATAAATGTAGCCAAAAACCAAAAAGTGACAAAAATGGAGATATATGGTTTTGTTCTCACAGCGGCAATATAAAATAGGAATTTTGCTATGTACTCCGGGAGCTGACATCAATTCGTAACACTACTGTACAATTTACAATAAATATTCCTGTAAAAAATGAACAATAATTCTAGAAATGTCTGTAAAGTTTAACGTTCCACAACAGTAACAAAAACATATGCAAGATTTTATGAAAGTAACACTGAAAAAAAAAAAAGAGAGAGAGAGAGAGAGAGAGAGAGAGAGAGAGATCAAATCAAAATTAGATTTTTTACATTCAGTTTTTATTATTTGGTTGGCTGAATTTGTTTTCTCTGTGTTTTTCTTTGTAGATGCTCAAGATGCACCATGCCTTTGTAAGTCCTTTGCTTATTATTTATATAAAATGTAAATAACATGCATTTTGAGTAATGTTAACGGATGGCACTGTGTTGAATCTGTGTGTCTATTTCACATACAATTCTATATCCAAAGAAATGAAGTCTTTGGGTTTTGACTTTTGTAACAGCCTTGTTAATTCTGTAGCAGAGAGAAACTGATAGTTGTTTTACTCCCCCTAGTGGCCAAAAGGTACAGAAGCTTCCACAAGTATGAATACCTCTATGAAGCGGAGTCCCTGAATGGCTTAAATGGAGCCATCAATGGACCCAGAGCTAGCTGCAAGGTAAACATCATGACACATCTGAAGTTCTCTCAGCTCCACTCCATCTGGAACCAAACTCTAAACTCCAGTATGCCTTCTAATATGTTTACAGGTGGAGATTGATGTTCCTGGCACATGCCATTTTGTGGTGCACACCAAGGAATGCACACTGAGCGAGGTCTTTGAAGCAGATGCCGATGGGAACCCAGTCTTCAGGCCAGCTGCAGGCGCAGAGGCCTTTAAGACGGAAATGGAGAAGTATGTTATCTTGTGCTTAAGCTATGTCAGAATAAATAAGTATGCGTCTGTGAGGCAAGTTTTGTGGTTAGGCTAATATAGAGTTCTCACTAACTGTTAACTCTAGTTTAAAACTAGACTTAAATTAGAAAAGTGGTATAAGGAAACATTTAATCTCATCCATATAGAAAATGTGATCCACAGGCTTTCTTGGTTCCAAAACAAAGCAAACTAAGAGCAGAAAGACAGTATTAAAATGTTATGGTTTAATACCACTACAGTCCTAAAATGATATGTGACAGTATGGTCACTATGAGAAAGTGATTATGTGGCTATAAAATAAAAATGACTGACCGCTTAAAAAAGACTTTTACTACATGTTACTACATGGTAATTACATGGAAAAACAATGCAAAATGGTTGACATATCTTAGGTTATACAATGAGGAGTGCAAGTCTGGGACCACCAGCAATTCCATGTAGTTTAGAAGGCTGAGAAGGGATATTGTGAGGACCAAATAGGAAGATAAAAGTTGATGATACTCAACTGTTTGTGCCTTATTACTCAGGAACCCATTAAAGGTCATTGTAGAGGGTGATAATGACATCAAGCTCTTCCCTGAGGATAACGAGCTAACCAACATTCTGAACATCAAGAGAGGTATCATCTCTGCCTTCGCCGTGCCCGTCCTTGAAGAGGAGAGGAACAAGAAAATGGTTAGTTGTTGATTCAACATGAAAAAAGTGCTAAATGAAATGATACATTTCAAAACTCCCAACTTTTGGAATTTAACAGATATACTGATAACAGATGCACTTATTAACAATCTGATAAAACTTTGCTCTTCTTCCCCCAACCAGCCTACAGTTTTTGGTCTGTGCGAGACTGATTACACTGTGAACAGCAGAGAAGATATTGCCACTGACGTCACCCTCACAAGGGACCTGTCCAGATGTGATAAATACAGCTTAATCAAGGACCACACAAGCCCCTTGGCCCTTAATACAGGCACGGTAAGTCATTAAAGGGTAACAAATTCATTTGAACCAAATCATTTTTCAGTTACTTCAGTTTTTTTTCAGCATTTTTCAGTATTTTTCAATATCCTGGTGGAGTCTTCAGGTTGTGCTCAAATGCTGTTCTCTTTTATTTCACAGCATTACAGAAATGCTGAACTGTTCCGTAGCAAACAGACTTGCAACTACAAATTTGACAATCAACAGAAGCACATGACCTCTGGTGCTTGTACTGAGAACCACCTTCTTGTGCCTTTCTCTCACAAGTGAGTAGTTCAAACAATATCACCTTTACAGGCAAATGGTTGAATGTTTGAACTCTTTTAATCATTGCCTCTTTGTTTCGTCTCTTTGACCATCAACAGGGATACACGTGGAGTTACCAACACTGGCAAACAGACAGTGTCTTTGCTGGGAGTGACAGAGTACAATGAAAGAGTGTTTGATCATAGTAAGTACCACGTGAAAGTGCATCAGTTATCTGCCATGTCTGAAAGAATAGTGTTTCTGACAATACACTTTTTGCTCTCCGTTAGATGAGGCCAACATGAAACCCCTGCACCTCGACGCCAGTGTTGACATGAGTCCAAATCAGGATGCAAATGCTATCCTTACCGTTCTGAGGGAGCTGGCTGGTCTTTCCCAGACCACTCATGGACACAAGAGAGCGCACCTGGCTCAGAGGCTTGTAGCTGTCATCCGCAGGAGTAATGCTGACACTCTGTCTGAGGCTTTGCCAGAGGCACTGAGCATTTCTCCTTCCCTGACCTACCAGGCCGTGCTCCAGTGTGGCACTCCGGAGTGCACCAGTATCATGATGCAAATCATCAGGAGCACAGGAAGCACTACCGGTGAAATTGATGCTGTAGTTTATGCCATGGGATTGGTGCCCAACCCCTCACGCGCCCTTGTTAAGGAAATGCTGGCAATGGCCAAGTTCAAGCCCAGCAAACTTATTTACTATGCTACAAGCAATGCTGTCAGGAGGTAGGGAAACTATAAAATATGCACAACATAAAACTTCATTCTAGAAATGCACAATGCTATCGGAATTAATATGCTTAGATTTGATCAAAATTCCAAGCAGATATTTGATGATGTATTTATTGTTCTACAAAAGAACAGAGCGTTTAACTGACGTTGGGTGCTGTCATCATGTTTTAGTCATTGTGGTGCAATTGTAACCCTACAGTGTTACAATTCTTTATAATGCTAATCAAGGTAGAATTAATTCCATTTTCTGCATTTTATGAGTAGTTATGTGTATTGGCATGGGCAGATATGTACATCCGAAAAATATCGGATATGGGCTTTGGCCCACTATTCTCATATTAGTGCATCTCATATCAAGTTTCATTCACGGCTTTAGCAATAGCATGTGAAATTGTGAAAAACCAAAAAATAAATACAGAATTTCTTGTAAATAATCAGTTAAATAATCATAGAAAAAGTAATGTAGTATTGTTGTTTACTTTGTTTTTTACCATATGATATCAGGCTGTACAAGGCAGAGGGAGGAGTAACCCCTGAAATTAAGGCAGTTGCCGATTATGTCACTGATGAGATTGGTGACTGCAAAGGTGACCAGGAGCACATCTATTTGACTCTGAGGGTACGTTTACTGTATATTCTGAAGACTGTTTAATCTCTCCATGTCTTTGTGAGACCCAGTAATAATTAGCTGCAATATTTCCCTGAACAGGTGATTGGAAACATGGGTGCCGCTATGGGTGCTGCCAGCCCTGACCTGAAATCCGCTGTCATCAAGTGCATCAGTGAGCCTGCAGCTTCCCTTGAGGTTCAGCAGGCAGCCATCCAGGTCTTTAGACTGACACCTATCCCGGAAGAGGTATGATGGTCATATCCCCTGCACTGCATTGTTTATTACGTCACTTCTTGATTCTGTTAGATGATCAGTCTAACAAATCTGAATGCTTTTTACAGGGCAGATCAGAGCTCAGGCAGGTTCTCTTGGACAGAAATGCTCCAGTGCAGAAACGCATTGCTGCTTACCTCATTCTGATGAAGGATCCTCAACCTGCTGAACTTGATCTGTTGGTTGCTGCTCTGCCTAAGGAAACAAATCTGCAGGCCAAGAGCTTTTTCATATCTCATATCACCAACATTCTGAGCTCTACTGCACCAGAGACCAACGAGTGAGTGAAAAATGCTTGAAATACCCCAGTGTGTATTTCAGGAGAGCTTATTTGAGCTTTCCTCATAGACACATGAGTCCAGGATGTGCTTTTACATAGACTAAAACATGTTGAATTAAACGTAGACCTGATCTAAAAAACCTACCTCCTCATTTTTCTCTCAGATTGAGGCAGATGATTCTTGATGCCCTCCAAGGCAATGAGGTTGAAAAGGTCATGGATCCCACCAAGTTCTCTCGAAACTACAGGATTGGCTCTCTAGTAGGAAACATGATCTTTGAGAGTGCAAACAAACTGCCCAAGGAAGTCATGCTTGAAATGACCCTGAATGCTTTTGGATATGACATTGACATGTTTGAGGTATGCAAACTTTTGGAACAGTTCATTCTCTAGGTCTGTGACATGTATTTAATTTCAGTTATTTATTTTTGACTATTGGTTCTTCTCACTTTCAGGTTGGTGTGGAGGGAAAGGGACTTGAACCAACTGTTGAGGCCCTGTTTGGTCCTAATGGCTTCTTTCCTGATACTGTGATGAAGACCATGTACTTTGCTACAGAGAAGATGCCTTCTCAGGTTAACAGCGTTCTGAGGAACTTTATTCCGGCCTTGAGGAATGACAGAAAAAAGAGACAGGTACTGAATTTCAGACACAAATCTTCTCTAAACTAAGGAAAACTGTCTGGCTGTCTGACTGTCTTCAAGGACTCACCCTTCTTCTTCTTCTTCTTCTTCTTCTTCTCAGCTTGTTTTCTCATATACAAGTCAATGGCCAATTGTTTTATGGCATTTTGTCTTTGTAGGCCTCCCAAAATATCATCAGAGAAATTACCCAAAATCTTGAGAAGTTGATTGAGGACCTAAAGGCTCAAGATACCCCTGAAGCCATGCTCTACCTGAGGCTACTGGGTGCTGAGCTTGGTTATCTTAAATTAAAAGATATGGAGGAGTTGGCTTACTCTGTGGCAAAGATGGCTGAAAGTCTCCGTAAGATGTTCCCTGCTGATGTAAGTACACTTTAGCAGACCATACTTTCACACATAAGGCTGCTAAGCAGCAATGATTCAGTCAGCAGCAGAACATGGCACATTTAAACACTCATGGCACATGTAAACAGTGTAGTAAGCCAGTGGCAGTATCAAGCTTACCAAATATATTTGAGTAAATGTTAAAAGTTGTTAGACTTTTAGTGCACATATTTCAGAATATTTAATCAATGTTGTTTTCCTCTTTGCTTTCCTTCTCCACCTGATCCAGTTTATGAAAAGCCTGATCTCAAGCGTTGACAATGAGCTCTTCCTGCATTACATCTTCATGGACAAAAAGTTCTACCTACCTACTGGTTCAGGTGTCCCACTGAAGGTTGCTCTGTCTGGTACCTTTGCACCTGGGGTCAAAGGAGGACTGAAAATTGCTCGTGACATGGTAAATCAATTTAAATAATCATTTCTTTTTTGCTTTTCTTAAATCATTTCCTCATTACCACTTGACTTAAGCCGAGATGAACTATCAACTTAGACTCTGCCTTCAATATTATTTACAGAGTGAGATTGCTTTCATGCCATCTGTGGGAATTGAGTTCGTGACCGAGATTGGCGCTCACCTCCCGGACTACGTTCACTCTGGTCTGGAAATGCACACGAACATCTACCATGAGAGTGGTCTGAGTGCTAAGGTCACCTTGACCGACAATCAGATCAAGCTGTCCATCCCTGCTCCTGAGAGTTCATCTAAGCTAATCAGCATTACGTAAGATATTTTAACAGAAGTTTTATTACATTATTGCTACATTATTGCTATAATAATATATCACAAGCATATGGTAAACAAAAGCATAACACTGTTTTTGGTGTTGTTTTCTATACAGCAACACTCTGTTGTCTGTTGCTGGTGATGACATCAAGAATGTTCCTGCCATGGAGGAACATGTTAGCAAAGATGAATGCAGTCCTCTCTTCCCTGGTCTAAAGCGTTGCACAGTCATTGCTTTCTCAGATGCCATGTTGAATGATGCTTCCCCACACTTCCCCCTCTCTGGAGACAGCAGGTGAACACGCATGCACAAATACACAAATAGGGCCCCTATCCTACAGTATTCTTGTATTTTATTTTTTTCCATAAGGTATATGTTTGTGTTGTTTTGTATGTAAAAACAGTGAATAATTTGTACACAGCCATATTCCAGCCTCCTTTTATCCTATTTACCTAAACAGACTCCCTTTGTTTCCATGCATTTAAGATATATTATGTATTGTAATATATATGGTCTGTGTTATGTGTATAAATTGTACTGTGTCTCATTCAAATATTAGTGTGGGCTAACTTAAACAGCTTAAGTGTGAAAGGAAGGGACTAAAATGCTGTAGGCTGAGTAGATGTGTATAACATATATAGTATCAGTATATATAGTATTAGTATAAGTGTATATATAGCATATGTATAGTATTGATTTTTGAAACACTGCACAAAAATCTAATAAAAAAAGCTGTTAGCAACTTATTTTCCAACTGTTTAGATTTTTAGGTACTGCATTTAACTACATTTTGTTTTCAAAATGTTAGCTAGATTTTCCATTATCCATTGTCCATGAGTCCTTTAATATTTATGAGCATGATAAAGCTGTGTCCTTTTGATTGACAAGCTCTTCCTTTGTCTAGACTTGAAATTGAGGTGCGTCCCACTGGTGAGGTCTCTGAGTACACTGCCACCATTAAGTATGAATATGAGGAGATGGTTGACAAAGTCACAGTTGCGTTGAAAGCTGAAGGTAAGACACAAGATAAAACAATTGCTTAACATTATTATCAAAATACATATCAAGCCACTGCATCTAAAATGCCTCAATTCTAACTCCACTTACTCCAGGAACACCCACTGAGGCCTCAGTCGTGATGAAGCTCAACAGACAGGAATATGCTGCTTCTGCTGATTTCCAGATCCATGAATATCTTAATGTTGGATTTAGGGTTAATA
Organism: Semaprochilodus insignis; assembly: GCA_034552555.1. Lineage (NCBI taxonomy): Eukaryota > Metazoa > Chordata > Actinopteri > Characiformes > Prochilodontidae > Semaprochilodus > Semaprochilodus insignis. The sequence goes on along the minus strand of CM067481.1, from coordinate 25,690,988 downwards.
CTGCTGGCCCAAGCACCAAGGCCAAAGACACACATTCCATTGTGATTGAGTTCCTCAGTGACGACGTGTCGCAGGCATCTTTCACTGGTTTGGCTAAGTATGTACATACAGTTGAACTCTTCTTACGTCATGCTGGAAGTAAATCTACATATCTGTGGAATTCTCTGACTAAACTAAACTAAAACCTTCTCCTTCAGGATTGACGTATTGAAAGAAGCCACACTACAGGCTGAGCTACTTATCCCATCTCTTCAGACTGATGTGAAAATGGCTGCCAACCTGAAGCATGCTGAGGATCTGATACTGGAGCTTGAAAGTGACATCAGAATCCCTGAGACCACATCTGTGCAGAAAGTCATTCTGAAATATGGTACCCATCTATTGATCTACATATGATCCACATCAGTAGCATAATTGTGTGTGTATATAAATTACAATTTTTGTTGAACCCCTGAAAATCTGTGACATTAGTTATAGTGTTGTGACTGCAAGAGCATCTGAAGCACTGCGTTCATTTAATCATTTGTGGCTTAAAGCAGTAGTAGATTACTACTACAGTGGGGTGGAGGGTCACCAGTCCTCAGTGTCTTTGAAAACTAATCGTGTTCATATTCAATTTTGTTCTGTTTTAGGCGCTGAGAGAATTGAAGCTGAGGTTAAGTCTGATGTCAGCGCTGAAACCAAGAACATTGTTCCTGTAATCAACACACAGATCAATTACCTCCTTGATCAACAAATCGGCCAGACTGAAATGAAGGTCCGGGATGTGTTAACCTCAGCAGCAGAGGTAAGAAACTATTAATGAGAAACTATTAATACTGACAATTAACAGTTATAAAACATTGGCATTGGAGCAGGAGTAAAGTAAAAGTATATATCGTCGCTGTCCAAAGAAAAACAAGTATCTCCAAAATGATAACTTTACAGGAGAGGGAAAACCCTAATTTCATATTAATGTTCATAAAAATGTTCATAAAATTTCATAAAAGTCAATGGAGCCAGACTTTTTTCCAAGCAATTTTGGGCCATTTCTGTTGGTTCATTCATCATGAATTTTTTTATACAATAATGTAAACGCCAGCTGTTGTGTTCAAATGATGCATAGTAAAGCATAGCAAAGTAAAGTAGCAAGTAAAAATCAACAAAAATGGAGATACATGTTTTTCTTTGGACAGCAACAACGTCCTTCAGGGACCAAGGCATGTTAGCTTGTATACAGAAAACTGGTCAATTACAGAAGTAACTAGATTTGTCAGCTCTAAATTGTTCTATTTTACATTTGCATTGTTTGTTATGCATTACAGACCTGCACTATTTTGACACACGATGATAACAGTTGTATGGAAAAATGAAGTATCTAACATAGTAACATACATTTCTAGTTATAGAGCAAAATAAATCTAAAAATAAAATCTGCATATTATTAATACTTAATACATTGTGAAACAACATAAATGCAACATAATGCTTTCTGTTACTTTCCAGGCCACAAACAAGTACCTTGAAGCTTCTAAAGTCCCATATGTGGAAAACGTGAAAGTCCCTGCCATCCTAGAGATTGATTTGCCGGAGACACTGTTCTTCAGTGTGTAAGTGAATCAGATGTTTTTCAACTAGTAGAAAAACACAAGTAACTCTTTGTACATTGTTCTATGAGACCTACAAAAGTAGCTACACTTGTGTTTTTCTATGTGAAATTTCCTAATATGCATAAACCATGCATTGGAATTATAGTAATGCTGATTTTTTTTTAACAGTGACGCTGATGCAAAATACCACTTTGGCAAGGATTACTACACAATCACCTTCCCCATGCCTCTTGGTGGGAAATCTTCTAAGGATCTGAACTTCCCTCCTGCTCTCACTACACCAAGCCTAACAGTGCCTCAGTTTGGCCTAGAGATTGCCTCCATTAAAGTTCCTCTTCCTGAAATACTTGTTCCAGAGAGCCTTACTTTGTCTCTGCCTATTAGTGGATTGGCAGAAGTGTCTGGTAAGCTTAGCAGCAACCTTTATGATTTGGAGGCAACTGCATCTGCTGGTAGAGAACTTTCTGAGCAGCAAAGATATTCTGCCAAGGTTGAGTTGACTGGAACAGGCCCTGTGGATATCCTCTCCCTTAGAGTTCAGGGTAAGAAACAATGAAACTGTTCTCTTTGGTTAATGCTCTGTAAATCAGTTTGCTAACTTGATTGGATGTTTTATTTAAATACATGTCATTTTTAACAGGATCTGCCATGCTTTCTGGGTCAGCAAGTGATACTATTAAGGCAGAGCTGAACACTGTTGTCAACCACAAGCTCATTGATGCCAGAGTCAACATTGTTGAGGAAATACAAATGGTGAAGGACTTCAGCGTTAAACTAAGCAGCAAGTTTGATGCCACCAGTCCCCTGGGTGTACAGGCTTCTCTGGAGCACACAGGCCAAATGGAAATAAATACAGAAGAACTCTCTGGGGACAGCAACTTAAAGGGATCCTTTGTGACTGGGCCTATTTATGGTGATGTCAGTCTCACGCAGTCGCTTTCTCTCTTCCCATTCAGGCCAGAGGCAAGGATTCAGTCTTCATTAAAGGTAGATTCAACTCCTTTACAGGCTCAGAACACATTTGAAGCAACCTTTGCTAATGGGGAGTTGTCAGCTCTATCAAACACAGATGCCTTTGGAGATAGGCTGACCCACACTGCTGAAGTCACCTATATGCAGTCCAAGTTTGCTGTAAAATCAGACGCTAAGGCATTGGCTCTGGGCCTGAAGATCCAGAACATTGCTGAAGCAAGCGTAAGTGCTGAAGACATCAACATCAAGTTTGAGACCACCACTGACCATTCCAAAGACCATATCAAGTCTCTGATCATTGTAGCTCTGGATGCTAAAGGTCTGGATGTAAAGAGTAATGCTTCTGTCGAGCTGGCTTCCCACACTGCTACCCACCAAGCCAGTCTGAGCTTGAACAAAAATGGCCTGGCTACCAGCGGTACCACTTCCTTGAACAGCCTCCTGGTTCTGGAGAATACCTTCAATGGTATTCTTGATTCCACTAAGGCTTCTCTGACAGTCAAGACAAAGACTGGATTTGTAGGAATCGATCTTACCAATGACATCTCCATGTCTGCTACTACATCTTCTGTAAATCTAGTTTGTAAATCCCAAGGTGCATTTGACAAGTATCTGCAGTACAAAAATGACTTCTCTGCTCAGGCCGAACCTTACTCTGCCACTGTGAATGTCAACAATGACCTGAAGATTCTTCCTCTCCAAATAAACAATGAGGCTGTGTTCAAGGCAGAACCCTACAAAGCAGATCTTACAGGAAGTTTGAAACTTGCCCTTGACGCGGAGGAGCTGAAACACACCTATGAGATCAAGTATGCGGATCTGACTGCAATTGCTAAATGCAGTACCACTGGAAAACTCATGGGTGCTCACATGAGCCATGACACTGAAATGGAGATTGCGGGACTTGCTATCCGAATCAATAACAATGCCAATGTCAATTCCCAACCTGTTCGCTTTGACACAGTCGTGCAGGCCACAGCTGCTCCTTTCAGCTTCAACCTCAATGCTCTTGCCAATGGAGACGGAGAACTGAACCTGTATGGAAAACACAGTACCCAAGTTTACACCAAGGTTCTTCTGAAGGCAGAGCCACTTGCTTTTGCACATTCCCATGAATGGAGGGTCTCAACCAAACATGAGTTGAACAGTGATGTCACTATTGAGACTAACTTTGATAATAAGGTTGACACAGTGCTGACACCTTCTGAGCAATCTGCTACAGTTAGAATGAAGTCTAAGATAAACAGCAACGAAATCAGCCAAGACATCACTGCATATAACAACCCTGAGAGGACAGGACTGGAAGTGTCTGGAGTGTTCACCAACAGCGAGATCCAAGATGTCTCCTTATCTGGTTTTCTGAAGTATGATAAGAACACAGAGAGCCATGTCATCAACATGCCGTTTCTCGAGAGTCTTCCTGCACTCTTGGAAAACATCAAAATCACAGCTGTGACCATAGCTGAGACCTTGCAAAATTTCATACAAACTGAAGACTTTGCAGACAGGATTCAAACCCTTCTACAGCATGCCAGTGACTTTTTGGCTGACCTGAATCCTGAAGAAAGAGCTGTCCAGCTTAAAAATTTCCTGATTTCTATCAGTCATGACTGTCCAATCACTGTGGAAAGTTTGGAGGCCTTTGTGGTGAAACTGAAATCTTTTGCTCAGAAGGTCATAACTGAGTTAGATACTCGTGTCAACGAAGTAAAGGACATTATTGCAAATGGTGCTCCAGAGGTCCAGAAGCTAGCTGAAAAGCTTAAAGCACTCATTGAAGAATGTGACATCAACAGTATGCTCCTTGCTGTCATTGATGTCTTTGAAGATGTTATCAATTTCATAGCAGTATTTCCCACAGAAGAGGTCCGCAGGATTGGTGATAAAGCAAAGCAGCTGATCACTGAGCTGGATATCACTAGCAGCTGTAAAGAAATCCACAACAACATGAAAGAAACTCTTGTGAAATATGAGGTAGATAAGAAGATTGAAGCATTCCTGGGCAAGATTGTGGACCTTATCAAAAAGTTCAAGATTGATCAAACAGTCAAAACCCTAGTTAACACTCTGAAATCTGTTCAGATCCCTTTCACAAACATGCTGGGTAAAGCCCTCAACTATCTGAAGACAACTGAGATAAAGGACATCATTGAAGATCTAAACACGTACCTTGATGCTTTCATCCAAAGAATGAAGTCATTTGATTACAATGCATTTGTCGATGAGGTCAATCAGATAATCACTGAGTACACAACCCAACTAAATAACCTTATTGTGTCACTTGAGCTCCCTCAGAAATTCGAAGCAGCTAGAGAATTTATCAACTATGCCCTGTCATCTGTCTCTGCATTTTATGAAGAGCTGAGAGCAGTCAAAGTCACAGATGCCATAAAGACGTTAAAAGACATAATAGACAGTGTTGCCCTTAATGACATCAAGGCATTTGCTGAGACATTCAGACAGAAAATTGCTGATATGGACCTCAGATTACAAATTCTTCAGGCTTTGGAGTATGTGAGGGATATCTATACCAGATTCCTGACTATGGCCACTGATGTATTTGCTGGCATTTTAGAGATGGTACAGAACACCCTCATTGATCAAACAATTGTCTTTGAGCTGAAGCTAACCATTGAGGGCATTGTTACTGCCCTGAAAGAAGGTCAACTTGAATTCCCTTCTTTCACTGTTCCACTCACTGACCTGGTTATTCCCTCTATGAAATTCAGTCTTCAGGAGATTGAGCTCCCAACACAGATTGAAATTCCACAGTTCACCATCCTGGGATTCCACACTGTGCCAGCGACCACCATCAGCTTTGATGATATCAAGCAGAGGCTTATAGAGCTCATTGAGCTTATTGTAAACTTCGACATTGAGATGCTAACCAATAATCCTTACTTTGGAGAACTTTCACTGAACTACCTGCCTGACTTCTCTGCCATCACGCTGCCAGAAATTACTATTGCAGATATTTCTTTCCCTGCCATCCCCAAATTAGGTGATAAATACAACCTTAATATTCCTCTCCAGATTCCTAGGATCGAGCTGCCTAAAATCCCAAGCGCAGTGGCGGTGCCTGCCTTCGGAAAGCTTTACAGTGATTTCAGACTCCGCACGCCCATATATAACCTCAGGACCTCTGCTGAAATTCAGAATTCCACTGATAATGAACAAATGCACCATTTTACAGCATTTATTACCTCTGTGGGTATGTCCCCCCAGTATCCAATTCTCAACTACAATCTTGATTCCACAGCCCGTATCGGCATCCCAAGATTGAGTCGTCTGATTATTGCAGAGACCCTGAAGTTTGTACATAGTGCCCTTACTGTTGAACATCAATCATCAGTAACCTTCTATGGCCTTTCTGCTCAAGGCACTGGCCAAACGACTGTGAAGGCAACTACCGCACCATATAAGGCAGACATTGTTAACAAAGCCTTCTTTGCAGTGGAAGGTGGAATGTCAGCATCTTCTGAAACATCTTACAAGCACGAAGTGGACATTCCCTATCTCTCCTTGACTAGTAAAGCTGATCTGAAGCAGTCAGCAGTTATGATACAGAAAGACACCACCATCAGTGTGACAGTTGGAAACGTAGCAACCGATAAAGTAACCTTTTCTGACTACTCTGATGAGATCACCTACAAGAGTGAACTGCGCTACAATATGGATCTACAAAGTGTAAAACTCACCTTCACTGAAGACTATGACAGTGACATGCTGAAAATGAAGGACACACTAAATGTTAATGCTGTTGCCCTGAGCCACATTGACTTCAATGGCCGAATTGAGACAAAATCTCCATACATCAAGAACAGTTTGGTGGTTGCATCTGGAAGGGCTCATCTTGCAGATGTGAAAATGGAGTTGGAAGTAACACATGACACAGAACTCGTTGGACCTGTAAGTGGTACCCTCTCCAATGCATTGAATGCCATGGCACGTCCTTTTGAGATTGTCATTGATTTCCAGAACAAAGGTAATGCCAAAGTCAGTCTTGAAGAGTCCCTCTCTGCCAAGATAGATCTTCAGAATGACTATTCCGTTGTTGTCAACACCAAAAAGCAACGTATCAATACTGCAGCACTGGTGCGCTTTAACCAGTACAAGTATGTCCATAACTTTACAATTGACAACGGGGAAGCTGAGGCTGGCATTTATGCTGCTGTAAATGGTGAAACAGACCTTGAGTTCCTGAATGTTCCCGTCAGCATTCCAGAAATGACTGTGCCGATGTTTGATTTTAGGACCCCAGCTGTCAATGACCTTAACCTATATGAACGCAGTGGCCTAAAGCACCTGTTGATTTCCACTAAGCAGGCTATTGATGTAGATGGCAAAATTGTCTACCGAAAGAGTGTGTTTCCACAAGTCATTGATCTTGGCTTCATTAGTGTTGCTGCTTTCGGCGACTTAAATTCTGATGTGTCTTTCAAGTCCTCCATTTTCAACTTAAATGCTAACGCTGGAATACATGCAGATGATGATCTCGTCGTCCGCATTGCTGCTACGTCCACCTCTGTGCATGAACCACTGAAGGCCAAGCTTGAAGGAACCAGTAGACTGACCTTAAAGAGAGGTCTAAAACTGGCCAATGCTTTATCTCTAGAGAATGCTCACATCAGTGGAAACCATGACAGCACCATGACTCTGAACACAGATAACCTGGAGGCTGCAGTAGCTGTGAGTACGTTGGCAAAGATCGACCTGACTGTCCTTACCACTGACGTTAACCATAACTTTAAGATAGACACCAAGACCAATCCAAGTGCAGAATCCACCCTGAACATCAAATACACTTTTGACCTTCCCATTATCAAGACTAGTAACAGAGGCGATCTTCAACATGCCTTCAAGCTAGATAGTGACTTTTCCTCCATTTCTGCTGAGTCTAGTACAAAGGTCTCAATTAATGGCATACTTCTGGAAACGGGCACTGGGCGTGGAGTTTTGGATCACGTGGCAAGCATCTACATGGACAGTAAAGGGCTACGTTCCAACGTGAAGGCTGTTAGTGATGTGCATGCTCAACATGGAGATCTGAAAGTACAGTTTGCTGTTGATGAGAACCTGGACTTGGAGGCAGCTCTTACCCGTGTGTACACCGTTTTAAATTTTGCCTCCAACAATGAAGTCAACATTGGAGCCCTCAATACAAAGGGTAAACATGCTGCCAAAGCCACTGTTGACTTGGATCTAATGGGATCTCTAACTGCTGATGTGGAGTTTGACCTGTCTCAGCCAAGCAGCTTTGGTGATCTCACCATGTATGAGAAGACCATTGTAGATCTCTCCAAGAGAAAGATTTCCTATTCCACCAAAATAGCATCTCCTGTGTACACCACAAATAGTGCTATAGAAGTGGAAGGTGGTGCCCCAGTCTTCAAGGTTACTTTCAAATCCTCAGCCAAATCTCCTGTTGTGCTCCTGGGATATGATCTGGACAGTGAGTATTTACTAGGATTCATTTATTATAAGTTTATGTTATTGTAAGTTTGTTTATTATATTATGTTTATGTTGGTGTTCTTGAGTATGATCAATTTCGTATTAATTCCATCAAATATTTTTTTATAAGACAATGTAATGTTTTGTTTTGTAATTTTGTACAAATTACAAAATTTACAATATTAAGATATATTTTATGTAATTTGAGTTCATTTCTGTAAATTGGTCAAATTGCTTGCATTTTGTAAAAAGTATTTTTCTGTTTATTTTTTATGCAATAGGCTACATCAGTACTGCAATGGAGAATGATGTTCTCAGTGCAACTGCCAAGGCTTTCTTGGAGCATGATGATTTCACCATGGATTTTAACAGTGTCATTACATTAAGGTAAAATGGTGTTTTCATTTTCCAAGTTCATAAATTTACAAATCACAAACATGCATATCGAGAAATTATCATACTGAGTAATTGTCATACTGAGTAATGATATATTGTCATTAATTCCTTTTTAGTGAACCTAGCTATACCCTGAATGTGGACATCACCAGCCCAACTTTCACTGATGTGAACCTTCGTTACGCTATTCTGAGAGAAGGAGTGACAGCATCACTTTCCACACCATCTGCTGGCTTCCTTGGTTTTCGGCTCCGTGGACAGATTCCATCTGAGATGAATGCGCGCCTCTACAGCCGTTATGCAGTTAGTAGCTTTTAAAATTCTGTACCGTTCCTCTTACCATTCATTCATGTTCTCCTTGTACTAACTGCAGTTTTTCTTTGCAGTCTGCACCTGAAAACGATATTGAGATTTTTACCGCAAGAGTGGATGCAACAGGAGATGAAAAAATTAATCTCCTGGCCACTTACAACCTGGAAGCGCCCAATGAGATGATCCTTGGCTTGAAGTCGAGGTTTCCTGCAGTCACCTCAACCATCTTCAATTTCGGTGAAAAACATGGCATTTGTGGTGCTGTGGAAGGACTGAAGACAACCATTGTCAGCACACTTACTGAGGCCTTCACCGCTACTTCCAGTCATGCTCCTGAGCTTAGTCAGCTGTCTGTACTCTTCAGAAATGTAGTTGTTCAGTACCAGAGAGCCATTCAGAATCTTCTTAACGCTGCTGCTAAATTTCTGAGGGAGACCCAGATCGATCTGCTTGGAATGGAAAAAACTACTCTGCCTGAGATCTGCAAAAAAATCCAAAGCAGTGTCATCCTGGTGATTGAACAGATCATTACATCAATCTCTGATGCTCCCGTTTTTAAGACCTTCAGCACAGTCCAGGTTACCCTGCCCTCCGGTGAGGTCATAACTGGAGGTCAGATTTGTGAACATGTGAGAAGCACCCTGGGGAATCTTCTGAAAACTGTGAAGCAGCTGGAGACCCATGACATCGTTCTTGAAAAGCTGGGCGAGGCCCTCAAGGAGGTTGTAGAAAAGACCCAGGAGCTTGTTGATGACATCAAATCTGATGTTCTTGATGCTATTGCTCTGTACTTCAACATATACTACACTACTTTTATTACCTCGGTCAAAAGACTTATTGAGAACACTGATGCTTTGCTGACCACTGACCAGTTTAATGCCATTGTTGAGCAGTGCATGGAGGCAGTCTTGTTAATTCTTAATGAACTGACAAACATGGTCTATGGAATTCTTCCAGCAGATTCTGGTGCCCTAGTTAAGGTTCAGGATGGAAGGCTAGAAATTGAGCTTCCCTTCCCATTCCGCCAGTAAGACGGTCACTCTGAACATACATAGCTATAAAACACTACCGTCTGTTGATGCTTCTGAGGGATGGACAAATGAAAAAGAACATTTTAGTTTTATCTTAGCATGTATTTAAAGCAGTTTGCGCTATTCTGCACACCTCATTATATACCATTGTATTATTCTGTTTGTGTAAATGCTGACTCAGATATATCATCAAATCTTTATTGTTTCCCTTTCATTTATGTCTAAAACACATACGGTGAAATGGCTCAAATACAATAAAGACTGTGTATTGTGCAATGGTTTGAATTATTATTGCTACTTTATTACATTTTTCTTGTTCATTGCATGCTCACAACTCTTAAAACTATAAACCAATATCAGCAAATATTTGACAGTGTCAGTACTACACATAGCACATTCCCCAACACCACCTTCAGAATTACATATCCAAAGCCTGTCTGCCAGTACCATATTCCTTAAACCCTAAATACACAGGGAAAAACTTGCAATTTGTGGAAAGCTTCAACACATTACATGCAAACCAAGTAATTCACTGCACCAAAATGAGATATTCTTCAGAAACAACAATAACCACTTCAATCGTACAGTACAGCAGATGACTATTAACTCAATATCATTAATTGAATAATAATTATTTATCATATGTTTAAAGGGCCCATATCATAGAAAGGTTTTAAATACAGGAGTCCATATAGCTCTATTTTCCTTATAGATCCACTTTGTAGTTCTACAATTACAGACTGTAGTCCATCTGCAGGTGATGGATAATTCTCAGCACTGCAGTGACACTGACGTGGTGGTGGCGGTGGTGTGTTAGTGTTGGGCTGATGTGAGTGAATCAGACACAGCGGTACTGCTGGAGTTTTTAAACACCTCAGTGTCACTGCTGGACTGAGAATAGTTCATCAACCAAATAGCCTATATCCAGCCAACAGCATGTGGCATTGCAGCGTCCTGTGACCACTGTTGAGGGACTAGAGGATGACCAACACAAACTGCGCTGCAACAGGTCATCTGTATATTTTTATATCTACAAAATTGTAGGTAGAAGTGTCTAATACATTGGACACAGTGTTTAAACACTTCAGAGCACTCTGATTCACTCACACACACACACATAGAATTTGATACGCAGATTACCACCAAAACCAGCATATGTAGTGTTTTGACACTGGTATGCTGGAGTGACCAGATAAGGCATGCTGGTCACTTTCATATGTATGACTTAGAACTATGCTATGTAGACTTTTTTTTAATCTGGTGAACTTCCTCTTGTAAATAATGTAGGTATAAATTACACTTTTATAATTCAAAGCATCCACAAATCTTTTTCACACCCAGGAAATCATTACATTTATTGACTCTGGACAAGGGGACAAGAAATCTCAAAAATTCAGCGTGACATCTTTGAAATAACATGAACATAATAATCTGGTGGATGTAGGGACTATGCGGTTTGGGACACGGTCCAGGACTTTTAAGTTATAGTCCTGAGTGATAACTTCCGCAAATTAAAAGTCCCCCATATTTTGCGAAAGGGAGGTTGTTAACGTTAGCGACTGCATGTAGGTTTGATGAACATGCTTCAAAATGACTTTAAAAACTCATTTGAGAAGCTGACTGAACCCGCGGACGGGCTCCTGTGTTTTGAAAGCTTTAGAAAACGACCTTAAAAAAGACGCGTCCTTCAAATGCTAAGCTCTATGGTGGTTGCGTCAGCGCGTCATTATCACGTGGTCATATTTGAATTTAGCCCTCGAAGTTTCTGCTTGTCAAAGCCTTCCTTTAGGTACAGGTTTGGAACGGCTTCTTGCCTGAAAGTGCACAACAACTATGGAAAAGGAGGTATTAAGTTCCCAGCAAACGAGGAAGTAAGTAAACTTATACTTTATTTATTTTGGTTTGGTAAAAAGTGAAATATTCGTGAATATGCAATAGTAATTAATGTTGGTTGGGAGCCGTTAATGTTATTCCACAGACTGACCGAATTATTTACAGATCCTCTCAAATGAGTTACCTGTGTAGACAGCTCGATTAGGTTAACTAAGTAACGAACTACTAGTTAAGATAGTAAGTAAGTAAGTTAGTTAGTTAGCCAGCAAGTGTCATATTCGTTAGCGTCAAAGCTGAGTAAGCTAATGTTAGCTGGCTGGTTAGCTCGCTACCTAGCCCTAGTGTACAAACTCAAAACAAACCAGGAATGCAAAGCCATGGTACAGTAACGCTTTTACATCATCACAAACCTCAACGTCCAAATTTGACCTCGTAATCCTTCTATATCTTTAAGGTTAGGGTGGAGATTTCGGAAATTATTTATTTTTCACTTATTTTAAAGGGTCACTAAGATGATAGGAACGTTAAAGGGGAACTCCATCGATTTTTCCAAATTTCTACATAAATCATGTAAACAAAGTCATCCAGAGTCTTTTGATGTGCAGTGCTCCATTCTAGGGAAACACAGTGGTGATGATGGGAACCAAACCTCTGAAGAGTGTGATGTCTCTGAAACCAAGTTAATACATGAAGTGGTTATTTACACACTGCCTGATATCTGAGTCATTGTGTTATGATAGTTTTGGCTTAAAATGTATTTTAATTCATTTATTTCAGTCAGTTCATGGTGGCGTGGTGCATGCAGGGCGTTATGAGGCAAAATAGTCCCTATAGACTGTTTTACCAGCAAAGAAATGAGGGTTTCTGTGTTTCTCTACAATGAAACTTTTCACTTCACACCATTCTGAACCAATTGTGTTTGCACATCAAGGACTAGCGGAACTTCTCTTTAACAAACCTCTGCCGTCCTAAACACCTTTACAAGGATTTGGCTTTATTGCTTGTGTTATGGCAAAATGTTTTGGCACCTTTGTCAGTTTAGTGAATGGGATGTTTTTGTTCTGCCATACCTCAGCTACCCTGTGGAGAGGATGATGCCATCATTAGGGGGCAGTGGACCCCAAGAAGAGCATGCTTCCCAGTCTAAAGAGCAGGCTGGTGTTCAGAGCATGTACTGTAAGGAGCTTGTGTTCGGAGGTGACACAGAGATGTCCTTTGAGGAGCTGCGCGCCCAGCGCTATTTTAAACAGTTGAATGGTACGTCTCAAAGAACAGCATTTGCTGTAAACGTAGCTCACCATCAGCTAATTTTAGTCCTGCCATACACATGAACTTGGTCTGTATCCAGCTAAACTGAAGGGAGCATAGATGTTTTTTATTTTTTATTTTTTCATTTTACTGTACTCATTTACGCTATATGTCCATAAGAATCCTGATCCCTTCTAATAGTGAGTCCAGATACTTTAAGGAACACTTACACAGCTTGTATAATTTATGGCAAAGCATTACCAATACAATGAGACCCACAGTACCTTTGCAAATGCTTCCGTTGCTGAATGCGATCAAATCCTCATAGCAATGTTCCAACTGTGTAATGTCTTCCCAGAAAAATAAAGGCTGATACTGCAGCAAAGATGAAAAAGGCTGTCTATTAATACTCTTGATTTCAGAAGAAATGTTGGATGAGCAGGTGTCTACAGACTGTTGGACATATAGTATACATATTACATGCCCCCTTAAAATTTGACTGTAGTGAATGTCAGTCCAGGGGAAAAGTCACTTCTCTTGTCAAAGCAGTAGTTAATGTCAGTTATTTTATCTTTTTTTTTTTTTTTTTACGTTAAATTCTCAGACAAAGTCCAACACTTGAACAAAGTTAAGCAGGAGCTCCGAGTTCAGATTGAACAGAAACAAAAACTTATTCAGGGGAGAAATGGTGCCACCCAACATCAGGTAAGTGGTTCATGTTGATCTCTCAAAATTATATAGTATTTCTATTTGTCAGAATGCCTTGATACAGTATCTCCGCAGTGGTATTTTGTCTCTACTGAGTTATAAAAATGATTGCACAGTTGATTGATGGTAAGCTGTCTTTAAATTGATTTTTGTTGCTTTCTCAATCACTGTGCTTTGCTGTTGTGGCTATCTTGTCTTAGTCATGTTTTCTTGATTATACAGCAGTTTGAGGTGCCACAGCTTTCCTCACAGGTACCTGAAGTTAGCTGTGCTCCCGTTACTCCTATTGAAGTGGCTCCGTTAAAAATTAATAATGAGCCAGAAGTGTCAAGCAAGTCTGCCATGGGGTAAGGGGTTTTTATTTGTTTTTTTTTTTTTTTTTTTATAAAACAACTATATTTTGGTAGGCTAAGTATTTTAATACTAGTAATATTCTAAAAATAATTTTGTCTTTTGTTTAGAAATGGGTTAGGAAACCAAGATGAAAACCTGGGACAAGGTGGGTTGTTAAGTGCTTATTTTTCAGTTGTTGTTCAGTTGTTTTATTAATTTATTAAGTTAAACTAAATGTAATGTAATTTTCCAAACTTGTCATCAGACATGCAGCAGTAAAGTGAATAAAAGAAACATGAGTGAGCAAGAGAAGAACCTCTAAATACTAATAATAAAATGATGTTATTATAAGCCCGATTTTTAGAAAAGAGTTTTAAAAAAATAATAATAATAACTTTTATCCATTCACCCCTTAGGTAGAAGTGCCCTTAAACAGAGGCATTCACAGGTGTCAAAGCCACTCGTGGTGCATGATGAGAGGCCAAATACAAGGTGTGTTTTTAGTGCCTCTGAAAACCTTTTGTTTATTTTTCTGCATGTTCCATTTTAAATCTTTTCCCCTTTTTCTCCTCTAAAATTTAAGGTCATTCTCAGCAAACCATAAATCTTTGAAGCTGCCCACATCCATTTTGAAAGTCAGGCAGCCAGCATCAGAATGCCTCAGTGAAAAAGTAAGATTTTGTTTTTCAGAACTTTCTGAATCAGCCATTTTAAGTATGTATTTTTAATGATATACTGTATGTATTCTGTTTTATTTAAATGAGGACACTTGGATCTGTTCTACTGCATTTGATTTCTCTTCAGGACGCCTCAATCTCACGCTCTGAGGAGGCTATTATCAATGGCCACTGGAATAAGACTCTTTGCCGCAGCCCAGATGATACCTGTGATTTTGTCCGTGCTGCTCAGCTGGCCTCTACGCCATTTGGAGGACCAGTTAGACAAAACCCCTCTGAGGGAGGTCAAATGGAAAACTGTGAAGCGCTCAATAAAACTGTCTCTGTGATCTCCAAAGAGCCAAATTCTGATGTCATAGTAGAGACAAAAAAGCTAAGGTATCTCCTACATATAGTACCACTAGAAGAACATCCATTTAATCATGTGAAAAACAGAACAGGACTGAATTTTATACTTATGACAGGTCATATTTGTGATAAACCTCAAATGAGTACAGAGTCATACAACAGTGGCACATAGTAGAAAACTAGCTGTGTTACTGAAATGACTTGCATTCTGTCTGAACCATTCTCAGATTTATCAGTCTATTTGCATGTTTCTTTGTTTGAGTTAGTTTCATTTTACTCTGCTTCTCCAAACACAAACATTTCTTTTTGTCCTAAGCCCAATCCAGGAAATCAGTCATGAGTGGGGTTATACCTCCTTTGCCTGCACCTACTCTGCGGAGCATAAATCAGGAAGACCTGCCACTCACTCTGGGAACTCGGAGGTTAGCCTCTCTACTTCAAGAGCAACAGAGTCAGCTCCTGCCCTTGGTGAGTTAATCGACTGAGAGAACTTCCCATCATGAATGTTATAGTGTTTCTAGTTCATTATCACCAGTACAATCATGCATACATATATTTTTTTCTTTCCTCAAAGTTCACAATTTGTGCGTTGTCATGTGGGATTTATTGTTGTTGTTGCAATGTTGGGCCACCAGGTGGCATTGAAACATTTAACCAGACCATCATAATGGCCACCTACTGTGAATGTAGCATACAACATTAGTAATACTGTAGAAATTTCCAATTCATTGTTGGTCCACCTTGTAGATGTAAAGTCAGAGATAATAGCTCATCTGCTGATGGACAGTTTGTGTTGTTCATCCTTGACTCGCAAAAGCCATGTATTCCAAAAAGTGCTTTACTGGGGGTGAAATCAAAGGATACGCATAACCCTATGGAACTGTTATGTTACATTTACCTTTATTTGGATCTTTATTTGCTCTTCCTGGTGTCCACCTACAACAAAACATGTCATATACTCATCAGCCATGACATTAATACCACCTTCTTGTATTTACATCTGTCCATTTTATCAGCTCCACTTACCATATAGGAGCACTTTGTAGTTCTACAGTTACAGACTGTAGTCCATCTGTTTCTCTGTACACTCTATCCCCCTTTTACCCTGTTCTTTGATAGTCTGTGTGTGATGGGATGGCTAACAAAGTATGCAGAAAAACAGATGGACTACATTCTGTAATTGTAGAACTACAATTAGAATACTACAACTACTATGTGGTCAGTGGAGCTGATAAAATGGATAAAGAGTGTAGATATATTAAGGTGGTTTTAATGTTATGGCTGATTGGTATAGACGTATAACAAAAAAAGACAAGTAAAAATCAAACATGAGTAACGCAAGAAAAATGTTTGTGGTCATTTAAAACCATAAAATGTTATTAGGTGTTTTATAGCAATAATGCATTTTTGCAGACTCTTGTTAAGAGTGTTTGATGTTGGGCAAAACGACTGACTAGCAGCCAGCTAGTAATATGAGTAATTTCAGATTGTACTGTAATTAATAGCTACCTCAGTCATCAACAGCCAACAGTAAGACTTGGAACCACTACTGGTGAATAGAAAATGTTTCCTAACAATAAATGTTTGTTTCAAACATTTCAGAGACTGAGGTGGTCAATCCCTGCAACCCGACAGTCAGAAAAGCAGTGCTTGATAACGTGGACCTGAGTGCTTTTGCTAACTTCCACAGAAAGACAGGACCTCTACCTGAGGCTAATGATGACCTGCATCTTGGTATCCTCTACATGCATATGACCATAACTTAATGACCATGAATTATTGATTTGGCATGTTACATTTCTAGGCTTCTGGCTAACTGTTATTTATTATTCTAGATGGTGAAACCTTGTTCTTTATCAGAAAGATGGGTGACGCGGAAAGATACTTGTATAGCTCAAGTGGTGGCAGTGTGCTTGTTAAGGTATGTCTTTACGCCCTAAACTTTAATAGTTAATCTTGTTGGTTGAACAGGCAGAAATGTATTGTTGCGTTTCTTTGGTTTGTGCAGGTGGACAAATCTACAGTACCTTGGGATTTCTACATTAGCTTCCAGCTGAGAGCCAGGCTACCAACCAATTTGCAGCATTGTTGTGCTCAAAGCACCTGCTACCTCTATGAGAATGGCTCTCTCACACTCTGGAGGGTTCCTCGGGGGAAGACTGTTCAGGTATGGCTGTCTTCATTTGATTGTCGTGGGGCTGCCTGATTCTTAGTAGAAAGGACAGATTTTTAACCATAATTGTTTGTGATTGTGTTTGTGTATTTAATGTCTGTTTCTGTATAGGACTTGCTGGAAGAGCACATAGAGAGACAAGACGTTCCACTCTTAACTGTCCAGTTGCTGGAGATGGTGAAACGGATGCATTCATGCCAGCTTGTTCATGGTGCCTTGCAGCCTGACACGCTAATGCTGTGCAACAGGTACAGCTAACCTGTGTGGAATCTTGCTGGTACTTTTAGCACTAGTTCCCTTGCTGTTTTAAAATTAATAAAGTGAAGAGGTGCCACGTAGAGGTGTTTACCAGAAATGAATGGTGGTTAACATGGTGGGGTGTTTTTGTTTAAACATGGAGGTACACAATTTTAAAGCTGCATTATATAAAAAAGGTGCTAAAATATGGGTTTGCTGAGAAGCATGCTCTATAACGTCAAATAATCTAAGCTTGAAAAAATCTGAGGTGTTGGGTGAGATTTGGCAAAAGTTCTTCAGACCATGTGATATGCCTTTATGTATTAATGTCAGATGAAGATACTGATAAAGACAGTAGTAGTTTCATTTCATTTACATTCATTTACAGCTGTCCTTCACCAAACTTGTCTTTGGATATTCTTTCAACATACTTCCAATCGCTAGATTATTTCACTCATTTTGGGGGTCAGAAGCACTATTGACATTACAAAATGTTCTCCCTCTGTTACATGCAATTACATATTTCCACCACAGAGTCTCCATATCCCCAAAACACATATAGTGTAGTTTCAAGAAATATTTTTGCTTAATGTTGTATTTTTAGCAAAACCTAAATTGGCCATATTTAAAACCAAATCAAAACAGTTTTATCCCACTAAAACTTCAGTATGTCTAGAATGTTTACTTTTGGAGAAAAGTGAAATCTAGCTTTGGGTTAACTGTGCTAGGGCTGCAAGGATTTCTGATTAGGAGTTAGAAGTATTCTTTAGAATTTGCCTATATAGTAAGAAGAGAACATGCTCGGTGCTCACCCTTGTGCCTTTATACTGACTTAAGTGCTCATTCTTTTCCTAGCGGTGAAGACAGTGTTATTGTCGGGGTTGAGTTGTCCAGCTCGTTGGACCTTGAGCTGCAGCCTGAGGTGAAGGTGGTGCAAGCTCTTCCTTCCGCTCAGGAATACATTAGACAAGGATTATTGTTGCCCACTGCCTCCCCTTACCAGGTATGTGTCATACCCTGACTGCTTAGGAATGAATGTCTTTCCAAAATAAGCACAAAGATTTGGCGTTTCAACTTATTAGAGAAAGTAACACACTTAAATGGAAAAAAGTCATTGCTTCATCTGTAGAAAACATACTAACAGCCTCAAGTTGTGGTTCCACAGCAGTCTAGAGAGAGTTTAAGATTTGAAAAGCAAGGTAGCTAATATAAAGCTGAATATATTGTCATATTAATTGCCCTTTATATGCATGCTGGGTATTGTAGTGAGAGAACAATAGACAAATGTAAACAAGATGCAAGATTGTTAGTTCTGTTCAATCTGTGAGGCTGAGGGCCGTTCAAAATGGAGGGAAAATGGTGTTGTTGATGTTCTGATATTGTATGTCATTGTATGAAGAGTCTGACCCCTCACATTCAACAGGTGGACCTATGTGGAATTGCTGAAATAGTGCACTTGTTGTTGGTTGGAAGAAGTATAAGCATAGTAAAGGAGGGCTCATATTGGAGATTGGATAAGGACTGTAACCTCAGGTATGAGAATTTAGTACATGTAAACAGTTAATGTATTATGCACTGTTATTTCTCAACCTGTTGTCTTATTTTCCCTTGTTTGGTGAGGATGCTAAATAATGTGCTCATGTTTGTCCTTTGTTTTTAGAGAGCCTCTTGGTCCCTTGTGGGAAGACTTCTTCCACACTGTTTTAAATCCAGAGGAGAAATCAACAGAGTGCATTTTGTCCAACCTCATCAACAACTTAAGGAATGCTCTCTATGAAGACTTGGAGTGTCCCTTTTCACTGTAATATTTCTTGTTTGTCTGTTTTTCTATGTTTTCTCCCTTCTGCTTTGACAAAGAATATCCTGTTCTTTCCCTTTTGGCATATTAAACTCCAGATATATTAAATTCAGTAACCTCTGTCTTCATATTTATCTTTAATGCATTCATGAAACCCACAGTGCTGTTTTTGTAAGTTGATGAAAAAGATCAAATGTACTGAACAATTACACTAATAGTAAGGTCTTTCTGTACAAGCCCTCTGTTGTAAATTGACATTGTAGTTGTGGATTTTTGTATGATTTTTGATGTTTTTGATACTGTTCTTTATTAAACAGTGGCAAGATGTGTATAATCCAAGTCATTATTTTTTGTTTATAGTAAATGAAGCTGTGTTTAAACTCCTTTTACTGCCTTATTATGTAAAGGCAGAAAAAGAGGCAATTCCTCAATTAACCTGAAATCACATGTGTGCAAGACAACTTATTAAGGTGCCAATTAAACTTGGCCATTAGAAGCCAAGAGTTTTTATAGTGGAATTTCACCATCTTTTCAAAATGCTGTAACAATTTAATCATGGGGATGTAAACTACATCATTATGGATGATTTGATATGAAAGATTATGAAGAAGAAACTTTACTGACTTGGGTTTGTTCAGGATGCACACAGAAAAGTCTGTAGTTTTTCATATTTATAGTCTAGAAAAGTCCTAAAATGCCTGAATTGTAGGAGTGGAGGCATTCAGTTATGTCTGAGACAAAATTAATAGGCGTGTTTTTTTTTGTTCAGTTTTTTTTTTTTTTTTTTATGTTTTATTTTGTCGGTATCATGTATCCCACAACAATGATCATTCCCGCACCGTCCAATGCTGCTGCATGTTAAATAGGTACTGTACACTCCGCTAGGTAGGTGGCGGCAGTACGCCTTGTGCGGGTGTGTGGAACAACTAGAACAAGAGCATGTAGTTTCCGATTTAAGCGCCGCGGCGGAAAAAAAAACCGAGCGCAATGGGCGAATACATAAGAGGTGGTTGGAGGACGACAAACATAAACAGCCGCACTATAATATTGTATCTGAGCAGTCTTTCATCAACGTTAACACACGGGGGTAATAAGAGGTCCCTGTAGCAACAACAGAACGTAGTTCTACTAGAGTTCTAGAGTTTTTCATTCCATGTTCAAGTAAATTCAGTCACTTCATTTTATTTTAATCACACACATATACAGTGGCATGTAAACGTCTGGGAGCCCCTGGTCAAAATTACTGTTACTGTGAACAGTTAAGCAAGCTAAAGAGGAAATGCTCTCCAAATCATAAAGTTAAAGATGAAACATATTTTAAGCAAAACCATTTTTTTTCATCTTTTACATTTAAAAAAATAACAAAAAAAAAACCAAAACTTCAGGCATCCTGCATGGTTAGTATTAGCACCCCCTTTGGCAAGTATCACGACTTTTAAAAGCTTTTTGTAGCCAGCCAAGAGCCTTTCAGTTCTTGTTTGAGGGATTTTCATCCATTCTTCCTTGCAAAAGTCTTCCAGTCCTGTGAGATTCCTGGGCCATCTTGCATGCACTGCTCTTTTTGAGGTCAATCCGCAGATTTTCAGTCATGTTCAGATCAGGGGATTGTGAGGGCCATGGTAAAACCTTCAGATTGTGCCGTTTGAGTCTATTGTGGATTTTGAGGTGTGTTTAGGATCATCATCCATTTGTAGAAGTCACCCTCTTTTCAACATCAGCTTTTGGTGCTATGATGGTGCTATGTTTGCTTTTCAGAATTTGTTGGAATCTCATTGAATCCATTCTTCCCTCTACCTGTGTAATGTTCCATGTGTCATTGGCTGCAACACAACCTCAAAGCATGATTGATCCACTCTGATGCTTAATGGTTGGAGAGGTGTTCTTTTTTATTTAATTCTGTGCCCTGTTTAACGTTGACCTCCACTGTTCCTGCTAATTTCTTAATTACCTAAGACTGCAATGGTGTCATGCTACACTGTCATGGAGTGACTCCGAATGGTAGAATGTCATCTTCAGTGACGAGTCCCACTTTTGTTTTGGTGGAGACGAACAACAAAGCTGTGAGTGCAGGTGCAAAGACGAACGGTTTGTTGTCATGTGTCACACGTCCAAAAGGCTTGATATCACTCACCTCCACCCGTACTGCCTAATCTGCAGGAACAGTGTGAGAGTATGTAAACTGATGGGATGGATTATCACAGGACAGCAATAGGAACCTCAACAACTCCATGCAGAGATGTCTGACATGTTGGTAGAGAGACTCTACTTCTGTAGAAGTAGTGTGACTCAGTGAAATGTATTATCATTTATTGTTCCTGGTAACCTTTATCTTCCTTCTGAATAGCACTGCAGTCTTACACTTCCGGGTGCAACTATTCTTTTGATGATGAGTGTGTGTGTGTGTGTGTGTGTGTGTGTGTGTGTGTGTGTCTCTGTGTGTGGGTGTTGGTGTGTGTTGGTTGTGGCAGAGTCTTCAGAAGGATGCAGACAACTTTGCTGAACAAACAAAGAATACTGCAGGGACCATAATGGCAATACTGATAACATAATCAAACACACTGAGAAGACGAGCACAAGAAAAACAGAAACCGGTAAGAAGGCTGCCGACCTGCAACACGTGGGACAAATGTTGTCTATGTCAAACATCTGTAAAGATTATTTCTGGCAGTTTGGTACTTATTGAATGAGAAATGAAAAACTGAAGAAAATAAGAATTATTCCTCCACTCTCAGGGTTCTCTGCAGAACACGCTAATATTGTTCATATGTTTGTGGTCTATAGGTTAAAAGGCTGTAGTGACTTGTTTGTCAAGTTTTCTCAACAGTGCCTGCTCGTTTGATAAAAGTGTAGTTATTTTTTGTTAATGAGAAGGAAGCTTTGTCAACTAACATGAACTGAATATCTGTTATTCAAATTCAGTAAAAACTCAGTGCCACGTCCAGTTTGTCATTTGTTGCCACAGTAATGGTATTAAAAAGGTCTTAAAAGTCATTAAATTTGACTTAAAAATGTGTTCTTTATAGGGGTTGTAATGGGAACCGGGGGCTGTGACATCAGTAGTGCAAATTTATGAATTTTATTTATTGCCCTAAACAATCTGTGAACTTATATGAGTCTAAATAAGGTTTTATATGTAATGATGATGGTAAAATCTTCAAAAATAGTTTTACTTTGGGGACTATTTTCCCTTACAAAGCTCTGCATATAGACTCCTTTGCCATGGATTTTATTCAGCCAGTCAGTCCGTCAATCAACCTTTATTTAAACATGGGGTACGTTGAAGTAAACCCTCATTTACAATGTAGCCTAGGCAAAATAGAAATCAAGGATTGAAACACTTTTTGGAAAAAAAAAAATAAATAAAAAAAAAAAAATAAATAAATAAATAAATGGTAACATGAAGTAAATTTCATTATCAAAATGAAGAAAATCCAAATAAACTTAATAAAAAAGTAGCAGATCAGAAAAAATACAAAAATAAAAACACAATTCATCTTTATTGAATTCCAACTCGCTGGTGCACTGAAGCTAAAAGCAGATGAAGTGTGATCCAATCACTGCAACACGTCTGATAAATGCTGTATGCATTATTTACATTCAGCATTCCAGTGATATACAAAGGCATATGGCTAGTAAGTACTTTATAGAGAAACAAGCCAATGTGACTCCCGATGACCAGGCAAACTTTTCATAGAGTGTACAGTGATGGCCGTTGTAGGGCTCACAAGTAATGAATCTTAAAGCTGAGTGGTATACCAAGTGGAGTCTACAGAAATGAGAGTAGTTGCAGATGCATATCTGTATGTCACGTTTTTGCCTCAGTTTTCATGTAACATGGTATT
Source organism: Semaprochilodus insignis (assembly GCA_034552555.1). Taxonomy (NCBI): domain Eukaryota; kingdom Metazoa; phylum Chordata; class Actinopteri; order Characiformes; family Prochilodontidae; genus Semaprochilodus; species Semaprochilodus insignis. Next base: position 25,668,039 of record CM067481.1, on the reverse strand, counting down.
TAAGGGTGCGTTTGTCATCTGGCCTTTTACTAAGGTGTTTATATTCACTAACTCTTGTAGTCTCAGATCCCTTCAGGGTTGTGATTTTAAAAGGCTAGTGTTAAGACCAATGTTTAATGCTCCAAAAAACACCACAAATGACATTTTCTCAACATTTAAAACTAGTTAATGATTATGGTCTGGCTGGCCTCACAGCAGCCAAAAAGACAATATTGAAAATATGGTTTGAACCCTTCGTTCCTGCTCATATCCTTTGGCTTACTTATTTTCGGGACATTACTCTTCTGGTGTGTACAACAACCTGGATAAATGGGGCCGAAATAAGAACAACTATGTTCTGGTCTCATATTAAACTTAATGACAGCGTAGTGACGTTTGCTAACCAGTATGTTCATTTGCAACTTGTATAGTTCATTTATCTAATTATTTACTTATTTTAATTCAATTATTATTATTATTATTATTTTTACATTGTTATTACTCTGTTTTGCAGGGACATGTATGTCCTCTCCTCATATGGGAGTGTACCGGTGACATTAATACTGTCACTATTAATTGTCATTATGGTCCTACTTTTGGTATCTAACTACTAACTATATGCTATACCTATTGTAAAGAACCTTACAGGCATATCTTGTGAACGTAGTTCTTCTGTTCTTTGTGTTTACTTGTTGATCCAATATTGATCACCAAAAAAAAAAAAATAATTACAATCATACAAAAACAGTAAAACAGCGTCTCAGGCATTACCTTACCAATAGCATACCAATCTGACATGGAAAGTTTCTCTAGAATGAAGCATTTCAAATCAAACCACTCTGAATGGTTTTGTTCCTATCAGATACTTTGAGTGAAATCTGTGAAATGTCCTTCGATAGAAACTTTAGAGAAGGTTCATTGTTTTTAAAGGTGATTGACCAGAGTATCTGCTTTAATGAATGTGCTGCCAAAGCAGATTTATGGGCACACTTGAGCCGTTCTGCAAGCTACACGTATAAAGTCAGCCTTGAGGCAGCCAAGTTTGCAGGTGCTGTATCTCACGGTGAGCGAGTTAATGTTTGCTGTTACCTAGACTCCTCATTTGCTAGTAAAACGATTTGTTTCCTGTTGAAAGCAACAGACAAGGAGCTGGCGGATTATGATCACTGGGTGACCAAGCAGTCACACCTTCTTACTCCACCCCAAACCAAGTCACAAGACTGGAATGTATAGCTACAACCTCAAGATTTCTATGAATAGAACGTGTCCTTTGTGAACTTGGGATCCAACCAGTAAGTGTCAGATTATTTCTATTGATAATGAACCTTATTTCTTTACAGCTGTTGAGATAGAGAAAGAGAGCTGCGGCTTAACCCAAAGTGTCAGGTGTGTTGGTCTTGTAATCATGCCTCATGGTTTATCTGAACAGAACTTTGGACTGTAGTCTATAGATTCTGTATATTCAGATGATTTAGTATAGATGGTTTCCTACATGACAAAGTAGTGTCTGCTGGTCAGTCTGAGTAGTTTACTGTGCTAACTGTACATGTCTGTACAGATCCTTGGCTTAACTCAAGCACAGGATGGCTCCAGAGTGTGTCAGAAGTGCCACAGTGGATTTGAAAAACCAAAAAGGTTTAATATTGGGCTGCTAGAGTGAATTCTTTGCTAAAGGGAAAAGACCTACCAGCCCGATTTTAAAGAAGCGTAATAATATAACTGGCAAGATCATAAAGTAAGTAAAAGATCATGAAGTAGTAAAAACCATCAAGATCCAGTCATTTCTGAACAGTTTCCTCCATAATCTTTTCCTTACTTTCTTAAAGCAATACGAGTGAAATATTAAATAACTTTGTTTGATACTGAACTTGAGTGTTACAGTAAACATCCAGCAAAGCTTGAATGAAACATATATGATATAAATATAATAACACGTGGCTAAAAATTCACTGATCAGAACTACCCGAGAACTGTGGGTGTGGCTAATGGTCACCTTGATTGACAGCTCTCTATCCAACACTCCTAGCCTGCCCGCCACTCATCCAGACAAAAAGTTACTATCCAGCTTTTAGATCATAATAAAAAAGACACGGACGAGCGAAACAACACGTATGTGAACGAACTGATGAACGATCAATGTTGGTATTTGGATAAATGAATGCAGGGGCGAAAAGCAGCTACAGACAGGTGATTTGCTTACTGAGTTTTGGTTATGCTGGGTTATCTTTAGCTCACTAAGTGTCTCCAACTCTGAAACTGTTTTGTGAGGGCGGGGCCAAAGACACCAGCCTTGTGACTGGCTAGAAAATGCTTACAGAAGCATTACAACACTTTTAGGACCACCCAGTATACATTGAGGGGAAAGAAATATGGTGAAGTACAGCAGATATGTGTTCAGGTACGTTTGTGGTGTTGATTCCTTTACATTAGACCTTTAAAAGAAAGGTAGTAGATTGTAACTTTTAAATTGAATATTGATTAAATTGACAAGTATCTCTTGTGGCAGTGCTGCAGTTGTCTATAAAGTGAGATTTCCTAGTTTAACTCTTTAATGTCCTCACCAAGAAAAAAAGAAAAAGGTTTTTTGTTTGTTTGTTTGGTGCATTACTAATAAAACATATATTCAGTTTTAATTATGTACGTTAACTTAGCATAGATACTTTTAGCATAAAGAAACAGTTATACCAGTTGGTAACACATGTTTTTATTTAAATTATTTTGCCTTTATTAGACTTCTTTTTATTGGATAAAGTTACATAATTCTGTTTATCAAAACCTCTGACCCATAATATACAGATAAAATAAGCTTACCGTCAAAAATTCCACCAAAAACACTCCACATGTAAGCAGTGATTTACTTATTGCTTGCTTCATCTGTGGATGAGAACAGTAAAGGTGTATCTATTGAAAGAAAAGTGCACTTTTTAGCTTAAAACACATCTGCCGATTGGTAGAGATGTCACGGTCAGATTTAGTTAAGTTCAACACCTTCTTTATTAAAATTTAGAGACTCAAAATGTGCTCTACCAAAAAGTTAAATAGAATGTTAAAGGGTTAAAGACTAGGAACCCCCCCTCTGATGATGCATCTTAAAGGTAGATGGGTTGGATTTAAACAAGTGGTTTGATTTTTTCCACTAGCTTGCAAATTTTTCAACTGGCTTATTCCTATGACAATAAAAGGAAACTGAGGTTACTGCTATATCACTAATGCTAGCTAGTATCACAGATCAGTGGTGAGCAGCCAGGATTGTTGAGGTGCACAGGGATTCCCAGCTGTATTTCCATAAGGGGTATCCCAGTGGAAGAACACTGATGGATAGAACACACAAAAACAATACCAAATCATGTATAACCCCCGAGGCTGCAGGCTGCCATGCTGCACTACAGAAAATTACATAATCTTTATAACATATTAAATGCTAGTTTTAGGCCAAAATGACCATTTAAACATGTTCAAACTGAGATTTACCAATAATAATAGTCTGTATACTTTATTAAAAATATTGGGGTGCCATAAATGGTTCCACTGGTTAGAGGGTTCACTTTTGGTCCCCTAAAGATCTGTTCAGCAGATGGTTCTTTATAAGCTTACCTGGAACCATGCCACTAAAAGGTTCTTCAGGGAACAAAAGTGGTTCTTCTGTGGTATAGCTCTGAGAAAGCCTTCCTGACAGCTTTATGTTTAAGAGTATTATGCATACCAGTGGCCTGTTTACAGTTTGGGTGTTTTATGATAACTCCCCTAGACATGATTAGAGCAGACACATGAGAAGTCTGTCCTGATAGCAGATCAGCTCTGACAGAGACTGCTTTAACCACTTTCGCTCACCCTCCAGGTAAGAACGCACCCAACTCATCCGAACATGTGGTGGCCTGTGCAGTGCGTGTTGACTGGAACAGCTACCAGTGCTCTGAGTGAGTGAGTGCAAGACACAGACAGACAGTGCATGCGTTTTTCTGTGACCAGTTTTCTCCAAGAAGATCCATTCCCAGACAGAAAGGTAAGACACTCTCTCCTTTCTTTCTTTCTTTCTTTCTTTCTTTCTTTCTTTCTTTCTTTTTTTCTTTCTTTCTTTCTCTCCCTCTCTCTCTCTCTCTCTCTCTTCTCCCTCCTTCTTTGTGGAAGACTTCAGGTAGCTCTGAAGGAGGGGGAAGGGAACTTAACCAAAAAATCCCACTTCTCTGACAAAACCTAGGTTGGTGAAAGCTTCAAGTAGGGGGGCAGCTTCATGATGGCCATGTGACTGAGGAGAATGAGAAGAAGACCAGAAGATATGGAGAGGTTAGTGACTTACAGCATACAATCCTTTCTTTGTTCTACAGTCTTACACGCACTTTTCCTTTTGAAAGGTATGTCGGTGAAACTGATTTTGCTTTAGGATTTTGTGCTAGTGCCTCAAAATCATGATTGTACTTTAGTGTTTGTCATTGCAACACTGTCTCCTGAAAGGCTGCCTCTAATTTTGACCACAAGACCTCAAGACACTCTGTCCTTACAATCCTTCTGGCAAAGGTTTGTGTTTGTTGTTTGTATTTGCGGTGAGAGGTTGTGACCTGTCTTGAATCAGTGGAAAGCCTCTCAGCTTGAAAATCTGCTTGAATAGGCTTGAACTGATTTAATGGTCAAGTTACTCGTAGTGACAGGTAGTGCTCAGTTGCCTGGACAAGTTTCCCTGCATAAACGAACCCCTTATAAAGGGATCCATTGGTCAAGCAGGTAATCCCATTTAAAGAAAGCCATTAACAGCAAAATAACACAGGATACAGCAATAGTCAGAAAGTGCTGTTCAGTAGAGGTGGGCGATATGGCAAAAATGTAAGATCATGATACTTACTGTATATGGCAAAAATGTAAGATCATGATATTTTCATGATACAATATTTACCATGATATTTTGTTTTGAGTTTGAGGTTGGAACAGACATAAAAAGTACCAGTAAAGCTACGTTTAAAAAAGTGCTACTAAAAAGTACTACTACTAAAAACATTTCACACACTGCACTGTACTAAACTCTATACATGCCTAATTTACTCTCTTTTAATGAGATGTGCAGTTGGTCACTTGTCTTCAAGTACTGTTGATATCCATGACATTCTCAGATATTCTCAGCATATTCTAATGTTATTTATTGCCATACTGCTAAAATATTCTCATATTCATCTGCCTTTCAGTAATACACAGCAGTAGTGGTAGTCAGCAATACTGTATACTTTAAAGTAGGAATGCACTGACATGGGAACTCTGGGCTGAGGCTGATATCCCCTGTATTATGTGTATATATCTGCTAATGATGATACATATACATCTATAAAACGTGTGGACCTAGACATTTAATTTGAGCTATAAATGCTTAAACTCAAAGTCAAAAACAAATAAAAAATGCCTCTACAATAATGTTAATTATTACTGGCACCCTTACAGGATTTTGAGAATTGTGATTGCACTAAACTAACAGCGATTCCCCTGAGAATTTGGCTGTTTTAGTTATTGCTACCGTGCCTTTAAGAGTGATCTGAAATACATGAGCTGAATTCTGATTGGCTGCTTTGTATTGCGGCTCATTCAGAAAAGCACTCAGAGCTTAAACTCTCTTTATACCTCATAACAGGGCTTAACTACTGTAAGCTGAATAGGTGGCTGTATGTAAATGAGTTGGTTCCTGTGACATCACAGAAACAGTGAATTCAGTACAGGCTATTTTATAGCTTAGTTTCTGTATATGGACTGCTTAGACTGGGGATTGTGGAAATGTGGAACAATTAACTGTATTTACATATTAATTCACAATCCTTTCTTTAAGAAAAGCAGGCACAGGTTTTCCATCATATGTGTCTTTTAACTTCGATTTCATCTTGCATCTGTTGACTGTTTCAGAGACTTGCCATTGCCATTGCCACTGTTTGAAATGCATTTGTTCAGGCTACCACTTAAATGCACACCCAGTGAGGTATCAAGGATTTCCAGAAAGCCCAGAGTGATGTCTTCTCTCAAACAAATCTGTCNTAACCAAAAAATCCCACTTCTCTGACAAAACCTAGGTTGGTGAAAGCTTCAAGTAGGGGGGCAGCTTCATGATGGCCATGTGACTGAGGAGAATGAGAAGAAGACCAGAAGATATGGAGAGGTTAGTGACTTACAGCATACAATCCTTTCTTTGTTCTACAGTCTTACACGCACTTTTCCTTTTGAAAGGTATGTCGGTGAAACTGATTTTGCTTTAGGATTTTGTGCTAGTGCCTCAAAATCATGATTGTACTTTAGTGTTTGTCATTGCAACACTGTCTCTTGAAAGGCTGCCTCTAATTTTGACCACAAGACCTCAAGACACTCTGTCCTTACAATCCTTCTGGCAAAGGTTTGTGTTTGTTGTTTGTATTTGCGGTGAGAGGTTGTGACCTGTCTTGAATCAGTGGAAAGCCTCTCAGCTTGAAAATCTGCTTGAATAGGCTTGAACTGATTTAATGGTCAAGTTACTCGTAGTGACAGGTAGTGCTCAGTTGCCTGGACAAGTTTCCCTGCATAAACGAACCCCTTATAAAGGGATCCATTGGTCAAGCAGGTAATCCCATTTAAAGAAAGCCATTAACAGCAAAATAACACAGGATACAGCAATAGTCAGAAAGTGCTGTTCAGTAGAGGTGGGCGATATGGCAAAAATGTAAGATCATGATACTTGCTGTATATGGCAAAAATGTAAGATCATGATATTTTCATGATACATTTTCATGATACAATATTTACCATGATATTTTGTTTTGATTTTGAGGTTGGAAGAGACATAAAAAGTACCAGTAAAGCTACGTTTAAAAAAGTGCTACTAAAAAGTACTACTACTAAAAACATTTCACACACTGCACTGTACTAAACTCTGTACATGCCTAATTTACTCTCTTTTAATGAGATGTGCAGTTGGTCACTTGTCTTCAAGTACTGTTGATATCCATGACATTCTCAGATATTCTCAGCATATTCTAATGTTATTTATTGCCATACTGCTAAAATATTCTCATATTCCTCTGCCTTTCAGTAATACACAGCAGTAGTGGTAGTCAGCAATATTGTATACTTTAAAGTAGGAATGCACTGACATGGGAACTCTGGGCTGAGGCTGATATCCCCTGTATTATGTGTATATATCTGCTAATGATGATACATATACATCTATAACACGTGTGGACCTAGACCTTTAGTATGAGCTATAAATGCTTAAACTCAAAGTCAAAAACAAATTAAAAATAATTCTACAATAATGCTAATTATTACTGGCACCCTTACAGGATTTTGAGAATTGTGATTGCACTAAACTAACAGCGATTCCCCTGAGAATTTGGCTGTTTTAGTTATTGCTACCGTGCCTTTAAGAGTGATCTGAAATACATGAGCTGAATTCTGATTGGCTGCTTTGTATTGTGGCTCATTCAGAAAAGCACTCAGAGCTTAAACTCTCTTTATACCTCACAACAGGGCTTAACTACTGTAAGCTGAATAGGTGGCTGTATGTAAATGAGTTGGTTCCTGTGACATCACAGAAACAGTGAATTCAGTACAGGCTATTTTATAGCTTAGTTTCTGTATATGGACTGCTTAGACTGGGGATTGTGGAAATGTGGAACAATTAACTGTATTTACATATTAATTCACAATCCTTTCTTTCAGAAAAGCAGGCACAGGTTTTCCATCATATGTGTCTTTTAACTTCGATTTCATCTTGCATCTGTTGACTGTTTCAGAGACTTGCCATTGCCATTGCCACTGTTTGAAATGCATTTGTTCAGGCTACCACTTAAATGCACACCCAGTGAGGTATCAAGGATTTCCAGAAAGCCCAGAGTGATGTCTTCTCTCAAACAAATCTGTCCAACTGATTTTAAATCAAGCAACCAGCAATCAGCTACCAGTACTTAATTATATCAGGTAATTTGACACACCAAAAAGAGTTTTGCTATTGTTACACACATATTTGTTATATTTTCAGAAAGATTCTATATAGAACCATTTAAAACCAATTCTCCATGAATCTACGGAACCATTTCACCCATGCAAAGAACGATTTATTCATAAAATGATCCTATATGGCGATAGAACCATTATCTTTACTGAATAACCCGTATCAGGCAGTCGTGGGCTGGAGGTTAGGGAACCAGCCTTGTGACTGGAGGGTTGCCGGTTCGATTCCCTGAACCGACAGTAATGACTGAGGTGCCCTTGAGCAAGGCACCTAACCCCCAACTGCTCCCCGGGTGCCGTGGATAGGGCTGCCCACCGCTCCGGGCAAGTGTGCACACGGCCCCCTAGTGTGTGTTTTCACTAGTGTGTGTGTATGTGGGTGTTTCACTTCACGGATGGGTTAAATGCGGAATTCTAGAATTTCCCTCTGGGATCAATAAAGTATCTATCTATCCAGCTTTCTGAGTTGTGGAGTGTACCAGTCTGTGTTAGAATGAGGACATTTGACGTGTAGATGGTTTGGATATTATACTATGGCATTTGTGGTAGTGCATTGCTTCTGATTTAAGCAGATTTGGTTTGCTTTGGCGTAGCTCTCACTATCTTTGTTGTGACACGTTCTTTCCTTGTGCAATCAGATGTCAGCAACAAAATCAGAATGATTCAAAGTTAGGAGCTCTTTCGAAAGTGCTAACCCGCAGGTCTCACCAAGTTTTTTTTTTCAAGAAATAATCCAAGGCCTGAGCACTGAACTCATTCTTAGGTGTCCTGTGGGACTTGAATTACCAACGGTTACAAAAAAAACAAAGCTTATGATGCCGATGGCCCAGATAACGTGATACTGAACCTGTTTGGCTGCTGCAGTGTAGTGGATTCTTCAGGTAACCAGGGTGTTTCTCCAGATTACGTGTCAGTGGCGTCTGAAAGCTCGCATCATCTCGTCAACTGGAGCAACAAGCAGCAATTCAGCTGTGAGACCGGAGAGGAACTAGTCAAATTAATTATCTAAAGCACATCAACTTGCTAAACAGGCCGTCATTCTTGAGTTCAGCATCTGCCTACTTATTCAGAGTAGAGGCAGCATGTGTCAAGTCACAGCATGTGTTACAGCATAGTATACATTATTTAGTGAAGTCTGTGGAAAACTCGGCACATGATTTTATGAAGGTTAACACAACAGTATTCTCACTGGATCCCATGAAATGATGTGATGACAAGACCATGAGCTAAAAAGTGGATGCTTTTCAATAGAAGCAGAAATGGTTGCAGTATTAAAGGGGAAAAATTAGTAGTTAAGATGTAATCAGAGTTATTCAAAATGGTTTGATGTAAAAAGTTCCCAAATCTAGAGTAACTTACTAAGTCATAATTATTCATAATGGTAATAACAGAAAACAGACGTCCAATGTGACATTTCTGAGATTAGTTTTCGGCCTTAAAATCAAATAATTTGGCCTCTAAATAAATGTTTTTTTTCTGTATTTATCACTTTAAGTGTTTTAGTCATTTTACCATCATCACCATTACATATAAACTAAAGACAGTTCACAGTCAATTTTTGATCAGTAAAATGCCTATATTTGCACTGGAGACATTGCAACCCCTGGATCCCATCACCATCACAGTAAAGAAATCAAAGTTGGTCAGTTTCTCTACAGTGAACCATTGCACATCAAACCGCTCCCAATGGCTTTATTTACATTTAAACCTCTATATTTTTAAAGATCTCTGAACATTATGAGTACTAATAATATATGACAATCAAAATTGTCTTTGACCTTATTTCATGCACCATGTGCACATCCACCTACATCAGGCCTCACCAAATCCCGCTGTTTGTACAGGTTATACTCCACCACACCCTTTGATTAAACACGGGATAAGAGTGTCAGTGACTGAGAAGAAGAAAAGTTTGCAGACGTGCAGTTCTTCCCTGACTCCTCTGTCTTGCGGACTCTTCATCAGGTTTCTTTGACGTGGATATAAGGACTGGATGATGGGAACTTCCACTTAAAGATTTCTACTGAGGCCAAAAAAGAAGCACACAGGTATTGTGTAAACCTTGTTTATTGCTTTACTCTTTACTGCATGCTGTTGCCAAATACAAACAAAATGCATTTTGATTTTTGTGGTACTACTAGGGGCTGATTTGAGAAAAACGTCTGACTGCAGTTTTTTGGCTAATTTTGCGACTGTGATTGAAATTGCATTTATTTGTGATAAATTAAGGTTCAGGCTTGCTTGTTTTTATTGCAAACTTTTATTCTAGCTTAAGGTTTGACCCCTGAATGTAGTGTGTCAGACTGCCATCAAGTTGTGAGTGTGATGTCAACACATAGAGGCTTGTTTGCCTCCGAATGGTCTTATTTACCTACAGGCAGTTTGCAAGCTCAGCATTATTAGGTTAAATGTTCCTTTTTAAAAGCTAAGACGATGTTTTTGATAATGTACGGCGTACATTATGGCACTGTCTTAAATATAATCTTTAATGTAAAAACAATGAATCTTTCAGCCCTAGCTACTACTGACAATTCTACTACTACTACTACTACTAATAATAATAATAATAATAATAATGATGCATTTGTAATTTGTAATTTGTATTGCACCTGTCATTTAAGTGTAAACGCTACAAAAATAAATTCAATAAAATAATAAATGCACTAATATAATATGTAGAGAAGAATCCATGTTTGAGATTGAATCGATCAATAATATAAAAAACACAAAATTTTGAAAAATAACTAAATAAAATAAGGAAAAACAAAAACAGAATATACACAATTTGAGGATGTAATGCCATTTTAATGCAACAAATGATTAAAACATCTGTTTCATTTATAATTCCATGGAGTAAATGGTCAAGACTTTATTTCTACCTTCTTCAAAAAGCTTGTTTTAGCTTTGTTTTGTTATTGTAGTGTATGATGTGAAGAATCTGCTGGTTGTTTTTGGTTAAGAAGTTCATTTTAGGGAGCCCGTGTGCAGATTTTGTAGCTTCACCTTCTCCTGCTTGTAACGATTACGCTATTACAGTCATTTTCAAAAAAAGATGCACAAATAATTGCACCCAGAAGGAATCAGCTGACAGGAGTGAAACTTGGTGGGTAGGTTTGAGACTTTAAGACATGCAAATGATTCAACAAGCACTGTGGGCATCCAGTGAACATTCCATGAGTCATCCTGTTAGTGCCAGCACCATTGGCAGATGGCTGCATGATGCAGGACTACATGCACGCAGACCGTTAAGATGACTGCCCTTAACACTACGCCAGTGTTGCCATAGACTGCAGTGGTGTCATGCCAGACTGTCATGGAGTGACTCAGAATGGCAGTGGGTTATCTTCAGTGATGAGTCCCGTTTTTGTCTTGGTAAAGACGACCAATAAATCTGTTTGTGGAGGCACCATTGTCAGCACCAGGATTAGCATCACAGCATCACACGTTCAGAAGGCCTGGTGTGACTCCACCTCCAACCCTACCGCAAAATCTGCAGGAACAGTATGAGAATATTCAGATTACAAGGGATGGATTATCACAGGACACCATTAGCGACCTCCATTAGCAAACATGGTGACCAGATGCCATACTGATAGACACTGATACTGATAGACGTCATACTTCTCAATAAATATTCCATATCAGTCTAAATATATCATCATTTATTGTTCCTGGTAACCTTTATCTTCCTTCCCAATAGCATTACAATCCGACACTTCCTACAACTACTCATGATGATGAGTGTAGTTTCAGTGGCTTAATTGTTTTTTGCAGCTATACATGCAGAAAAACGGGTTCTGTGATGATCATGTTATGTGTAAGCACACTGAGATTTGTGGGTTAACCATGAATTTCTCCCAAAAAAATTATCAGTTACAGTTTCAATAAGGAACTGCTTGAACAACATTATAGCTGTTTCAGAACTTAAACAAAGCACAGTAAACATTCCGATTGTACATGTTGGTGGGGAATTTCTGTTGTAGTAGTAAAATGTAACCTGCCAGTTCCTCATCATATACAGGAATGCAAAAGAAGTCAGATGATGAGTCGGCCGTGAATCAGTGTCTGGGCCTTACTGGCTAAGAAGCCGCTTGCTATGTTAAAGTTTTTAGCTCTATATGAATCATTCTGTTAACCTGATTCAGAGTCAGAGTTGAAAACACATTTAAGATTTTAAACTGACTTGGACTTTGGACTATAATCCTGTTACTTATAGATTATATATTATTTATGTTTATTTTTTTAAAATAAGAAATTAAACAATCCATTCCATTTTCCTTTTCCCCTACCAAAACAATGACGCCTCTGAATCTTATGTTGACAGTTTTGGAAATAAAAATGTTAACTAATTATTAGCTAACTCAAAAATGCTAGCCAGTACAAACACAGCTTTACTCACCATGTGACCATAAGGGACAGGGATTCAGTCTCACTTCCTGCCCTGAAATTCAGGGGTGTGGCTAAAATAAGCCTCTGCTATGAACTAAAACTTGTGAAACTGTGTTTCGGTAGTGACATGAAAATGTGAAAACAGTATATTTTTTAAGTAAAGCTTTTTTATTTAAAACTGGCATGATCATTTTTTTCAAAGTCACTCGAAACCAAAAAGATGCAAAAAAAAAAGAAAGAAAAAAATGCAACAAAGGAAGATGCAGTAGAATGTACCCTGTAAATGATGGTTTGGTGTACACATTACACATTGGATTCAAAAGGAACATTACATAGTCCATGTAAATATGTGTGGTCTAAATACATGCTTGTTCCTTTAATGCTTTTTTTATGTGGGACTGCAATTTAAAACTAATTTGAACTAATTGTCCATATAGTAGTAGCTTCTCATTGCTTCCAAAGGCTACTGTTCTTGGTTGGACAAGCAGCATATACTGTGTTTTTGTCTCTTACTTTTTTGCATATATTATGTGGCAAATATATATATAACCAAATGTGTTGTTGGTTCTGTCAAATTTACTGAATTGAGTATGGTAGCTGAGGTTTTTCAGAAATTCTAAAAGAACTAAGTGTTTTTCCACAACATGTTGGATAATAATGCCCTTTCAATTCCTGCAAATTATGTATGACTGTAACCAAATTAAGTTTAAATGTCTTAAAAGTAGATCCTTTTAATGTAAAGTAAATGTCTAGAATACTAGGATGTAAAAGTTTTGGATAACTGTTTCCAGTAAAATAAAGAAAAGCTTCAGATAAATGTATGCAGTTATTCAATTGTCACACATTTTAGCTAATTAATAGGAATATGTGAATGATAGGTCCAGAATTCTGTACTATATTGAGACTTAAGCTATAATAAAGCTAATATCCAGAGTGCCTTGCATTTCGTCATGATCAAATCTTAAGCAGATAACTTATTAAGAAATCACTATAAATAAATATTTACAGTATTTTATTTATCATGTAAGACCATTTGGTGTCTAATTTATAATATGGCAGTCTACACTGCATAAGTTAGGTACAATATAACATGAAAGGTACAATATAACAGGAATTATTAATATAACAAGTCCAAATTTCTGAACACTACTGTTTTAAACTAGTTCCAAACTGCTGTGATCTCTTATCTCAATAGCAGCTCTATTGCAGTATTATTGGGTATGTCTATTGCACACTGTTTAATGTTCACTTGTGAGTAAATATTGATTGGCCTGCTTAAACAAGGATACAGCCTAAAGATATTACTCATGTATGGACACTGTGTATCAACATGTTCTCATATCCTGCTGTAGTTTTGTTTCTGATATTACTTTGGAGGATATTGCCTAAATAGTGGTTGCACAATGCTGCACATTGTTATCCAATGGTATATTGTACATTCTTCTTCTTCTTCTTCTTCTTCTGCTTCTTCTTCTTCTTCTTCTTCACACAGTTGACACAGTTGACACAGTTACTTCTGCGGAATGTTTGATCTGATCAGATATGGAGTGCTCGTAAACAGTTTTCCAATAAATTTTCAACCAGGTGGAAAAGTACATACCTATCTATTGTACCTCTGCTTGACCAAAAGACACCGCCTCACATTCACATCTCAGAGCAGATGCCTGATTGTCTTTTTTCCCATTCCTCGTTCCTCCTATAGAGTCCCATTAATTTTTTACCCTACCTGAACCCCTTTGTTTCCTTTGCCTGACAGCCTGCATGCACTCACTCGGCAGATAACCAAACTCTAATCCACAGACCCACTGACCCACACTCCACCTAAATATGCCTAATCCACAGCCATACTTACCCACACTCCACCTAAATATGTCTAATCCACAGCCATACTTATCCACACTCTTCTATACGTCTAATCCACAGCCATATGGACCTGCACTTCTCTATGCGTCTAATCCACAACCATACTGACCCTGACTACTCTATGTGTCTAATCAACAGCTATACTACTCTGTACTCCTCTATGTGTCTAATCTCTATGTGTCTAATCCACACCCATACTGATGCGCAGTCCTTTCTGTGTCTAATCCACAGATGTCATGACCCACACTCCTCTATGTGTCTAATCCACAGGCACACTGACCCGCACTCCTCTATGTGTCTAATCCACAGCCTTACTGACCTGCACTCCTTTATTTGCCTAATCCACAGCCATACTGACCCACACTCCTCTATTTATCTAATCCATAACCGTACTGACCCGCACTCCTCTGTGTCGTTTATTAATCCCTTGTTCATCCTGAAAAATTACATAGAAAATCGTGTCATAAATAAACTGACCCTTTTACAAAGACCTTTTTTGGAAGTGCACATAATTGGGATAGAAAGAGCTTAAAGACTTGGAGTAGCAAAACAAAAATGTTGAACTTATAACCAGGAAATATGAAAAGGCTCACAAACAAGTTTTCTTGGAAATACATGGAATATCCAGGAATTCATTGTCTGCGAAGTTAAAGTATTCCATAAAGAGCACTCTATCAGGTCAGTTTGTCCCCCTTTATTCTAGTGTTAAAGATGCACACAGTTTTATAGATGTGCATAAAATAAATGTTCAACCTCGGTTAAACATTTATTCTAGGTTAACGGCTGGACGTCAATGTGCATAAAATTACATGGAAACATTTGGACACAAATAGGTTAACACTACAACTAAGCTCATTGCTAGGGTGGGTGATTGATTCCTTTGGCACACAAAGGATAGTGGCCATTGTTGTTAGCATCCGTTCAGGGTCACGGCAGGCCTTATTGTTCCATCAGTGGCTGTCTGGTCAAGCGATAAAAGCAGTTTGGTAAAAGGGAAATGAGGACAGGCAGCATGTGCTTACTTGACCTGCTTTGTTCAATAAACCCAGCCTGAAACGTAACTCATTGAACTTGTCGAATGTACATTGATGCTGTTTGCTTTTACCTACAGCCTACAGCTGGAAAGAATCACAATGCTTTAAATAGCGGTCAGGTTCAGTGCTGGTGACCCTGTGTTTAAAGTATGTTGATATGCAGGGTGTATCAGGTATAGTTTTGCTTTTGCTTTGTTTGTTTGTATCTCCAATCTATGGCTAGAATGCATAACAAGGTTGCAGTGACCTTTAAACAACAGAGGGCAAGTTTAATGCTGGAGATCCTATGGTCAAATATGCAAATCTAGAGGAGATGGCATTTATTGCTTTGCTGAAGAAGGGCGTGGCGAGATGGACATGGTGATAAGCTAAGCACTTAAGTAAATCTACAGTAGTTGTGTTCCTTTGCATGAAAGGGGTGTGTCTTTCAGCGACTGTGTGGGAACATTCTCTCTCACCCCCCCTCTCTGGAGACTCAGGTTTACCTGGGTGGCGTGGTGTGTTTTCTTGCTCAGCCTTCCAGAGTCATCTGGGTTTTTTTTTCCTCGTTTGAAAGGCAGTAGTGACTGTGTTGCTGTGGGTTTAAAGCACTGTGGCTGTATCCTCATGTCCTGGCTGGAGAAGATGAAGGTGCCCCACCATAATGCGCTCTACTGCTGTTTCCCCCAGGCCTTCAGAATGTTCCAAAGGAAGAAGAAGAAGAGGAAGATAGAGATCTCTGCACCCAAAAACTTTGAGCACCGGGTGCACACATCTTTTGATGCTGCGCGGGGCTGCTACGTAGGACTACCGCCTCAATGGCAGAGTGTCATAGAAACACTGAGGAGACCCAAGCCTGTGGTAGATCCCGCCAGGATCACACCTATGCGGCTCAAGCAAGAGAAGGTACGGCAAAAATTGTTCTCTCTTTATTAAAAAGAATTTTCTACAAATGAAAGTGTGTAATCACGGCAAGGCTGCCTGTATATACTTATAAGCATATGATCTTTTATCTGTCTTTCTTTGAGGGTCAGCCATGGGATTACGTAAGCTTATTTTTAAAGGGAGCTTGCCCTCCTTTGCTACAGTAACAATATCTTATATTTTAGGAAGACTATAAAGTAGATATTGGGACATTGCTGTATAGATTTGATTGCATCCAGCCACAATAGCATTAGTGAGATCGGGTACTGATGTTGGTTGATTAGTTCTAGATCACAAACACTACGCTCATTCCAGAGCTCTGCCACTCTTCCACTGCTCCACAGCCCAGTGCTAGGGGACGTTTTAAGTCTCTAGAAGACACTTGGCATTGGGTATGGCTCTCCCAGAGTGTCCCATTCTATTGCCAGGGCTTTTCTGTGGAGATTATATAAAGCTGTTTATGCACAACTGAATGCCTGTATTGGCAAGGTGGACACCATAAAGTAGATGAATTCATTAAACAGGAGGGAGGGGACTTTCGGACATACAGTATATGTGTCTGAAAACAAAAGTGTGGTAGGTGTTGTTTGTCACCTCCTGTTGAATTGTATTCCATTCCGTACTCATTCATGCAAATCACTCATTGTATCTGTAGCAACACCTCAGGATTTCACTTTATATTATGTATTGGCTCATGTATTGTATCTCTTACTAGCTTGCTAGGTAAGATCTCTGTATTCTCACTGTTTGGTACCTTATGCTGACATAAATTCACAAAATAGCCTAGGGAAATTCATAATTAGGACTGAAAATGCCTATGCAGAATGCTGAGCTTTCTAGGACGGAATAAATGGGCGAACCTGAAAGGCAACTTTTCTCTGTGCTCAAATGAAATCTGGTCTGAGCAGTGTCTAAACACATAGCTGAAGTTCATTAGGAAATGAGATAGCATGACAGGAGTTTCAGTTGTATCTCCTGAACAAGCTCATGCCTCAATGTGTAAGTGGACACATCCCCACTGTTTATTGCCAATATCCCAATCATTCGATTCTAGCTAACTAAAGCACCAACACAAGCTTAGACAGTGATGACTCAATTCTGAAGGAGTGAAGTTCATTTGGATCTGCAGCTTGATTGGCTAACTTGACATTATGTTAGTGAGCAGGCTACAGATCCAAACAGTGCAATTGCCACAGTACAATTCAATTCTGAATAAGCTATGTTGTCCTGACACAGCTGAGTGAGGAAGAGTTGAGTGAGTGACAGAAAGCAAAAATCAATGTGTATTCTGTGGTGTCTGGGATTGTAGCATTAGCAAGCCAAACATGCACACAGCACAGGCATGTTTCCAGCTAATGGTGATGTGAAAATGACACCTGTTTGTAGGAAATCTAAAAATGGAAAGTCGAGTGACTGAGTAAAAGCTATAATTGATTGTGTTCTGTGGCGCATGTAACCATTGCTGAAATGCCTGAACATTCAGAGTCATTGTTTCTAATGAAGATGCGTACATCACTGCTTGACCTCTCTGCGTGCTGTTCAATGCCACATCGATACCACAGAAAGCCATGGTAGATAATATGTGGCTTGCAATTTACACAAAGAAAGGCAGGCAGTCTTTTAGGTAAACAGATCTCTGCTAAAATTACAGACAGAGAGCTGTTAGAAGTAAACTGATGCCAAGTGTGATTAATGAAACGAAAGTAAACACAAAACAAAAGAAAAAATAAATAATGATAATGAGCTCAACCTCATGCGATGTAACATGACTACGGTATTGCAATGATGCAGTTATCATCACAACCATATATACAAATCTGCTTCCCTCCATAGGCTAATGCATTACTATGGGGAGATGGGGAGCTGTCTACGTGTAGCTTAATGATTATTCTAGGCACAAACTAGTTTCAAACAAATATACAGTATAAAGACAGCAAAATGTCTTCTCACACAAAAGCATTGACTGACAGTATAGCTGATATTGTGTACTTTGAAAAGAATACAGTATCAGCTGTGTTATAACTTTATCAGTCAGTGCTTTGGGTTGTACAGCACGAGACGCTAATCAAAATGCATACACATGCCATGGCAAGGCAGAGATTTGATGATGTGAAATGGTTCACTATAGAGAAACTTAATAACTCAGAGTTCTTTATAGTAGTGGTGATGATAGGAACCATAAAGTTTTATTTGGGTTACTTTCCTCACTAACTATAATATTTTTAATGACATATACTTACTCAAGGTTTTAATTCATGACCTGGACCATTCCGAGTAAATCTGGTTGATACTTTGGATTGTTATGGATCTTTATGGTTCTTAAGGATATGAAGGAATAAATAATAACTTTGGAAAGCATTAAATTACTAAGACATAAATTGTATGCAGAGAGGATCCAAAGACCACTTTTGAGTGCCTGTAAGAAAAGCTGACATGATGAAATCTATTTTAAAATAGAGGAGTGAGTATAAAGCCCACTCAGACGTTTATTTAAGCATTAGCAAAGCGCAGCAGACACTGAAATATCTAATACAAGTCTTCTAAACTTAAGAGCCCACATATGAGTAACCACATATACTCACTGATTCAACTCAAAACCCAAGATACACGTTCACTGAATGATTCGTTTCTAACAGTTCTGAACCTGCTTTCTCTACCATCCCCCTTTTGTGTTCTTCCCCTCCGGTTATGTCTTCTAGGCCTGTCACACATTAGGCATTTTTGTCGATGATTAATTGCCAGTTGACTTCATTGATTTTTTATGCTCAACTGACTAATCAGCCATCTTCCCAGATGCACAACGAGTAAATTTGAATTCAAATGCCAGTGGGCGGCCAGCTTTGCCGTCCTCTTGCTGTCTGGGTTGTTTCATGGCTGTCAGCACTAAAAAGCTCCCAACAGTCTGCAGACAGCTGGAGCTCAAATAAACAAACCAAACTCAAGTTTTTAGCTTGTTTGTTTTTAGCCTTTTGTTTTATTTACATGTATTTCCCTCCACCTAATATATAAAAATGCACTGATTCACATTCTGTTGTAACATAAATATGTGACTGTAAAAGACAATACCTGTGGAAAATACGCCAATCAGCTCAAATAAGGGTGATTATTAAGTGTTATATAACTGTGACTGGGCTAATGTGTCTTTACCATCCTTTATCTTATTGTCTGTTCATTCTAGTTTATTTTGTTTGTGCTCCTTTATTTTTTTTCTTACTGTTTTTTATTGTCTTCTTATAATTATTATACTGTTGTTTTTGTAGCAACTATTATGTACACAAAAGCAATGGCCTGGCAACACCATAGCAACCACCTGAGATGACATAGCAGTAGCCTAGCAACACCTTTAGTAACCACCTGGGATACCAGAGTAACTGCCTAGCAGCACCATTAGTAAATGTCTGTAAGACCATAGCAATAGCCTAGCAACACCTTAGCAACCTCCTGGGATAATATAGTAACTGCATAACAACACTATTAGTAAAATATCATCTGTCTGGAATATTATAACAGTAGCCTAGCAACACCTTAGCAGCCACCTGGGATACTGTAGCAACTGGGACAGCATATCCAATGCCTTAGCACCCACCTGAGATACCGTAGCAACTGCCTAATAACACAATTAGTAACTGTCTGTAATACCATAGCAATAGCCTAGCAACAATATCAGTATATCTCTGTAATATTATACACATTAGCCCAGCAACACCTTAGTAACCACTTGGGATACCATAGCAACTGCCTAGCAGTACCATTAGTAATGTCTGTAAAACCATAGAAACATCTTAGCCACCATCTAAGGTAGCATAGCAACCGCGTGCTATATTAGTCAGTGTATAATAATGTAATAATCTTTTTTTTTTTTATTGTTCATACAGACCATAGTACGGGGCAGCTTTATTGGACACGGAGACTACATCGCTGCAGCGATTGCTGAAATGACCCGTCTCTCTGTCACCAGCTCCAATTCGCTCAGGAGGACCAGCCCCTCTCTGCGGAAACGAGCCCAGTCCTTGGGCCGCCTGGGTGAGGTGCCTGAAGGAGATACATATCAATATCAGGAACTGATAAAGAACACACAGACTAATGGACAGCCTGTCCTGGACTGGCACGAAAGAGCACGGCTGGTACACAGTGAGAGTGGAAGCCCACGGCCTGGCACCAAAAAGAGCGCCACTCTGCAGCCTAATGGGGTGCCAATCCGAGCCAAATCTATTATCGAAGTCAGCACGACGTCCAGTGAGCAGCCTCAGCTCATGCCAAGGGACATCTTGAGCTCACCTGGAGCGGATCAAACAGATAAGTATTCACACAGTGAGAGATTAAGGCTTCACCAGCCTGCGGTGGCTCAGAGAGACAGTAAGACCAACCCCAGACCTGTGTCCTGCCTCTACAATACTCCTACATTCAACCAAGGGTCAAAGGTCAATAAACCAAGTGTGACTCCAAGCCCAGAACTTCTTGCAGGCTCTATGGAGACCCCCAGGAGGCCCTACTCTACGTATGACTTAAAGGTGAGACCACTTATTTATTCTCTAGGGAACTTCTATAGAACTTCTGTTCACTGATGAGTATTCTACATTGTGAGCTGTGAAAGGACGTGGTGGAAGAGAAATATGATCTGACTGGACTTACATCGCTGGAAGTTCATTAGAAAATTGGATAGTATTGTTTTCATACATGCCATGCATTTCTCACTTGCATTTCCTGTACAAGCTTTTGCCTCAAGGTGTTTGGCTTGCAGTTGTACAGCATGACTCACTGCTTAAGGAGTGCAGGACACAGTTTAACTCACTTTGAAAGTAATGCATCAACATTTCCTAGCCGCAATGGAAATCAGAATTCAATACATTCAATCAAATTCTGTTATACTTTTGAATAAACATACTAGACATAAACCCCAGGAGGTAATAAAGAAAGTCCACTGTTATTGTTGTTAAATCCACATCTAATAAGGCAAATTTAAGCTGACAGTAAATACAGTAAAACAAAAAAAAACGTTTTATTACAGTAAAAATGTATAAATAAAAATAAACAATGAACAGTAGATCATTCAATGCAATGAACTCCTATATGCTATAAATATGTATTTGACACTGTCCTTTGCGTGTCACTTCAGATAAGGTGGCTACAGATGGCAGTACTGTGTTAGCAGACACTCTCTGCTTCTATTGTTTTGCTGCATTCTGTGTAATGAATTGAATGTTGTGTTTTGAATTTCAGACCTGTAATGGAGAAGGTCTTGAGTGTTGTACCCTCTTTTATTTCCAGAGACAGTACAAAAACTTAAAAGCACTATTATAGAATCGTATACTGTACCTTTAAGAGTGTTTTTGATTATCCTGTAAAGTTAGCATTTTATACATACATATACATACTCTCACTTTTGTAACAAAACCTTAGAGTACTGTTGTGGTAACCTCTTGGGTCAGTGTATTGCTAAAATGTCCTGAAAATGTTCAAACAGTACTGAAACACAGACCAAATCATTTTAAGTTTTGTGTTGAAAACAGTAAATGCTCTGTTTGTTCGCATAAGCCTTATAATAATAACATAGCCAATGCCTTATGTAAACATACTGTATAAAAGCCATTTCAAATCCGCATTAACATTAAAGTGACACCATGTGGACATAAGAGGTTCAACAGGTTCAAACAAGAGAGCATTCAAACGTTATATTGTGTTTTCAGTGTTAAATTAGTTCAGACTCGACTAGTTCAGAAGTTGATTTACAATTCTCCTGACCTGCAGTTTCCTTCAGGATCAACAAAGTGTTATCTTATCTCTTATCTTCTCTTATTTAGGCTGTCAGAACATCCTAATTATTAATTTTCTGCTGGAAACATTTTCTGATATGAACATTTAGAATATCAAACTATCCTACCTGTAGTGTAAATATTAGGCTGAAGTCGGCCTCCCATTCACCAACCTCTTATTAGAATTTTCTTCTGTTAAATGGTGCTGCAGTTACATTCTGTTATAATACCTGTTGCACTATTTAAGGTGTAAAGAACAAGAACAAGAACGAGAAGCCGGAAAACAAAAGCTAACTTCAGTTTTGTAGTTAATGCTGGTAGACTTTTTTGACTATGGTCATTTAAGCTTTCAAAACATCCTACCTAGAGTTTTATCTACAGGACTGGAGGTTTAAATATGTGCTGCAGGTTTAAATATGTGCTGCAGTAGGGCATTTTGACAAGGTACCACAATTCTTCAGAACACATTCGCTATAAGGTAGTGGGGTGGTGATCACAAAGAAAACTCCTTCACTGCAGTTTTCTTTGTGCATGTTCTGCGGACAGAGTGACCCATCTTCAAGACCAGTTTCCCTTTGCACTGTTATAAAACCCAAAATACAATCATACTTCAGATTTGGTTCTCCTAAAAGGCTGAATAATCTCTGGAGCTTTGTCACTGGCAAAGACACAAACAAAACAAACCCACACCGCGTGGTGCACCTGCTCACCTGCGTTTGAAACTGTTGTTGACTTTGGTTTGAATAGTATTTAATGTGAGTTTTTCAAAGTGTGGTAATCAACAACGGCTTTGATGATAGTTTAAATTTGTTAATTAAAATTAAAAACCATAATACTAACCACCAGGACACATGAACCACTTCATCACTACTTATTACTAAATATGATCAGTGACTACAAATTGCTTATTTATTGTTCCTTGTAGGAAACGGTACAGCTAGCAGTGAAATGCTTTCATAACTGCCTGCTCACATAAGAAATAAGATAATATAAAGATACAATTTTTTTTTCAATATCATTCAAATTAGTTCTCATGGTCAGTGCCAAGATGAACGTTTTGTTGTCACACGTCCAGAAGGCCTGGTGTGAATCCACCTCCACCCCTACCGCAGAATCTGCAGGAACTGTGTGAGAATATTTAAGCTGCATGGGATCGATTATCGCAGGACACCATTAGGAACCTCTACAACTCCATGCCGAGACGTCTGAAATATTGTGTTAGTAAACATGGAGGCCCGACGCCATACTGAGAGACACTACTTCTAACCTTTATCTTCCTTCAGAATGGCATTACAATCCGACACCTCCTTCTGGGTACAACTATTCTTTTGATATATATATATATACAGAAATAGTAATATAGCTAAAAATGGAATGGACAGGACGGAATGCAATTACATAGTATACAAAACTATACAATAACCACTTAAACCATTTAATCACCATTTTAATTTAATCCCTTAATCCCTTAATCCCCCCCTCAAAGTTTGTACTCTACAACAAAGTAGAAAAGCAAATAACAGCACCATTAAATTGGAATATCTTTTATTAATATGACGTGTAGTGTAGTTTTTAGTACTCATTCTAATAGTAATAAAAAGTTTTATGTGGTGAAATGGACTATGGACTGCTCTCACTGTTTACTTTGGCAGGCTTAATTGTAACACTGTGTTAAAACAAGCCCTGCTATGTAGTGGCTGGCTGGCTCTCACTGTGCGTTGTTTACCTGAAGTCTATGACTTCATGCACCAAATAAGGAAATGAAGTTTTTATGCTGCAGAAACCTCCTTGATCTTTTAGGCTATATCTATCTGACTGATCTATCTTTGCTGGAGATGAAACATGTCTCTTGTTTGGTTTTTTTTTCTATTACAGACAAGCTCATTTGGTTTCTCAGCCATGTCCAAACCTAATGGCACCAGCAGCCCTAAACCCGGGTTTGGCACACACTCCCACTCACCCCTGCAGTCCTCCTCTAGCTATACGATAGGTGTTTCTCCTATTAAAGCTTCAGTGCCACCTATGCAGAACAGTCCCTCCCAGCCTCGGCCCTCCCCTACCGGTTCTCCTGCTACCAACCTGCCTGGACCCTCCTCTCCCTGTCTGAGGACTACGCAGCCAGCCACCATCGCCTGTGATCAACCCAAGATCACCCATGCACAGTTCAAGGCTGCTCTGCAAATGGTGGTGGACAAGGGAGACCCCCGCACATACCTGGAGAACTTTGTAAAGATTGGGGAGGGCTCGACGGGCGTCGTCTGCATTGCACGAGAGAAACACAGTGGGAAACAGGTTGCGGTTAAGATGATGGATCTGAGGAAACAGCAAAGAAGAGAGCTGCTCTTTAATGAAGTATGATGTTCTGCATTATAGAAGTAGTTTATCTTAAAATGAAGACAAAAACATTTCCAGATTGCAGACCATAAAATATAATACATAAACACAGTTAGTGTCATATAGTAAGTAAACTGAAGCACTGTGTTAATGTAATATATTTTATGCATATTGTCACTGCCACATACATTTTTGCAAAATTTGATAGTCCTGACAATGTGTTAAAACTTCATGGTGAATGGACCAATAGAAATGGTCAAAGCTTACTTGAGAAAAATCATGTTACATTAACTTCCTTTACAAGTTAAAGGTGCTGTATACGATTAAAATCCAATGCTTTTTTTTGTCAAATTTAGTAAATATCTTCTCACAGTCTGCTAGCTGTCCTTTTTATGTGTGGAGCCTCTAAAGAAGTACTGAAGGGAGGGCTCTACTGATTTTGCCAATTTCTATTGGTTCAAATATCAACCATCGCTCTCCAGAATCGTATACTGTACCTTTAAAAGTATTTTTCCTTCTCTGTAAAGTTAGCAGTTTAGAGGTACAAGGCTTTGTTCTTCTCACTCTTGTAACAAAACCTTGGATTACTGTAATTTCAGCTTCTCAGGAGAAGAAAGAAATGTTCCTAATTAATTGGTTAACAAACCAAGATCTTATGTACCAAGAAATTTTGGAGCATTCTTATTGTTCTGTCACTCATAAAATGCCCACACGATGTGTGAATAAGTTAGGGACAATAAATCTAGATGTGATTTTGCAGTTTTTTATGCCCATCTTCTCAAATGTCCCAGGTGGTCATCATGCGGGACTACAGGCACAAGAATGTGGTGGAGATGTATAAGAGTGCTCTAGTGGAGGAGGAGCTTTGGGTCATAATGGAGTATCTGCAAGGTGGTGCATTAACCAACATCGTATCTGAAACCAGGTGAGAGAACCAAAGCTGGTGCATGATGTTGTAGGATCCTATGCATCTCCCCAGTATAACGACTGCATTGAGGAAAATGGCTTGTTAGGGATAAGCGTAATAGAGGTTGTCAGAATTTCTAAAATCAGAGCTTAACGCATATGAAACATCTCTGTCCTGTGTTTTGATTAGTATATCATCTGATTAGCACATTGAGGAAGAAACAGCAAATGAGAATGCAGTCAGTTGCATAGTCCCTGTAGTGTCATACAGCACATGTTACAGCTGAAATTTGAACCTTACTCATTAAGACTAC
This sequence comes from Semaprochilodus insignis, assembly GCA_034552555.1. Lineage (NCBI taxonomy): Eukaryota > Metazoa > Chordata > Actinopteri > Characiformes > Prochilodontidae > Semaprochilodus > Semaprochilodus insignis. The sequence goes on along the minus strand of CM067481.1, from coordinate 25,642,614 downwards.
TTTAAGGTGATGGAGATAATGGTTGATCTGTATCATAGTCCTGTCCCAAACAACTACACAAAGACTGCAGTTTTTGTGCTATCATAACTGGATTAGGTAGAAGACCAAGATCCATGTTTACATTTACATAGACAGATGTAAACACTTCAGACTGATGGACGACTGAAATGAGTAACATCCCCAAAGACAATCAACATTCTATACATAACAGCAGTTTCAAGCATGAAGCCATGAAGCACCTTTAATGAGTTATGCTAATTTCATAGTTTTATTTGTTTCTTGATAACATCCCCTGAATGAGCTTATGAAATTAGATTTGCCAAAGAAAATGTGTCAAGCATTGGATCCTCTGGACTTGATTTGAGGGAGATTACTAGACAATGTCAATTTAGTCAAAAAAGACAAAAATCATCAGCTTTGTAAAAGTACTATCCCCCCTTTCCATCCTATTTGAATTAAAGGAGCAGCGTGTAAGATTTAGGGAGAGTTATTCACAGAAATAAAATATGGTATAAAAAATGGTTAATTTAGTGTATAATTCCCTGTAACTACAAACCATAGAGTTTACATTAGCTTAGAAAGAGCCCTTTGTATCTACATAGGGGCAGGTTGTCTTCCAACCACACACTGACTGTAGAGAGAGAGTCTTTGGTGTTTTGCATTTCTACGTTGTGCCAGCTTGAGTTTAGTGGCGCTTTAGTGCTGGTTAGAAGATACAGAATGAAATAGAATCTTTGTCCAAATGTCCTACTGCAGCGCATTTGTCAATAGCTCTGTGCATAAACCTCCAGGTAGGATATTATCCAGGTAGAATTATTACTCCTCATCCTTATTAAAATGGCAAAGCGTAAGGCAGTTTCCTATTTGTTGACTCCCTGTTCCACCTTAGCAGGTATTATAATGCCCCAGGCACCATAATGTAACCACAACGCCATGTAACCACAACACCAAGATTCAACAGGAAAATATAAACCAGAAGCTGACAAATGGCCTTCGCTGTCATAACTGTCTGTACTGAATTAACATTAAAACACAATGAAATGAATGAACTCTGTATTACTAAAAAAAAAAAAGAACTCTGAACTGTCTAATAATATAGACAAACTACGTAGACCTGCTTGATGAGTATAATAAATTGCTATAAGTTTTGTGTTGAGGCAAACCTGACAGCCATCATAGTTCTAGGGAATGGGGTGGGAGGGTTCAGTAGGTTGCAATACACAACCTTACCACTAGAGGTTTCCACAGTGCTCCTTTAATGTTATTATATCACCTATTATTAATAATATTGTAATTCTATTCAAATTTGAGAGTTACACACCAAGTCGTCTTTAACATATGAAAATATACAAATCTACAAAAAAATTAGTTATAATTATAGTGGGCTGCAGCTCTAAATGGTTCCAATACCATTGTATTAAAAAAGGCTCTACTAGTTGAGTCAGTAATCATATGATACTGTCCTATATTTTGGTTAGTACATCAGGGAAGAGACTTTTGCATTGTTGCATCGTTCCTGTGGTGTCAGACAGCACATGTTACAACTGAAATTTGAAATTTGCCTAAAGATTACTTTAAAGTGATGGAGATAATGGTGTGGTCAGTGGCATGGTCCTGTCCCAAACGACTACACAAAGGCTGCAAATGCTAGGTAGGCCTGCTTGATGGGTAGAATACATTGCTTTAAAACCGTTTTGTGTTGAGGCAATGGCAGTAAACTTGATAGATACCATAGTTCTAGGAAAGGAAGGTGTGGGTGAGAGGGTTCAGTAGGTTGCAAGACACAACCTTTCCACTAGAGGCTTCCACAGTGCTCCTTTAATTATATCATCTATTACTGTTAATATTGTAATTCTGTTTGGTGAAAGAAGAAGTATTTAGTCATATGCAAAAGTTTGAACATCCTCAGCCAGATCACATGATTTGTTGATTTAGTTAAAATAGCACATCCTCTTTAAGAAACTAATTTTAAAAAATCTGTCAAATAAACAATAGTTTTACATTACAATATAGAAAAATGTGTTCTCTGTAGAGGATGTGTGCACTTATTTTCACTGAGAAAATGAATTAAAATGTGACCAGGTGCACCCAAACTTTTGCATAATTCCATTTCAATTCAATTCAACTTTGTCATTAAAGGGTTGTGCAGTATAACCAAACACAGTCAGGCTACTTCTCCAGTGCAGTGATTAAAAAATAAGATCTTAATTAATCTTATATTTTCTTTATATATATATATATCTATATATATATATATATATATATATATATATATA
>CM067481.1:25596043-25640296 GCA_034552555.1 Semaprochilodus insignis | reverse complement strand
ATATATATATATATATATATATATATATATATACAAATAAGCAATATGTGCATAAACAGTAACAGTAAGACGTGTGCAAAGTGTGTAGGAGCAGTATCTGTATATCTGTATGTCTGAATGTGAATACTAGAACTGAGGTATAAGAATATACAGTATAAAGTGTACAGTGCTGGCAGGAGAATAGCAGCTCAGTGTTCAGGTGAATAGCTAAAACAGCTTACAGTACAGATGTGCAGTATATAGATAAATGAAATACACAGAGTAAATGTTCAAGTATACAGGTCTAAGTAAAGTGCAATGCATACAGTCCTGTGAGCTAGTGGAGCCCAGTGTGTATGGGCTGGGGTGATCAGGGCTAGATCAGTACAGGCTATAGTGTTGTAGTCATGTTCTGGTAGGTGCTGCTGGTGTGACCAGTTTAACAGCTCTAGGGTAAAAGTTGTTCCTAAACCTGGTGGCTCTGGAAGGGATGTTCTGGTACCTCTTTTGGGATAACACACAAGGTTTGAAAATTTGGAGTGTTTTATGTAGGAATCCAGTGTTCTAGCTGCTTGTTGACCACTGGTGTGTGTGTGTGTGCTCATGCAGGCTGACAGAAGAGCAGATAGCTACAGTCTGTGAAGCTGTGCTAGAGGCTCTGGCCTATCTCCATGCACAGGGTGTCATCCACAGAGATATCAAGAGTGACTCCATACTGCTGACACTGGATGGAAGGGTAAGTGCTGCTTTTGGAGTGTGACTTTACTGCAGTAACTGTAAACAAACAAATACATTCCATAAACAACGTTCATTTCTGAATGAGAGTTTGCCATTTTATTTGTTTGTTTTATTTTGTTGGCCTGATTGAGAAAGAACCCGGTGACTTCATACCATTAGAAGGTTGCCCATTTGGGTGGGATCTGCATTTGAGATACACAAACAGAATACACTGATGTAAGCAAGTGCTGTTTGTAGCATGAGTCATTAGTTAGTTAGTGTCGATGCACAACATAAGCCTTTGGCACTGTGTTGTGGTGTTTGGTATCATGACAGTTGGGATTAAGAACGTTTAGGAGTGAAGGCTGAAGCACTGATACTACTTCCTATCCGAGACATCCCGTGATGCCGTAAGTAGCTCGCTGCTATAAATAATGGTGTCTAATGTGTTGAACACATTACTGGCTGGTAGGGACCATTTACAGGGTCACAAACATGGACAGACTCTCAATGCTAGCTGTAGTGTGGATTTGAAAAGTGAGAGTAGAGTAAATAGGAACTTAATGAAGAAAGTAAAGCAAGAAAGGAAGTTCATAGACAGCAAAGAACGTAGCTTACTCCTTGACTTCTTCCATGTATATTGGAGAGTAAATGCAGTTTGACATAATAAGGTTGAAGTTTAGCAGTAAATGCAGTGAAAGCATCACTGACAGCACTAAGCACTAAGCCAGAAACAGGCTTTACGGTCCCAGAAACACAAAAGGCACATACAAATATTTGATTATATAAACTCTATTTAATGTCTAATAAATAATATGCTAATTATGCTTCTAAATTAAAAGCAAAAAAGCAAGAACATATTTTATGTTTTCCATATTCTATTTTTTCTAGATCAAGCTGTCAGACTTTGGATTCTGTGCTCAGATCAGCAAAGACATCCCAAAGAGAAAGTCTTTGGTTGGAACTCCGTATTGGATGGCTCCAGAGGTCATTTCCAAAGCCCCATATGGAACAGAGGTAAAGACCTGATTCTGGAGTGACCCTGATTCTCCATGTGGTATTGTTGTCTGGAAGTTAAGGCCAGTAAATGGCATTATACTTCCAGATATTTGTCCAGACAAGTCTTCTAACTAGTGAATACAGTTACTTCAGGGGGCACCTTTGCTGACGAAGGTGTTCAGTTGCGCACACAAAGCTTGTATAATTTTCATAGTGCTTTAGTGCAGGAGAACACGAGCCAAATATCACCATGCTCAAAGGCAAGCCAGAGGCTTCTCAGTACTGAACCAAAATTAGTGGTCCAACATCAACATCAGAACCTGGCCTCATTAATGCTGAATACAATCAGAACCTTGCAGCAATGTTCCAACATTTATTGTAAAGTTTTCCAGAAAAACAGATGCAGTGACTGCTGTAAAGGGGAACAAACTCCTTATTAATACCTCCAGACACTGGATGAGCAGGTGTCTGGACATGTATCGTACTTGTGTATTAACAGCTCTTAATCAGCTTTTTTGAGAGAGGACAAAAAGATGTCTTGTCAAGTCGTCTGCAACGTTTCCATGACTATTATTAAATCAAGGCCTGGGCACTGTTTTGACACCCACTGATAATACTTATCTCTTATCTCCAGAGTTATTTTCCGCCCTTGCTAGAAGAGAGGAGGAGGGGTGTGCTGGCACTTACTAGTAACCCCCTTTCATTAGAATGTACTACTTCATATTTTAGCTTGCATAATTTCAATATGTCTGTTAAGAAGGGTACAAGCTAGTTGAAAGAAGATAGTCCTGCTGTTATGAGAGTCTTAATGTAGTTGTATTTGCAGGTGGATGTGTGGTCTCTGGGTATTATGGTGGTGGAGATGGTGGATGGGGAGCCTCCTTATTTCAGTGACACGCCAGTAGCTGCTATGAAGAGGTTAAGAGATGAACCAGCACCTTCTGTCAGGAACACAAGCAAGGCAAGACTGGAAGATCATCAACAAACTGTATTTTTCTGTAACTTTCAGAAAATCTGTAGAAACAGCTGTGAATATTATGGCCTGTAGAATATGTGATCATGTGATACACATTCAAAACACAGAAAGAAAACAAAGACTTGGCTCTTGAATTATTATAATCATGTATACAAACTACAAGTAAGGTTTACTAGAGCATGTACAGTGCAGAAAGGCAAGATTCACCAATTTGCAACATATTTTCAGTATATAGTTAAAAAGTTATATAGTGCCAGTTAGATAGTACCATAAAGATAGAGCTATTATTGGAGTTTGAATTCTTGAGTACTGTCTTTATCAGTCTTGGTAAGGCACAAGGTTGTCCAATGTGTCACATAATTCAGTTTTATTTATTTGTTTAATTAAAAAATTATGATAATAATTCATTGCTACATAGCTTTGCTACATAGCATTGGCATAAATATGTCATAAGCACCATCATACGCTGGCATGTGCTATCAGAAGTTGCGATGACAGATTTTGTTCAGTAATATAATAGTGTCCTGTTATCATTACCAATAATTGCCATGAAAGATGTTTTAATGTTTGATGTCATGACAGCTTATGTCACATGGTAGTTTTGCTGGGTACTATAGTTAGCCATCATGACACAAATCATTATGATCTCAGTCTTGACTGTGGCTGGTAATGATAATATACCAGTCTTATCATGACACCATATGACGTCTTCCATGACATGTTTATGGCTTGGTTTTATCAGTGTTATGCAGCAATGTTACCCAATGCAGTGTAGTGTAAAACTTGGGTAAAACCAGGTGTGCCAATAATTTAGGCACTATAGGGCAATAGAGCAGACCACTTCATATGTTTAATGCCTTAGCCTGCAACACTGGGAACTGTTATTTCTAGTAATTGTAAACATGATTGTGAATCTTTTTTTGTGCTCCTGAACAGATCTCACCAGTGTTGAGGGACTTTTTGGACTCCATGTTGACCAGAGACCCTCTACAGAGAGCAAGTGCCAGTGACCTGCTTAAGCACCCATTCTTGCTGCAGAGTGGCTCACACCGCTGCCTGGTGCCGCTGGTGGAGCAGTGCCGGAAACGCATGTCTTTCTGCTGAGCAGTCTGAGCACAAATAAGGGAGATGCAGAAAGGAACCCTTTAGACTGGCTTCCCCCTGAACATGCCTTGTGTGGAATACTGTGAACTGCTATGCTTCTGCATGTTTACAGTGATCTGCAACTCAATGCCCGTTGTGTATGTCAGGTGTTCCCTGTACCGCGGATGTATTCAAGCCTTTCACCTTTTTTGATGTTGTCTACATACAGTAATTCACTAGAACCACAACCTGTTCTTTGAAACACTTTGATGAAATGAAATTCCAGATTTTGGAATTCAGTTTTGTACAAATAAATAAATAAATAAATAAATAAACAAATAAATAAATAAATATCTCAGTGAAGATGTACTGTCATTGTACAGGAGGATTTTTTGATACAATAAATAACAATTGAAGCACCCTTCCTCCTTCCATTCTATTAGTTTGCTCATTGTGAGGTATGTTTTAAACCAGTTGATAGAGGAATTTTGAAAGAGAGTAACACTTTACAATATGGATACATTCAAAAACATTTATTTATGCATTATTTGTGAGGTGAGGAGCCATTCATTCGTACATGCGCTATAAAACGAATCATCATGAATGTTCATAAGGTGACCGTGTTTAATGTATGCCATATAACACTCGTGTTTAGAGGTTTATGCAATAGTTTTGGCACCCCTGGCTAGGAAGAATACATTCCTGCACCATTTTGTGCGCAATTATTTGCTGAATTTAGCGCTCTAAATTAATACATAAATAAATACATAAAATGTGGCCTGCAAAAAAGTTATGGCACATATTTATTTCATAATTTAAGTTTTTTTTAATATTTGAAACATAACATTACATAACATTAGCAGAAAAATGTGTTGAGGACGTGTTTTTTTTTTTTTTACAGTTAACTAGGGGTGTTCAAACTTTTACATATATAATAATCACCTTAGATGACATAGCGGTACTGCATTATAGCATGTGAGTGTGTTTTTTCCAACCTATTCATAACGTTACCTGTACATTCATGTATGAATGAGTTATGTATTTGAAGTGTTTCCATTTTTCCTTCAATCTTAATTTAACATTTATTAATTGTCTTTTGTATTTATTCATCTTATATTTCAGTTATTAAAATTAGTGTTCTAGTAACACAGCACATATGTATTTGAAACTCATATTAAGACCTTTGTATCACATATCAGCATACAACTTTTATCTGTCATACAGTTTGTAAGTACATCTGCTCATTCATTCATTTTACGGAACATTAGTTAAGTCACTCACGGACATGCTTTCTGGACACAATCTGAGCAAAAAACCATATATTAATGATCATGACAATGCAATGGGTAAGTGTTGGGAATCCAAGAGTTTACGTTGTAGAACTACTTTTGAATTAAAGAAAAGGAGTAGAGAAGTACTCAGATAATATTCATCAATTATACAAAGCAGTTTCTCCCATCATAATGATTGATACACAATATATTTTATGGTTACAAAGCTATTCCTAGGTACCACTGCATGTCAGCATATTTAAACTTAATGCTGCCGTTGAACAAAACCTTCTATCTCCATTTTTGTTGTTTTTTACATCATTTGAAAAAACCTGTTCACATCTGTGGATATGATGAATGAAACAAAAGAAATAGCCCAGAATGACTTGGGAAAAATACATAATCTGGATACAATTACTTACATTAAAAGTAAAGTGTGTTTTTTCCTTCTCATTTTGGAGATACAAATCAATAATAACAACATAATCAATAATACAAAGCAAACACCCAGCAAACTTGGAACATAGCTTGTACATGTTATGTAATTTCAGGAATATCTTCTTGTACATCATTGTTTTCATACCAGGAGTACAAGGACTAAAGCACAAATAAGGGATGGACTCAGAGTTCTATTCTGAAGGTGTTGGTAAACAGGGATGAGCCGAGATGGCCTGTACTTTAAGGGCTATGAGATGTGCCAGTGGCATCTATCAGAGGAACCATTGATAAAGAAAGTGTTGTGTTAGTGTGAATACCATGACATTTGAATAGCTGCCCAATACATTCTCTGCTCTACTTTGGTGATGTGTTTCTGCGGGTTTAGAAAATAAAACCAAAAGAAACAAAAGAGAATAAGGACACAGGAACCGAGTAAAACTTAGAAATAAGTCAAAATAGAACACTTAATCTTGTATTAATAATAGACTGAGACAGACATGTTTGGAATGTCTATCAGAGATGAGCCACGGAAAGAGACAATCAGGGAGGTGAGAGTTCTCCTAAAAAGGACATTAACAGCTAAAGGTGCTCTTGCTGCCCCCACACCACTTTAAGAACCTTGATAAAAAACCTCCCCTGCCGTTTATGCTCCCCTTCTTGCTCAAGATGCCTGGAGAACCATCCTTATTTGGAACTCAGAGATCCTTTATAAAGAGAGTCCACTACCGACCCTATGAGTATTCTACAGCTCCTCCTGGTCTCATCTTCAGCTCTCAGCATTTACTGACTCTCTCTGCATCTGTGAAACTCAAGGGACCACAATGGGTGATGCTATCATGGCAGAATTTGGAAAAGCAGCTCCCTTCCTAAGGAAGTCAGAGAAGGAACGACTTGAAGCTCAAACTAGACCCTTTGACATCAAAACCGAATGCTTTGTGGTGGACGAAAAAGTAGAGTATGTCAAAGGGCAAATCGTCAGCAAGGAAGGAGGGAAGGTGACTGTTAAAACAGAGGACGGGAAGACCGTAACTGTCAAAGAAATGGACGTCCATCCCCAGAATCCACCTAAATTTGATAAAATTGAAGACATGGCGATGTTCACTTTCCTACATGAGCCTGCAGTGCTGTTCAACCTCAAAGAGCGTTATGCAGCCTGGATGATTTACACTTATTCAGGGTTGTTTTGTGTAACAGTCAACCCCTACAAATGGCTGCCTGTGTATGATGCAGAGGTAGTTGCTGCTTACAGAGGTAAGAAGAGATCAGAAGCTCCTCCTCATATCTTTTCCATCTCAGATAATGCTTATCAGTACATGCTAACTGACAGGGAGAATCAGTCTATCCTCATCACTGGAGAATCTGGTGCTGGGAAGACTGTTAATACCAAGAGAGTGATCCAGTATTTTGCAAGTATTGCAGCTGCTGCTGGTGCTCTCAAGAAGGACTCCAATAAAGGCACCCTGGAGGACCAAATCATCCAGGCCAATCCTGCACTCGAGGCCTTCGGCAATGCCAAAACAGTGAGAAATGACAACTCGTCCCGCTTTGGAAAGTTTATCCGCATCCATTTCGGAACAAGTGGTAAACTGTCCTCGGCTGACATTGAAACATATTTGCTGGAAAAGTCCCGTGTGACCTTTCAGCTAAAATCTGAAAGGAACTACCACATCTTCTTCCAGATATTATCCAACGCAAAGCCTGAGCTGCTGGATATGCTGTTGATTACAAATAATCCCTATGACTACTCTTACATCTCCCAAGGAGAGGTAACTGTGGCAAGTATTAATGACAGCGAGGAGTTGATGGCCACCGACAATGCTTTCGACGTGCTTGGTTTCACTCCAGATGAGAAGATGGGAGTCTACAAACTGACTGGTGCTATCATGCATTATGGCAACATGAAGTTTAAGCAGAAGCAGCGTGAGGAACAGGCAGAACCTGACGGTACAGAAGCTGCTGACAAATCAGCCTACCTAATGGGGCTGAACTCTGCAGATCTTCTGAAAGGACTCTGTCATCCAAGGGTCAAGGTAGGAAACGAATATGTCACCAAAGGCCAAGGTGTGGACCAAGTGTACTACTCAATTGGTGCACTGGCAAAGGCAGTGTATGAGAAGATGTTCAACTGGATGGTGGCAAGAATCAACCAGTCCCTAGACACAAAGCAGCATCGGCAGTATTTTATTGGTGTGCTAGATATCGCTGGGTTTGAGATCTTTGATTTCAACACATTTGAGCAGCTCTGCATTAATTTCACCAATGAAAAACTGCAACAGTTTTTCAATCATCACATGTTTGTCTTGGAGCAAGAGGAGTACAAAAAGGAAGGAATAGAATGGGAGTTCATTGACTTTGGGATGGATTTGCAAGCTTGCATCGATCTGATTGAGAAGCCCCTTGGGATCATGTCTATTCTAGAGGAAGAGTGCATGTTTCCAAAGGCAAGTGATCAGACCTTCAAAGCCAAACTGTATGATAATCATCTGGGCAAGTCAAACATGTTCCAGAAGCCACGTGTCGTCAAAGGCAAGGCAGAAGCACACTTCGCTTTGGTTCATTATGCTGGCACTGTTGATTACAATATTGCGGGCTGGCTTGTGAAGAACAAAGATCCGCTGAATGAAACAGTAGTTGGGCTATATCAAAAATCATCTCAAAAGCTTCTAAGTCATCTCTTCTCAAGCTATACAGGAACGGATGCTGAAAAGTCAGGCAAAGGAGCCAAAAAAAAGGGGTCATCCTTTCAAACAGTGTCTGCCTTGCACAGAGAAAATCTTAATAAACTGATGACCAACCTCAAAACCACTCACCCACATTTTGTTCGCTGCTTGATTCCCAACGAGAGCAAGACCCCAGGAGCTATGGACAACTGCCTTGTGATGCACCAACTTCGCTGTAATGGTGTGCTGGAGGGTATCAGAATTTGCAGGAAAGGGTTTCCAAACAGGGTGCTGTATGGTGATTTCAAACAGAGGTACAGAATTCTAAATGCATCTGCAATCCCAGAAGGCCAGTTTATTGAAAACAAGAAGAGTGCGGAGAAACTACTAGGATCACTTGACATTGACCATACGCAGTACAAGTTTGGCCATACTAAGGTCTTTTTCAAAGCAGGTCTCTTGGGCACCCTAGAGGAGATGCGAGACGAGCAACTCGCCCGCATTATTACAAGGATACAAGCTAATGCCCGCGGTCTGCTTATGAGGGCAGAATATCAGAAGCTGGTAGAACGCAGAGATGCCCTAATGGTCATTCAGTGGAACCTTCGCTCTTTCCTGGGTGTTAAAAACTGGCCTTGGATGAAAATGTTCTTTAAGATAAAGCCCCTGCTAAAGAGTGCTGAGGCCGAGAAGGAGATGGCAAACATGAAGGATGAATTCAATAAATTAAAAGAGGCCCTGGATAAATCTGATGGCAGGAGGAAGGAGCTAGAGGAGAAAATGGTCACACTTCTTCAAGAGAAGAATGATTTACTTCTCCAGCTGCAGTCCGAGCAAGATACACTGACAGATGCTGAGGAGCGCTGTGAACAACTGATAAAAAGCAAGATTCAACTGGAGGCTAAAGTGAAAGAGCTGACTGAGAGAATGGAAGATGAGGAGGAGATAAATGCAGACCTCACAGCCAAAAAACGCAAGTTGGAGGATGAATGCTCTGAGCTTAAGAAAGACATAGATGACCTTGAACTTACCCTAGCCAAGGTTGAGAAGGAGAAGCATGCCACTGAGAACAAAGTGAAGAACCTCACTGAGGAAATGGCCTCCCAGGATGAGATCATAATGAAGCTCACGAAAGAGAAAAAAGCTCTACAGGAGGCTCACCAGCAGACACTAGATGACCTTCAGAGTGAGGAGGATAAAGCAAACACTTTGTCAAAAGCCAAAGCTAAGCTTGAGCAGCAAGTCGATGACCTTGAGGGCTCCCTAGAACAAGAAAAGAAGGTTAGGATGGATCTTGAACGTGCCAAGAGAAAGCTAGAGGGAGATCTGAAAATGGTTCAAGAGAATGTAATGGATTTGGAGAACGATAAACAGCAGCAGGAGGAGAAACTGAAGAAGAAAGACTTTGAAATAAGTCAGTTGAATGGAAAGATCGAGGATGAGCAGACGGCTGTAGTGCAACTACAGAAAAGATTAAAAGAGAGCCAAGCTCGAATTGAGGAACTGGAGGAAGAGCTGGATGCTGAGCGTGCAGCCCGTGCAAAAGTGGAGAAACAGCGTTCCGATCTCTCTCGAGAATTAGAAGACATTAGTGAACGCCTTGAGGAGGCAGGTGGAGCCACATCTGCTCAGGTGGAGCTCAACAAGAAAAGGGAGGCTGAGTTTCAGAAGCTGCGCAGGGACCTTGAAGAATCTACTCTTCAGCATGAGGCCACTTCGGCCGCTCTTCGAAAGAAGCATGCTGATAGTGTGGCTGAATTGGGAGAACAAATTGACAACCTGCAACGTGTTAAGCAAAAGCTAGAGAAAGAGAAGACAGAACTGAAGTTGGAGTTGGATGACCTGGCCTCAAACATGGAGAGTATTGTGAAAGCCAAGGTCAATCTCGAAAAGATGTCCCGTTCACTGGAGGATCAAATGAATGAGTATAGGTCCAAAGCTGAAGAGGCCCAGAGAGCTCTTAGTGACTTCTCAACCCAAAGAGCTAAGTTGCTGACTGAAAATGGTGAACTTGGACGACAGTTGGAGGAGAAAGAATGCCTTATCTCCCAACTTACAAGAGGAAAGAGCTCTTATACCCAACAACTAGAAGACATGAGGAGACAACTCGAAGAAGAAGTGAAAGCTAAGAATGCATTAGCACATGCTGTGCAGTCTTGCCGGCATGACTGTGATTTGTTGAGAGAGCAGTTTGAGGAGGAACAGGAGGCTAAGGCAGAGCTCCAGCGGGCACTGTCGAAGGCAAATACCGAAATTGCAACCTGGAGAGCTAAGTACGAGACTGATGGCATTCAGAGAACAGAAGAACTAGAGGAGGCGAAAAAGAAACTTGTTCAAAGGCTACAAGAGGCAGAAGAGGCAGTCGAAGCAGTCAATGCAAAGTGTTCCTCTCTGGAAAAAACTAAGCATCGGCTGCAAAATGAGATTGAAGATCTCATGCTGGATCTCGAACGCTCGAATGCAGCCTCTGCTGCTCTAGACAAGAAACAGCGGGCCTTTGACAAAGTCTTGGCTGAATGGAAGCAGAAGCATGAGGAGTCACAGTGTGAACTAGAAGCATCCCAGAAAGAAGCCCGAAACCTGAGTACAGAGCTCTTCAGGCTGAAAAATGCTTATGAGGAATGTCTTGATCAGCTTGAGACTATGAAAAGGGAGAACAAAAATCTGCAAGAAGAAATATCTGACCTGACAGATCAGCTTGGTGAGGGAGGCAAGAGCGTTCACGAGCTCGAGAAACTTAGGAAACAACTGGAACAAGAGAAAGCAGAGTTGCAATCAGCACTTGAGGAAGCTGAGGCCTCTGTAGAGCATGAGGAGGGCAAGATCCTGCGGGCCCAGCTAGAGTTCAACCAGGTAAAAGCTGACATTGAAAGAAAGTTGGCAGAGAAGGACGAGGAGATGGAGCAGGCAAAGAGGAACTATCAACGAATGGTAGAATCCTTACAGACCTCTCTTGAGGCAGAAACAAGAAGCCGTAACGAAGCATTGAGAGTCAAGAAAAAGATGGAGGGAGACCTCAATGAGATGGAAATCCAACTGAGTCAGGCCAACAGACAGGCAGCTGATGCCCAGAAACAACTAAAGATAGTCCAGTCATATCTGAAGGACAGTCAGCTTCAACTGGATGATTCTGCTCATACTAATGATGATCTTAAAGAGAACCTTGCCCTCGCAGAACGCAGAAACAACCTTTTTCAAGCAGAGCTTGAGGAGCTAAGGGCATTATTGGAGCAAACCGAGAGGGGGCGCAAACTAGCTGAGCAAGAGCTTACAGATGCGACAGAAAGGATGCAGCTACTGCATTCCCAAAACACTAGCCTTATCAATCAAAAGAAGAAGCAAGAGGCTGATTTGCTACAGCTTCAGAACGAGATGGAAGAAGTGGTGCAAGAAAACCGCAATGTTGAAGAGAAGGCAAAGAAAGCCATAACTGATGCAGCTATGATGGCTGAGGAGTTGAAGAAAGAGCAAGACACCAGTGCACATCTTGAAAGAATGAAAAAGAACATGGAGCAGACGATTAAAGATTTGCAGCACCGCTTGGATGAGGCTGAACAAGTAGCGATGAAGGGTGGGAAGAAACAACTCCAGAAACTGGAGGCCCGCATCCGTGACCTTGAGAACGAGTTGGAGGCAGAGCAAAAACGGGGTACAGAGTCCATAAAAGGAGTTCGCAAGTACGAACGCCGCATTAAAGAACTTACCTATCAGACAGAAGAGGATCGTAAGAATATGGCAAGACTCCAAGATTTGGTGGACAAGCTGCAGCTGAAAGTGAAGTCATACAAGCGCTCCACTGAGGAAGCTGAGGAGCAAGCAAATGTCAACCTGGCCAAGTTACGAAAACTGCAGCATGAGTTGGAAGAGGCAGAGGAGCGTGCAGATATTGCAGAATCCCAGGTGAACAAGTTGCGTGCCAAAACTAGGGATGGTGTGCCTGGTAAAAAGTCCCAGGAAGAGTGACATCATGTCACTAAAAATGCACCCTGATTGATTGTGCAAGTGTCTAATTCCTCTGTTCCTTCTTCACCAGTTTAGATATCGACATTGAACATTTACGATTATTTCTGCATTATACAGAATTTAATAATAATAATAATAATAATTAATTTAAGGAATGTATTTATATTAACTCATCTGAGAACCTAAAAGTACAACGTCTTATTCTATGATTTGCAAAATGACATTGGAGCATTTAATTATTATACTTAAAACTAAATGCTGCTGTGTTTCATGATTCCTCCCCATGATGCCTCTGTTTGAATCTTCTGTGTAAGTAAATGCATACATTGCACCACCTTGTGTTCAGTCTGGATTTGATTTGAAGTATTTTCTTGAAGAATCATCTATAAATAGTTTGTTTGTTTGTTTCTAATTGTGGGTTTTAGCTCTGTCTTTATACTGATAAAAAGTATTCAGTAAGTTAGTAAGTAAATAAATAAATGTTTCAGCAATTCAGTTAAATAAAATTCACCATTACAATAATATACCTGTACATGGTAAAGCATGTGAAACATACAAAACCAAATACTTGTCATCTTCCTTTATTTTCACATTGCATTGAGATGACCCATACATGAGTTAGGCCAACTACATTTAACAAGAAAATAATCTAGCAAGCTAGCTGTTTATTACAAAAATAAGAGGCAATCTATGAAACTTAACCTGTCTCTTATAACAGCAGAAAAACTACCTGATATCAAAAACAAAACAAAACGAAAAACGAAAAACCCTAGAGCTATTTCTAAAGAGATGTTCATTTAACATTTACCTCAAAACCCTAATATTTTTCAGGTAACAAGCAAAATGGTTTACATCCTTATTCTCTACAGCTCAGGTTTCTATGGAATATGTAATGTGCACATGACGTACAGCATACAAGTGAACACCTGATGAGAGGCTTTAAACACAGCAGACTTTGACCTTTACAAAAGTGCAATACAGTTACTTTGATAACCCACCACAATACAGTTTCTACTAGCAGCCATGATTGTCATGGAATTCCATTCCACTTTCTCCACAGAAAGTCCAAATCCACCTTTGTGTCTTCTTCCTTCTTTTACATTCCAGTATCAAACTTACAATTTCCCTCTTTCAAAAAGTGACAATATAATGATCAATATTCACATATAATGTAAAAGAAAACGCTTGATATACTGCAGGGTTGGGACAAACTACATGCTTCGGCCAAAACAGACATAATATTTGCCTGCAACACACAGATCTTAATTTTTTTTTTAATCAAAGGAAAAGTGCCGATACCACAGTGACCATGGTTATCTTCAAAGATGACAAGTCTCAGGATTCAATAATGGAGACTATACAAAAAATTGCATCCATTTTGAATAGTAAAAGACACTCTGTGCAATCGCTGCTTAGATAAGAGAAGGATTTTGTGAACTCTTTATATCTCATTCACATTAAAATGACAGAACTTGGTTCATTGTCAGTTTTCTTACAGTATTTAAATAGTATTTAAATACCTTCGTAGCTGTGCTACAACAAATTTTATAAAGCTTGACTTTATGGGCATCTCAAACTATTCTTAAACATCTTTTTGTAAGAATCATTACATGTGATTATCGCAATTATAAACAAGATTGGGATTTCAAGAAATATCCATCCAAACTACATTCATAGGATGCTTAAGCAAAAGCATTTCTTTTTGGTTTAGTACACAGATTTTACTCGGGAAAGTGGACGACATTCTTCTTTTTTTAAGCAGTTATACACTATGGGAGGACCGGGTGTATTGATTATTTTAAAGTCTGTATTATGCAAACAAGGAAGCAACCTATAGTGCACTTTTTAAGCCTGGATTTAACATCTGGATTGTGAACTACTGTACTTGACGAGGTAGTATTATTACCATTTACAGTAATGTATTTTGTAACAGGACGCAGATGTCTGGTTACTTCCAATGCTACAGTAATTCAAGCCTCTTTGTTGCAGTGTGCAAT
Source organism: Semaprochilodus insignis (assembly GCA_034552555.1). NCBI lineage: Eukaryota > Metazoa > Chordata > Actinopteri > Characiformes > Prochilodontidae > Semaprochilodus > Semaprochilodus insignis. The sequence continues at coordinate 25,626,213 of CM067481.1, read as the reverse complement.
ATCGATGCCAGCAGCAAAACTTGTACTTTTGCTGGGTAAGCAAATGGAGAGGCAAACATGACTCTTGCAGACAGTGGTTTTAAAATCAGATTTCCACCAACTTGCTTTGCTTTAATCTAACTGGTGTTCCAGTAAAAACATATGTACATACAATCAAAGTTAGCAAATCACTTTGCTAAAAACCTTATTTCCCTCTTTACACTGCACAATAAAAAATATGTACAAATGCACTTTTACACTGCACAAGTAATTTACCATATACCGTTGTTTACAGACTGGGTGGTTGCCATACCATTAACAGAGGGCAGATGCATACTCTGCAGCTCAGCTTTTAAATTTGCGATTTCTTAGCAATATGTACCTTAATGCCCCCAAGCACAAGTATACAGACCAGTCCCACTGAGAACACGTCACAGGCTGGATGGCTGCGCTTGCTGCTGTAACGCAGCATGGTGTTGAGGGGCAGGTTCGCAGTCTTTGGGCCCTTCATCCTGGCGTACATACATGAGGAAAAGAGTTACAGTAGCAAAAGTGGCTGCATTGACAGGGAATGCTCGAAGCAGAGTGGAAGTCAGGCCACGTGTGAATACTCGCCAGCCCTCTCGCTCTATGCTCTTTCTCGTGCAGTCCATAATACTGCTGTACTGGAACTTGCCCCCAACACCATCTGCCTGCAGTCGAGATTTAATCACATCCACAGGGTATGTAGACAGCCACGAAGCGATGCCTGACATGCCACCAGCAAACAGTAGTTTAGGGATCATGTAGGGGTCCTCTGGTTCACAGCCTAGTGAACGTGTCAGTACATCATAGGCCAGAAAGTACACCCCGAAGCCTGGTGTCTCACGAATGAGAGTGGTGACCATGCCCCTGTTGACGCCCCTCAGGCCCTCGCGCTGGTATATGCGGGCCAAGCAATCCAGGGAGTTTTTGTAAACCTTGCGCGTGGATGACTTCTTCTCACCAGTACCTTGCATTTGCATGCGTGTCTTGGCCAGTTCCATGGGACAGCAAATGACACACTGGATAGCCCCGGCTGCCGCTCCTGCCAGAAACTGGTTCATAGGTGTGTCTTGGCCTAGCAGACGCATGGTGTTCCCCTGCACACCAAAGACGATGGCGTTGATGAAAGTGAGGCCCATCATAGGAGAACCAATGCCTTTGTAAAGTCCCAACATCTGCATGAAAGAAATGATAAGTATTTAAGTTTCACCATTTCAAGATATGACCATGTGTTACTATTGATCCTGTGTACAAGTGTTTTTCTTTCATGTGTCAAGTGTCTGAATAGAGACTGCATAAGAACACAGTGGTAAACGCAGGCGGTCTGACGCAGGTTAAACAGATGTTAGTGTCAATAGCTGCATATCTGTAAGCCACATCCAACAACCAAATAGTAGTTGATCCCATATGCGGAGTAACTATGGTTACTCCTCACGCTGTTGTTATGCATACACAGAACCGACTGCCCCATTGATTGCTACCTTTAACAGAGGTACTGCAGCTTTCCAATTCATCTCCTGACTGAATCTGGTTCTGCAGCCTTAGCGTACATAAGCCTTAGCATAAAGATATTTAGCTTAAAGAAGCACCGGTTTGGTAAGTTTTTTGCTTCACCTCGTCATTATTCACCAACTTTCTGTATTATGTTTTGACACACATGGTCCATGTCAGATAACAAAAACAGCAAGCTAATTACTCTAAATGGCCTCAAGGATTTTCAGGGCACCAATTATCTTTTGAATAAAACAGGAAAAATGGAAAACAGCACAGCTGATTTGCACATTACTTGCACATGTTTGAACATGTTTCAAGTTACCATAGATGTGTTTGATTGCTATGTAAATATTTGTGGTTCAGATCTTGTTAGGTTACTATCTCGATAACAGTTGCATTAAATGGCCTGCTGTAAACAAACCCAGTTGAGCACACTGTAATCTGGGTATTTAAAAAGCAAGTCATTCATTTTCTTGTGGTGAATGAGTGATTTGAATTCATTGTACTCTGCCAGGTGAAATTATACCAGATCTAGATCTTTGTCAATATCAAACCAGCTGAGAGTATAAACAACCTAAACATTTACTCCTGGGGGAAAAGATGTTGCCGCTGACTAATTCAACTATGGGTGATTTTTTTTAAATCATTAAAAAAACAAAATGTTAATCTTTTTAGTTTAATACCATATTTAAACAAGTACTTACTGATTCTTGTCTTATGATGGATTGGAAACAGTGAAAGGTCCCCCTATAGAGAGGCTTATCTGCACTTTGCACTTGGAGCCTGACCTGTGACATACAAACAAATGCACAAATATGAGGAAACAAAATCTCAAAAGTTAAAAAGTTTCCACCAACACTGTGGAATTATGGAAATTAAGGCATGTAGGTCAGCTTCACAAACTGAAGATAAAGCAGGATATGGATTCAAGTAATAACCACTTTAATTGTGTGCTAAATTAATATTTTATCATGGTTGGTGGTCTTTGTCACTAAGGTGTCATGAGGAAGCTTGAACAAATGCACTGACATTCAATAAACACCAACACAGAGAAAATGAGAGTGCAAGAGAGAAAAAAATTGGATCTGCTGTTTCACCTGCAATTCACTTTACCATGCTTTGAACCATTTCCTCTTGAGAGACCACATACAAAGAACTAGGCTGAGGGCGAACTGTGCCATTTTGATCAGCTTCCACAAAGCTCTCTACAGTAACAGGACCAATTTGTGTAACCATTCTATCTGAATGAAAGAACCCACACATAAGGCACAACTACAGACAGCCGAATAGTGCAATAAGCAGCAGTGTTTATGGATATGCTAGTCTATGCACTAACCAAGGACACTCTCAATTTATTGTCGACCTACTGGTAAGAAAATGTAGGCCATCATGCATTTAAAAAAGCAGAGTACATTGTTGTGGTTAGCTCAGATGAGTAATGCATATGCCTTATGGGAAGCGTAAAGCTATTATTCATAGACCATTAACACCGCCTTGTACGCTGCCTCAAAAGGGGAAAAAGAGATTCACCGGCAAACACAGAGAGATCATAGCAACCCTATGGCTTTCTGGTGGTGTGCAAATGTTTGTCATCACCTGCCACAAAGCAGACACACTTGACTGCAGACATAGTTTCGCCACACAGAACATGCATTAAAAGCATTGTAGTTATTACACAACATGGACTGACTCACTTACCTTTACAGTGTCAAACGGATGTCCCACTAGGACCCCAGCAGCACCTGAGATAAACAGAAGAGATGTAATTTAAGATTTAGGCCCATTTATGGAAATTTGGTATTCCTGATAAAAGAAGAGGGTGTAATGGTGGGCTATATGATCGATAAATTATTGTTATATGTTATATGTTAAATTATGTTGCATCACATCACAGTATGCGTTTCTGAGCATATCATGGATATTATCAACATTAATCATGAAAACAGAATTTTTATCACTACATCAAGTTTCAGGTAGCATATTGACAAGGTTAAAGTTTCAAAAGGAATCATCCAACCCCCTACTCCACACAGATCATATATGGAAACCAAGCTGCAAAAACAGCATGTTTTCATTAAACAGATCTGCCTATTCAGCCTGCAGCAGTTTAGCTCCGCCCATACACTGTGAAGTTATAGGCAGTGTTTCAAACCAAACTGCTTTTCGATTGAGGCACAATACAGGGCAGCCTTTTAGAGAACAGATCATTTACATAAAACAGTCCTAAAGGCACAATAACAAAAATAGCCTGTTTAAAGCCTAAGGCATACAAACAGGCTGGAAAATCGTGACAAAATAATATATATAAGGTATATAAGCCAACAGAAAACTCTTAGCTGAACAACAGTGAGAAAAATTAAATAAAGAAAAGAAAAACGTAAAGTTAAATGTAGAACATGAGCCGTTTAAAGAACACTGACTAACTGTATGTTTGTTTAACTGCAGTGTAATAAGAAAGTATAATCAGGCTTGGTTAAACCCTAAAATGGCCAAGAATCACAGGAGGTCCAAAGTTTCCTGCACACTTCTATAAACTAACAATAGCTTAGCCAGTTTGTACTGTAGTCCCTGTAGTTACTGAATAATAAGCCTTAGTATGTAATAAGTCTGGGCAGTTAATTGGATTTTGTGCGGTGCAATATGTGAAATGTGAATCGTGGCATAAAAGTCATATTCAAAGTTTCCGAAAGCATTTCTAAATGTGGCAGTACTGCTTTGTTGTCTGTTTCAACAAACCAAACCTCCAAAACTTACATATCATGATACTAACTCTACATTGTAAAAACCTCTTGAAATATTGTAATGATGTATTTTGGAGAGAGCTGGCTACAAGGCAAAAACGATCAACATGCAGACTTGCCATCAGAAAACCTGTTCTGCATGTGCTGATTATGTTCTCCAGAGGAGCTGGTTATGTTCTCAAGAGGAACGAAGTGACATGTTTACAAATATCCCACAGCAGGGGCCTGTCTCATGAAGCAAGTCCAACACAGACAGGATTCCCAATCACCACAAAGACTAATAAAAGTAACCACAGTAAAGACGATCTAGGAACATGGTTAATAGGTTTCTCTGTAAAACCGTGTGTAAATACAAAGACTGAGATGATTGCCTGTGCGTGTGTACATGAAAGTGTGATGTTTATGATAAAAGGAAGAAAGGTCTTCATAAATATGCAGAAAATAAGTTATGATTGTAAAAAGCAGAGCTGTCACTACTGCCACTGTGCTAGCTATCACTGTAGTACTCATTTCCTTATATTCTTAATATCTATGCAAAATGAATTGTTTCGTCTGCAAAAGGAGAATTCTTCAGTTTGAATGACGACATAAACGTTATGAAGAAACCAGTTACAAGAGGGGTCCACCTTCAGTCTAAGATTGTTCAAGAAGTGTTTGTGTTCTGTTTATTTATCCGAAATCTTGAACTTAACCTGCCCTGGAGCAGATTAGGTGATGTAACCCAGGAAAAGTGATACACCACCATGCGACAGAAAATCCAGGGTTAAATCAAACTTAACGTAAAGTTAGAAGGCCAAGCAAGGAATCTTACTTTGTGAGACAGACTCTCATTTGCATGTGTGCCCAGTGAACCCTCTTTCCTCTTTAAAGCAACCACAGCTTTAAATCATTAATACATTTATACAGAGTGACAGCCATCACTCATTACATTAGACTGCCTTCCTTCCCTCTAGTACACCATGAGCAAGACCTGGATAGAACCTGTTAAATTTCATCTACTAACGGTTTCTCATTCTGACAACTGACACTAACATTGCCCAAGAGGTGAAATGCATCGCGGGCTGGTAAATGCATTAGTCATGAGTACCTCTTATTCCTGAAAATATATCCCTGTTCCTCAGAACATTGCATAGCAGCTGTTTATATCATGCCACCAATGATAACAAGCTGTACATGGCAATGACATGATGTTCTCTCATTATGTTCAAGGCAAACAGTCAACATTCATAATATCCTGGGTTATTAACTCTGTACCTAGCCTAGCGAGAGGGGCTTTGTCAGCCATGTCAATAAAATCTTGTAACTGATCTCAGTAAACAACATGAGATACTGTTAGTTGACTGCTTGAAAATCATTTCAATTATTTGAGTCTTTTTGATATTATGACAATTCCCTAAATCTAACAGTTAAACATTCTTTTTAGTCCATTTTATAAAAACAACTGGATCATACTGTAACCTTTCCACACAGAGCTGTTGTCAGAGATCTCCTCTTGAATTATAATTATAAGCTGGCTGGCAGTCCCACAGCTCTGATAGCTGTGATTGGTTCCTGCAGGGGTGTGTGGATGGTTCTCCTTTTTACGGGATGAGAAAGGTCAGGTGTGACGTGGCTATTCTAGGCCCTTCCAAGAACCAAAATTTACACTACAGTCCATGCATACATTCAATCTGCACAACTACAGCATGCATATACATGCCGTACAGAAAGGACAACCTAAAAGAGGTTATAAGGGAAGAAAAAGAAAATTAAACTCTTCTTTTTCAAACTGTATAGAGAAACAGATCACACAGATGTAAACCAAGTCATTCAGAGTGATCTAAGTGAAAAACTAGAGAAGCGTATCACTTTAAAACTGTTTACAGTAGTGGAGACAGGAACTAATGTAAGACAATGTGTTGGCACGTTTCATTATAAAGGCAGCAAAATTAGTCCAGATGACTTGTTCAGGTTCACTGGCCGTTTTGAGTAGTAAATAAAGAAGTCTTACATTGTGTTGTAGACATAAAGAAATCAGACACAGTTAAGTTTTTCTAAAAAGCACCATTTCATACTAAACCACACTGAACGATGTTGTTTATGTATCAGTGATTTAATACTGCCCATTTTTAACACAGTCGTATCCAAAGCTAGTTTTAGTATGAGTTGCTAAACCGATGTTAATGCCCATCAGACACCTTTTTTGTGATAATTGTGCTACACAAAATGCAGTTTTTGTCCATTTTAAAATGCTGGTGTTAGTGGTGAAACTCACAAATCACCAAAGGGGAACTCCACAAATGTTTCAACATTACTGTATAATTAAAGGTTAACATGTCAACAAAGTCATTCAGCTTAAAGTCAGAATTGTGCACCGTCTGAAGTGTTCAATGCCTGTGACTGCGAATATGCTGCCTGATATGTGAGACACTGTTTTATGGTAGTGTTGTAAGTTTGGCCTACATGGTATTTTAATCGGTTTATTTATTTTTTTAAGTATGGTGAAGGGTGTTCATGAAGGGTGTTCTAAGAGAAAACAGCCTTGCATGACAACTTTTTAAGAACGTGTGGGTTTACAGTTTGTTCTAAGTAGTTCGAGTAGTAAATAAGATGGCTAGATTTGCATTGCAGGCATTGGAACTCCTGGTTCCCATCACCAGCACTATAAAGAAACCACAGTCTGTACGCTTCTCTACAAATGAACCAATTCACACCAGACCACTCTGAATGACTGTTTCCACCCCAGCCACTGAATTATGCAGCCAGCTCTGAATTATGCAGAGTTCCCCTGTAACGTCTTTGCCCAGACTGCGGTCGTATTTAGCACCGATTTGCAGCCTGAATGTAAAGCAAAGTGTAGCGCTCAGTCAAATTTCCTCTCACTAGAAGAGGAGGAGGAAGGGGGGCACACTCTGCTCACTATACGGAAGGATGCTGAAACAAACTGATCCAAGTCTCTCTTATAGCATGTGGTGTATTAATGCATCTAAAGGTGCTCAGTTGTTCAGTCATCCCATTTCAGCTCATTTCAGTACATATGCTTATTCCTTTGGAATCAAGAGGCGGGACAGTTTACTGTGGGTATGAACTCTCACTCCATTTTGCTGTCGGTGCCCCACTGAAGAACACACAATGGGCGGTAGACGGTGGTTGTTAGATAATATTAACGTGCACACGTGTGTGTATATGTGTCAGTCTGTGTCTCTTAGCGGGCTTATCTTCGGCCCACCTAGCTTCCTATCCACCTAGGCAGTCTTAGCACCTTAGCTAGCTCACGAGCCCCGAGGTCATATGAATCATGATTTACGGTGTTATGCTAGCTAGCTAGTCCCCTAACTGACTTACCTCCCATGCAGCCAGCAACGAAGTCCATTCTTCTTCTTCAGACAGTCTTCACTCGCTGACAGTATCTCTTCTCTTTAGTGGTATGTTTTTTTTTTAGAAACGAGCCAACGCGAAGTAATTTATTTAAGTGGGCAAAAACTAGCTAAAGGTTAGCGAGCTAACCTAGCTACGCTGTCGCTTCAGTCTCGCTCTGCGCCCAACGACGCCGAATAAAAACAGAGCATTAAATGAAAGCGGGGAGCTGCAGTGCTGCAACTGAGCATACGGTCGACTACCCGGATCGTAGTGGAAAATTACACCCTAAGAGTACCACCTACAGGCTTGTCTATTTCTGTTTCAGTCCTGGATGTCAGAGCGGGGGGTGTGTACGATAAATATTGCGCTCGGCCAATGGCTCCGTCAACTCACAGCCAATCCTTCCGCAATCGCCTCCTCCTTCCCCAGCCCTCTGCGCTCATTGGTCAGTCGCTGCCTTCTTGAAATGATTTTTCCGGGTTGCATCAGTCTTCCCGGTGTGGAAACAGGGCTTAGAGGCATTAGCACGTATGGCATGTTCGTGCCGAGAATTGTTCATATGCGATAAATTCATAAAATAATGTTCAGTTTCAGTTATTATAAGTGTAAAGGGTAAATAATGAGGCTTATGGGGAGTAGTCTGTACAGCACGGTGGTGGGTTGTAAAGAGCGTGAGATAAAAGTCACGTTATAGCGCATAAATAAAACAGCCACGCCTAAAAACTAGAGAAAGAAAATACCTTGTGTTCAGCCGAGACCTGGATTGTCTTACTGCTTTCACTTTTAAGACCGATTTGTTATACGTATTGTATCATTCTTGAAAAGAGTTGTACTTTGGCTCAGTTTGGAAGTGGCTTCACTTTCCATATAGAAGCCCTTTTACAGGCTGGAGTCCATCTGTTTCTCTGCATACTTTGTTAATCCCCATTCACGCGGTTCTTCAATGGTCAGGACCATCACAGAGCAGGTAGTATTTGGGTGGTGGATCAGTCTCAGCACTGCAGGTAACACTGATTTGGTGGTGTGTTAGCGTGTGTTGTGCTGGTGTGACTAGAGAATGACCTCCACAAACTGTGCAGCAGCAGATGAGCTATCGTCTTTAACATTACATCTACAAAGAGGACCAGCAAGGTAGGAGTGTCTAATAGAGTGGACACAGTGTTTAAAAACCACCACCACGTCAATGTCACTGCAGCACTAATAATGACCATAATGATCATGGACTTCCTCACCTGCAGACCACAGTGTGTTAGGATGGGTGAACACACCTCGCCCTCAATCACACTCAGCACAGGATGTTCCCAAGGCACTGTTCTTTCCCCACTGTTGTACACTCTGTACACCCACGACTGCATCACAACCCACAGTTCCAACACTATCATCAAGTTTGCCGATGACACAACAATAATCGGCAACATCACCAAAGATGATGAGGGCCCATACAGAGGTTAAGCTCCTCACAGAGTGGTGTGCTGCCGACAACCTCTCCCTCAATGTCAGCAAAACCAAAGAGCTGATTATTGACTTCAGGAGGGGGGAAATAACGCACAAGCCGCTGAACATTGGGGGCACGTCTGTGGAAAGAGTGAGCGGCTTCAAGTTCCTTGGTGTCCACTTAGCCGAGGATCTTACTTGGACGCTTAACACCTCACACATTGTGAGGAAGTGCCAACCCCCTGTTCCAACCTCTGCCATCCGGAAAGAGGTACCAGAACATCCAAGCCAGAACCTCCAGGTTCAGGAACAGCTTTTACCCTAGAGCTGTCAAACTGGTCACACCAGCAGCGCCTACCAGAACATGACTACACCACTAAAGACTGTTACTGATTTCTAGCCAGGATACCCCAGTACACACTGGGCTCCACTACCTCACAGGACTGTTTGCTCCGCACTTCATACTTGAACATCCCAGCTGTGTATTTATTTATCATTTATTTATCTATACTGAACATCTGTACTAGGCAATTTAGCTGTTATCTGAACATTAAGCTGCTATTCTCCTACCTGCACTGTACACTTTATATATCTATACTGTTTACAACCACATGCTTAACTGATACTGCTCTTACACTTTTCACATGTCTTGTACACATACCGTACTGTTTGCACACGTTGTTGTTTATTTGTCTTTGCACTACACTATATATATATATATATATATATATGTGTGTGTGTGTGTATGTGTACACACACATATATTCTTGTAACTGCACTGGAGAAGGAACCCGACTGTGTTTCGTTATACTGTACAACCCTGTATTGGTATAATGACAAAGCTGAATTGAATTGAATTGAATGACCCATCACCCAAATAATACCTGCTCTGTGGGGGTCCTGACCACTGAAGAATGGGGTAAAACTGGGCAAACAGAGTATGGAGAGAAACAGATGAACTGCAGTCTGTAATTGTAGAACTAAAAAGTGACAAAATGGACTATAGTGTAGATACCATGTGTATCTAACCTAATGAAGTGCTTGGTGAGTGTATTTTTCAGGTTAAACTGGGGCGTAGTGATGTATGATTTAATTAAATTCTGTAAGCTGCGTTTATGTATTGGTATTCTCACAATATTTAACATTTTTAGCACAAATCCAAGTGAAGAAAAATGATGACCATCCAAGTTGGTGCACAACCTAATAATGAACATGGTGGTATGGGTTGTTGTTTGGTTCTGGTTGTTGTAATTGTAGAACACACGGTAGGTGGTTTACAGTCATTTAATACCAATGACATGCAAAAGGAAGATGGAGGGCAGAAAGTGAAAATAGTTAATGCGTCTGTTTCTTGGAAAACCTAATTTTCCTCACATTTTTAATAGAATAAATGTTTAAGTAATGTATAAGCATTGTTACAGTTGGCTCCTCTGTCCATGAAGTCCATATATGGAAACTAAGATAACCCGCCTCCCCTAGCCACACGACCCCACTGTCTCCCTGCCCTTGCAGCTGCTTCCCTCTCACACCTCCTCTGCAGGACTAATGACTCACACTGTGCCTCCCCACACCCCTCAGTCTCCATAATGGATTGTAACATGTCAGGAAGGACTGAACCCAACCACCTCCCCCTCTGTACTTTACTGAGGTATTTACATTTTGGACTTTGTACTTCTAACTCCACTACATTTCAAACTCAGATATCTTACTTTTTACTCCACTAAATTATGCAAAATCTGTAGTTCCTTTTGGCTTATGTGTGCAAATAGAAGCAAGCTTATTAATGGATTCTTAGCATCAATGGAAATGTCCATTTCAGGCCTGGACTATATCAAGGACCACCTGGAGGAAGGTAGGCAGAGCAGGATGGGGTTAGTGAACAGATAAGGCATATTGTTCCTGACTTTGTGGGTAAATAGACCACAATATAGAAATATGTACACATGCACTTGTGACTGGTGAGTGTCTTTTTCTGCATTTATACAAACACTATTTCGTTTTATAATACATTTGTTTTGGCTAGTTTAGTTTATGAACAGAGACCTACAATATAGTAAAGGAAAACTCAGTTGTGAGCCTGTTTAATTCAAGTTGTTATTAAACCTTAACTTGTAACTAAGTTGCAAATAAATCTTAAACCAAAATTTTGCTTGTTTGCAAAAGTTATTTTATAGTTCTAGGTAATGGAAACTGTTCTCCTGTGTTCTGTGCTTATGATAATTTGAATAGACATCAGTGTCAGACTAATTAATGACCTTCTATTAAAGACTGGTGGACTGAGAGTGACACTAGAGTCTCTTCACCTACAGTGAGTTGATTAAGAGTCTTGCTCCAGAAATGATAGCAGGACATTAGAGCCATAATCAATCATGCTACTTTTACTCTCCATACTTAAGTACATTTGAAGGTAAATACTTTAGTACTTTTACTCAAGTGGGCATCTAAAGGGAGGACTTTTACTTTTACTGAAGTGATATTTTACCTTGGGTATCTCTACTTTAACTCAAGTACATGGTTTGTGTACTTCGTCCACCACTGACCTCCCCCACCCACCAGTCGGTTTCCAGCAGACAGGTGAAGAGACAGCTGGAGAGACTGTGCCAGGACAAAGTTGCAGGTCCGGATGGTTTCTGCCTGAGAACCCTGAAAGCCTGCACGGACCAGGTATCAGTACCTTTCTTTAAACTTAGCCTGATCCAGGAGAAAGATTTCAGTGCTGTGGAAGACATCCTGCCTTGTTCCTGTCTTCTTCATCTGTCCTCATTAATTTTAGACCAGCTGCCTTAACATCCCACATCATGAAAGTCCTAGAGAGACAGATCTGAGGTGAGAACCTCACTGGACCCACTACAGTTTGCCTTCTGGCCGAGGTTGGTGTTGAGGATGCCATCATCTGCCTGCTTCAGTGCCCACACTCTCATTTGGAGTTGTTGTCAAGTTTTCAGCACTGTCAGGATCATGTGTTTTGAGTGCCTTTGCCACAATCCAGCCTATACTGCTATGAAAGAAGCTCCAAAAGATGCAGGTAGATACCTCCACAGCACAGAAGTCCCAGTCTATGGAAATTCTCATCAGAATTGTGCCAGGGAACGCAACCAAGAAATCTGGCTGAACTGCACAATACTTTGGTGCATGAGTGGCTGAACATTAATGTCAAATATATCCATCCACCGAATCACAGCTGTTGTTCGTGCTCGTAGAGCTATTAGACACTGTTAGGTACATTTCAGTCACAGGTGAGCTTATTTTAAACTAAAATTAAAATTGAAAGCAGTGATTTGTACATTATTTTCTACCTGTATTGCATTGAAAACAGTACAGGGGCACATTATTTGATGGTCAACCTCATGTATTTTACAGATTGTTTTTTTGTTGTTGTTGTTTTCAGAATAAACACTTACTTTGATTTTGATTTTTGCAACTTTAAAAAAAAAAGTTGAGACTGTAAAGCATTTACCGTTTTTTAAGGTTGCCGTTCCTTTTCACAACACTTAAAAGATATTTGGGGACTGAAGACACCAAGTGATGAAGCGTTTCAGGTGTAATTTGTTCCTGTAAAGTTTTAGGGTGTAACATTATATAGTGTGCCATACATTCTCTGTTGAGAACAGGTCAGAAATGCAGGCTAGGCAGGCCTGCCCAGCACCCACACCCTCTTCTTCTGTAGCCATGCCTTTATAACATTTGGAGAATGTAGTTTTATACTGTCTGGTTGAAATCTGGGCGTCCCTGAAAGGTTAGGCAGATATGTGTGGCTCCAAAATTTCAGAGTACTTTTCACAGAAGATGTGTAAGTTACCTTCAACCGGGACACGCATGGCTTTCTGACTTGTTGCTGGTCACAGTCTGGATGGTTCTTTTCATCTTGGGTTTGGATCACACATTCTCCATTTCTTCACAGAAAAAACGAAGTGTCATCGGAGGGATTGGAGAGCACAGTTAATTCAACCTAGGCTTGCACTCTAGTCCTCTGAAATTCCTCCAGATTCTTTTGTATCTTTTAATTATGCATGGTAGACGGTGAAATACCTTCCCTTCCTGTCTTTCTTTAAGAAATATTGTTTTCTAAACATTTTGGTAATTTTGTTGGCTGCCCATGTTCCTGAAAGGCTAGCTCTGTCCTGGATGCTGCTTTTGTACCCAATCTTGATTATCGTCACCTGTTGACGTCACCTTTTTGAATGCCCATCATTATTAAGTTATTAAGTTATATTATACATTCCTCTGCGGCACCTAACACTAGCACTTAAAATGATATAGAAGCCTTAACAACTAAATATTATATAAAATCTATTATTATATGCTGTGTCCACTCTTTGACTTATTACAGCTTCCGTTCTTTACAGGAGACTTGCTATCAGGTTTTTGCTTTCAGAGATCTGCCAGGATGTTTTTCCACACCTCCAAAATTCATTTGTAGAAGTGGGTTGCATTTTCTGTTTCTCCTGAGCCAAGTATTCGGTGATGTTGAGGTCTGAGGTCAGTCCATTGTTCTGATGACTAGCTTTTACTAAAGTAGCTTTTTTGTTTGAGGTTCAGAGTCTCTCCTTTTCTCAGTGAGGGCTTTTTGGCAGCTACACATCCTTTCAGACTCATAGCATTGAGTTGTCTTCTCACAGTGGAGGGAAGGATAGAAACACCTGTTTTTCAGGTCAGCTGCAAGAGTGGAGCTTGATTTTCTCCTTCCTCTCAAAGGTGATATCTTGAAGTTTGTATGTGATGGTGACAGCATTGGGGCCCATTTTCTCTATATCTCTTATTAATTCCATTTTTATAGACTTCAGTTTTTTAGCTATTTTCCTTTACCTTTTCCTTGCTTATGCTAGTGGGCCATCATATATCTCCTCAGAAATATTAGAAAATGAAAAAAAGTTGCACATTTTGAATGGAAAATAAATAAGCGAAAGGTGGGCTGTGACTTTTTTGCACAACTCTGTACATTTCATCCAACCCAGATGTAAATGCCCTTTAGTTCAAACTGACATTCTGCACTTTAACCTCACAGTCACTGTTTCATTCCAAATCCAACATGCTGTTACCGAGCCCAAAGAATAAACACTGCGTCACTATTCCGTAACTCTGGGGGCACTCTAGTGTATTTCGTAATAGGCATTGTGTAATGGACCTTCAGTACAGTAAGGGCTATGACTTTTAAGATTTAAATTAAGTCCTACAGATTAATGGAGTCAAAATCAAGAACCGGTTCATCCAGTGTAGAACCAAAAGGTGTTTTCCAAATGCTGTTTGTTTGTATGTAGGAACATTGTGTTGTGACATAGTCTCACCTGTTATTATTGGTTTAATGCTCAAAGCTTTGCTGTAAAAGAAGTCAACGCCTACTGCCATTTAGCATGCACTGTTGGCTCTTCAAGAGATTTAATTACAATACAGAGAAGAATGAGGATCAGAAGCACTGATCTCAGAATAGCAGTTTTGTTTTCGTTTGTTTTGTTCCTGAGACTGTGTGTGAAATATAGCAACTCTGTGTGTAATGTGGATCCCTTCAAGAAGAAATCCACCAATGTTTTGAATTTTTTGCCTAATTTAGTTGCTAATATGTAAAGTACTTCAGAGTGGTTTGATATGAAAAGGTGCAGCGTAGACACACTTACAGACTTTACAGAGTACAGATTTCTTTACAGTTGTGCTGATTCAGCCATGTTATTTGCTGTCCAAAATGACTAGTGAACTGTTTTCTCAGTTTTTGAATGGAATGTTGCTGAATGTTGTAAAATGGTGCTAATGTGATAGTACTGTGGTAAGAAAATGTCACTCTGGTAAAACAGTGGTTTATCTAAATAACTACGTTTTTGTATTAGGTAATGTTAGGTCTCACAATGCCATGCATGTTTCTTTAAAATTACATTTAATATAAATACTTATCTCAAAAAAAATATGTAAAATAATATCTTACACATTATAATTACTTCATGTAATAAGTACAACAATTCTGTGTGATATGCTTTAGAGCCATTTAATGCTTTTTGATCTGGTTCACTGTCTCTGTGAATTTTGCTTGGAATTGTGTACAATCGGTGTAATTCCACTTTAACCTGTAATGAAAAGGCCTATTGGTGTTTCTTACTGAATGGTGCTTTAAAAGTTGTATCTGAGAGTCACACCCACTATAAAAAGAAATAAAATATGATCAATTAAATAAATAGTTTTGTGTGTGTTTGTTGAATAGCTCTCTATTAAAAGGATTTTTTTTTTCATAATTACTTGTTTATGATGAACACAGTAAACAACGGCATTCCTAATGACTTCATGCTGAATGCTCTGTTCTAAAGGAACTTGAGTCAGAGCTGTTAACTGTGGTGGTGATTAGAGACGTCCAGACGTCTGAAGAGCTTAATGCCTCTAAAAGCTATATCACAGAAAGTTATTAAATGAAGTAGTAATGAACATGCCTAGGGTCGTTTTGAGAAAAGCTTCTAGACAAAAACATATGTTTTTAAAATCCAATCATGGTGGAGAGACAAATGTTGGGTGTTCTGAGCTTAAATAGTTCCATACTTCCATACTTAAATTAAGTACCATTTTACCATCATCTACATTTCATAGAAAAGCTCAAAAGTCACATTAAAGTTCACTGATGTGAATGATATGATAAATAATGATAAATAATGGCTATATTTGCACTGTAGACATTGTGACCCCGGTTCCTGCCCCCACCACTGTAAAGAGATCTGAATTAGTACCTTTCTCTACAGTGAACCATTTCACATCAAACCACTCTGAATAACTTCATCTAGATTCCAGCCACTGTGCTAGGCAGAAATCTTATATTATGGTGGAAGTCTCTTTTAACTTTAAATACTGAGATTATGAACACTGATAAACTGTGTCCTGTGCACTCAAGAACTTCTTTTATCTTCTTCTCCCACGTCAGATTGAATTTTTTTGCTGTGAAAGTGTGCTTTGGGTGCTTTATCCTGTTGGAAAGTAAACATTTTCTTCAGTTTGAGTTTTCTGGCACAGACATGCAAGACATTTTCCAAGCATTTCTTTGAATTCATCTTTCAGTCAGCCCTAAGACGTTTTCCAGCCACTGCGCCTGAAAAGCATCTCCCATGATGCAACCTGCAGGCAAACTGCTTTTGAGAAAGAACTATTTGCCAATTCTATTATAGGCAGAGAGATTGGTCTGAATACACATTGGTGCAGATTCAGGGGTGAAGAGGGGACATGTAGAGGGGGGATGAGGGGAATATTGATAAGAACTTCCATTACCAGTCATATGGTCTTGTCATTACCAGCTAAAACAGAGTGGCTGCAACAGTGAATACATGCTGCATGTACACTAAGCTGAATGAGATATTCAGTTCCACACACCTGATCCAACTAATCTTTTATTAAGCAATACTTTTAAGTTTGAGGGGGTGTGTTTTGGCAGAAACACAAATAACATGCATGGCTGGGGGTCCACCAGGACCTATTTGGGAACCACTGCTCTAAGGCATACACCATTCTGAACATAATAAGGAAACCTGCATGTTCATGTATTGGTTTTTGCCTCCCCCATGTGGTAATTGTGTGCAACACACTCATTCAACAGCTAGCAAATCTTTGACCTGTTAAAATGTGGAATTTTATGGAATTGTATGGTGTGTGATCATTGCATCTTAGTTATACAGTTTAGGCAGTTTGTAAACATTAAAGCCTATACACACCGACTGGCCACTTTATTAGTTGCTTCTACATGCATTTTCCATTTTATCAGCTCTACTTACAAGATAGGTGCACTTTGTGGTTCTACAATTACAGACTGTAGTTCATCTGATTCACTGCATTCTTTGTTAGCCCCTTTGGCCCTGTTCTTTAATGGTAAGGACCCCCACAGAGCAGGTATTGTGTGGATGGTGGGTCATGCTCAGCACTGCAGTGACACTGACATGGTGGTGGTGTTTTAGTGTGTGTCGTGCTGGTGTGAGTAGATCAGACACAGCAGTTCTGTGGACTGAGAATAGTCCACCAACCAAATATATCCGGCCAACAGTGTCCTGTAGGCAGCGTCCTGTGACCACTGATAAATGGCCAACACAAACTGTGCAGTAGCAGATGAGCTATCATCTCTGACTTTTACTAGATGGACCAGCAAGGTAGGAGTGTCTAATAGAGTGGACAGTGAGTGGACACAGTGTTTAAACACTCCAGCAGCACTGCTGTGTTAACTAACACTCCACCACCTAAATGGTACCTGCTCTGTGGTGGACCCTCAGAACAGGGTAAACCATTAAAGAACAGGGTAAAACTGGACTAACAGAGTATGCAGAGAAACAGATGGACTACAGTCTGTAATTGTAGAACTATACATTGCTCCTATATGGTAAGTGTAGCTGATAAAATGGATAGTGAGTGTAGGTACAAGGACATGTTCATAATTAAGTGGCCGGTCAGTGTATTTAGTAATTCAGTATTTGTGATAGATAGATAGATAGATAGATAGATAGATAGATAGATAGATAGATCCGGTAAATTTGACTACTGTATAAAACAAACAGACCATATTCATTAATAATGCAGACAGTCTGAGCTTTGCTAGGAGTCTGGATCTTTTTGCATTGCAGAAGACAAAACAAGACATCTGAAATTTTCTAAGAATCACCCACTTTTTCCTAAGAATGGATCCTGAAGGTTTTTGTTGTTCCTTTTTCATAATTGAAGCCTAAATGTCTTTCCTCCTTATATAACAAAGTCGTTTGTGATTATGCAAGTGTCTAGAGAAGCTGGTACTTTGCCAAATACAGAAGTATATTATTTTTCCTTTTCTTTTATGTGCTAATTAGATTTTTAAAAATAATATGGTATTAGAAGTCATTTTGGGTAATCATCTACAGCTGAGTATGAATATAAACACCACGTTTATGACCAACTTCAACACTGACTTTTGTTTAATTACGTTTTGTACATCAGTCTGGGCCTGCATGGTAGTTCACATGGTTCAGCCATGTGCTTTTGTTTATTTTGTTTATTTATTATTTTTGTGAAGTTCAACAATGGCTCCACCCACTCCTCCAGTAATTACACCTACACTTAATCCTGGATTCATTAATACTCCCATGTAAGCCCATTTGTTTTCCTTGTCACTTTGCAAAGGCTCTGTTTCAGTCCCTGAGTTCTAAGCTGTTTTTCCAGTTTTGTTTGTGCTGGTGTGCCTGACTTGTCCACCTGCTTTTTGAATATTGATTGAACCATGGACGTTCCTACCTGTGTTTTGATCCCAGCTTGTTGTGACAATGAGAGTTGGGTTACCTCCAAATAAAGCCATTTTGCACTTGCAGCATATATAGGCATATTGAGGACTAACTATCTTAAGTCAAACACGACGTCTGGTGATGCCTAATTCAGCAGGAGCTCCTGCATGTCTATTTTCGGCCTTCTCTCAGCCGCCTCCCTGCTGGTGGCGGGTGGTAAATTACCGCAGTGGAGTCTGACCTGATCTCTCTGCTGCCACTCAAGGCACTGATCAGAGGAGCAGAAAAAAAATGTTTCAAAGTGCTTAAGCACCCAGCTAGAGGGTAGGATGCTCGCATTAGAATTTTTCCATCTAACAGAGTGAAAAGGTACGACACACAAGCATAAATGGAAAACAGATGCTTCATGGGAATCGTTTGAGCACACTGAGTCTATGGGGCCAACAAAGGCAGGAGGAGAGGCTGTCTCTGAAGACGGAGCTGGACTGATGGGAAGAAAAGGGAAATCAGGACTAGATTAGTAGGACAGGCTCCAAGAGATGAGGGGCAACGTTAATGTCTGGCTCAAATGTGTTTTAAAATCTGATTAACAGAGCAAGATCTACTGATTACAACTCGTACAACTCGATGTCAACTGAATTAGCAATGCAGGTATTTGGAAATTCAGTTAAATTTAACATCAGTACCTGTGAAGTTGATGATGATCACTATGGTTTTATTGGGAAATTCAAAGCATGTCCATCATATTTCATCAGATTTAGGCAGGCACTCTAATTAAGTCATAACAAACACAACTGTTTTTTTTTTTACCCCCGCAATAACTTATTTGTGAGGGTTTTATTTTGTGTTGGATTTCCTAACCAATTTCTGGCATTCTGAGGTGCTTACAAAGACTGTAGATACACAGGCCTCAGTTCATTTGCTTCCATTAAAGCAGATAACCTACATTCAACAGTGACCTCAAAAATAATTTGCATATACAACGTGTGCAGATTCAGCATGAAGCTTTGCCTTTGTTTCAACTTTCATTTTTTTTTTCTTCCTTTTTTAGGAGATTTGCTTTCGGTTTTCCAGGGAAGTCTGTATGGATATTTTTCCACACCTCAAAATTTTCTGCTTCTAAGTTCTCCCAGTATTCAGCAATGGTGAGATGTCGACTCTGGGGTGGTCGGTACGTTGTTCAGAGAACGCCAGAAGCTTCACAGTTTAATTTGCAAATCTTTCTTTCTTTTTGTCAGCTGCACATCCTTTCAGACACATAGTGATGAGTTGTCCTCTCACAGTGGTCAGGATAGGCAGAAACACCTTGTGGATTGTTTTGGGTCTGATGCAAGAGTGGAGCTTGATGTTCTCTTCTCTGTCAAAGATGAAAGCTTTAAATATTGTTTATCTGAGTTTTGTGGTCTACCAGGACTGGCATAGTTGTTAGGAGTCCCAGTTTTCTTGTATCGAATGATTCTTTGGACTCTCTGTTTGGACACGTCTTTGATCTTTCTCCTTCTTCAGTGGATTGTCTTATGTCGATTCTCTTCAGAAACATTTATCAAAAAATGAATCACTTGCACTTAAAGGCTGTTTTGACTGGACATGAAATAAATGAAGCACAGTCTTTGACTTTTGCATGATGCCGTGTATAATTATTGTGTGCATCTTTATGTGTCTCAGTTCTGCTGTCCTAAAAGCTACTGCCTCTATCCCCTCAGTGGGGGGGCTGAGGCTGCTCAGCAGGGGGAAGGGGAGCACAGGCGTTTTGTCGCCTGCAGCAGAGAGGCACCATGCTGGGCAAGACGCAGGCTGGTCGTCCTTCTCTGCCCTCCATGCTCCTGTACCTCCTGAGAGGCTACTCCTTGTGACAGGGTGGTACTGTTGCACCGGGTTCAGCTGAGGTCGATGCTACACAAAGAACAAACCTGGAATCAGACGGATTCAGAGTGCTCAGGCTACAGGAGTGGGTGAGTGAGCCAGTCATTTGTCAAATCTGTGTTAAGGTTTCCTTATTTCCACTTGCAATTGGAATTTGCATTCCCTTTCCAGAATTGTTCCTTTCCAGAATGCAACCCCCTCCTACTTCGCCACACACACACACACACACACACACACACACACACACACACACACACACACACGCATACACCCTTTTAATGACAGGAATGTGCTGGATGGTCTCCTGGATATGGTGCAATATTCTGCGTCCTTCTAGATGCCAATCAGCAATGACCAGCTCAGGCTGCTGACCTTATTGAGAGGGCATGGTTGCATGCCAGCTGGAGAGAGAGATAACATCAGAAAACAAAAACAGAGGTGAGTGTTGAAACACAGGGACTGGAGTGAGTCATTCTGCAGCAAGTCGTCATCAGAAAGCCAGAGGTTATCTTCCCATCTACTCTGCTCCATGAGGGTGGGTCAACCTGTTCACAGGCCTGCCTATGTGCCAGGGCTAAAAAAAAACAACAACAACACCACCTGATTTAAACCTGTGGTGAGGGGCCGTGGCTTCAGTTCAGGTCAAGGGAACTGCTTTTGTTCAAGTCCGGATTTTTTTTTTTCAAAAAGTCCGGATACAATATGCGCTCACCATCGAATAACAAGTTGCACCCAGAAGGAATCAATCGACAGGAATGAAACTTGGTGGGTAGGTTTGACATTGTGATACATGCATATGATTCAAGTTTCATTCTATCCTGACTTGTGCTGTTGTGTTGATAGCATCCTGTGCAAGCGCTGTATGCCTCAGAGAAGAGATCAGAAGCAATTCAAGCAGTTGGAAGAATTCGTGAGGGGTCGAATCGTAGGGTCCCGGGAAGCGGGATGGTTTTATCAACATGTTGTGTCCATACTGGTTGTGCGGATATTGCCATAGCACGCTGTTGACAGCAAGGGATAGAAGAAGGCACGCACCAACGTCATGAAGGATCTGGGAGACCTACATGAACCACGGAGAGAGCGAACCAACAAACTGTACAACATGCACGGAGTGACTCAACAGGCATGACTGCGAACATTCAGCAAGCAGTGATGCCCTCCATGAGTCATTCCGTTAGTGCCAGCACCACTGGCAGCCGGCTGCACGCAGAACTACATGCATGCAGATCGTTACAACGACTGCCCTTAACACTACGTCTGTCATAGAGTGACACAGAATGGCAGTGGTCATCTTCAATGACGAGTCCCGCATTTGTCTTGGTGGAGACAACCAACAAATCTGTGTGTGGAGGCACCGTGGTCAGCACCAAGATGAACAGTTTGTTGTCCACACGTCACATATCAAGGGCCAAGCGTCACACATCCAAGGCCACTCAACCTCCACCCCACCGCAAAATATGCAGGAACTGTGTGAGAATATTCAAGCTACATGGGATGGATTATCACAGGACACTATTAGGAACCTCTACAGCGCCATGCTGAGACGTCTGGTATGTTTCATTAGCAAACACGGCAGACCTACGCCATACTAAGATACACTACTTCTGTATGTGTAGCTCAGTAAATATCACCCATATCAGTGTAAATTTATCATCATTTATTGATCCTGTTCAAATGTATCTTCCTTTCCAATAGCATTGCAGTCGACACTTCCTTCTGAATGCAGCTATTCTTTTGAAGATGAGTGTATATGGTTGCTGTGGGAACAAATCCATGCTCTCCAAAATGGTAACTACAGCGACCCCTAAAAATATTTGAACACTGTTGGTTAAATATAATAAAGTCCTTTATCATATTTCATGGTGTTCAAATGTTATATATTTTACAAAATTATATCTTTGTTTCATGGAAACACATTTGCAAAGCTGATTGTAGGTTCTGTATGCGAAAAAAGCCTTGAGAAGAATTCCATCCAGACTGCACTAAGCTTACTATAAAGGTGAAAATGTCAAAGCCTGGGCTCGGCCTTTCTTGGATGCTCCTTTTATAGCCGAGCATGACTGCATCACCTGTCTGAGATATATAATTTTACCATTCCACAACATTCCTAGTCTTAAATTGGCCTATCCCAACTTTTCTGGAACATTTGGGGCATTCCATTTTGGAATGATAATATATTTACGAAAACAATGAATTTGAGAAGTTTTAGCATTCTTTTATCATCTTTGTTTAAACACAAGTCAAACTGGATTTTAAAAATCCCTGCTTTTTGTTTTTATTTGCATTTCACATACTGTCCAAAAGAAAAACATTCATTGGGAGCTTATTGAGCCATTCATTATACATGTTCACACAATATGAATGGCATCTCCTATTCCCAAGGGATGTAAAAAATAAAAATAAAGGTTAAAATGAGGTCACTGGTTTTTTATATGACACTGATGCTTATTCGTAGTATTTTAAGTCATATACAAACTTTTTACAGTCCCCCAAATCCCCCAATACCCAGATGTGAACGTATGTGAACAAACAGCTTTAGCGTAAGCATCAACTAGTATTTCTTGCATTATGTCCTAAGCTGGTCATGGTACAATGACCCAACATTCCCAACAAACGTCTAGACATCGGATTTGTGTGCTATACATGTATGTGACTGATGTCTGCTTTTAGACATTCTAGATCACCCATTCACAGTGTTCTGGAATATTTTTCTCCATTTACTCTGTTCTAAAATGTTTTCCCAATTCACCCTGTTATAGAATATTCTCCTATTTCAGAATGTTCTAGAACGATTTATTCAAGGGTTCTTTACTAATGGCAACGATCCAATATAGAACCATAAACACGTAAAGAACTCTCATATTATTTCTTTGCAAGGTCAAATTGTTCTTCTGTTGTATATGACTCTTTTTAAATTGGTTTTATAGTACCAAGAGTTCCACTGTTATGAGTCAAAGAACCCCTTTTAAGTACTATATAGACCCCTTTTTTGCTAGGAATACCCCATTCCTAATTGTCTACAATGACCTCATCCTTCACAGTGTTCTAGAAGGTTCGACCCCATTTCTGAAATTCAGCTGCCGATATTATGGTGTTCTTTTGGGAATGCTGGACTACCTTAGTCTAAAATGTTGTTTTTGTCTCATAATGATACAAAAAATTAAAATTTGGCTTACCTTCTGCATTGACAAGATTGAGTGTGCCTTTTGGCCATTGTTTCATGGCAAAACTGATTAAAATGTAGTCAAATTGTATGGGAATATTTTGTTCAGGATATTCAGTGATAAGTTAAACAATTTAAAAATATCATACCTCCTATGTATAAGCAGAAATCGAAAAAAGCATAATCTACTCATTTGATACAACTTTTCCACTTTTCCATTTACAAAATGTAATTAAAAATACATTACAAACATGCTTTTATTAATATTTAATATTAGAACATTTGACTTGTAGGAGCTCTTTTTTAACTACTTGCTAGGTACTAACCATCTCAGAATGCTTGGAAAAGAGCATTTAGTGGTCAACCACCTAACCAAAATCTGGCCAGATCTTTAAATGCGAACTGGAAATAATAACACATATTTTCTTCCATAATGTCATATATTCCCAAGCAAAACACAACATTAGGGACCGTTTTAATTGATGAGTTTCAGAGATGGTAGGAGGGGGCAGTGAAACCCCCCCCCCATGATGACATAGCCAAAAATTACCAGATATTTCAGAGGCAGACAAATATCCTACATGTTGATGGAAGATTGCTGGAAAACAATGATTTTATCTTGTAAATGACATGATATGATGAAATGTACACTAACAGCTAATGTTTGTTTCCAGTTGCATTCTTCCATATTCCCAGCCACAAGATGGCACAGGAATGATCTGAACCTAAGCAGTGCTGAGTGCAAACCTATCCAAATCTCAAGCTTTGACTTTCCCACTTCAAAGGTTCAATGATATTTAGATCTGGTGATTCAGGAGCCCACAGAAGGCTTTTGACTTCATCCTAGCGTCCATGAAGCGTCTTTTGAATTTGTTTAGCAAAGTGAAAGGGAGCATTATAACCGTTTTTAAATATGAGACATCATGTGAGAATACTGCTTACACCATAGAGTGCAGCTGTTCCAATAAAGTGGTCTTGTATTCCATGGCTATTATATGACGACGGAGAGCAATCAGGGGCCCTAATGAGTCCCATGAGACAGCTGTCCATAATACTATGGAAACACAGTCATGTTAAACAGCTGGCAACACACAAAACATCCTTTGGCCTTCTTGAAAAGCAGACATGTTCAAAAGTAGGGAAAATAGTTAAAAGGGATTATCAGTGGGGTGTTTTGTCCATTATGGGCACTAATGCACTGCCATACCTAAAAGAAATAACCCTACTGATATACTGTACAAGACTATGTTTCTTGTGAACACAATTGGATTTTGTTTGATATATGACTGTGAAAACTGACTGGAGGGTTGAACAAATGAACGTGAGGTCTATGAGGTCTGTATTTCTCTTGCTTTGGATTCCTAACTCTTCATCAGATTTAGTACATTGTCCTCAGCCAGTCAGCAGCGCAGAAAAATGCTCTCTGAGGGTAGCAGAAAAAAATGCCCTTGCCCAATTGTCTGGCTTTTGCTGGGCAAATATAACAAAAGTAGCTTTAAAACGATTAGCCCTATTTTCTCCAATAGAAAGCTTCTTGTGCCAGGTTTAGTAGTTATGTTATGGCTAACATAACCTAGCCTGCTCATACGGTTGAAGTGCTAATTTTAAATGCATTTAAGAGAACCCATGCTGAAAGAAATTAATGTAAAGTGGACCTCATTCATGTTCATATCGGACATGATTTTAATCCTATGTCATTGTATTTTCACATTAACAGTCTGGTAAGTTTATTACAGCTGTTTGTTTTTTGAATATTCTTGTTGTTATGATCTTTTAGCTCTGTAGATAAAGGTCTGTACATACTGGCATGCAATATTTATTTATATAATATCTTATTTTTGGAGATGTGCAAAAGTTTGTGTTATTTGTTGAATGCTGTGCTGATTATGTTTTTGGACAGGTTGGTTGTGATAGTGTTGGTCTTGGGCTGTTTACATGCCAATAATATGTTCTGTCTGTTCTGTTTTTGTCATATGCACCTCATTAGTGTAGCTTATGTTTTACTTAAATATGCCATAGAATGGAAAACTGTATTTACGTTGACATATTTGAATAAGGGGAGTTTGGTACTCCTTCAAATACAAATTGTAAAAGAGGGTGATAAAAAGTCTGGAATCTAGACTGTTACACAACAGCCGTGACTCATTCATATTAACATCCCCAAATGTATGTATGATATGGATCCACAGTAATGAAAATGGTCATTGCTATGGACTATGTGGAGAAATCTATTCTTCCAGGCTGCGGTAAGGATGTCAGCACTTTCTCTACACTTTCCAAGGAACCAAACTGTTGAAGGCATGGTTGATGTTCATCTTTTTATGAAGCTGAAGTTAGCTTCTTATTCTCCAGCTTCTTAATCGAATGTTCTGTTCCACCTTAAATGCTGCAGCTTGTACAGGTGCCAGAATGTAACTGTGATACCGTTTGGGTGAAACAGAAAAAAATGGTAAATTAGCTGGTGAACAGGAAACCATCTTCAGCTCTCACATCTTCAGATCTTTAACAAGATCCAGGAAACCTTTCATTCAGAGCTATTAGTTCGATCTGCATATTTCACTCCAGGCAGTTTCTTAAACTTTGAACAATATCAAGCAGCTTTACTTGGTGTTTAACACTGAAGAGACTGAAGGAAGGATCCGTTCCATCTTTATTAGCATCACAAGCCCAACATCAAACTGTAAGTAGCAGCCATGCTGTGTGATTTTACCCACTGTTTGCTGATTGATCTTAAACTGAGCATTTCATAATGAGTAACAACATTTTACTTTGTGCTGATGTTAAAATCATATGTGCCTGGCCGTAAACCAACAAATCAGAGCAAAGCTCATCAATTCATAGGGTGCGAATCAACATACAAAACAGCATATGGGCATTTTTCACCTTGACCAAAGTCACGTACCCTCTATGTAGACATCAGCCCACAACTTAAATACTGAATAAATGCTTTCTATGGCACCTTTAAAGCTGCACTATGTATCATATGGGGATTTGGATAAATCAGATGATTGTGATTGCTTTGAAAGACTAGTCAGAGAGAACTGTGCCTCAGTCTTTTGAGGATGTAAGTGAATGGTGTACTATAGTCAGCGATTTCTTCATCAGTATAATATTAATTTTGCATTTGACTTCTAAATGTTAAGCTGGACATTTTTTGTGAGTGTTTGTGCTCAACGTTAATATGTAAAGACCTATGACATGGTCTGACCTGAAACTACTGATTTTCTCAATGATTTCAGGCCTTATAGGCTGACTCGCAGCAAAGCACAGATACCATATGTCCATAAGTGTGTTCTTGTTTTCTCCTGACTCCTGGTTCTCCACTGAGAGGAGCTATTGGCACTAAAGTAGCTTTTGAATGGAGGAAACTGCAATAACTGGTATGGAAACAATTACAGTTATGATAAGAGAAACATTCATTTGAATAGTTGAAGGTTGTGGATTACAAGAGGATAAAAAACAACAGGCGTGCTATGAAAGAAAAGAACTTGGTGACAATGATATTGTATGAATTAGAGTCCAGTATCCATTTGGCAAAACCACAAAACGTCACTGGTTATCAGATTATATTGGTTTTTTCCATTGTTTAATAGTCTACTTTAAATACAAACATCATATCCTGTTATTCTGTTAAGCGTCATTATCAGTGACGTTTGACTTGCAAACATTGTTTCAATATGGGTATTAATATGGGTAAGTAACACAATACATCCACAGTTTGGCCAGTGTTTTGTCTCTTTAGAACTCAGTTGACTCATGTTGCTTTGAAACGTCAAAAGAAAAAGTGCCATTCAACACAATATGACTCACTTGCGTTTGTAACCGTGGGGTTTGCTTTGTTTCATCCATTCCCTATATGCCTCAAGCATGGTCTTTCCAACCAGTGTAAATAAAACAAGCGAGACACAATCTAACAAGGCATGACACATTTTGTACACAGTGACATAACCCGGTATAAACCCCAATACAGCAATCTCAAAAATCACTCCATCTTCATACATCTGTGGAGCTGTCAGATGCTCCAGTAATAAAGTGTGTGAAACATTAACAAAAATGTAAATAAATAAGCAAAGTGAAAAAAGGGATGTTCTCAGGGTTTTAAGGCTGGGTTGAGGGTCATTCACCCGAAATGCCTATGTGGAAAGAGCAAAAAGAAAAAAGCAATAACCAACCCTATTTTCAAGGGTCAAGGCTAGGGTTGCATTTTCACCCAGCACTGTTAAAGCTTAGCAAACTGTGCTCCACGTGGTGCCCCCTCCAGAGAGGGAACAAATGAGGACAAGATCCACATTGCTCATCGAGGCACATGAACTCTCTTCAAGAGCAAGGCCAAGACAGGTGATTGAGGTCACCCCAGGGCACTCACTTTTCATGTGGATAGGACATGTAGGGCATACAGTGGGTCCTGCAAGAATCTGTGCACTAAACATGTAACCATTGGTGAACTTTATTGAAGTTCTTAAGGTTAAAGAGTTTAACTATGTGCTTCTTGGTACTGGTGAGCTTGTGTTTGTTGATTGGATCATGAACTCAGACATGAATAAAGACATACTGAATGCAGGGCAGCCCAGTGGTGCAGAAGGTAGCACTGTGGCTTCATAGCACGACGGGCCTGGGTTCTTTTCTGTGTGGAGTTAGCATATTCTCCCCGTGTCTGTGTTTTCTCCCGCAATCCAAAGACATGCAGTCAGATGAACTGGAGATACTAAATTGCACCATAGGTGTCAGTGTGTGAGTGAATGTCTCTGTGTCTGCCCTGTCATGGACTAGCAGCCTGTCCAGGGTGTTTCCTGCCTTTTGCACAATAAGCCCAGCACCCTCCGCCAGGATAAGTGGCTTAGAAGATGAATGAATGACTGAATTAATAAATATTGCCATGTAGAGCTGCAGCGTTGCTACAGTAACCCAGAATGGACAAAGCACGCTGACTAGCTTGAATTTGGTTGGCATTATAGCACCAGTTGGAAGATGTAGACAGAGGAAAAATTCTGGTTGAAATATTATTGCATGGCACTCATTTATCAGTAGCTCCATGCAATAAACTCCAAGTAGGATATTTTTATAGCTTAAATCTCCTTATCAAAAATAACTATGAGGCTGATGGCAGGGATATTCAGCTTCTTAGTGGCCACTTTCTTGTTCAGATTTGCCTGTTACGCCTTAAATTCATCTTCATCTAAGCTGCTTATCTGTCTGGGTTGCAGGGGATCCCAGCACTCAGCCTGGACAGGCACACCTTAAATAGAAAAACTAGTTCAACTAGTAAAACTAGAACAGGAAGCAGGTGAATGTCCACATCAGAAAATGTTACCAGCATTAAAAGAATAATTAGGATGTTTAATAGCCTTAATCACTTTATCGGGGGAGAAGTAATAATATTAAGCTGAGTCTCAACTTAAGTCTCAACTAAGTTCCTGCTCTTTAGCAATGATATGAGCACGCTCTGTTAGAACACCAGGGTTGGCCAACCATTATGTGATGTGAAAAGTTTGAAAGCCTGGCTGTTAAACAAACAAAAACATCAAAAGCAGCAAAAATAAATCGGTACAGGCAATGGCAGAATCTGTTGGCCACCGTAGATTCTAGAAAAGAGAGGTGTGGGTGGGGAGGTTTGGTTGGTTGCAGTTTGCAACCTCACCACTAGAGGTTACAGACTGCTCCTGTAAACTTCCTCTAGAAGAAAAAAAACTTCCACAGACAATTAAAAAGTATAGAAATGTCTACAATACATCAAGAACTTATAGTTCCATCTTGGTAAGTAAATGTTTTTCTTTTTTATCTATTTCCTTTTGGCAGGTAACAGTTTTGGTGGCCTTGCATGGTTGTAAGGAGTTAATTTTCTTTTAATATCTTTACTATATTTTAATGTTTTTAAAGTGGGTTCTTATTTTTTATCTTCTCGGTAATATCTCTTCTAGACACAGCAGCGAGTTTTCCATCCATCAATTTTTTGTAAATTTTGAAAATGCACAACAAAAATCTGAACGAAAAAAAACCCTCTAATATTATTTTTATAGTTGGGAAAAAATGGCAAAGTTAGCAGATCATTAAAGCTTAAAAACAAAAAAGATCATGCAAAATAAATTATGACATTTCAAGCCATAAGTCAAACAATTGATCATGGCGTTCAGGTCTTCGAAGGCTGCTTTTTCTTTTGTTTGAAAAATGGTGTGTATGTGTTCCGCATGGAAGACAAGTGCATGGAAGACAAGTGTCCAGACTCTTCTCTGTCCTGGCTCCCAGATGGTGGAATGAACTCCCACTGGCTGTCCGAACAGCTGAGTCTCTCGCAGTCTTCAAGCGCAGGCTGAAGACCCATCTCTTTGTAAAGCACTTAAATGAGTGAGCACTAGTAGATGCGTATGCTGAAATACCTTGTTGTTGCACTTACAGTTATGTATGTTGAAATACTTTGTTTTGCACTTATACTCACCATAACCTTTCTTCTCTCTAGGTATGAGCACTGAGTAGGGTTCCCAGGTAGTGCACTTATGTGTATTATTCTCTCTAGGTAGCAGCACTGGCCCTTGTCCGGGCAGTGTCTGAGCTCAGGGTGAGTTTTAGACTCCTAACTTACTTATACTAGCTGGGAAACATTATCTGACAGAACGCTAAGCACGGTTGTAAGTCGCTCTGGATAAGAGCGTCTGCTAAATGCCATAAATGTATAAATGTAAATGTAAATGTTCCCAGACGCAAGGTGGAACGAGGTTGAAGTTCTGACTTCTTATCTTCGAATTTTCTGCTCCGTCTTAAATTGTGCAATCTGACACAATTTAAGGTGGAATGGGATATTTAAAAACTTCAGCTTCATCAATATGCATACCTGTAGTAGACAGAAACACAATTCACATTTTTTCTGCCAAAATTTCATAAATGTTCTTAACATATATATATGTTATGTATATATATATGTGTGTGTGTGGGTATCTGCTG
>CM067481.1:25575384-25595742 GCA_034552555.1 Semaprochilodus insignis | reverse complement strand
CAGAAACACAATTCACATTTTTTCTGCCAAAATTTCATAAATGTTCTTAACATATATATATGTTATGTATATATATATGTGTGTGTGTGGGTATATATATATATATATATATATATATATATATATATATATATATATATTAGGCTTGCTTTGCTTTAGGTTAGCAGTCTAGTTGAGTCTGTAGTTAATTGTAGATGTGTAGATGTTTCAGATATACAGTTCTCTGCTAGTTGTTTTTGTGTTTGTATTTCCACAGATATTTCAGTCTCACTTTGGTGACACCATTACAAAAACTGTAAAAGATAAATAATTGGGTGCAGGATTAATATATAATGATATTATTGTAATAAATAGTGTGTGTGTGTTTTGTTGTCTGTGCCCTTCAGCATGTTGATCCGAAAGTGCCTCAGTAAAGCTTTCACCATGGCTGAGTCATCCAAATGTTGAGATACAGTGTTCTATCAGTACTGATACTGGGTTAAGCTGTTTTCAAGGGAAGGTTTTTTACAATCTGCTCAGGTATGAACTGTGTGGTTTTTCCATGCAGGCCCACCCTCTGTGCTTCTGTTTTTATGTGTACCTGTTACTCTGTCTGGCTACAAGGAGGTTTCTTGGAAATGATAATGGAATGGAAATCTTAGGGCATCACATAACGGTCCTGAAAGTGTATTTTTGGAAAAGGATGAGTGGTGCCCTTAATCCTCAACACTGTTTAACTCTTGAACCCTACATTCACAATTTCTGCATAAGTCAATAATTGAAATGTAAACAAATTCAGAGTGGTTTTATAAAAATGCCCCATTCCTGTCAACTCCTTTACAGTAGTGGTCATGGGAATCAGGGGTTGCATTGTCTACAACTTATAGTTATGTATTTATAATTATATTTTATTTACTATCCAAGCTGACCAGTGAACCTACACGTCTTCTGGGCTTTTATATGTAATAGTGATGATGGTAAAATAGTGGTAAATCCAACAGTACTTGTTCTTCAAAAATATTTTGCCTTATAATGAGCTGTATGTAACTCTCCACCATAACGTGCTTCATAAATGCATTTTAGGCCAAAACTTGAAAAACATGCTTCTCCTCATCAGCAGCATCCTGTACAGTCTCCAGTATACGGCATGTGTCGTGTACCGTACTACAAGACAGGAGCGCACCAAGCCTGCCAACATCAGGCATTCACAACATCAGAGAGATTTGTAACTGGGCATATGAGGTAGTTTGACTGAATAATAAGCAACACCTCTTCCCCCACACATTTGATCTTTCATTTTGCCATTATTAATGTATATAAAGGCTGAATCCATGACTATTAAAATTATTCCAGGTGGTTACATCAGTGCCCTCCTTAAATGGCCATGTTGCATTTTGGGATGCAAGTAAATCGCAAAGCTCTGTCCTCGAACTGGAATTTTTTTTCAGAGTAGTATGTCATTCTGGGTATCTTTGAAGTACTGAGGAAATTCATGTTGGACACATACTGCATACTACTTACTACTGAGCATGCTTACAGTAGTTTGTTTCAAGCATAGCCCTTGTCTCAGGGATCAGCAAGCTTTTAAAGGTGTGTTTCATATCTATTGAAGTTAGCATGCTAACAAGCTAGCTCTGGCCCGACGTGTCTCATAATACCACTCATAATGTATCCTAAGAAGTGAGTCACTGTAACTTCAGGTCTGCAACATTGTCTACTCTCTTTTCTTTTAAAGCATTCTGTGAAGCACTTTGAGTTGCATTTATGTATGAAATGTGATATACAAATATTATTTTTATTACGAAGAAGAAGAAGTAGCGCTAAAGGAAGAGTAAATCACAATCAGCAGCAGAAAGAAGTGATGTAAACAGTAGCAAAACAACCTAAAGTTAAATACCACTAAAGATGCTCTTGGCATGTAAAGGAATGTTTTTTAATGCTAAATTAATTTTTTCTATACTAGCAAAGAGTGAGGAGGAAAAAGGAGATCCTGTGCATTTCCTTGTTTCTTACGATAGGGATGAACAAAACAACCTTTTGGTGATATGTTGCCCCCTATTCATTTGGAGTATGAATTCGTCAGGTTGCATCATCTTACAAATTGCTGCTTTAAAGGCATTAAACACTTTAGATCTCTGGTTTCTATCACCACACCTGTGAAAAATTCTGACTAGGGAAGTTTCTCAGGACCAGAGCAGTTCCAACCAAACCACACTGAATGATTTTGTTTACATATTAACAATTGAATTAGGAGCTATGCATTCGCATAATCACTTCTCAGTCCCCTTAAGACTGAATAGTACACCATGTGAGCTATGTCAGGTATACATGCACATAGCTTATTAACATGGCTAACCTTTGACACCCAGTGAAAAGACACAGAGCGGATTTCCACCATGGACACGCCTCTATATAAAGATTACGTTTATAGGCAAAAGCTGGCATGCCTTCACTGAGTGACTGTTTGTGAAAGACTGGTGCGAAAACACATGAAAGAACATGCAGTCCCAGGAAAGACCCTATACCATAGTTTTGACCCTGTACATCGGACACTGTCATGTGAAACCTACCAAAACAACCCCTCTGAAAGCTGACCCCCAGTTCCTCTAGTCTGTGTTCTTTTAATGTTCAGTAATCAATAACACAAGCAAAACAAGCTGGCTAGCTTAAAATGCTATCATTCACCTAATCAGTTATTTTTGTTTGTTTTTTTTGCAGCCATGCTAACTGACATTACATCCATGGGCTAACAACAGCCTTGTTGTACCTTCACAAGTTGTTACATTGGTTGAATAAAAAAAATCACACTTATTTTTTTCCACCCTAATAAATGTATATTGCCACACACATTTAAGTCAAAATTCAGTAGTTGTCCTCGTCATTGTCTCCAAGCATTCTTGTTATGAGATCGTTATGAGTTATGAGTCTGGCTGACCTTGTGGTTGATAAGGATGGCCTTGTGGATGGTGGCTTTACTATGAAATATTATTAACTATTTGAGTTTTAGATGTTTTATTCAATATTTCAAGAACTATTTGAACAAACAGATAATGAAAAATAAAATGATAAAATAATATAAAAAATAATATTTTAACATTCTATATTCATTTTTTATCAAGTCATCTGCCTTGAAATTTGATCTCAAAATTTACAGCTTCATTGTGTCCTACAAATTATTTGAAACTTATGAAGCTGCACAGGATCAGCATGTTACAAGCCTGTTTCCAAGAAAGATCTGTGCAAAATGTAAACAGGGTTGTAGAATCATTTTACACTTTCTGAACACAATTCTGAACACATTGATTCTTCTGAACATCAGTTTAGCATTCAACATTATAGCTAGCAAAATAATAATAATAATAATAATAATAATAATAATAATAATAATAATAATAATTTGTGCACAACTGCTCACACTGCACCTATTCCACCAGCCAGCAAGGCTTTCTTGGCTTTCCATGAAAACTGGAACTGAGAGAGAAACAAAAGTAGCAGTTNATAATAATAATAATAATAATAATAATAATAATAATAATAATAATAATTTGTGCACAACTGCTCACACTGCACCTATTCCACCAGCCAGCAAGGCTTTCTTGGCTTTCCATGAAAACTGGAACTGAGAGAGAAACAAAAGTAGCAGTTACAAAGCAACTTGTTCTAAAGTGCTGATAATGACCCCACCATTTCACTGGATTCTTTGCCATCTGCTGACGTGTGGAATTAAATTAGTGCTAATATACAACAGTAAGCCAGAGCCTCTGGATAATTATCTCACTGCTAACAACCTCAGCAGTGCATGCTGCAACGGACGATGCCAGGGTCTTCTGGCCAGTGTTAACTGTATTCCTGGCATTGGATTGCACTGATCATTTGCTGAACGTTGACCACGACCACAGATTTCATAAAAATGTTTGTTTCCTGGCCTCCGTTCCATCGGGTTTGCTCTCTGGACACTGTGTTCATGTTTTATAGTCGGTGCTACTTTGAGTACTTGTGCCTCCTCTTTTCGTGTTTGCCAAGAACATTTAGGGTCAAGCACCAATTGTATATCAGTGATGTCATATTTTGATCAGCCACCTAACGACCCTCCAATAGCTGTCCCATTTTCTCTCTTTGTGTCATACCAAATTCTTTCCTGTCAGGGGACAATTAATTCATTACAGAAGTTTAGCAGAGTTGAAACTGATCAAGAGCAGATTAATGATGAAGCCAGAATCCACGCTAATAGGCTGGAGCCCATTGTAAGCTCACTGACTCAGATCATCAGTTTGTGAAAAGGCTCTCCTTTCATCAACAGAGCAGAAATGTGGACAAGGACTCGTCCTTATATGCCTACTCATGCTAAAAATAGCGGCCCTCTTCAAAGTTAGTGGATAATTAGATTTGAACTATGTACTGGTTCAGTCCAAGATACACAATAAGTCACTAGGAAATGCTAAAAAGTGGACAGCAAATGCTTGTGTACACATACTTGGCAAAGGACTTTCACTACCAGTCAAAAGTTTAGACTCATGTATTAAAATTTTCCACATTTTGGCAGTGGGGAACCTTAAGGCGTTCTAGGACTTCAGAGGAGGCCTTATAGTTTATGAGAAGAAAAAATAGATGCTTTACTCTTTATTCCATATTTTTCCTTTATAATAGAGCATAATAGTACATAATGCAGTCAAGAGAGCTCTTCCATTCCTATGGACTTTTCAAATGATGGTGAAATGAACCAATCATATTCTGATTTACAATGGGTGGAATAATTTAATTTGTGAGAATAAAACATCACTCTATGCCTTATGTAAGTCCTAGATAGTCAGTCAGTTGTAAGAAATGGAAAACAGTGGCTGCTTTTTCCAGAGCTCCTTACTGAAGGCATCACTGTAAAACTGCTACAAGATACATGTCAATATATGTTAGAACCTCCGAATAAACCATGGCATGTGTTTTACAAGCTTCAGTTGTTCATGTTTAGTCTAGAATAGTCAGAAAATATAAATCCCTTAGCGCTTTTTCCTCATCTTTAATAGGTTTTTATATTTAAGGCTTGAACTGAAGGCCTTATAGGCACTAATAGGCATGGTGTGCAACTGCTTTGAATAACAGTTAAGATTAACAGGGACCTATTATTCTCATTTTCAATATTCATAATTTAATTTATACCATATCAGTTAAAACCACAGTCATATCCTGAAAGTCAGGTAGAACAAGTTCATAGGCCTGATCCACCTTCACAGTCTAGACTGGAGAGGGACGTTTTAAAGTGTTTTAGCTCTCCATGTGTTGTGTGAGGTAATGCAAGCTTGCCCATAGGCAGGCAACAAGAATTGTGTTATGAGATGACATCACATTGTAGCCTAACAGAGAAAAGGCCTGAAAATCCAACAAGGTGTTTCAGGCAGTTGAGAAAAGAGGGTTCTGTGGGAAAAAGTTTTTTCCTCTGGTGTGTACTTTGGGCTTTATAGCTTTGCACGTGGTTTACATGCACAAAAAAGCTACATAACACACTGAAGGAAAGGGAAAAACTGGACAAGCATAATGGGCTCCTTTTAAAGATGGTGCGTCCACTGAGTGCTTATTATAACATAACTGTGCCACATTTATACTGCCCTGAATCTCCTCTGGTAGTACAATGTATAAACAGTAAATACAATATAAACCTGCTGTTTGCTCTCTGTTAAGATTTAAGCTTGGTCCACATTATCCTTCCACAGATTAGTATCTCACATTGAGCTCACATTTAAATGTAAGTGATCAGCATTGTGTTCAGAGGAACCTGTCTGAGGGGATCCATAATCTAGCATTCTATTGTATTTTTAAAATCAGAAAAGGTAATGTAATAACTAAGTCCGCCTCTAAAGCAACTTTTGTAGATACACATTTGTAATCAAATATATATATCCCAGGCATACAACATACATTAGGACAACCTGTACCTATTGAAATCAGAACATCCTAGACACTGACAGACACTTTCAATGTCTGAAACTGTTTCCAGGACGTAGTGCATTAATTTTTTGAAGTTAAACATTATATATGTTAATAAACCTTTAAATGCAACAAAATAAATGTGTTATTAGAAATGTTTATTTTATTTTATCACTGGCCTGCACTGAACGGGGCAGTGATAAGTCCTGTACTTGACCTAAAGTTGAGATATCCTTCGTTGGGTATGTATCTGAGCAAAACTAGACGTTCTCTATTTATGTTTCATATTTAATTAAATTAAATTCAATTTAACTTTTATACAAAAACATTTTGGGTTCAGTTTTTTGAGACAGAGACACTTATCATCAAAAGACCTCCTGTTCAGAGGTAAAAACAGCTTTAATGTAAATGTATTATTTAAAACACAGCTTAGTATTTGTGGAGTGAAGACTGTGGAATAATATAGGTTTGTGACAACTGCCCTGAATTTGGATTAGCTAGTGTGCTGAATAACCCCCATGCGCATCGGGACACAATGCTGGGCTGTGTTCAGCCCCAACAAAATGTAGTAAAATGTTTATATAAAAGATGGTGCAATGGTGCGTCACTCTGTTGGGTTATGCAAGTGTTGCTGCTGTGGCAGCTGAAAAGGCCATTCTTGGCGTCTTTTTTGAGAATTTCAAAAACACTAATAAAAAAACATGTTATATAATATCTTCCGTTGTTGTGTACACCAAACTGCAGTGGCCACATTTGTAAAAACCTAGTAGAATCTGTTGTGTGCACTTACTTTTATGTATGGTTAAAAATGCACATCACTGCTAATCGGCTAACATTTCTGATACACCCACCCAAATGAAAGAAACCGTACCTCAAAGCCTGCTGTAAAGCATTTCATACAGTTTCAAGAAACATGAACCACCATAGCAAAAAGTTCCATTTCTTTAGAAGATTCACAATATCATAAAATATACAGAAGCAGAAATTATCTACACCTTCATGATTGTGGTATCTCTTTTCTAGGAGCTACAGCAGCAATTATGAAAAATGAAAACGTAAAAGCTGCAAATTTGCTTTCGGTTTGCCTTCACAGAAATGTAATTCACATCTTCATTTTCGACACTTCTCTTATCCATTTTGCATGTTTGGTCACATCCCATGGTTTGAAGAATTAAATGAGGACACCTTTGATCAGCCATAAGTTAAATATGGTGTCCCTCATGGTTCAACTTAAGAGCCCTTGTGCTTTCTCATTAAGCGCTGCCAGTTGCACTCAGCATGAGGATGCACTGCTTTGGGCATAGCACCATCACACAGATCCTAGAACTCCATCTATTAGCTACATGAACTTTACGCTAGTCACAAAAAAGTGAAAATAAAGTGACTAAACAACAACACCTGGTATGTTCATGCAATACCAGATGTACCAGGCACACAAGTAAACAGGTAGATATTTAACTGGACTGTTCCAGCACCAAGGTGTACAGGTCAATACATCAACATTCCCTTAGAATGGTGAGCAAGTAGGCAATATGAATAACTTCTTAAGGCAAACAATAAAACCACACTTTTCCCATTTTCCCGTAGTTTACTTTACTTATGCAGGAATGCACCTCTTTTTCAAGCGAGACCTGTCCCAATACAGTTCACACTGAAGTGACCTAAATCAACAATGAGCAACAACAAAGCTTATCATAGCTTATCCTAGTTTTGACAAAGCGAACAGAAGCTGATTTAGAAGATTTCTTTGTCACAAGTTAGCTTGAGGTCATTTCGGGTCACTCTCATTGACTTCAGTTACACTATTTCAGAAGAAGAAGAAAAAAATCAACCCAGCTTGGAGGAAAAGAGGTCAATGAGCAAGGTGCTTTAATACAGTGCAGCTCTGTGCCAGAATAGCGGAGCCCCTTCATTTTCACTGACCTTCTGGAATGTTCTGCTCTACAGTTGGCTGCAAATGGCACAGTGAATGCTTCAAAAGCCACTCTGCTCCAGTTCTTCTAACTTGACCTGAGAGCCACTATTGTGATTCCACTGACCCTGTGTTCTCTTTTTTTTAATCTCCACAATGTGCTGTGTGTGACTCGGAATGGTGGATTTTTGATTAGGTTTGCTTGGATTAGGTCTCGCTTACCTTAGAAAAGACAGGCCGAGGGCAATCCCCGAAAATGGCTTTGCTGAATGTTTGTGCCGAACGCTTCGGAGGCTCAGTCTCGTTTTAAGCACTGCCTGAGAAGGAGCTCTGCTGACCTGATTTGACCTGGTGGCACTGCTGAGATCTGAGTTCGCCCTGTTTGCTTAACAGAAGCATTCTAGCACAGAGGAGCTTTATTTTGTCAACAGAGCACTTTGCCAGTCGTAATTAAAGCGTCTTAATGTTTTCATCAAGAGAACAGCCATTTTGCCTCATTAACGCTGAAACACAACAAGCCCTCTACATAGCCTAAAAACAGAGCTGTAGAGCTCCTCTGAAACACCTCCCAGTTGCCTCGTGTGCTCTCAGTAAAACGTGGGCTGGATAAATTGGGCAACTTTAAATACGTTTTACTCATTAAAACAACATACAACTCAGTTCCCCTGACAAGAGAGCAGTGCCCTGCGTCTCATACTTTCTTCCTTTCATTAAGGAACCCGTTTTTGCTTAAAAAACTTTTACTTGTTAACATCTCTGTTTAATGGCTGTACGCAGGGGCGTCTTTGCACTAGGCTCCAATGACCCAAGCACCCCAAGCAAATACAAATTAGATAGTATTAGATAGTCATTTTATGTTTTAAATCTTAATTATAAATCACTAAATGTGACCTGAATCTTAACATATTCAAATCCTAGTGAAGACCCCAGATTTTGAATGACAAAACATGTTGCATGTACACTCATCATCAAAAAATAGCTGCACAAATAGCTGCACCCAGAAGATATTAACCGACAGGAATGAAACTTGGTGTGTAGGTTTGACATAATGAGACACGCGAATGATTCATGGTCCACGTGTACCACAGGGAACTGTAATAAGCCCGCTTTTATTTTCATTGGATAGATTCCCACTGGGTCATATTATTTAAAAGCATAAACACATCATACACAATGATGTATATCTGGAGGGGCAGATGATACCAGTGCCCCAAAGAAACAAACAATCACTCTTTGCCATATAATTGACTGGAAGAAAAGTAACTTTTAACTAAATAAAGAAAAGAAAACAGAAATTCTTGGCATTTTTTGAAGCTTTAAGTTATCTGGGAAACCAGGCTCTTTGGCCTGAAAGTTATCATTGTTGTGGTTATTAGTATAATTATTACCTTCAGGAGTGTTGTAGTGTATATTTAAATGTTCTGCATATTCTTACCTTGTTAAATGAAACTGTAAATATTTCCTCCATGCTTGTGGACCACATGGAATCCACAGCTTTCATTTGCCTTTCCGAGAGCATTAATTCTGCAGGCCTCATGGCACTCGTGGGACTAATTTATGGGCATTTTATTCTATCTTGGCAATAGATTAGAACATTCTCATATGTGTTTTAATAAAACAAGTCACAGTGTCACTGAGTACATAAATATTGCAGTACTGTTAACTGAAAGAACAGCATGTCTTAGGCTACAGAGGGACAATAACACTGTTATATCATACCAAGCTGCTGAACAGCCAGTGAGCATCTGTTCAGTACATACTATGCACTTTGCTTTTCTCTGGACCAGCCCCCTCACCCCTACCTAACACACAGAGGCAAGACCTAAGATGGTGCATAATAGTGTTTACCTGAATGGTGCTATTTTTGGAGGAAGAAGAGCCATACTAACATATTTTGAGATATTTTAATTCTGCTAAAGTACTTTAAAGGGCACTTCTGTATTTCCATGGATAGTCTTTGTTAGTGGTTTTTGAGGACAGATGATTAATGCTAGAAATATTTGTGCCAGTGTTTTTCAGAATACAGAGTTCAGCTATGTGCTATTAATAAGCCATAAATCAAAGCCACAAATCCAAGAGCTAAACCCTGCAATAAAAAGTTGTACCTTCAGACAAACCTTTATCCCCAGCACAGCAACAAATTAGCTCTTAAAATAAATAGGAAAAAGTCACGGAATGGAAGCACAGAATATCAGAAAGGTCATCTGAGGTCATGAGTTCTCGGCATGGTGTCCTCCTCATAATCTTTCTTCACAGCCAAGCCTTTGCGGTGCTGGGCTAAGTGTTTCTAGGAAAGTGGATGTGGCTGGTTAACGAGAGTTCATCACCAGTTGGTGAGAGCAAGAATTTAGTTTCTAGTCATTAATGACACTCACTGCTAGAAACCATGACACATACTAACCACCGGGCTGTTCTGGAACAATTGTTTGTCGGGCACTACAAATGAAGCAGTAAGTCAGACAACACACATGGTGTTCATTAAAAAGCACTGACTCTCATTTACTGCTGACAAGCTGCTCTGCATTATTGCAGGGCCTCTTTCTCATGACAGTTAAGCAAAGATGTAGGATGAAATAATGAATATGAACCTCGTGTGAAGCGCTTCATGATTTCGCACCATGTCTGAGATATTACTTACCCTTACCATACCGAGAAACCATGGGACTGTGTTAGACATACCATCCAAGCATCCAATCAAAACGTTTCCCTTCAAATGAAATTAGAGCCTGCAGATTAATGGATCTGGATACAGCTTTGCTTCTTGTCCTCTGTACAGTATTTATCTCATTCTCCAGATGAAGAAATAGGAAAAGTTATTGATAACTGAGGTGATATTAAACCTTCTGACCAGTGAAAAGCATACCAGGTTGCACAGTACAAATTGCCAATACATGGTTTCCATTCCTAGAAAGAGAACAAAAGCAATAAAACACTAGGAAGCTCTGGGAAGTCATTCAAAAAGAAATATGCAATTTGGGATGCTGTGGCAGGCTTGGCGTCCAGCCACTCATAGCAGATTTTGTGAAAGTATTGGGAGAGCGAGACCTCATAAATTTAGATGGATGAAACGAAGTAGAGAACAATAAATGTGTTTCACAATCACGGGTGTCTGGGCAGAGAAATATGTCTCTACAAGTGTTCTTATACAAAGCTAACATGGTAAAGTGGGTGTTGTTTGTAAACACTAAAAAAAATGAATTTGTGTCTTTTCCATAGTCTCCACACTCTGCAATTTACTGCGGTCGAATTCTCTCTGCACCGACGACCGTGGTCATGCTACCCCTGAGCAAGCTGCAATTAAAGACAGGGTTCACTTTTAGGGCACAAGGTTTTAGTTCAAATGCATAAAAACACGCTGTCAGGCTAAGCCATGGTGATTTATTCAGGCTCGAACGTTTGCTCTAGGGATGCTGCAAACCCTGCGTTTTATGTTTTTAATGCACTGACATTTTTATACACACAGTAAAATCACCAGCGTTGAATTCCTAGAGTTAATGTGAATCAACTGTGAATGCAACTCTGAACCCTTTAACACCAAATTTACCTGCTGGATATCGTAGCTGCTGATTTTGCAGTGATGGAGGGGGTTTGGTGCAGAATTATCTTTTTTTCCCCTCAGCAGGACCATAAGACAGCATACTTTTAAGGGTAGTAGAGGAAATACATTCTGCAGCAACATAACAACCCCAAGCAATTTTAAGTCGTACTTAACTAAGAAGCTGCTGGTGTTCTCAGAACAATGGACTGACTACCCCAGAGCCCAGTCCTCAACTTCACTAATTGTGTTTTTGTACTTGGAATATGAGAAAGCAAAACACAACCAACTTTAAGAGTGAACTTTGGACTACTACTGTTACTTCTATGTGCTGTATAGTATAGTATAGTATAGTATAGTATAGTATAGTATAGTATAGTATAGTGCAGTATAGTATTAGAAATATCTTTTCTTTTTCATCGTTTTCTCCATTACACATAAACCAGCTTTTCAACTTTATTACTGCTATATTTATCCTCTTTTTATTTTTGGTTGTGTGTAGCCCCTGAAAAACAAATATCTTCTACCCCTCAGGAGGACCATAAGACAGTATACTTTTAAGGGTACTTTTTTGTTATTGTTGTTGACTTTTTTCCTGGATGTCCACATATTTTGCTCGTTTGTGTTTTGTTGCACCTTTGAGATCACCCACCTTCTGCTGCAGTGTATCAGTCTCTTCTATTTATTCCACATAAAAGTGTCAAAAGAGCAGATTTATGATCTACACATCTGCAGACCTCATGTTATTATCATTATTATTTATGGACACATGAAATGGTCATGAGGATGAATGTACAAAACACATTCTTCTACTTGTTGGCACATAAAAGAGCCATGTTTTAATTCATGTTAAGTTCTATTCTTGACTGCTGACAGTAAATCATTTACAAAAGCTCTGGACCAGATTCCACAGCTACATCAGGGGGCTTTTAAAACCATAAGTTTAAATTGGATTAGATCATTATGTGGCAACTGAACCTGCTGATAATAGATTCCGGTGGCAAATCACAAATCAGACCGCCAACCTCTGACATTCAAATAATCCTGTCTTTTTATGTCTTATTGTCAAATGTTTTTTGTTTCCATCTGTAATATGCAAAGACTGCCAAGGTGTGGTTTCCACCCCCACCAGGCCTATGATCTTGACTTTCCAACTTTTGCTTTTAATATCCAATCAGATGACCTAATTTGACCTTGCAACGTGGGTCTGCACCATTGCTGTTCTCCTTGTCATTTGGAGAACTCACTACTCCAAGCTACGTAGAGTTGCTGGTTGGGGTGAATCTAGGTCTTCCCGCTTTAAAATAACAGCGCAGCTTGGATGCCAATGTCAACCCTTTGATATTATGTAATCAACCTTGAATGGGGAGGATGTTGGACTGCTACTCTGCCAAGACTGTGCACCACAGGCCGCCACAGGCTGTGCAGGAGCCCTGGTGTGAGCCTGTCAGAAAGGAGGTTTTATGGAGCAGCCCCAACCACTTGGGCTATCTGAAAGACGCGAGCAGCTTCACTGCCAGCACACACTGTGTAAACAATGTAATAAAGCAAAAGCAAGTGCTGGAAGAAACATCACCATAAGGCTGGGGAATGTTCACCACTTCTACTCTAGTTTTTAAAAATAACCAGGGTATCTTAATGTCAGGTGCACTGCTTGTTACCTCAACACTTTTGGTAAAAATGTTGGTAAAAGAAAATGAAAATTATTCAGTGTTTACATCTACTACTGTTACTTGTACGTGCTGGATATTATAGTATAGTGCAGTATAGTGTAGTATAGTACAGTATAGTATAGTGCAGTTTAGTATAGTATAGTGCAGTATAGTGTAGTATAGTACAGTATAGTATACTATAGTGCAGTTTAGTATAGTTTAGTATAGTATAGTATAGTATAGTGCATTATAGTGCAGTATAGTATAGTATAGTATAGTATAGTGCATTATAGTGCATTATAGTGCAGTACAGTATAGTATAGTATAGTATAATATAGCATAGTGCAGTATAGTATATGCGGTTTGAGTCATCTACCTCTATGTTTGTTGTACTCAGATGGAGTGGAACCATGTCACTTTTGCTCCTCCTGTGTCATCACTTATTAGAAATATCTGTTTTCATCATATTTTTCTCCTTTACACATAAACCAGCTTTTCCACTTAATTTTTGCTATATTTGTTTTTATATTTGGTTGTGTAGTGCAGTGGAGAACACTGTTATCTCACAGCAACGGGGGTAAAATTCCCCTGGTAGGCAACCAGCGTTCCTACATAGGTTTCCTCCCACAGTCCATAGACATGCAATCAGTCAGGAGGTGCTAAAGTGCCACCTAGCTGTGACTATATGTGTAAATGTGTATGTCTGTGTGTCCGCCCTGTGATGCACTGGTGACATGTCCAGGGTGTTTCCTGCTTCCTGCCAAATGAGTGCTGGGATAGGAGGAAAAGCGGTTTAGAAACATGAAATTTCTTTTTCATATGCATCTATAGTGGCTTAAGTAGATATTTTGGAGATTTGATCAATTTTTTTTTCCAGAGTGAGAAGATTCTGAAAAGGTCTGAAAGGGTGTGCGGCTGTCAAAAAGTCATTACTGAGAAAAGGAAATAAACAGAAAAGAACCCCAAAACTGGACATCTAAGACATGGTATATGATTTGATGGACTGTTGAGCATAATATCTCTAGAAGTAATAAAAGGCAGTACGCACACCACCAAACCAGTAAATGACTTTAGAATCATCAGTCAAGAATGGTACAGAATCAGTGCAGTTCTGAGGTTGTATAACATTTGGAGTTGGTGATTTGTTTCAAAGTGAAGGC
This sequence comes from Semaprochilodus insignis, assembly GCA_034552555.1. NCBI lineage: Eukaryota > Metazoa > Chordata > Actinopteri > Characiformes > Prochilodontidae > Semaprochilodus > Semaprochilodus insignis. Next base: position 25,581,585 of record CM067481.1, on the reverse strand, counting down.
TTCACGAATGTTGAAATATGCTGTCATGCTATACCTGCTGAAAAACCTGTTCAAAACAAACCACCAGCATGATGTTGGTCATTTGTTGTGACCAACACTAACCAGCCATAACCAGCATGGACCAGCATGACCTCCATGCTGGTCTAAGCTGTTTTTTTCAGCAGGGAAATCTTCTGGAAAACGTTTGACTGAGAAGAAATACATTCTGCAGCAACATAACAACCCCAAGCAAACTACCGAGATCAAGACATACTTAACTAAGAAGCTGCTGGTATGCTCAGAACAATGGACTGACCGCCCCAGAGCCCAGACCTCAACTTCATTGAATGTGTTTTAAGGTCCCCCGAATATGAGAAACCAAAAAACAACCAACTTTGAAGAGTTATCTTTGGAGGTGTGTGAAACACTCAGTACCGAAAATGCTTTGTTAAATACTGTATGTTTAAGGCTTTGTGTCCTGTCCGTGAAAAACAAATATCTTGTACTATGATTCTGCACAGTATTGTTACAAAACAATTTAGTGAATGTGAATGTTATATAAAATATGTTACTATGATAACTATCAAGTGTGGGTTTTGTACATTAGCACTGGAAAACGGAGCATCTTTCATTCGGTAAGACCTGAAGTAAAATGATGCATGAATAATTGTCATGTGTGTAATCAAAGACTTTCATACTGCACTACTATCTCTGAACCTCTTTATGACAAGATCATGTGCAGAGGGTAGCTCTTTTTCCCTTCAAAGCATTTCTGTGCCAGGAGTTAAAGGTGTCATCAGGATACTGCATGATAATGCATTTGCTTTGAGGCCCACCTGTAGATAGTGTGTTCTGTTTGGAGCGAGAAGCTGTTGTACATTGCCAGGGGTTGGGGGAGCAGCAGCTTAATGATTGCGAGAGGAGGGGAGTTTCAGGTTATCGGCTCCTCCTGTACGTGTATGTGTAAGTATTTGCCTGCGCATGTTCTGCATGAACCCCAGGCTTGTTCATTGCCCTAGATTGCCCCATGTACCCATATTTCACCATAGAGACCAGCGCGTTATTGGACTTTGCTTTACATGGACAAACAGGAGTGAGTGGCAGCCTGAGGGTCCGCGTGTCATATTCGTATAGGAACGTTAACTAATGAACGTGACTCAGTTGGAGTAAGACTACCTCTCCTCCCACATGAGGCTGATACAGGATATTCCAGATAGACCTAATTGCATGTTATTATACTTGACCTGATGTGATGTAAGGCTGTAATACAAATTGATGTCTGTTCCTGTGTACACTTATTGCCCAATGTTTAAACGCTTCTACTAGATTTGCTCTCGGAGCTTGTTGAAACATGGCAGGCAATCAAACTGTGTTAACATACACAAAGGGCCTGCCAAATGTACTTGGAAATAATAACAAAAACACCTACTATCAAACTGAAATATGCTCTATTCTGAGCGTAGTGGCTGTGATATGTTTTCCCCTACATGTAAACAGTGCGCAAATGGAAAGGGAATAAATACCTTTATTCAAAAGAGCACAACAAAATACATGCACGGTAGCAAGGCACCCATGTCCCACTTACCGAAAAACAAGGTCAAACAAGTTGCTGTGTCATAATCATCAAAACACCGAAAAAGTTCGCTCGTTCTGAGCCCATTCGTGGCCTCACACGCACTCTGAGCTGAACTGAGCGAGAGGGTATGGGTGTGTGGGGGGAGTATCATGACACTCCATTAAACTTGACATTTGGCTTTGTTTCAAGAGGGAACTCCAATGGCATCTTTGGGCACTGTGCCCTCAAAGGAAATTATATTGTCTCTCGCTGCCTGGAAAGCAAAGTGCTGGACCCAGTGGCATAGCACCTCTCGTATGGAATTACCTTCATCATCTGTGCGTTGACTAAGCACAGCAGAAAACGTTGTACTGTCTCTGCACTTGTACTTTTCCCTAGGCATGAGTGCTCCACATATTTCTAGGCCCTGTGCAAATGCAGTCTCTGTGGGCCTTTCCTCCAGTCTCTCTCTCTCTCTCTCTATATATATATATATATATATATATATATACAAAAGTTTGGGGGCTCCTCGTCAAATTACATGGTTTTATTGATTTGTTATTGATTGGTAAAAACTGTTCTGCACATTGTAATGCACTATTATAGTTCATGTTCTAAATTTAACATATTGGGGAAATATAAGGCACATACAGTATGGTACTTAGTATAGAAATAGTATTTTACGTTTTACTCCTTTTATAAAATGTTAAATATGGTGGCAGAGTGGTGCAGAGGGTAGCGCTGTTGCCTCACAGCAAGAAGAGTCTGGGTTTGATTCCTGGCCGGGGCGTCCGGGGTAGAGTTTGCATGTTCTCCCTGTGTCTGCGTGGGATTCCTCTGGGTTCTCTGGTTTCCTCCCACAGTCTAAAGACATGCAGTCAGGTGACCTGGATATACTAAATTGCCAGTAGGTGTGAATATGTATGTCAGTGTGTCTGTCCTGTGATGGACTGGCGGCCTGTCCAGGGTGTTTCCTGGCTTTTGCCCAAAGAATGCTGGGACAGGCTCCAGCGGCTCCCATGACCCAGAAGGATAAAGCCGTACAGGATGTATTAACGTGTTTTCATTTGAACAGAACATCATTAGAGTGGAGTGTTCAAACTTTAGTGTACAAGTGTAGTTATTGTATGTTTTGAAACCATGTTCATAAGGACATTTAAGTATCTATCAGGCTGTCAAATCTCAGTTTTATATTTGAAAATTTGCCAAATTCAAAAAAAAAGGAAAGAAATGTCCATTCAAATGTAAGACCACTGACAACTAAAGTTGCCACAGAGTATGCCCCATGCCTCTTTAATCTGACAGCCCCATCAGAAACGCACCTCTTGCCATTGATTTCAAAGAGCACAGTGCTTTGATGGAATGCAGGCACAAAAACAGCTTGCACTTTACTTGCCTGTTGGACTGACATGAAAGGCTCTCCGCTTGCTCATGTGCATCTGTCAGAGGTGTTACTTTTAAATGAGCATCTTTTCAAGTAATTTTTACTTGTACTAGTTATTTTAATAGAAGATACTTAGTCTTTCTGAAGTGTATCTGAAAGAAAAGTTACATTCCTACATTCAGCTGTTACATTTTAAGTCAATTTAATTCAGAGCACATCAATGCAGTTTGTGCTTTTTTCAAGCAGTCTGATGTTTGTCCTGCTACCCAGTCTTAGATATAGTCTTATTAATATTCATAATAATTTCATATTGCTATACACTCTGTACTGAAATTCACAACATTCATTTTCATGCTTTCACTCGTCTTATTTGTCCAAAGAAATGAACAATGATGAATTTATAGCCTACACATACAAAACTTCCTAAACTCCCTTCATGATTTAGTTATGTGAGCACTGAAAGAAATATGCTTGTACTCACTACATTGTATTGACTACATTATGACTAGACAAACATTTCTTTTTAGAAACATCCCACTGTCACTTCCCAGCAGGGGCGTTGCTTCGAATAGTCTTATAGCCAAACACATGAGCGCCACAACCCTGCCAGGGTCTTAACTCAAATCCATATGTTTACACCACACACACTTCTGGATTAAATCCCAGTATACATAAAGATATTCTAAGCACTAAACACGGGGATGTAATCTACAGCACTTAAAAGTCAGAGACCACCTTACATTTATTTAATTTTGTAATGGCCATTTTGTACCAGTTATTACCAGTTACTAATTTTTCATCATCTGGAAAAAAAATCAGAAAATATATATCTAAAGCATAAATATAGACGTAATTAAATAATATCTAAGATTTTAGTATTTAGTGTGGTGTCCACCGTTTGCCCTTATTGCAACTCAGGAGGCTTTGCAGGCATAACCACAACTGTAAAGTTCAGTCTTGCAAGTTGGTTGAATTTTCTGTTTCTCATGAGAAAGTAATCTTAAACACACTGAGTGATTTTGAGGTCTGCACTCGGTCCAGTGTTCTGACAGCACCAGCAGCTTCTTTGACTGATCTGCAAATTTTCTTCCATTTCTCAGCAAACCGCATCTTTGACAGCTATGTATCCTTTCAGATCAGCACAGCTCTAATTTGTGTAAGGATGGACTGAAATATATGCAGATTTTTATCATGATGTATACAGTATTTAGACAGTGGAGCTTGATTTTCTCCTGTCGCTCAAGGATAAAAGCTTACAGTCATGCAAAACCTGGCAGACCATCACAACCGTCCCCATCAGATAAGAAGTACTCAAAGCAGTTTGCTCTAACATGACCCAAAGGTATTATCAGTAACTGTTACTGAGATAATCACAGTGTTGGACACTTCTCAGGTCTGCTTTTGTAAACAGCACATGCCTCGTAATAAGTTCTCTAAAGCTTGATTTGGTTTCCTCTCATGTACTGAATTTTTTTCTGTTTAGTGGTTATTGTGGTAGTAAACTGGTGAAATCATTTCTAAGTAGTGTAGAGGAGCAGTGTAGTGGTTGAAGAGAGGAAGTCTAAGATATCAAGATGTTCTCAATATTTAGAAAATCAACAAAGCATATCACGAACTTTTGCACACAATTGCATCTAATAATAGTAAAGTGCTCTGTGTATCAAGAGAGCATTGGCAAGGCTCTCATTGGCAAGGCTCTCCTTTTTAGAATTATCGTCATTAAACTATAAGACAATTAAAGTTGAGCTCTAGACATAAAGAGAGCTTCGCTAAGCTTATCAAGCTAGATAACATCCTATCACAGCCTGAAAATCAGGTCATCGTAACCTCTTCCTAGAAAACAGCACTCTGCACCCAGGGCACATTCTTTTACTAAATGTTTGTTGATGAGTGGCCTTAATTGACACCTCTCCTCATCTTGGCTCTTGCGCAGTGCCCAGGCCTGGAGATTTACAGCACGTCCTCTAAGCCGGGCTGTTTAGCTAACTCTAAAAGGATTACCCAAACCTGCACACCAGCTATCGTTTTAATGATCCATTTCATGCACGCACGCAGCTAGTTGCTTTCAGCGACGAGGTGAGAAGCAGGACCACATCCTGGGGCAGCAAGTGAAATGGACGTCCTTACTAAGAACTGACTAATCTGCAGCATTACCCACATTGGAGTTTTTAGAGAGGGTGAAAGGTATTGGAATTTCTGGGTTATTTTTAACAATCCGATTAAGAGCGAGTAGGATTGCTGAGTTGTTCTCTCTTTCTCTTTCCTGAATCGGTTGTGATTATACTTTTCCATGCTTAAGTGGTTCCTGTTGTTCTCTAAATTGAGTTGGAACGTGCCTGTCTATATGTTTCAACTCACAAAGCTTTACCAGTACAAGTATCATATCCTTTGCTTTCTAGGAACAGGGATCTGCAGTCATGGCTACTCAGTTGTTGGTTGTGCGTTTACAGTGAAGTAAATCTCTCAGCATTGCATCAGGAATGTGCATTATTAGGGTCGCTTTACAAGAGCAAGAGCATTAGAATGGCTCCCCGGAAACTCTGAGCGAAGCTAATAGTCCGCTTATGCAACAAGCTTGGTTCAAGGAGCGAGCGTTTCTGACGAACTCAAATTAGAACGTAAGTTTAAGAGTGGGAGTTCTGTGAATGAGAACATATAACCCTGATAGTGCATTGTTATGTCAATAAATTACTTTAATGTGCACCATGAAGGAGGCCAAGCCTGTGACATATGGTCCTCTTTTTAAAAAACGATTATGGAAATAACCAAAGGAGACCCGCTTGACTATCTCATAAACTCTGCTCGTACCATAAATAATGCAGTGAAAACAAAATTAATCAAATCTGCTGGAAACATCAGTTCAACGGTGGAGGGAAAAAAGCAACTGGATGGAACTGTGCCCTGAAATTTATCACCTGCTTTCCAACATACGTGATGTTTTTTTTGTTTTTTTGCTGAGTACAAATCGGTCCACCAGCTGCTGTCGGCTTTGATAAAAGAGGTGACTTATATCCCTCAAACGTACTAACTCACTGTATAGCTCTTCACTTGTGAGGTTTGTTCTCTAAACCCAAACGTTCACACCTGTGCATTTGGCCCCCCTCCCCTCCTATTCCTCGCCTGAACTTCTAGCTGCCAGACTGGCCTTGTTTGACCCCTCTTTTTGCCCCAGTCTCTCTCCCTGCTGCTTGAGCTGCTACTCCTCTGGGCTGCAGCCAAAGTGGCTGCTTTTAGATTAAACGGCTGTTTCCCATCACCCCTTGCTCCCCTTGTAATACGGCCC
>CM067481.1:25550101-25574986 GCA_034552555.1 Semaprochilodus insignis | reverse complement strand
CCCCAACCACCCCCTCCGCACACACACACAGTTCTTCCCGACAGAGGCCCAACAGTGCCTGGAGTGTCTGCTCTGGCGTGTCCTCATTTCATCTTCCTCCACCCCCCCACCTCCTCCTCCTCCTGAAACTTTGATGAGTAATACCTATTTAACTCCCCTATAAACCGATCCTGCAGTCGAGCTTATTTTGGGGGGTTTGCTTGCTAACCCACTGAACTTGGCCATATTATAATATATAATACATTTCTATTGATCAGTGGCAAAAGTCATTATGCAGCAGATACCTAAAATATGCCACAGTTAATTAAGAAATCTCTTCTGTCCAGTTCACTAGAGGAGGCTGGGAATTTTAGAACAAGCCACAGACATCAGGTACTTGAAATTTATAGATGAGCAATGTCAGCTGCATCTAGTAATAGTAAAACACCAAGTGGTCTGTGTGCCATCTGAGCGTTGAGCGTCTCCTTTTTTACAATAATCATCATTGCACTATAAGACTATTAGAGTTGAGCTCTAGACATAAAGAGAGCTTCATTGAGCTTATCAAGCTAGATAACATCCTATCACACCCTGAAAATCAGGTCATCGTAACCTCTTCCTAGAAAACAGCACTCTGCACCCAGGGCACATTTCTTTTACTAAATGTTTGTTGATGAGTGGCCTTAATTGACACCTCATCTCACCTTTGTTCCTGGGCAGTGCCCAGGCCTGGAGATTTACAGCACGTCTTCTAAGCCTGTCTGTTTAGCTAACTCTAAAAGGATTACCCAAACCTGCACACAAGCTATCGTTTTAACGATCCTTTTCATGCACGCACACAGCTAGTTGCTTAGTGAGAGGCGGGATCACATCCTGGGACAGCAAGTGAAATGGACTTCCTTACTAGGAACTGACTAATCTGCAGCATTACCCACATTCGAGTTATTAGACAGGGTGAAAGGTATTGGAATGTCTGGGTTATTTTTAACAATCTGATTTAAAGTGAGCAGGATTGTTCTTAGTTGTTCTCACTTCTCTTTCTTCCATCAGTCATCATTATACCTTTCCACTCTCCAAATCCAAATTTATTTAAATAGCGCTTTTTGTAACTAATGTTGCCTCGAAGCAGCTTCACAGAAAAGCACTTTGTGGAAGGATTAAAAGAATAAAAATGTACAGAATAAAGAATATGAGAAAAAGAGTCCATGTACAGATGTACGGAACAGAATCTGGGTCCAAGCTCCCCCATGAGCAAGCCAAAGGTGACAGTGGCAAGGTAAAACTCCCTAGGAGTAAGATGAAAGAAACCTTGAGAGGAACCCAGGCTCAAGGGAGGAACCCATCCTCCTCTGGTTGAGACCAGATGAAGAAAGAATGACAAAACGAATGAGATTTGTGCTTAAACATCTTTTAGAAACATTCTGAATAATCCAGGAGGTTAGTAATGTAAAGACAGAACCGTCTCAGAGGTTCTCTGTCAAAGTGAGAAACAGAGTTCATGATCAGTGCCAGATGCTGGTGGCTCCACTGTGGTAACTCTGGTCATGCAGGTTGACAAGCAGGAGAGCATCATCAGGTCAGGCAGGATGGACAGGTGATCATCGGTTTGATTCCCTGACTTGACATGACAAAACTGAAGTTCCCTTGAGCAAGGCACCTAACCCCCAGCTGCTTCCTGAGTGCAATGGATAGGACTGCCCACCACTCTGGACAAGTGTGCTCACTGACCCCTATTGTGCATGTTCACTTCTGGTTCTCACATTCCCAGCCTCCTCTGGTGAACTGGCATTGGACAGAACAGATTTACTGTGGCACCGTTTTTGTCACTGATCAGTAGAAATATATTAAGTTCAATGTCAAAGTCAGAGAAGCGTGGTAACCATTAGTGGGCAACACGTGGTAACCATGGCAACACCAAGAACAAGCTTCTTTATAAAAACTGGAGATGCAATTTGGCTTCATGTCATTAGGCTGCATTTTTCACAAGGCACAGTCCTGAGCCTGAAAAACAACAAAAAGTCCAACTCACAAAGATTGCATTTTTAACACCGCAGCGAGCTCTGGCACTCTGGCACCCGACACTCAGGCAGACGATTTGAACCCGTTTGAGCTTGTTTTAGAGGAGAGGTGTTTGAAAAGGTTGGCTGTGATGATTTTAGGACAGCCTAGCATATCACCACCACTCTAATACACTTCTAACCTGAATAGGAATTAAAGAGCTTCTTATTATTTCATAAACATGAAATCAATTGGAGAAAACTTCTACTTACCAGGTCAGGGGTGCCATGGCTGGTCCTGCTTCTCAAGGTCGGGAGGAGTTCACCAGGATCCAGTAGAAAGGTGGGTAGGTTTGACATTGTGAGACATGCGAATGATTCAAGTTTCACGCTCAGCTGCACGACGTAAGCAAGGATCGCTGTACCTGACCAACCCAACAGCCACAATTGTGGATTCGGTGAGCAGTGATGCTCTCCATGAGACATCCTGTTAGTGACAGCACCACTGGCAACATTTACTGTTCAATAAGAAAAGGTATACTGATGAGTGTGTATACTCCGAAATGGCCATTATATGGATGAAGACTGTGTATATAATATTGTGATGTTGTTTGTTTATCCTGTTTCCTCAGTACAGCCCAGATATAATGTGTCCGGAGTTACCAGTTTAAATGGGCAGAGGGGACAATGGAGGAGGAATATCCATGACTGCCGGATTCTGACTGCAGAGTCAACAGAGTGGCAGCTTTGTCTTATGCTTTTCTTACAAGTATATATGGTGCCTGTAGAGCTGAGAGGCCTGTATAATGAGTTTCGGTTCAAAAATTGAACCAAATTTACTGCATGTCTGAACCAAACTTCATCCAAATGGAAACCCACAGAATTGGTGGGGCTTTTTCACCACCAGTGCACACACGGTATTTTGACACCTGATTTACACATCAGCAATGAAGGATTGTTCTCAAACTGCATCTACAGTGGAGATATAGTTCTGTGCAAAAAACACAATTTTCAACTGTAGGAAAAATTACACAGAAGCCCCAACAATTAAATATACTATCAGATCACTAATTTAATGCATTTAATGTGTCCACTCTTCACCTTCATTACAGCTTCCATTCTTACCAGGAGAAATACACATGGATATTTTTCCACACCCCTAATTTTCAGTCTTAGAAGTTGGTTGCATTGATCCCAAACACATTGATTGATGTTTAATTGTTCTGGCAACAGCAGCAGCTTCTTTGAACAATTTTCAAATGTTCTTCTTTTTGTCAATTGCCTTTTCTCATTAGCAGTTTCCCATCTGTTCAGACCCATAACCTTGAGATGTCTTCTTGCAGTGGAAGGATGGACAGCTGTGGGTCTTTTCAGATCTGAAGCAAGACTGGAGCTTGATCTTCTCCTATCTGTCAAAGATGAAAGTGGTGCTTATCTGATGGTGACAGTGTTAGTGGTTTACCAGGTCTTGCACAGTTGATAGGTGTCCCATTTTATCTACATATTTTAACAAGGTTTTGAATTTCAGTTCCACCAGAAAGACTCAGGAGGATGGAGTGAAGGAAGATCATTTTAATCCTCTATATGATTTTACAATGTAAAGAGTAACAAATTAGAGATCAAATTGTAGAACTCATACACCCTACATACATTCAAAACACAGTCCAGAACACATTTATATACACTCAACGTCAAAAGAACAGTCACACCCAGAAGGAGGTGTCAGATTGCAAGGCTATTCTGTCGATAAATGTTACCAGGAACAATAAATGATGATAAATGTAGATTGATATGGGCAATATTTATTGAGCTACACATACAGAAGTAGTGTCTCTCAGTATGGCTGATGCAACATGCCAGACATCTCGGCATGGAGGTCCCTAATGGTGTCCTGTGATAATCTATCCCATGTAGCTTGAATGTTCTCACAAAGTTCCTGTAGATTTTGCGGTAGGGGTGGAGTTAGAGTGATAACAGACCTTCTGGACATGTGACACGTGACAACAAACTGTTCATCTTAGTGCTGACCATGGTGCCTCCACACACGGGTTTGTTGGTTGTCTCCACCAAGACAAAAGTGGGACTCGTCATTAAAGATGACCTGCTGCCATTCTGAGTCACTCCATGACAGTCTGGTACAACACTTTTGCAGTCTTTGGTGACGTTGACGTGGTGTTATGTGCAGTTGTCGCGACGTTTTGCGTGCATGTAGTCCTGTATCGTGCAGTCGTCTGCCAACGGTGCTGGCACTAACAGTATGCCTCATGAAGGGCATCACTGCTCACTGAATGTCCACAATCGTGGCTGTGGGGTCAGTCAGGTACAGAGATAAAGCCCATCCTTGCTTATGTCAAATGTGCAGCCGAGCGTGAAACTTGAATCTTTCGCATGTCTCACAATGTCAAACCTACCCACCAAGTTTCATTCATGTCAGTTAATTCCTTCTGGGTGAAACTATTTGTGCAACTATTCTTTTAATGATGAGTGTATATGGTCACTATTATAAAAAATGTCTATCTATCTTTAAAATGGCAGATTTTTTTAACTTTTAATGTAGGTTAAAGTAAAGAGGTTTTGGAGTGATTTTATTCTGTATTGTTCCAATCATCATAAAGTTTTCACACAACCTAAAGGACAGCTAGCACTTCATTATCTGAAACCTTTGAAGCAAACCACAAGCACATGGCTAACAGGAACAGATTTAGCTGTCTACTTTAATGCTCCTTTGGAAAGGTATTAGTATACTGTACCAATGGGAGCAGAGTGAAAGAAGGAAAACATTTTCCACTTGCTGCACTTTCGGTAGAAGCTGCAGATATATGTCTATCTTCTGATATCTGGTTTTGATGATATAAAAAGCAGCCAGTTGCTGTTGAGGAACATTTGAACACAAACCATGTGAAACAACAAAGGATACAGATTCCTGGCAGGAATGGACACATTACTGCAGATATTCTGCAAATAAAGCCACAAGGGTAATACTCTAGTCATAAAAGAGTTCCCTGGCAAAGAGCAGTCCTCATTTCTTCATAGAAAACTTAATGTTTCAAATGAAATGTTTCTCTATGTTAATCTTTTATCTGGCTGAACGATCATGAATTTCGCTTGTTTCGCTTGTCTTCTCTGGCCTTGTTTTAAGGAGGAAAAGCCAAGGCCCAGAGCTTGTTTTGTCACATTTTGATAACCCCTTTTTGTCATTTTTTGTAGACTATGAAACAATAATCTACTTTTGTAATAATGTTTTAATAATAAAAATGTTATGATTAGTCTAAAACACCATGGACTAATGAGTGCTATTAGAATTAACAGTGTCTATTTTAGCAGAGCTAAAAAAAATATTTATCTTTACATAGGGGAAACTGGGAGGGCTGTGCAACTGGGGTAAATTGCATAGGGGACATTGGGGAGGGATGTAGAATGGGCTACATTTGATAGCAGAAGCAGGGGAGGGCTGTAGAATTAGGTAAATTCCATAGGGGAGACTGTGGAGGAATACAGAGCTGGGGTAAATTGCATAGGGGACACTGGGGAGGGATGTAGAATGAGGTAAATTCCATAGGGGAGACTGGGGAGTAGTATAGAACTGGGGTAAATTGCACAGGGGAGACTGGGGAGGGTTGTAGCACTGGGGTAAATTGCATAGTGGAGACTGGGCAGGGCTGTAGAAACGGGGAAAATTGTACAGGGGAGATTGAGGAGGGCTGTTGAATGGGTTAAACCGCATAGGGTGGACTGGGAAGGCCTGTAGAAATGGGTAAACTGCATAGGGTAGACTGGGAAGGGCTGTAAAAATGGGTAAATTACACAGGGGAAACTGGGGAGGGCTGTAAAATGGGTAAATTACACAGGGGAAACTGGAGAGGGCTGTAAAATGGAGTACATGGTAACACCTTCCTCCTGAGATGAGTTTGAATACTTGATGAGTTTGAGGTAAACTTTCACATCTGTATTACAGCTTAATTAGTACTCATTTTAATGGAGGTTGCATATTTTTACAGATATGGTCTAAACCAGCAATTCTGTAGTTAAATTCAACTGATCTAAATTCTTTTCAAGCTGGATTGGTTTTTACCAGTTGTACCAATGTAATGTAATGAGACTGACCAAAAAGGAAGGAAGAGGCCCACAAGAGGCGCTTTTCTCACATGTACACAAATACACAGTGTTACTTATGTTACTTATAAAATCCATGTTCTTCTTGTCTCATACTGTAACAGGATCACTTTACTTATTACTTCCTGGAAAGCATTATTATACTTCTACATTACTCTCTAAAACCCACTCACATCTGAACCAACCTCTCGCTATGTGTGTTGTGCACATTTCCTGTACAGTACCTTTGTGGGGCCTATATGTAACATGAGATATAGTTGCATTGTCAGTTTGGAAGTGCTTGCCATGAGAATACCAAAAGTAGAAGGATGTTTAAGGATGTGCGATAGTGGTTTTTCTAGTGGTGGGGAAATGTGTGGGTTTTTTGGTAGGTTGAATAAGCAATTTTATGAGCTGTGTTCAAAGTTTTTTAACGTATGTGATAAACATGCATGAGACCAGCTGTATCAGGAGCCCAAAAGAAATTTAGTGTTTTTAATATTTATGTATGTTTAATATGTTCAATACAAATCAGTTGAACACTACAAATGAAAACTCAGCAGTGATTTTAACTTTGTTGTGTGTAAAGAATTCGCCAACCACAGTAAGAGCCTGTCACTATTCCTGTCACTGTTCCCAGGCAGCTATGCTTGATTAAATGATGAATAGCTTATGCGGTTTGAAACTAATCAGTACAAACTGTTCAAATGAAATCTAATAAAATATAAAGCTTTCAGAACTGTTCAGAATTGAATAAAAGGTCTGGCCTGTTTATGTGGGATTGGGGCTCATACTTCTCTTTGCCTTAATAGAATATTTGCCAAGTTTACAGCACTTCCTGTGCTACACTGCCAATATTCAGAATTGAAGTCACATTTGAAGGTAACACACATAGCACACACCTATGCTATGTACAAGGATAGACATGGATAATATGATATTTTAATACTCAATGAGATTACAATTAGAACAGTATAGAGTCTTTGGCGTAGGCCCTGTTCTAACATAGGATGCTTCCTGGCAGAACTTGTGCTAAAGCTTTCATTTCTCTTTTAGTGATATGCAATTAACACAAGTCAGTAACTTTAATGTATCACAAGAATTTAAACTGTAATGTAAAAGTAATTGCATTATGTGATGTGGTAAGGCGAGACCTACCCCATCACCAGTGAATACCAGCCCTTGTACAGTAGAATGTGTGTATGGATGTACTTACCTGTGTCTGCCTGTTAAGGGAGGATTGGCAAAAGGGGGACAGCAGGGAGACCCGCTTACCTTATCCTTATCGGGAGGATCCACCGGTACTAGCAATGATTTGTTTTAACCTAGGTTGTTTGTATGGAGCGCTGATATTTGTTTTGTGTATGTTACTGCAGTATTGTAACCCCTTAGTAGGGAATGGGATCTCCAAGGGCGGGGCTTCGGGTTTAAGACCTGAAGGCTCCTAGGAGAGGGGCTTCTTCTCCCCATGACTCTGGATGATCGTGACACTAGCTGCTTGTAGTGTGGGAAGTTATAAAGGACATTGGGACACAGCCTCGCGGCTGCTTCCCATGCTATAGCTAAGCCCGATGCTTAGTATGCAGTGTAAATACTTTATTTCCCGTTTATGTTTCGTTTTGTACAGTTTTTGTTTCTTGTACCACGTCGTGTCAATAAACTACTTGTTTGTGCACCCCAGTTTTAGTCCTGTCCATCCATATTGGTCTACCCACCCTCGCAGACCTTACCAGCAAGCCGCACGTAAACCCTAAAACCCTCTTCACGGGGTTTAACATCCTCACACATTACTGTAATGCATTAGTTAACACTACACATTATAGAGGCTCAGACAAAACAAAGGGTTGAGCAGTATAATGCAGTATGAAGTAATGCATTACAGTGATATGATGATTATCCTGTTTGGTGGACCATCATGAAATTTACATACAACGTATAACTACAAACTACAAAGCTTGATGAATAAATATTTAAAAATGAAGGTTCAAAAAGTTGGATGAAATACTGATTCAGAGATCAAAGCACATCAAAGCAATCAAAAATCAGTTGACTAATACAGTGCAAGACTTGCCTTGTTGAAAAACCTCCAAATTTAAATTTAGAAACATTATACAATATCTTTCATTTACAAGGAAAAAATACTGCTTTATTTAACACTCACATGGGCAGCCTTCATTTGCCTGATAGTTGGCTACTAGATATGCACAAAGGTAGAAATCTGTGTTGTTTTTTAAAGCTCTGTTGAAATTCCTGGAACGTTTATTTGGAAAGTTTAGGGTTACGATTCTGAGAGTGCTCAGAAGTTATTTAACAGAACAGGACAGTATACGCAGTGCCAGTACTTTTAGTCTGAAACACAGACGTTCAGGCAGTTCAACGTTCAAGCACTTTTCTTACATTACAGTGTCTTACTAAGACTTTTCATAGCTACAGGTGAAACGCCAAACAGAAGAGATAAAAGCACACACGTTCTGCTCTGCAATATTCATAATGCTTAAAAATGCTATTCAAGACTATGCCGCTTCATCAAAACCCATAGAAACAAAATGTTCTGTTGAAATATTTCACACATAGAGTTACCACAAAGCCAAAAAGCCTCAGACATGCTGGGTGTTTTTTTCTTTGTCAGTGTGTGTACTGACAGATCAGACGCTGAACACTTAAATCAACCCTGCTGTGGAAGCAAGTCACATTGAGATCTTTACGAGTTTAATAAAACAACCAAATAACCAAATTTCATTTTCACAAGTCACAAAATAACACTGTTTCCATGCAAAGCCGGAGGACTGTACTCTAATTTTAAGTGTTTATGAGCTTTCGTTATAATCATATTGCGTCCAGGTTCGTCAAGCGTCCTCGTTCTCCATTATCTACCCTTTGGCCCTGTGCCTGTTTGGCCTCTCTCTCAAACATCAACATGTTTATCAAATCACAAACGTGTTTGTGTGCATCCGCACAGATCTGGGAAGGCCTCCTCTTAAAGAAAATCACTCGGTGGCCTGGAATGCCCCCTTATTTTTGAGAGGATGCAGTGCTGTGCAGGGATTTAGCTCACGCCTGGAACACACCCAGGACTGTGCATCAAAACGTGGTGTTTCATCTTGGGTGGCAGATTTGTACATACGTCAACAAAGGCATGTAAATAGCCTGTCAGTTATTCTACACTGTTGCTTGATAAATATCACAGAGAGTTATAGCTGTTGCAAAGAAGTCAAATGCTGCAAACAAATAAGCCTAAATTGGAGGAAGGTGCATAGTGACACTAAAAGAGCCTTGAAGAGAATTGTTTACAGAACACACTGTACTGTGCACAAGTCAGAGACCACTCTTTTGTTTATTCGGTTTCCCGTCTAAATAGCCATTAGGTACAAGTTTTTTTTCTTTGTTCAGTGCCAGTGCTTCTTAGTACACTATGTACTAAAGCTCTCAGTATTTTATATGCCCATTCAGCTGCTACTTTTCTGTCCTTACAATCTCAGAACCGATCGGTTGCATTTGTCCTCGCTCCCAAAGGATTCACTGGCATCACATTCCCCTTAAAAAGACTAACATTCATACAAGTGACTACCAAACACACCTCCAGGAGGAGATTTCCCTGATGTATCTGAAGAGATGATGTAAGACAGTCTTCTTGCATAAGGAAGTGGATAGTCAAAAGGAAATATTTGTAATAGTTTCCAAAACTGGAGTTCAAATGATTAAAGATACAAAGAAACTGGGACTCCTAACAAGTATTGAGAGAGAAGATCTGAAAAAAATATATTCATGGGTGTTTCTGACCATCCTTTCACTGTAAGAAAACAATTCAAAGCTATGGGTCCGAAAGGATGTCTAGCTGTCAAGAAGCCCCCACTGAGAAAAGGAAATAGACAATAAAGAAGAACATTTGCACTAGTACACCGAAAATGGACATGAGTTGAGGAGCAATGGACGTTTATGGACTGATGAGTCTAATTTGTAGGTGGGATTATGGGGATCATGAGAAGCACCTGAAAAAAATCAGTACTATAGTGTCAGTGTAGAGTAAGACACAGGAGGGAAGTGCTCCTTTATTGACACACCAGCAGAAAAAGCACATACACACATATACACATACAAACAAATTTGGGGGGCGGGCGGGGGGGGCGTCTTAACTTTGATGATGATTCCCCCACACACATACACAAACCACACCTAACTAAACTTAGTCCCTGACTTAAAATCACACACAAAACACATGGCACATACCTAACACACTATGACGTAAACAACATAAGTAGTCCCTTCTCCAGAGGGCGCACACCTCCCGTGATCCTCTAGAACCTGTAGAGGTCAGCGTTTGTAATTAGCGGGTTGCTACAATATTTTAATGAGATATTAAGATTTCTGCTTTTTTCTTGAGCCTGTAAAATGATTACCTTATAAAATGCACTTAATATCTATTTTCAGTCCAAATTAAACAGCAAATGGGTGGTCTCTGACTTTTTCACAGTACTGTATGTGATAATCAAAATGCAGTTCACTGCAGTTATTGTTTGCATCCTCTGTCACTTTAGACGTCTTTAGGCCACGTCCTCCGCTCAGTAGAACAGCATAAACACCGATTGTGCAAATGCTTCAGAGAGTCAAAGCAAACACAGGTCTACGTAACTTTTGACCCCTGATTGTGACTTACAAAACCAAAACAAGGAGCCCTGCATGCAATATTGATAACAAAGGAATTCAGTATTTCCACACTGGATGGAAGCACATCAGGCATGTACTGCTATAACACTGGCTGCTTCATAAAATAATACAGCTATTGAAATTCAGACCCTATATTTACTTATGGAGAGAACACAAACTGAACTAATGCAAATAATTTATACATTATCCCATCCATGTCACTTTCCAAATTGATATACAGGAATTCTGATTCACAGAAATTCCAGGAGTGCCAAAGAAAAAGTGAATTGAGCATACCAATGTAGCGCACCCCCTTGAAAACAAATTGTTTGGTGATTCTGACTAACATAGAAATGGTTCTATTTATAACCATGAGTTCTATATAGAACCATTTCATGCTTAAATGGTTCTTACATGGTGAAATGGTAAATTTTCCTGAAAATGGTTCCACATAGCACCAGAAAGGGTCCTTCTATTATTGCAGTGACAAGCTTTACAAAACATTCTCCATTAGTCTGAAGAACCATTTCACTATGCAATGAAACTTTTAAGCATGAAATGGTTCTATATAGAACTCATGGTTATAAATATGACCATTTACTAAAGAACCTTTGAAGAACCATCTTTTTAAAAACTGTAGAAAAGAAAAAGTAGAATATTAGAACAGTTATTGAAAATACATCATTGTTGCCCAAAGTAATGTTACAAAGGAAGAACTTTTACTGTATGTTAATGTTTATTTAACCATTTCTATTGTTCTATTCATCACGAAATTTCCACACAATGTAACAGACAACCAGTGTGTTTTTATGCAGAAAAGTCAAGATCGTCAAAAGTGGAAATGGACAGAGATGACATGAAAAAAAAACAAGCATGTAGCTGGTTTAGCTGAATGTTTCATATGTTCACTCCAGATATGCAGTTACAGATCTGCACTGCCTTCCATGTGGCCAATGAAGCTAAACAAGCTGAGATGCCTAAGAAAGAAATCACTTGTGTGGGACCACTGTAAATTATCAGACAGTAACAAAAACAGTCCGTGAAAAATTTCCAAGAAGAGGCTGGTACACCGTGGAGGCAGGGATCCTTATCCGAGCACTGCCATGCATCCAATCTACTCTGCCTCTGACTCAGCTCTGTCATGTAACCGCTTCCCTTCCGAGTCTAATTAAACTGTTTTACAGCAGGTTTTAAACAGCACAAACAGCAGATTTTTTATTGCAACAACGTTTTTACCACTGTGTACCAACTACCACACCAACAAGATTATCACACTGTAGTAAATCATTGTTATAAGTATAGTTAGAAAGTGGAAGTGTGTTATTACAGCATTGATGAAATAGAAGTATACATGTTCTAATGACTAAAAAATCCTAAAATATGTTTTTAAGAGTAGTCTTGAGAATGAGTGTTCGAGTACTCATTCAGAGATATAAACAAGTATTCAAAGCTTCTAATATGGGTTTTTCTCTTGATGATGGGTGGGCATAATGGGAAGGGGAGGTGATATTATGATATTATTGGTTAAAATAACCCCTCCCACCAACAGAATGACATTGCTGTCTCAAGAAAAACACGTATCTCCATTTATTTTGATTCTTACTTTTCTACACTATTTGAGCATGCCAGCTGCTCAAATCATGATGAATGAACCAACAAAAATAATCCAAAATTGCTTGTGATAAAATCTTTTCACATGTATTTGCATTGTTTATGAGGCTACATGGCATAAGCTTTCCATAATAAGAAATGACATAACCTTACATTAATGTTTATAAACGCTTATTTTAATAGGCATCATCTGTCATAAAGGCTAACTTTAGTTAACTTTTAAAATCAATATTGGCAAATGTAACCTTTATAGCAAATAATCTAAATAAGCATTTATAAACATTTATGTAGGCTCATGTTAGTTGGCATGACGAGCTTATGTAGGTGTCATGTAGCCTTTATAAACAGTATCCTGCACTGGAGTGTTACATTGTTTTAAAGGCAGACAAAAGCCATTATGTTTAAGCTAAGCTTACAGAAAAACAGGATTTTTTGAAATGATGAATCATCTTTAATATGATCAGGAATCTGAGCTAGCAAGGTAAAAAAGGTGCATTTTGATTTCAGGTTGACTTCAAATTATGACTGTACCATATCAGAATGTTTCCAAATGGCAAAGTTAAGCAAATTTTAACAGCCTTTCTCTGGCGAAAAGCAATGTACCGCCGCTGAAATTGAAGACACACTTCACAAGTTACAAGTAAACAAAAAGTCCTTGCCATTATTGCATACTTGTTTTTCAAACTGACTTCACGTAAGCTTGAGATTTGAAAAGTTGCAAAACCATTTTACTGCATCAGAAAGGGGACAAAAAAACAGACGGTGCAATACAGTCCGGGAAGCACTCTGACTCACAATCCACACGTACTGCTCGCCCTGATTGGTCATGTTCTCGGAGGGTCATTTGAGGTCTGCTCCATTTCCAGTTTACCTTCTGAATCAGCACTCTTCAACATGCGCGCAATTTGCCTACGTGACACAGTTCTCTTGAACGAGTACACATCACTTCACCTAATGCTGTGTGTAATGAAGTCCATATGACGATTTCATTATTGGATAATGAGTTTATGATCAAGTGATGAATATCTGATCATGAGTCATATCACACCTCCTGACAAGTGATTTGATGCACCTATGGTGCGTACAGTTACTGGCCTTGTAGCTGACTTTGTCTTTCTGGGTCGCTAGCCAAGCCAAACATCTGCACGGTTCACTAGCACTGAGTCATAAGCTATCAGTTCATTTCTGTGGCAGAGACGATTAACATGAGAGAGAGCCACCGACTTATTCGCTGTGTCATACAAAGCACCCTACCGCTTAAGCAGTCATCGCCTGTCCGACTGCAAAGCCTGTTTGAATTTTATGTGATACTTTGGCTACAAAATACACCCCTCTGAAGCTCTGAATTTTCCCGTCAAGCCAACAGTGTGGCTGTCAGAAGTGTGAATAGTGAATCTTGATGCAGATAAGTCTTATCTTAGAAACAGCTTTAACCGGCAATGATATATACACCGAACGGCCCCTTCTTTAGGTACACCTCCTTGTATCTCCATTCATTTTATCAACTCTATTTACCATTCAGATCCACTTTGCAGTTCTACGATTACAGGCTGTTTCCATCTGCTTCTCTGCATACTTTGTTAATCCCCGTTTCATGCTGTTCTTCAATGGTCAGAATCCCCACAGGACCACCACAGTGTAGGTATTATGTGGGTGGTGGATCATTCTCACCACTGCAATGACACTGTCGCGGTGGTGGTGAGTTAGTGTGTGGTGTGCTGGTGTGAGTGGATCAGAGACAGCAGGGCTGATGGGGTGTTTAAACACCTCAGTGTCACTGCTGGATTGAGAATAGTCCACAAACCAAAACTATTCACCCAACAGCGTCCTGTGGGCACCGTCCTGTGACCGCTGATGGAGGACTAGAGGATGACAACCACAAACTGTGCAGGAACAGGTGAGCTATTGACTCTGACTTTACAACTACAAGGTGGACCAACAAAGTAGGACAGTGAGTGAAGACAGTGTTTAAAAACTCCAGCAGCACTGCTGTGTCTGAGCCACACACACCAGCTGCAACACACCCTAACACACCACCACCATGTCAGTGCCACCACAGTGCTGAGAATGATCAACCACCAACATAATACCTGCTGTGTGGTGTTCCTGTGGGGGTCCTGACCATTGAAGAACAGGGTGAATAGGATTTAACAAAGTATACAGAGAAACAGATGGACTACAGTCTGTAACTGTAGAACTACAGTGTCTCACTACTGCCTTGTTCGCCCATGGAGAAATGACCATGTGAAGCGTCCATACGCAGAGGCTGAAGGAAATGCTGGACTTGCTGTAAAGGGACTTTAATCTGTAAATAAGTTGTTGTTGTGGACCTTATTAGTACATGTACATGTTTTTGTGTAGCATTGGTCTATCTATCTATTGTCAATACCGTCTACTGGCAATACAATACTGGTGAGTGTGCAGATTCTAAACTTCAATACCACGTTTGTGTTTATAAGTAGAAGTGACAGTATTTTATTATGATTGGAATTGTGCGTCTTGTCTGTGAAAAGAAAACCCATCTGTTACACTGTTACACTGTTCCGTTATTACATTTAATCTCATGATCATGACGAGTTCAGAACACCCACCTCCCCCAAAGAAAAATGCTGCTCTGTTAAATCTGCTGCCTAAAGAGTTCTATCACGTCCCTGTAAAATCATCTGACAGTAAAACCACTTAATCAGTTTCGACATTTAGAACCAGGGCTTTCTAAGGCTACTGTGTTTTCTATCACTGTATAAAAGATGCATGAGGCATCCTTATTGTTAGACGCACCATGTTTATTTCCAAGCAAGCATCCATGCTCATTCAGGGCCCAGTTCAGATCAGCAAGAGCTTATCCATGTTTTGTTTGGAGTAATGGCTCAGTATGTTGAAATGGCAGTTTTCAGAATAGAGTTACTTTTATATTTATAGAAGAATCCTTTAGAACCACTAACCACTAAATTAAAACATATACACAACCTTTAAATCACTTCCAAACGGTATTTAGACCGGTTCCAACAAGGAACTCAACAAATGGCTGCATGTGTAAGTGACCAGGGTGAAATGGTCCTGCTAAAGCCTAAGTAGACTGATAAATCTGTCTGATGAGCCAGTTATTTGTCTCAGCTCTCCTAAGCAATGATCTATCTGAACAGTCTCCTCCGTGGTGAAAATGAGCACAACTGCTAATATGCTTAGCATTGATGTTGTACTGGACTTGTGCACATCAGTAGCTAAAGGTGGCAATAGAAGAAGCTTCATCTGCAGTTTCTTGGAGGACAAAGAAAGTACTGATGTCTACACTTTGTCATTTAAAAATATTAAGCCACTTGAATACATGATTGTCACATATTCAACCTAATGTGACATTTTGTTCCACACAGGATTGTATTGCAGTGCTTTTAGGCTGCTGCAAATGCGATTCCTATAACCCTATAACACCCGCCCATTTTAAATACAAATTTTCTCACTTTAGTTGAAAGTGAGTTTAGTTGGGTCCCCTGCAGCATTTACCTGTAAGTGTCCCACTTTTGCTTAGTTCTTGAGACAGCAATCCTGCTTGGAGGATTGTGTGAGCATCTCTGGACACTCAAAAGTGACATGCAAAAGAAAAAAAAGTGAGAATTTTTCAAAAAGCATATTAAAATATGAATTACATAAAGAAAACTGTCATCCAGTAACAGCAAAGAACATTGTAAATTAAGAGCAAATCACAACAGCCTGTTCCCATGTGCTTTATAAGGAAGACGGGACAGTATGTGAGGTGCAAATAAAGCCAGAAAGCAGGCATTAGTAAATTCTGTTTGACTTGTGTTAAATTGGAAACAGTTCCCAAAAACATGTTTTGAGCATGTTTACCACTGCGTACAACAGCTTCTCTTTTAACAAGACCTAATTATCATTTGGAGACTGAAGACACAGTCTGATCCTATTTTGAAAGTAAATCTCTTGCCATCGTTCTGGTTTGCGGCTGGGCAGCCATGGGGAGCCTTCACTGTCATCTTTTGGCTCCATATATTCCACATGTCAACCGGAGACAGGCCTGGACTGCAGGCAGGCCATCTGGACTGCTAGATTTTACAGCCACGCTGCTATAACACATGCAGAATGTGGCTTAAAGCTGAACACCAAATGAAAAAGACGTTGTTTAGAAGGCAGCATGTGTTTCTCCAAAATGTATGTACAGTATATACCGATCAGCCACAACAATAAAACCATTGTCTCACTCATTGTCTATTTTATCAGTTCCACTTCCCATACATGAGCAAAGCATTGTTGGCTAGATGCTGCTGGTTGGTGGACTATTCTCAGTCCAGCAGTGACACTGAGATGTTAAAAAACTCTGGCAACACTGCTTTGCCTGATCCACTCACACCAGCACAACACACACTAACACCACCACCACATCAGTGTCACTGCAGGAGGTCCTATGGGGGTCCAAACCTAGAAGAATAGAGAAATGGATTCAATTCAATTTATTGTCATTAACAATGTGCAAAAGCACATATGCAAAGAACTACAGGTCAGTAATTGTAGAACTACAAAGTGCACCTATAATGTAAGTAGCATAATGGACAGGGAGTGTAGATACAAGGAGGTAGTTTAAATATTATGGCTAATAAGTGTACCTTTCATGAATAATCCTGCCATCACATTTTTTTTTTATCAATGTATTCTTCTCAGCTCTGTTTATTAAAATATTAGATGCATGTTGAGAACATTTTCTATTCACCTCATACAACATGCAGCAATGATAAGGCTGTGCAAGCCTTTGGCTCTGTCCACCATTATGACATGACTTTGAAATCCCATTTGGCTGCAGTAGGTGTGACACATCAGGCTGAGGTAAGTTAGCATGGCCCCATGCAGAGGAGAAGTGCTTTGGGATCGCTGGATCAAAAGGGATTATGTGAATGCAATGCATAATTAATGTAGGGCCCTTCTGTACTACTGTATGCAACAGAGAGGACTTGCTCATTTCACAAGTTTCATTGTAACCAATGTATCACATCAACCTCTTAATACGAAACCACTGCAGGTAAAATCCTGATATGTTATGATGTACTAACATGAAATGCAGTACTGCAATATTGTTGAGTAACATCTGTTTAGTAGATGACCATCTAGTTCTAGTTGAGACCAGCAGTGGTCCCTGGTTAGGCAACATAGCGAATGGCAACAGAGGCAACACAGGCTCCTTTTTGAATGGGCACTAATGTAGTACTGCATGATACAGTTAAACTAGCAGTTTGTAAGATGACATGATCATGAAATTCATACTGGAACGACAGTGGGCAACATATCATCAGAAATGCACAGTCCCTCCTCCTCCCTTTTTGGATCTTACCAGCCTAGAGGAAACGTTGTGAGTTCAGCATCAAACTTCTTCCCTTTATTTGCCTTTATTCATGTTATTTCTTTTGTTTGCTGCTGACTGTGGATTTTTGCTAAGACCGAGCCACAGCTGTCATTATGATGGTCACAGGCCATGAGCTTCAGCCTTTGTTGCATTTACTCTTCCTTTCGTTGGCTACCTGTCCTCAGCTGATCTAACCAGGGTTGGGACAAAAGATCACAAAACACCAGCAGGACAGTACTACTTCTGCTACTCTCATGTTGGACTGATTAGACTTAATGCTACACTGACTCTCTATTGCATCTTAAGGTACAAAGCACATTTTACGTTTGTGTTTTTCCATTAATTTGTTACCTCTCTGTATGTAGTGTTCTGTGACGATACACGCTATCTATATACACTGATCATCAAAAAAATAGTTGCACCCAGAAAGAAGTGTTGGATTGCAGTACTATTCAGAGAGAAGATAAAGGTTACTGGGAACAATAAATTATGATATATTTAGATTGATATTTACTGAGCTACACATACAGAAGTAGTGTCTCTCAGTATGGCGTCAGGCCACCATGTTTGCTAATGCAACATGCACATGTCTTGGCATTGAGTTGTAAGGGTTCCTAATGTGTCCTCCAATAATCTATCCCATGCAGTTTGAGATTTTGCGGTAGGGGTGGAGGTGAAGTGATGCTAGTCCTTCTGGACATGTGACGTATGAAAACAAACCATTCATCTTGGCACTGACCACAAAAACAAAAGCGTGACTAGTCACTGAAGATGATTCGCTGCCATTCTGAGTCACTCCATGACAGTCTGTTTTTTTTTTTTTTTTTTTTTTGTTGATGTGGTGTTACGGGCAGTCGTTGTAATGGTCTGTGTGCATATAGTATGGTGGCCGAGAAGTGCAAAACAAATTAACATTTCAGACAACAAAATTACAAAAATAAAAAATTTACAAACAAAAAAAAATTACATACAAGAAAACAAAATTACTAAAGCAAAAACAAAAAAAACAAAAACAAATTTACAAGACGTGAAACACTTTTACCAGTACAGAAAGAGTTTTACAAACTGCGAATTCTGACAGAAAGGGTAGGTCTAACACACAGAAAGTGCTTGTTGCGGACTGTTTCGCGGTGGTAGAGTGAGTGGAAGACAGAGATGAACAGGCGACGTCTAAACCACTTAGAGTTGGAAATGTTAACAAAAGTAAGTGGGCTGTAATGCTAGCTATAGTGGATAACCAGCTAGCTAGCTTAAAATGGCTGAGAGCTTTTGCAAAACAGCCCATGTGGTTTAGACGTCGCCTGTTCGTCTCTTTCTTTTGTCTGCTCTTTTAAAATCTCTAAAGACCTTCCACAGGAAAAACAAAAGCGTGCCAGCTGGCTAAAATGCGTGCCACAAAATGGACAAAACACGCTTTAGCGTTGTCACCATCTCAAACTCCACTCACTCTACCACCGCCAAACAGTTTGATTGGCACTTCCTGTGTGTTAGACCTACGCTTTCCATCAGAATTCGCAGTTTGTAAAATTGTTTCGGTACTGGTAAAAGAGTTTCATGTCTTGTAAATTAGTTTTTATTTTTTTTATTTTGTTTTCTGAAATGTTAATTTGTTTTGCATTTCTCGGCCACCGTAATATAGTCCTGCGTCGTGCAGCCATCTGCCAATAGTGCTGGTACTAACAGGATGACTCATGGAGGGCATCACTGCTCACTGAATGTCTGCAATTGTGGCTGTTGGGTCAGTCAGGTGCAGTGAAAAGGCCCATCTTTGGTTACGTTACATGTGCGGCCGAGCATGAAACTTGAATCATTCACATGCCTCACAATGTCAAACCTACCCACCACGTTTCACTCCTGTCAGTTGATTCCTTCTGGGTGCAACTATTGTGATGAGTGTATCTACATGACCCTGTTTTATATCCCGTGACTAGTAATAAAGTTTTGAATTGTGTAACACTGCATCAGTAGGTTAGGAAATCAAGGATAAGAGTTTGATCTAGGGATAGATAAGACATTGTGGGTGTTGTCCTGTTCTCAGAAGGCTGTAAAATTCACCAGTACATACTCTGCTCCCAAACAAGGTCGTAACTTACGTGCTATGTTAAAAATTGCCTGTAATTTGTTTATACAGCAAAGACCATCTCATTTCAGAGCAACGGAGAGAGGAAGCTGGCTGTGTCAGAGCGCTGAAATATAGAAATAAACATACAACTGCATTAAATATGTCAACACTTCTGCCACATTTAAAACACTGTTCAACTCCAGTAATAAGAGCGTTATAAATGACATACCTGTCACATAACCTACCTGAGGATTGTGAATAATGGCCCACTGACCATCACTCATGCCTAACAAGCTCACACCTGACTCTGTAATAAAGATACTTCATGGTTTAAGCACAAACCAATCAGTAAGCACAGGCTGTTTAATGAAGAGTGTCAAGTAATCATGAATCGGAAGTGACGATAGCTGCCAGTTTCACACACTCCTCTAAGCCGTACAATTACGGGAGTACCTTTTGTGAGAATGGTGGTCTCTGGAACTGTCCTGGAGGGACTGAAGATTTTCTGGTGGCTCATTGTGGCTCAATGTTTTAATAAAACACTTTATGTTTGCGTTTTTCCTTTAATTCGTCACCGCACTGTATACAGTGTTATGTGATGATGTATGCTATGTATATGTCTATATGACCCTGTTATATGACCGTTGACTAGTGAAAAAGATTCGAATTGTGTAACACTGTGGAGTAGGTTAAGAAACCAAGGATAATTTGATCCAGGGATAGATAAGGCATTAGGGGTGTTGTCCTATTCTCAGAAGGATGTAAAGTTCCTGAACAAGGAAGTAACTTATGTGCTACCTAAAATATTGCCTGTAATGTGTTTATATAGCAAAGAAGATCTCATTTCAGAGGTAATAGTGAGGAACCTGGCTGAGTCAGAGCTCTGAAATGTAGGAATGAACAATAAACATACAACAAACTTTTAAAAGCTATACATACAGTAGAAGCAATGAAATTAAAGCTGTACTATTTTACACATTTACCACATGGAACTGAACTTACAAATCTCTGCTTACAGCTTTAATGAGTCACTATGAAATCTGAATGTATGGAGACATCAGTCACACACTGATCAGGCTATGACTGTACTACTGAAGTTCACCTCACATAAAACAGTCACTGCCTCGTTTCAACTGCTGGCGTACGGTTTTTGACTTCTGGACTTGCATCATAGAGATCAATTCTATGGAAAGTCTTTTGACCAGTGGAACAACTGCAATCTCTCTATCTTTTTAAAGTCTAATAAAATGTCTTCTGAAAGATTATACCGTATTTTGAAAACATCACTGGCATCTTGCACGCTGGCAAACATATAGACTATTCTGAATTCAAGTGTAATTTGTGAGTCAGCATGATAGTTGTTGACCTGTTGTGGTGGGTTCATGTCTGACAGCTGCTGAGATTATGCAGTAATAGCATTATGAAACCATATTATTAAGAGATGAGCACAGAGCCTTGGTCGACTCTGACTCACAAAGGCATGGCAGATTTCTTTCTCTCTGCGTCTGTCTATATGTCTATCTGTCTACGCTGTATGTCTAAAAGTATCCACATACGCCTTGTAATTACTACATGCAGCTACTTTATGGTGCACCCATTGCACCTTACAAGCATTCAATTATGTATACACAGCTTGTATAATCCCTATAGAAAAGCACGGCCATCCAACACCTTTTTGAGCTATCTATCTATCTATCTATCTATCTATCTATCTATCTGTATGTCTAAATATCTATCTATCCATCTTTCTACCTGTTTATCTAATGTAGCCTACATGCATATAGGCCTACTGTGTTGGAGGTGCAGAGGAGCAATCCTGC
This sequence comes from Semaprochilodus insignis, assembly GCA_034552555.1. Taxonomy (NCBI): domain Eukaryota; kingdom Metazoa; phylum Chordata; class Actinopteri; order Characiformes; family Prochilodontidae; genus Semaprochilodus; species Semaprochilodus insignis. The sequence goes on along the minus strand of CM067481.1, from coordinate 25,553,434 downwards.
AGTGGACACCAGTCCGTGCTAAACTCTGGCCTTGATAACAGGATAATCCTAAGTGAGCCTTTATGGTGGTTGCTAAGTAACCACAAGCTTACGAGACTGCTTGGGGAAGGTGAGAGCCGTCTGGGTGTTTTTGGCTGTACGAGAAACAGAGGTGGAGACGGCAGCCATAAAAAGCGCAGCTGAAAGGTGCTGAGGAGAAACAGGGCTGAGAAAAAGAAAACCTGGAGGAATGTGATGGGCTGCAGAGAACGCTGGACACTGTCAGCTGCTGCAGGGAACCACTCAGTGCTACGGGTATCTGTTGCTGGAGCTGGATTTCTGCCACTCTGCTAAGTTCGCTGCAGGCACTGGCTGTTTTTCCCATTCTCAGCTGTCCTTGTGTGACCTGTGAGTCTGTGCCAAACTCTTAGCAGGGTTTACTGGAGGTAACGGGGTTAGGAGTCAACAGCACATTTCAGCCATGAAATTTCCCCCTGCAATGAAAGAATGGCACAGAATAACTAAAAATAAATAAATAAATAAATAAATGAAAGCCTTCCACCACAATCACCTCTGACTGTAAAAAAGCGGTGAAAAAGGAATCTGAGCTGGGAGATGCTCCTCTGCAGACACATCGGTGGGCTAGACTGGAGGCATCTGAGGAAACAAGTCCAACACGAAAACATGTGTAGCTCACAAAAATGACCCATAAATTTCAAGTGTGCAGATGGAGTGTGTGTAAATGCTTTGGAATTTAAATGGATTTTAGCATTAATTAGTTTTATTTATTTATTTATTTAGTTATTTGAACCCGTTAAACCCTGAGGGCTTGCATGTGGCCCTGCACTTCAGTTCCTTACTCTCATACCTACTTACCTTATGTGCTATGGGCCGGTTTCCCGGACAGGGATTAAGTCTAGTGCTGGACTAGACAGGATTTTAAATGGAGATTTCCATCGAAAGGAAAATATAGTCTGTTACTTTGGTTTAATCCCTCTCTGGGAAACCGGACCTATATGTCCCAAACTATTCAGACATCATCTAATTAGTGAAAACAGGCATTCAGTTGCACATACCCAGCTTGTACAGTAGACTCTGTTTGTCAACAGAGTGAGACGCTCTAGAACTGGCTCACATGAACCTAAGGTCACCATATCTCCTGCCAAGCCTCGGCTATAAAGCCTCCCCGGCTGTGGAACACTGAAACTGTGTTCTCTGGATTGATGGAGCTCAATCCAATACCTTGAACAAACGGTTCACATGGACAAAACAGTTCTACATGAATAAAACATGATATTTGCCAAAAGGAGAAAACTACAAGACAGTATCTGTATGTAATATGTTTTAATGATTAAACAATTTATATTGAGGGTATAGCCTGCAGTTTGCTACAGACTAGGCCTGTAATAATTACATCCTATTAAATTACTTTTATGTCTCTTATCCTTAATCGGGTGTTGAAAAAATGTTAAACATGTAAATTACTCAACAACGGCTTAAAACATTAAGTATAATAAGTACATTTTCCTAGTAAGGGATTGCACGGGTTGCATTGTATGGTAAATCCAGTGCAAAGGCCAATAGCAGACTACTGGGAAGTAGTATTTGGATATATGTTTTTCAATATGTTCCAGTAATTTAAGATTTGTACTAAATTATTATTGGCAAAACATTAAAAAACACACTTTTTGCTTTTTATACTTTAAATTTAAAGTATCTTTACACATCTCAAATGCCATAAAACTTATCTTATTTTTGAGGGGTTTTTTTCATTAATATTACTGTATAATGTCTGTAAACACATTCCTGTTCAAAAGTACCTATATTTCTTCTTCTCCATCTCTGTTTCTGGCAGCATGATGTCTAACTCAATTGACTATTAAGTATTTTGAAATAATTTCTTTTTATTGGGATTTTGAGATACTGTGTTGAAATGTACACTCATCATCAAAAAGGAATAGTTGCTCAAATAGCTGCACCCAGAAGGAATCAACTGACAGGAATGAAACTTGGTGTGTAGGTTTGACATTGTGAGACATGCGTATGATTGCTGTTTTATGCTCGGCTGCATAAGCAATGTGACATAAGCAAGGACGAGACTTATCGCTGTACCTGACTGACCCAACAACCACGACTGCAATCTGACACCTTCTTCTGAGTGCAACAATTCTTTTGATGATGACATAGGAACATATGTAACTGTTGTAGAATAATATGACATCATGACTAGACACTAAGTCAATATTACAACTATTATAATAAGTTTCTAATTCATTATTTTGATATAGTAGGCTACACATTTGACATATTGATGCAGAGAAGGAAAGAAAAATATTTTTTTTTCTTTCCATGTGGTGGCAATGGGCTTCCTTAAAGATGCCTACTACTATAGCAATGCCTACCACTACAGACAGATTTACTAAGCATCCAAGTTACTTTAATGTATACCCAAGCCAAGCACTGTTTTGGGAAAACAATAGTTCTACTGAGTTGGACCTCTCTTTGATATTAAAACAGCTTAAACAACAGTCAAATGTATTGTGGCATTCACATGATGATGATTAGTATTAATGGGATCAAAGTGTGCCAAGGACAATGCGACGTGTGCCAAGAACAATTCCCCACACTATTACACCACCTCCACCAGCCTGGCCTGTTAACACAAGGTAGGCTGGGTACATGGATTCATGATGATGGTCCTAAATTCTAACCCTGCCATCTGTGTGGGTTATCAGAAATCAAGATTCATCAGACCAGCCTAGGTTTTTCCAGGTTTGGTGAGCCTATGTGTAATGCAGCCTCAGCTTTCTGTTTTCAGCTGACAGAAGTGCAACCCAAAGCTGGTCTTTTGCTGTTGTAGCCTATCCGCCTCAAGGTTCCAGGTGTTGTGCATTCTGAGAAGCTTTTCTGCTCACCACAACTGTACAGAGCGGTTACCTGAGTTACTGTGGCCTTTCTGACAGCTTGAACTAGTCTGGCCATTCTCCGGTGACCTCTCTCATCGACAAGGTACTCAGTGTGTGTTTTTCCTTTATTGCACCATTCTGTGTGCAAGCCTACATACGGCTGTGTGTGAAAATCCTAGGAGATCAGCAGATATAGAAATACTCAAGCCCATCTGGCACCAAAAATCATGCCACAGTCAAAATCACTGAGACCATGTTTACACCATGATGTGAATATTGCCTGAAGCTGCTGTCCCCTATCTGCTTGATTTCATGCACTGTACTGTGAAATGTGATTGGCTGATTAGTTGACTGTATGAATGAGCATGTGGACAGGTGTTCCTAATAAAGTGCTCAGTGAGTCTTCTGATAACGCCTTTTGATCTTCGCTCAGATATGTTTACTTCTA
>CM067481.1:25520101-25545101 GCA_034552555.1 Semaprochilodus insignis | reverse complement strand
AGCCGGCCTGCTCGCTGTGAAGATGCTGCATCTTTCAAGCTGAAGCCACCCTCATATACTGGGAGGGGCTGGTCACTCGCCTATTAGACTATCGCCTATTGTCACTGTCCCCTCCCTCCAAACACCTTTCCCCAGTTCACCAAACAGGGCTGCGTGATGGATTTACCAAACATATGCAGCGACAGGCCCAGCCGGGCATCAACTTTAAGGATTCTGTGAATTTGACGGTACACCATTCAGGCTGCAGAAGCTCCCATGGCTCTCTGAGGTTCTGGGAAGTCATTTCTGCGTTATTCAAGGATGCTGCAGTGAATCACACAGACTCAAGAGGGCCTGGGAACGCTGAAGTGAATTCCAATGACATGAATACATAGTCATCACTCCACTTGCTGTATACTTTCCTGAGTCAACCCAGTCTGACTTTCAGTGGTACAACCTACAAAAGCATGTGGGCATAACAGAAATGAAAGGTTTAATTGCAAAGCACATTATAGACCGCTTTCAAGAAGTCCTGTTTTTTTCATTATATGTGTTTCTGGAAGTGGGCTTCTACATATCAGACATGGGCTTTACACGTATATGAAATAGCAATGCTTTATGATGATTAATACCACTTTATAGAGTGGTCATTTTATAGAGATAAACATGTTTCATCCACATCAACTGTTTTTCATTTACATTCAAAATTGTTACAAGCAGATATACAATATATACTGATTCATTTATTGATTGTGTAACAAAACCCAAGATATAAACCTAGACCTAATCATTCTAGGCTAAAGCATATTGGTACAGTGTGCATGATAAAAATGTTTGAGTCATTTGTGTCTCTCTTTTGATAACACTGAAGAAATGTTTGACATTTTCAGCAAAGCCCATGTCAGCTTTTATAGAGCAGTGAGCATTGTAAGTACCAAATTCACAGAGAACTGACAGCAACAGTGTTTTCAAATTTGTTTTTGGCTATGGATGCGTAGGAAACATCTCTCTCTCTCAGTGCAGTGAGTGAAGGGTGGGGTGGGGTGTGGTAGGCGGAGCTTGGCAGAGAGTGTGACTATTTGATTGGCCGGAATACATTGACAGCACTCACAGATAACAAATTAAACCATCTTTAAAAATCATCTAATATATATTTAGCCCTTATTTAAGTGGGCAGACATGTGAGTGATCTGTGTATGCTGTAGATAGAATTATGATAAGAATTATGTGCTTAAATGCATTTTAAAGATGCAGTTTAGCCATATGGGACTGTAGTTACACAGTAACATTTGTCTCTTTCTGTAAAGTAAACAGTTTCCAGTTTTCACCACCAACGTCCAGAGATGGTGGCTGCATGTTTCATCTCCTCCACGAATGTGGTCTCTTGCTCTCATATCGCTATGTTATGTCTTGTTTCAAAGATATCCACCTTGTTGTTTATCCATAGTTCCGCTGTGAGCACCGTCCAGTGTGGTCTGCTGAAGGTGTTCTCTGGAGCTAATATCAGTTACTTATATAACTCTTATTGCCAGTATCAGCAGTGTGTTTTGCTAAATCATACTTCGGACTCAGAGTGAAAAGTCAAGTCACTATTACACCTGGTTGTGTCAAGAAAGTCAACATTTAAAAGCAGTATTTGAACAAGAGGGCTGCAGATTCATCATAGCAGCATGTAGTCATGGACCAAAATAAAACATGCATCTCTATTGATATCACTTTTCTACAGCATGAAGGAAAGCAACAAAAATCTCCATTTAAAAAAAAAAAGTCAAAGCTACCAACAACTTCCAGAGACAACACACTGTGTCCTTTTTTTTTACAAATGAAATGCAAAGCTGTATTTCACCTCTGTCCAAATAAAACCATGTCCATTTTTGTCAGTTTTTACTTTTATGCATAATTTGAACACAGCAGCTGTCGTTTAGACTGTGTGAAAATTTTATGATGAATGGACCAACAGAAATGTCCATAACTTGGAAGAAAAGTCTATTAATCTACATTAAAAAAATTTTGTAAAAGTTTTTCATATGCAACTTACATGAGCTCATTCTTTGACCTGTAAAACTCACTCTTGCTTAGTCTAAGCTTAAATCTTAAGCTTATCACACTCACCTCCACACACAGACTTTAGACTTACATTTTTGACCCCTCCTGCAAAATAACTATTTTGGAGAAGAGATTTTTCAATATAGCATATGAGCAGCTGGATTTGATTGTGGAAGGTTTAAAGGGTGAACTGTTGTTGAAATGTTTAAACAGATCATCCTCAGTCTCTTTCTTGTTGTTCTGTATATTCTTTTAACTAGCCCGCTGGAGTGTATTAGACTGTTATTGTTTGAACAGGTTCTTTGCTGATTTCTTCTGGTTTGCTTCTAAAATGCCTTTGTACACTTGTGGGCATGTTCACATCAGTGAACACCAATGAAAGGTTCACCAACACCACTGTAAGAAAACCAGCCCAGTACTTTGATGTTTCAATGTCTTGGCTCCCTGAATGCAGACTAATTGGAATTTTTCTACAGGATTTCTCCACACAAGGAATCAGTTTGATGCTAAAGTTGTCCTAAAGGTTTTAGTTTTTCTCTTAAAAAATCATTCTGTTAAACATTTCAGAAATTAACCTAAAGAACTTTGAAGTTTGCCAATGGTTAAATTGCAAAAGCATCCAAACACATTTTGGGGCCACTGCATACATACACATACACTCATCAAAAGAATAGTTGCACCCAGAAGGAAGATTGCAATACAGTTTGGATGGAAGACTGAGGTTACCAGGAACAATAAATGCTGAAAATTTTAGACCGATATGGACAATACTGAATGAGTGACACATACAGAAGTAGTGTCTCAGCATGGCGTAGGGCTGCCATGTTTGCTAACACAACACACCAGACGTCTCAGCATAGAGTTGTAGAGATTCCTAATAGTGTCCTGTGATAATCCATTCCATGCAGCTTCAATATTCTCACCCAGTTCCTGCAGATTTTGCCATAGGGGTGGAGGTGGAGTGACACCAGGCCTTCTGGACATGTGACCCGCAACAACAAACTGTTCATCTTGGCGCTGACCACAGTGCCTCCACACAAGGATTGATTGGTCATCTTCAAAAAAAAAGCGGACAAAAGCAAAAGGAGTCGTCAATGAAGATGATCTGCTGCCATTCTGAGTCACTCCATTAACACTCTGTCACGACACCTTTGCAGTTTTTGGCGACATTGATGTGGTGTTAAGGGCAATTGCCGTAATTGACAGTTTGCGTGCATATAGTCCTGTATCATGCAAATGTCAGCCAATGGTTCTGGCACTAACAAGATGACTCATGGAGGGCATCACTGCTCACTGAATTTATGCAATCGTGGTTGTTGGGTCAGTCAGGTACAGCGATAAGGCCCGTCCTTGTTAATGCCACATGCATGGCAGAGCATGAAACTTGAATCATTTGCATGTCTCACAATGTCAAACCTACTCAACAAGTTTCATTCCCGTTGGTTGATTCCTTCTGGGTGAAGATATTTGTGGAGGTATTTAATTTGATGATAAGTGTAAATGGTTGCTGTTAATACAACCCCCTTGTCTACTTTTATCACTTTGTACGTCATCACAGAATTAGAAAATGCCAGCTTACCTTTAGAGTGTGTTTAAATTTCAAGATTAATGTATAAACAGAAATTCTCTAAAATTACTTTGTGGTCCATTAACTTCCATTCAAGGTTGAGAATGTAGATAGTGAAGACATATGCATATAGTACTATGAAAACGCCAAGAAAGGCCAGGAACATTGGCAGTAATTAGCAAAACTGCCAATATATGTGCTTTTGCCAGTCAAAATACTATGCAGCATTAGACTAATTACAAAAAACTTATACAAAACAACACACGTTTAGCTCCTGACGTCTTAGTGCACTTCTGCCATCACATGGATTTAAATTCCATTAGTAGCACTGATTTAATTTAATGAAGGATTGATTAGATAAACTAGGTATTGGATGGTGACTGTAAATGCTGGGCTTTTTCGAGGGGAGCTTTAGAAATGGTTACGCTTTAAACACACATCATTTTTTCTTATTTGTATTTGCTCGAATGTTTGTGTTTATTAATGCCACATGTTTACTACCCAGATAAATGGCTTTACACACGATTTTTCTCACATGACTTTTGCACAGTACTGTATTTCTTATAGACACTAAATGACCCTTTCAAATGTGGGAATCCTCCTTCAGAAAACAGACTCCATGCACATTAACCACATCTGACGAATGGAATATTCTCAAAGTGAGGAAGCGTGTGATCATGTGGCTTTTGTGGAGCACGGAGAATTAAGAGGAGGTGAAGCTGGCAAATCTGGGACACTTCGGGACAAGAGCTCATCATAGCTCTGGCAGTGGGTGCGTACACACACACGCACACACACGCGCACACACATACACACTCATACACACATCTGAAAACAAGCTCGTCATCTGGCCCTGTTTGCTCCACTTAATTTGTTTAGCTCATTTTGACCAATCTGGAGTTATCTAAGGAGGGCATGTGTTCTGTCAAAAATTTGTTCTAGTTTTACATGAACTGGGTGCCTTAAGCGTCCCGAAGCTCCGACTCCTGAGGAAGGATAGGAATAGACGTCACTTTGCTGTTTTAGGTGTGAAATGTCACGGGGCTAATTGCTGGAGGAATTTGGAGCTCAGGGCTTGTTTTTGTAAATACTCATGTTGATTGCTATAGGTACATGACACAGGCCCTCTGCAGGCACCGTATGCCTACCATATGGAAAAACTGTGCTTCTGAAACATGAATGCTATTTATGATCAGCAAATAACGTGATTTCTCCAAACAGAGTCACATTACTAAAGAGTTCAAAGAGTTCAGCTGAGATATCTATTAACTGCACACACCGTACACATAAGTAAACTGATAAAGCAGTGACACACACATACGCACAGTCAAATGGCAGAACCCTCTCCAGAACTGGAAATGGGCTTAAAGAGTAGCGGGGTTCTGGAGCGATGACATTTCATTTTAATCTGATGACCTTTTATCATAATAATTCATATTATCTCCTTGCACTGCGAACAATCTCCTTCACAGAAGCTCACACAGCTGACGATTACATGACAGAAAGTGAACAAAGAATGCTTTATGTCTTGAGTTCACTTCTGGAATGCCTTACTTACTAACTTCCAGTCCTCAAATTGTTCCACACTGAGGAATTGCAATGTTAAACTCTTGTTGCAATCTGCCACACCGGTGCTGACAGTTAGCAGACGGTAACTATAAAGTAGTATCTGTAAAAGCAGTTACTGTTTTAGTATAAGAATTATTTTGGCTATTAGTATAAGTATAATAAATATTAAGACTCTATAATAAATTAATAATTTAAAGTATTAATATGTGATAATGCTAATTTCTAGGAGAATGCTAGAGTTAAGATAATGGCGATTAACATAAATATTTTGGTTGATACAGATTAAACACAGAGATTCAAAGCTTGTTAAAAAAAACATACCGTCTTTTATTTAAAACTTGTAACAGTCATATTGTCATATATTTAATAAAAACTTGATTGGTTGATTCCATTAGTTAGTCCCCAATTATGCCTAACCAATTTATGGGAGCTTACTTGGCTGGATGTAGCTAAATAACATGGAGAAAATAAATCCCGACAATAAAACACCTGATTATTGGGTGTTTCTAGAATTTAACCCTTGTGTTTCCAACCAAAACTTAGCAATGAAATATTACTACAGTGGTCTGTATACTCCCAGGTGGTGTGCCAAATGATGTTGGGCGTACATAAAAACATACTGTTTGTCATTTATACTAGATTTAATCATCACTCTATTCCATTAGTCAACTATACAATTACACCTGTACCTCACAGCAAATTCAACACTGCCTGATTAGAACTGGAGACATTTTAACCCGCTTCCTAATCCCTAAATACTGAGCAGCAATCCAGAATAAACAGAAGAGACTGCACTGTCCTCAGCGCTGCCTTATATTCTTTAAACAGAAATGGCTCAGTTTTGTTACGCAACCCTACAGTCTGGCCCTAATCCTAACCATAACCTTAACCTCAACCCAATACCTAGCCTTAACCCTGGCCCTAATCCTACTATTAACCATAACCTCAACACAAAATCTTTTCCTAACCATAACCTCAATACAAAATCTAAGCCTAACCCGGGCCCTAATCCTAACCCTAACTTTAACTGCCACTGGAAACCAAATCCTAACCCTAACCATTACCTCAACCCAATATCTAGCCCTAACCCTGGTCCTAATCCTAACCCTAACCTTAACCTCAACCCAATACATAGACTTAACCCTGGCCCAAACCCTAACCTTAACCTCAACCCAGTACATAGATTTAACCCTAGCCCTAATCCTAACCTTAACCTCAACCCATCCTTTTGGCATCCTTTTTGAGGAATTTTTGGAGCCTGATTAAAAAATCGTACAATAAAATAAAAATTCAGCTATTGTGTACAGCATGCTGCAGTAGTTGCGATTATAGAGCACTTTCTTGGAATCCATTGGGTGGACTGCCTTTATAATATGGCAGGGTTTATATATATGTTGCTGCTCATTGAGAAACAGCTCAGACAGACCAATCAAACAACAGAAAATGCACTTAAAGCCTGTTTCACACTATTTCAACCAAACAATGTTCAATGTTTAACAAGCAATCCATTGCAAAATGGTGCAAAATGTTTTGAGACCGAATATGCCCCAGGCTTCCAAAAGTTTTGTAACCAATCTATTGCTATTAATCTGTTGTTTAAATAAAAGAAGTTTGTTTATAAAAATCATTTAAAAATGGCATACATTAATATTAGGTCTTCTCACTGCATATTGGCCACAGTATCCAGGCAAGAGTCAGCATTTTTCCCTGTATCCAGGCAAGAGTCAACATGAAGAATAATGTTAAACAAAACAGAACACTAAAATGTAATTCTGAATTGCGTGGACTGTTTTAGAATTGTGTGGCTCTTTTTTTCCAGTTTTCTTAGAAGCTACTTCAGTGGAGCTCACGTGATTTTATTAAAGATAAATCAGTTGAAATTAATAACACAAGTTAGTTATTAAGACCCTTATGCTCCAATTCATTTGAACTTGAATGGAACAGGAGACGGCAGATAGCATCTAAATTATCAACCCACCCCTAAACAATAAACAGCAGAATGCTTTGGCCCCTCTCTTCTCAATGGTGATGTGAAATGGTAGACAGACTGTACCTAAATCTCTTATATACTGTAGGTCTTCAATGGTAGAATTTATTCTATGAGTATTTCAATGTTCTTGTTCAAACCCAAGTCATTCAAATCATGTCTAATTATCAAGACCTGTAAGGGAAAGCTCTACACTGTGCACAGTAAGCGTCCTCTAGAAACAATGGTGCATGAGATTGTCGCTTTGTTAATGCTATTAATTTCAGTCTGTAACATTCTGTGACAAGCTTTTTCACTGAACATAATCCTAAGTGTGTATAGCACAAAGTAGAATTCTTTAGACACAATCTGCCATTGTATTTAACTGTACCATGAAGGTGGTTGGATTACAAAAATAGAATCTTAGAACTGTTAGCAATCAAATGCAGAATTATGTCATTATGTCAGCCGTACTGCCGGAATAGGCCCTATGTAGCCTATATTAGCTCTTTTGCACCCATTCTTAGAGTAGCTGGATATAGGACAAGGATAACTTATGATATTGCTAATTACTAGCACGAATCAAGCATAAATGCATTTTGGGGCAAATTTGAACAAAGCGTAACGACAATGTAGTCACTTGGTGAACTTGGAGAAGTGCCAGTGCAACAGGATCAGTGCAGCCCACTTTTACTGCACCACCAGATTAGGCCAAAGAATGCAGTAAGAGCGCCTTTTCATTTTGCCATAGAAACATGAATGTGCAAGGTTCAAGCAAAAAAAAAAGGTGGGAAAAAGAGTTCTTTTTTACTCTTTACATGGTCATTTATTCCTAAAAATAAAAGCATGAAAACTATAGTTGATTGAAACCAGAAAGCAACTCAATTGCAACTCAACTCACTTGAAACTTGGCCGCAACAGTTGCAAGTGTCCCAATTTTGTGGAACATATTTTTATTCATTATACAGTCAAACAAAATGGCAACATCCCTTGATCACACTATTACTTTCAAATCATTGACTGACTGAAGGTTGGTAGGTTCTATTTCGTCAGTTTCATGAGACTCTCAAAGCTAACGTTTCTGAGGCCAGCTGTGTTAACTAGCCAGCCAAAGTTAACAGCTGTTTATGGCTTGTGTTGAGCTTTCGTCTTGCTATGCCCCTCATCTCACTGGACTGCTTTAATTGACTGGGCTCAACTGCCCCCTTTTCTGTCATCAACTAGACTGCAGATAGACTGGAGCCATGGCTTTGTCTTATTTGAGGGTCATGTAGCAGTGCATGAGATTAAAACAGGATAATGTATACACATTACTGCATGAGCCACCCAAACGGCAACCTCTGTGGCACTTCCAGGAAGCCTTGTATGTCATAAGCAGTAAACGTAGGATGAGATTCTCGAGGCTTACGTTTCTGTGACCAGCTGCATTAACTTGCCAGCCAAAGTTAACAGCTGTTTATAGCTTTTTGCGCAAGCACATATTCATCTTTAGCCTGCTGTTTGCGAGCTTGGATCACACTCCACTTTGAGAAACTTGGGCAGGAGTTCCGGGCAGCTTTGCTGTGGTCGAGGTGGACCCCCTGTCGCTTAGCAAGAGAAAGTGGTTGTGAAAGAGTGGGAGGAGATGGGCTGTGGTGGGATGCAAAGTTTCCTTCACAGGCAACTGAAAGGGGAGAATCGATTCATTGGGCATGTGATGGATCAATGGACACATCAAGTAGGCTATAACTATAATGGCTACTTGAACACTAAGACTGAAAAATGAAGTTAAGTTAAAGCTTACATCAAAAATAATGGGGTTGGGACAGGGGGTCATCCTGGGAAGAACATTGTCCCCTTCTACATATCATTGTAAACACAACTATATCGTTTACAAGATATAAAATATCATTCAAAAGAATTCGCTAACTATTAAGTTTGGAAAGATTGCATATGCCTAACAGTGCTTTGGTCCACTGCCTACCATCCCCGAACCATAGATAAACATACACAGATGCTGCACTGGGTTCAGCCAAGCATCTCAGTGTTGCTGTAATTTTGGAGGAGTTGACATCCCTACTGCATTGCATTCAGTACCATTAAAGAGCAGCAGTTTAAGAAAGTTTTCCAGAATTGTAGTATTTCAAGCATATTGCACTCAGAAAGTGTTTAACAGAGTAACAGAGTAACGCAACAGTTAACACTCATGTTTTGCAATGTTTATGTGAAGATGTAATCATGTAGTGGGTGAAGCACAGAGAACTTGTAGATGTGATGGTTTTTCCTTGGTTTAATTTAAACTTATTTAATTTAATAACCTAAACCAGAGATTATAACTTGAGGAAGAACGTGAATTAGTTACATTCATTTATTTGCTATGATAGTCAGTGCTGAATAAGCATTGTAGGGACAGCATTCATTGTCTGTACAGATATGCATGGGCACAATAATTGTTAACCAGGTTAGTTAGCAACTAATTTAATAGTCAATTCATTGGTGACATCATCATTCTTGTTTCTCATGCTAACTAGAAATGTTTTGACATTACCACTTACTGGAGAGTTAAGAAAAGTGTAACAGCACCCTCAAGAACAAAATCCTAAAGTGTGGGAACCTTTCATGTTCAAAGAAGAGGTCACTTGTACTGTTTGTAAAGCCAACCTTAGCTGGCATGGAAGCACATAGTCCATTGAAGTGTATTTTACTCCTTACATATTAGCATTGTACTCTTATATAAGAAGTAACTGGCCAGAATGGTTAGATTTCTTCTTTAGAGGGCCTCATATCGTTGAGGTGTTTTGCTGGACAGGTTGAACTCTAGACTGGTCAGAAAAACATAGTAACATATGGAAACAATCAGAGAAGATGAAGAAGGTAAAGAATGAGGCCATTGTGTGATACTTTGTTTTGCTTATGTATGTCACATTCAAGTGAGCTCATTGATAATGTATTCCAGCTATGTACACCTAAGGACTGTACAAAAGGGCCCGCTTTGGCAGGTGCCGGGAAGAGACAGGGACGTTCGAATTGGCAGAAGGCTCTCTCCGGCACGGCCAAGTTTGGGTACCCGATAACTAATTTGTAAGTAAATTCTTTACAATTAACTTGGCGTGTCTGTGGCTCCGTTCTTCCATCAACCGGCCGCACAGCTTTGGTGAACGACACCATGTTGAAACATCTGAAGAGGAAACATTTTGGCTTGATGGGTGAAGAAGATTCATTTGTATAATGTAGCTGCAACATCACCTAGACTGCAGATATACTGGAGCCAAGACTTTGTATTGTATGAGGGTCATGTAGCAGTGCATGAGATTAAAATAGGATAATGTATACATAGTACTCCATGAGACACCCAAGGGCAGCCTCTGTGGCACTTCCAGGAAGCCTTGTATGTGATAAGAAGTGAATGTACCAGAACCTAGGAACCGTCAACTGTGATAGTAATTAGAAAACATGAAGTTTACAAAAGATATTCTTAATTCCTAATATTTTTTCCAGAGTGATATCCAATACAGAGCATTATATAGTCGCTGTCCATAAAGAAACATGTATCTCCATTTTTATTGATTTTAGCTTTTATGCTGTGTGAACATTTGATGATGAATGGGCCAAAATAAATAACTTGGAAGAATAGCTTATAAATTGAAAAAAAAAATAGATCCATTGACTTATGTTAAAATTGCATTAGGTTTGTGCCCTCTCCTGTAAAGTTGCCATTTTGAAGATACTTCTTTTTATCTGGATCGCGACGACGTACAATATACATATTGTCTGGCCTTGAAGCTTGTTTGGAGGACTAAACTTGTTTGGAGGACTAAATTTCCCAGGGACAAACTAAAAGGAATTAGTGACCATGCGACCTCATCACTTCAGAACAGGGAGGTGGATGCCCATAGTGAAAAAGTTGGAGGACCATAAAAACAATTAGTTGCTGAAGTTTGCAAATTTTACAGCATTACCAAGTCACATTGGTCACATGACTACTAGAATTTTGTCCACCCTAGGAAAGCATCAGGCTAAATTCCTCCATATTGACTTGAGAGTCATGAATCACATATTAACTATGAATAGGGTATAAACTGGTCTTTAATAGTGATACTTGCTACGTCTCAATGCGTAAAACCTTGTTTCTTTTCTTAAGCTCTGGAGCTACAAGGCTAACATTGCTAACAACCAATGGAGGTCAATAGTCACCCAAAATGTTTCCCACTACACCCAGCTCTTTGTTAATGCGGTGTAGACTTGTTGATATGGTTTAAAGCACAGATTGACTTCCTGTGAAGTATGAAAATTAACAAAAAAAACTTCTCTATGAAGTTAAATGCTGCATACAGCCATTTAGTCTAAATTGCAAGAGAAAAATGCAAAGATTTGTGTGATTACTGACTAGGCACTGCACAGACTATTCGACCAGTGGACTTTATTGCTTGGCAATTATTCTTTAAGCTTGATGTCATTGTTAAGACATCACTGTGAATTTCTCTGTCTCTCTGGACCTCTGCCATCTAGTGCATGATGCAAATTAGCAAGGTTCCAGAGTCTGTATCTCCATTTTGGTAAAACAATGACCCATGAAAAGGTTATTAGGCAACCAAAAGCCTATCTTCTTCAGCACCACTCCAAAGAACCGTTCTGTGGGCCTTTATTTATCTTAGATTTTGTCTAAGAAGTAAGGCCTGTTTCTTATATGTCACCTGGGGAGCATCAGGACCAACTAATCAATGTTCCTTTTCATGCTCATGAAAGTGTTTTACAATACTGCACGTCAGTAGCAGAGAGGCTTCAGATGCATCTGAGGAACAAAGTACTCAGTGCTAGATTTGTGGGACTAGACAGCAACGATGAAGCGCTCTAGTGTACTGGTAACTGACAATTAATGAACTGCATTTACATTATAGGGAAATGTGTAACTGTTTTTTACCAAAGTTAAATCTGTGTTGTTCTATCTCATTAAAATTCTGTCAGAGAGATTCATTAATTCATCTATCTGAAAGAGCCTGCAATATCCACACATACAGAAGGTAAAAGAGGATCCTGATTTTCAGTTTTGGCAGAGAGAGAGAGAGACTGCCCGGCAGACATCTAATCCCTCCTGGACCACTCTGGTCTGACATCTGCATCCCATGTTGCCATGGGGACCATGTTGCTATGAGATCAATCTATTTGTGCCACCGTGGATGGCACTGAGTGCCTTTGTAAAAAAAAGGCAGTGGGTCTGGTTGCAGTGGTACTTGCTTTTATTTAAACTCACATTCAAACTCACAGGCGCAGCCCTCTTTTGTTATTGCTTATGGTGCTTTATCTCCACTCCATTATCTCTTCATGGTGGTTCATCTGACTTTTGGTGAAGAATCACAGCACTGGACCTGGATTAATCATAAAACACATGTTTGTATATACCTCGAGATGGTATGATTGTATAAAAGCACATTGTTTTTTCAATTACTGTTTATATACATTGTAAAAATAGTCAGGCAGTGGCTAACTGCAGACATAAACATTTTTGGCTCTGTTTTCTTGCAGCTAAAGGAAGCCCAGTAATGGTACTCTTAGACAGTAGGACATGATACAGGGACATGTAATTCTTTTCACAGTATTCTACTCATATTTGTTGCCCAATTCTGTAAAGGAGGCAGACTTTTTGATGGGATCTGACATTGGGGGGTTTAGCTTATTGCAGTCCTTCTCACATCAGTTCTCTAGAGCACCTAAGTCTTCATTAGCAAACCGTCCCAAAGGTGTTAGTGTGGGTACCATCTTGAGCACTGGAGAAGGCCCATGACATTTCCCAAGAGAAAACTAAGGCGGCTTGTAACTTGCATTTAAAGTTGCCCAGTATGGCAGCTGAGTGGTAAATCCTTCCAGTTAAATTGGCCAGAAAAGTGAATATTAGGTGATTACCAATCCCATCCAGGGGCATGGGTTAGAAACAAAAACCATACTGCATAATACCACTTGAGAACAATAGGCGAGTCAAATGCCCTCTTGAGCAGTCGTTAAGTCGTCAATCCTCTTAACAGGGAAGATTTCCAAACATTCAGAGGAAAAGAATATTCAGGCTTGTTCACACAGAGAGTGTAGCAACTTACAAAACAAAGAGTTATCAAAAGGTAGATAAATTAATGACTACAGAGTGTAAAACAGTGACAACCACAAAAACAACAATGATGGCAACAAATTGCAATAACATCAGCACTGGATCATTGCTCCTCACACTGAGGCTGTTATGTACAGGAGACGTTGGAAAGCTCTAATCCTTTGAAAGGACCAGTTGTCTTAGTGTGGAAAAGGAAGTAAATGTTCTGCCAGGTTCTGTAAGGATTATCATCAGTTGAATGCTATCACAATCTTTGACTAACATTAACAAGGAAAAATGGCTATTGGATACAGACAATAGGAGTTCACACTGCTAACAATGAGGGGCTGCCTTTACTATGCCTGTTAGTCTGTTTGATAGAATTGCAGCAGATGAACTGCTTTCTTGGAAGTCAGGCCAATTTTCAGACACTTAGATGTGACAGTTTGTTCCTCTGATTTGTTTGGTACATTAGCCTTGAAGTTCTAGTGAAAAACAAAAACAGCAAATTTCAGACCCCAATGGTGAAGGGAGACAACTATGAACATCACAGTTTTGGGCAAACTATTGTCCTAAGTTTCACCTCTTTCAGCATTCTGTTATCTTAGCCATGACATTAGTCAGCACAGAAAGGTCACATATCTGACCACAGCAGTCACACACACACACTGACCATCATGCAAGAAATCAACATTTTTGTCAGGTTTGTCAGCTACTGTTATGATCTCATGCCGGATTTTGTGAAGATGGCAGGTGTGTGCCACGTTTTCCCTGTGCTGACTATGCGCTGCAACTTCACCAGTATACTGTCAGCATCCTCCAAGCATCAGGTGATGTGCTGCTCCAAGTTCAGAATGAATGGGTTGGAATTATTGTACTCCTATTGTATTGTACTCCATCCGAGGCCTGCACAACGAGTAATGGGAGCAATGAGCAATATTACAGTTCCTTTATTTATTATATTACAGCTATATCTGAGAGGTTTAAGGATTATTTATTTGAAGTGCCATTTACAGCGTATTTGCATAGCAGCCCGCTGCTCCACCAACAGGTGACCAAAGTGGGCGTAACTTAAGAAAAGTCATGCAAAATTGGCAAATTATAGATTCCTTAACATCAAATGTCAGTTTCTTAGTCCTGGCTCCCAGCAGTTCACTGTGATAGGAGGGCAAAGGCTGAGAGCTTCTGCTTGAGGACTTGGAGAAAAAACAGTGGACAGAATGTGGGTCTGGAGCTGGCTCAGGTATAAAATTGGCATCAAAGCAGGATGGAACCAACACCAAAGGAGCTCCAAACCCTGGGAAGCAAGTAGTAGCCAGGCACTGTGGAAGCAAGCATTCTAGCCTTTTGAAGGCATGGAGAAGACTGTGCTAACCTAGAGCAAGCATTTGAGGCTGCTGCAGTAACTGTGTGTGCTTTAAAGGAGTTGAGAGGTCTAGAGACTCTCTTTTATCTCTAGGACAAAGGTCCTCTTGAATGGACTTTCTTCATTTGTTACTGGTATTTCATTGATATTAACATTGCATGATTTATTTGCTTCACATTCTTATGGATGTGGTCTATTATAATGTTCTGTATAATATCTAGCATTTATTTTTGGCAAATATCTGTTGCCTACATAAGTAAAATTAATAGTGAGTAAATAGAATAGAATAGAATAGAATAGAATAGAATAGAATAGAATAGAATAGAATAGAATCCTTTTATTGCCATTGTACTTGCATACAATGAAATTGAAAAGAGACAGCCTGAGGTTGTATATCTCAGCTAAAAAGTATTTTGGTAATTTGTTTTTTCTGTTGTTGGTTCATGGATGTCGAATATTACAGTAAACTGAGAATGCCAGTGCTGTTGTCCCGATGTTCTCACACACTTTGTTGTTGACAGTGTGTCGGAGGGTTGCTGACATTTCAGAGACCCTTTGTGTCTTTGCTGCTTTCTGGCTCTCCCTTTTAGTCAGACTGTAAACGTTAGACCTGCATGTGTCAATGCTGCACTATATAGAGTTCCAAATGACCACAAACAAAACTAGCCATTTGTTTGCCGAGCTGAACAACTGCTCATCCTGTGTGGTCTGATGTTGCCTTGATAAGGTACCCTTGCTTGTTCACCTTCTGTACCAGTTTGACTACTGTCAAGCTTCCTGCTGTCCAGGGCTGCCACCACAGAAAAGTACTCAAACTACTTAATCATAGACATTGTTTCACCTCAAAATACACTGACAGTAGGCCATTAACAGTACCCTTTGATAATAATAGTAATAATAATGATAATAATTTTATTTTTCTCTGTATTCAGTATTGTATATTAACTGTTGATTCCTAGGAGATGGTTTCCGTTTTGAGTCTTGGTTCCTCTCCTCTTGCTCATAGGCAGTGTTTTCTAGTCCACTGGGACTTGGACCCAGATGTTCTGTAAAGCTGCTTTGTGACAACGGCAGTTAAATGCCAAATAAATGCTAACCTTGACCTGACTTGAAATAAGGTAAAAAGTGAGTAATAACTATAATAGACAAAAAGAGTGTGACATAACTACCAAAATGTCAACAATCACATGTCAAAACACTGTTAGTTTTTACCTCTGGAGTGGACTTATACATTTCAATAGGTTCCATAGGTTGTCTCTACAAAGGTCATATGAATTTGCATAGTCGTTTAACCATCACAAACACATGGACTCTCCCATTTTGCATTGACTGCACTGACTGCACCCATTCATGTTCACACACACACACACCTGCAGTCTGTATGCCTCAACTATAAGTATTGGAAATGCTGCTCAGAACACACATCCTGCCTCAGTACCCTGTTTGTTTCATTAACAGAGTTATTTAAAACCTTATTTAATCATAAATAACATCAAATAAAAATGAAACACAGACAAAACCATGCCAACAAACTGTTTGGACCCAAGATATTTAGAAGGATGTCATGATCTGTTTAAACTCATGTATTATTTGAGTAATAAGTAATAGAATTCTGATGTGTATGTCCTAAATTTACATCTGCAAAAAAATTGTTGTTGAATAATTTGAATTTATAAAGAGTTCAATTTTAAAATCAAAACAGCACACATTTTCATGTCACTACCAGAACACGTTTTAGTCTATAGGTGGAGCCTTCTTTTAGCCACACCCTTGCATATTAGAGCAAGAAGTGAGAGAGCATCTCTGTCCCTCATGGTCACATAGTGAGAGGTTAGATCCCACTGTTTTGAAGTTCATTTTTTCCCCCCCAAGTCTGAAAATCAGCATGTAACATTGGGAATAGTCATCACTAATATATATATATATTCTGCAATTAAGTTACATTTGTAGTATAATTATGATTTTATGTGTGTCCAACTCTGAAGCTGTGTTAGTTTTGCCAGAAGAGTCACTCTTATTGGTACCCAATAATAATTATAATAATTGGTATACCACGCGAATAACACCTGCGCTGTATTGGTCATGTGGAGGTCCTGACCATTGAAGAACAGTGTGAAAGGGAAATAACAAAGTATGTATAGAAACAGATGTACTACAGACCACAATTGAAGAACTACAAGGTGCACCTATATGGTAAGTAGAGCTGATAAAACAGACAGTGAGTGTTGATACAAGGAGGTGGCTTTAATGTTATAGCTGATTGGTGTATATGCTGTATAGCATTTAGGATGACTATACTATAGAGGATATATTCTCTATAATAATAGTTATCCTGCTTTAATATATTGTTTTAGGTTAAGGGGGAAATTTTATTATGGGGTAATTTTATTACCCCATTACCTGCACTGAGCCTGCCTGTAATGAATAAAGTAGAGCATATTATGCTTATAACTACTGATTACTGTACTGTACTGAACAGTAATGGGGTTACTTTACTATTTACTTCCTGGAAAAGTCACTTTACTTCTGTATCACCCTGTAAAGGCCAAAGGGAAAATCCAATAATCCTGGTGGCTCTCTCTTCATCAGTTTCATATTTGCAAGTTCAGACCATGCCTTTAGTATATAGTGGTAGTATTAGAGAAGACTGATTGAGGGTGGGGAAGGAACTCTGAGAACTTGGGCTGGAGTTCTGGACGCCTTCTGCCTGGAGCTAGAAAGCCAACCCCCCATCACCTTTTGGAACTGTGCTCGGACTGATATAGGACTGAAAAACAGGCAGAAGATGGGGTGGTGGTGGGGATCGTGAATCTTTGTCTGGAGAATAGGAAGTCATTCCATTGCTCCATTCAGTGTGAGTCGATGCTTTAACAGATTGTTTGCAGTGTTTACAGTGCTGTGCTGCTCACATTTACAGTCACAATCAGGCAGTACTATAATGTCTTGCAGTACATTGTCACTGGAAACGGTCATTATATTAGACTTTACTTGTTACCCCCAGCAATGGTTGTCTTTAGACCCTGCTTTTAGAGCTCTCTGAGGGAAAAAAACTTGCATAAAGCCCAACAACAATGCTGCACAAGCCTAAATGCATTGGAGATATTTTGCCACTAAAACTTTAGAGCAGCATTTTGATTTTAAGATTATGACTCTTATATTTAAAGAAATGTGGGAGTAGCATTAAAAGGTTCAAAATGGCAAACAGCGTGTGGCTAAATGTTGAAGGTGGCGACTATAGTTGAGGGCCCCTCACTGGCAATGAGCCTACTTGTTCTGGAGTACTGCCAGTTGTCACCCCGCTGCTGTGCCCCATAATCCCAACGTACAATAAGAAGATAAAGAGAAAATTGCATTTGAGGAATGAGGTTAGCATTTAAGAAACCTCGTCAATGCATAGGATAATAAGCACAATTCAGCAAACTACCCTCTGGCTGTGGATTGGGTAGAAGAACTGCTTTTTAATTTAGAATTTTAACATTAGTCTTGTGTTGTGTAGCTCATGCTTTAGCTCTTTAAGGAAGGATGGCTTTTTCATGTCGCGTAAATGTGACATGTTTTCTGTGCTTGCTGCCTCGGTATCATGTGGAGGAGGATTTCCTGGGAAAAGCGTGCCTTGCTGCACATTGCCAGAGAGCTGTCAGTAATGCCATTCATGAACGAAATGAGCTTACCTCTGTGCCGTGCCCTGGATGTGACCCTGTGTCTTTGGTGACTCCATCTGCAACTGTTTCTCCTCATCTCAGCTACACGCTAGGGATAATCCACTTCCTCATGGGAAAGTATTCCCCTATTAAACCCAGAGAAAAAAGAGAGTGTTACGCAAAAACAATGTCATAGAAACATGGCATCTGCCCCCAGTGTAATCGCTGTGGCTGAAACTGCTGATTGAGTCCAGAGCTGTTGTATGGACAAGAGTCCTGTTCTACCATGACATACGGCTTAGAATAAGAGCATCATTTAATCATTTTTATGCTCTAAGCCAGGGGTGTCCAATCTTATCCACAAAGGGGCCCGTGTGGTTGCACTTTTTCATTCCAGCACAGCAGGAACACACATGATCAGTTACTGAAGATGGAGACCAACTGATTGAACAAGTAGAATCAGGTGAGCTCCAGCTTGTTTGGAAATTAACCTGCAGCCACACCAGCCCTTTGTGGATAAGACTGGACACCCATACTTTGGGTAAGCTGTAAGTCATTGGAGCATATACTCTTGTCTGTACAGCAGCACTGAATTTATTGAATCAGCAGGTCAGTTGTTTCAGCTAAAATGGCTGCTAAGGAAAATGACTGAGTCCTCGCTCGGATCCTCCATCCCCCTTTTCTGGGGTGCCAGAGCAGAGAAAGACTGAATGCCGTGTCGTCCTCTCCACCATGTTGGATCTCCAGACACCTTGCAGTGTCATCCTTACTGGGGCAGCGGTGGCAGCGAAAAGCAGGAGTGCGGCTGCTGCTGCTGCCGCTGCCCCAGTAAGGATGACGCTACAGGGTGTCTGGAGATCCGACATGGTGGAGAGGACGGCACGGCATTCAGACAACAGTGAGGCAGGTGTTTGTGTACACTGGAGCTCTGACATTTGGCCTTGATTAATCACCGCCTGCTCAAAGCATTGCTGGAGAGTCACAGTAAAATAACCAAAGCTCCGCCGTTGAGCCTTATCATGCTCCCTTGACCACTGTCCTCACTCCCCATCACCACGCTGCTCCACTTAAAAGGTCCTCAACCAGGGTCAGCCGATGACGCTGGTTCATGGCTGAACATGTTGTTAGAGGGCAATCCTACTTCTGACACCATCATGGAGTAATAAGACACGGGAAACAATATGTTGCTTCAAACAAACAAACTGACATGCCAAAAGTCATTGGACAGCAGTATGTAAATTGATTATGAAGTGGCATTACCTCAGGCGGCCTGCAGGTCAGTGCTGTGTTCTATAGTTTCCATGTGATATGGACCCCCAAGCTATGGACCCCAATTGTCAACAAGTCACTGTGCAGGCTGGTGGTGGTTCTGTACTGGTGTATATTCATGGCATGGATTGGGTCCACTGGTCCCCCTAAACACATCATTGACCGGTGCGCATATCCCCACAATGTTAGGATTTTCTAGCCATTGGACCCTAGTTGTCCAGGCTGGCTCAAGAAACATTTTGGAGAGTTCCCTTCACATGGCCTTCATCTTTGTAAGACATCAGCCTAATTAAACATTTATGGGATACAGTGGAGAGGTCCATTTATACCTGAGATCCTGCACCCACAAATACCATGGAGCTGTGGGGGGGCTATCCAGGTAGCATGGCTCAACATCCCACCAGATGTTTTCTGTTCACTTGTGGAATCGCTGCCATGTCGAGTTCCTGAACCTCACCGGGCTAGAGGGAGTCCTACAAGTTCCTGGCCGATGACCTTCAGTGTGTATTTACAATTCAAAGCATCCCTTGCCGCAAATCTAGTATCTTCCAAGGTGCTCTTTGTGTGCCTATGCCTCCCATGCGTCCTCGGCTAGTAGGGATTCCTACAGTAAATCAATTCATGGTAGAGAGGGGCATTGAAAGGCATAATATTAAAATATTACCACTACCACCATCAAAATTACTTACCCAAAGACACATGTAGGTTGACTGGTTGCTTTTCAAAGAGCAAATAAAATGGCTATATTGGCATAGACATTGCAACTCGCAAACCTGGTTCCTATCGCCACCACTGTACAGGAAGTCAGTAAGGTTCTCGATTATTTACCATTTCACATAAAACACTTGGAATTGCATTGCTTACATCTCACTGACTACATTGTGTACATTTTAGAATACCATTGGAGTTCTCTTATTTGAGCTCTCAGTGATTCCTTAAACCACATTCATTTATTCCAATAGCTGTGTTCTCCGAAGACATTCATGCTTTCTAAAATTACCACACATCAGAATGAAATTAATGTGATTGTAGTGGTTCACTGAAAAAAAGGTAGAATCTGATTCTATTTCAAGCAGTAGAGTAATTTTAACACCACAGTTCTTCACAGGAGGCAGTCTAGGAGGATGAGCACAATGCAGAAATGTATCCGTTAATCCACCAGCCACTGGGAACATTATTTGATAGCGTTTAATACTTCGTTTAACATAATGTTATTTGTGCACTTGGATAATCAGACACTGGGCATATACCCCAATCCAAACATGTGAGGAGGAATCCAGAACATCATGCTAGATCCGTTACTCAGGCGTTACCCTGTCCTAACCTGCAGATCAGCCTTTAAGACAGCAAGCCTCTAAAGCTCAACTTCAGCCCATGCCTACTACTCTGAACCTTAATGTAATCTTCATGCTCAGTATGAAGGATATGATTTGCTGTAATTTCTATAATGCATGTTCTAAGATATCAATGATATATAGGCTTGTCTGGGGAAGGACAGAATACACTTTTGGGCAAGATGATGTTCTAATGACGTCCCTGGCATGCCTTTCAGCTGAGGCTAATTGTGCCTTCCGTCATACACATTTTCACTTCCTGAGCTGAAAGAAAAACACTCATCAAAAATAAGGATAATTGCAGCCTCCCAAACCAATTATATCCTTTTGGCTTCTTCGGCCATTAGCCAGTCCTTCCAGACCGCTGATGTTGACCTGCTCTGTTGTTGGGCAGAGTTAGAGTGAACAGACTGTCTCTGTGTCCTCAGGCCGCCTCCCCTCGGCACTGGTTGAGTGGCATGCTGCCTCTCAGACAGCCGCTCCAACCTCCCCTGTTGATTGGATTAGTGAAGGAGACACTGCAGGAGCTTTAGCGTTCTCCTCTCGCCTCAGATCACCTATGGCTCACCTTCCATCACCTCAGCTGACCTCACAAGGGCAAACACATGAACTCTTTTGACCTGCTTGTCATTTGTCCTCCTTTCTTTCCTTTTTTCTCTCCTTCTGCCCTGGGCACACAGTTAAAGCGATGTTCTGTCCTATGAACACTCTTGAGAGTAAAGGTGCCAGAAAGGGTTCTGTGGAGTTATGACAGCTCTCAATCCTCAGGGTCCCACAGACGGTCCTCATTTTTGCTTCACCCCTATATGTCAGGAGCAAAAATGGGAAATGTCATGGGGGGCCTTGAGGACCAGATTGGAGGCACTGCCATATAAGAACCACTAAAGTGGATGGTCCTGTAACTGAGAGGTAAGAGTGTAAACACCTTTTTAAAGTTTCAACAACCTTTCATAGTAGGTAAAGGGTTTCCTAGAACCTAGATATCTGTACAACCCAAGTATGATTTAGGAATGAAGAGGTCAAATAAAGTCCCTCAGTTGTGTACTTTAGCGAAGCATAATTTAGTGCAAAAGGCACTACTGGGACTGGACTTCAAGCTCCACTTGGTCCATAAACTGTCAATGGTCTGTAAAGCCAAGTATGAATGATAGCAAGCGTCCTCAGCCGTGATTCAGCCAACTAGAGCACCAAATAGATTAAGAAAATAGAATTTGCCTGTTCCCAACTGAGCTAAATAAAAAGTAGTTCCAAAATACGCTTCAGAGGGTTAATGTATCTTACCGTAAGCACCCTACTAAACAAAACGTGGCATATATGGATCATTGTACTTAAGTGGCATGACTGAAATCTAACCATGTCATTATCATATTTTCGGACTTTTTTATCATCTTCTCATCTAACATAATTATTAATCATGAAAAATTATACTAATATTTCCAAAAATATTTAAAATGTATATAATTTATATGAGTTGAATGTCACTACTAAAAACAAATATGTGGTAAACACACAAAAGTAGTTTCAGTAGTGGCATATTTGTTCTAGTTGTAACGCTTTTGGTTGTAATAATCCAAAATAATTTTGGACATATTCAAATGTGTGCAGACCAAACAAACTAGCAGCAGCCAGGTTTTCACAAGTAAGTTAACAGTCCAGTTCACAAAGATTTATAGTTACAAACATTTCAAAACTAAATAAAATAAACAGACAGAACGTCTACGTATCATGTGGCAAGATATCTTCTGATGTTAGTGTGCTAACCAGTTAGCCCCAGCCCACCCTGTCTGGAAATTCCCCTTTGAACATCAAGATGCGTTAGTGAGTCAATGTAGTGTTGAGTCCAACATGAGAGGATGAAGAAGTAGCACTGCCATAACCTATTTTAATCTCTTTTCAATCATGTTGAAGGTCCTGCTCTTGGTTAGATCATTTAAGGACATCAAGCTTAATGAAAGGAAGAGTAAATGCAAAGATGGCTGAAGCTCTTGGCAAGCAACCGTTGCCAGTGTTGACGGTGATTAAAGGGATAAAGTTTGATCCTAAATGTTTCTTTCAGACTGCAGTAAACAGCTGTTAATGCTATTACTGAGGAGGAGGGAGTGTGCATTTCCTTGTTTCTTATGATAGCGATGAACACCACAGCACTCATTTAAGTCCACATTTTATATATACATATATATACAATATATTTCCACCTGATTCTGGCATGGATTTAAATATTAAAATATTTTTTCAATTGTCCAAAAACATGTGTTTTATTTTGTCGATGTAAGATCAGTTAGGTTTGGGGACATGCAATACTCAATATAGAACAGCTTCTAAACACATATTTTTATAAAATGGTAAATAATTACTAAAATCGTGCAGTTGTGTTCTTCAGTATTAAATGTAATGAGTATAAATGTTTACATCCTCCCTTTTATGCATTTCTAAACATGTTGTTATTAATGTAAAATAAATTTATTCATAAGTCATTTTTGACCATTTGTGGTGGAAGTTCATCATAATATGGCCACACCATGTGCAGCTGGTATTTTCCAATTACGTAAAAAAATGATTGCAATATCCAACGAAAAGAGTAATGCATGTAATTTGTTAATTGTTAATAATGTTATTGGTATTTTGTATTGTATTGTTTGAATCAAGCAAATTCAGTGCATCTCCTTTTTTAAGTGACCACTGAAGACAGGAATTTGTTGGTGAGAAAATGAATGAAATAAATCAATAATTTGTCCATTGTGCATTTCAGAACTCATATGTTATTCTGTTGCTGATGAACTGTTTATCATGGAGGTTGTGCACAGTTCAGGCATTAACATGGCATGAAGAGATCAACAGAGAGATTTGATTTAGGGTTTAAACTGTAAAACGTATCTTTTTTCAAAACACTGGCTGGTCAGAACTTTTGCTTTGACATAGCTGAATCCTACAGTGTGGCTGAAGGAGTGGGTCTTTTAAGACGAGAGAGAAGAGTCCAGTCTGGTGGCTGTTGTCCTTTTGTGTCCTGCAGGTTCTCTGGTTAAGAATAACTTATGCAGCCCTTCTCAGTGGCTATTCTGAGCTTGGGCACAATTCACATGAAGACATCCCTCCTGTCATTATGTCCTTAATTTGCTGGCAGAGTTGAAACTATATTAATATTGTTTCAACTCTGCCAACGGATTAAGGACATAATGACAGGGGGGATGTCTTCATGTAAATTGCGCCCAATATATTTTTAGTTTTACAGCACTGTATGTCCAAAGTATCCAGACGCTCAGTCTAATTACTGAATTCAGTTACTTTAAGATGCACACTGCTGACATAGGTGCTGAATGAGATGCTCTGGGGCAGCTACAAATGAGCCTAAGGCCATTAAGTACAATGCCAAGTGTCTACAAGAGACTGGGCCCTATCACTGGGCAGTGGACCGACATTCTCTGGAATAACAAAGTTTCTTCCAATGCCTCTGGGATGAGTTGCAGTGGCACATCAGTACCTGACCTCACTAATGCTCTTGTGGCTGAATGCAATCAAATCCTCGCAGCAAAGTTCCAACATCTTGCGTAAAGCCTTCGCAGAAGAGCAGAGGCTGTTGTGGCAGCAAAGGGGGGACACACTCCTATTAATATGCCTGACTGGAGATGAAACGCTCTTTTTTGCAGTAGAAATGGTCTACCATTAATTTGAACACTGACGTCTCTATCTGCCTATTTCTCTGCAAAATTCTGAGTGGATGATGATGAGAGAGGAGTGCGCCAGCAGCATGTTGGCTTGCTCTTTAAGAAAAGTCACTGGCTTTGTTCTTTTTTTCTCTCTCTCACTTTTCTCTCTCCTCTCTCCCTCCCCCCTCCCCCCGTGCCTTCACCTCAGAAGAACCGCGTCAGTGTCGGGCCCAAATAACCATATCTAGGAGCCTTATCACATAAGCAACAAACAGAAAGTAGGTCAGCACAAGCTGAACTGGCTGTGTGGCGCAGGGCTTGGTAGAAAAGGAGCAGAGCTCTTATTTGCGGAGCAGCTGGTGGTGGCTGTTTCAGGGACGGGTCACATAGACCTGTGGGTGTGGAAAGATAGAGTGATGAGGAAAGAAGAGAACAGGGACACGGATATGATGGTGTAGCCTAACCTGAACTAGCTCTTCCCCCAGGGCCGCAGTGACTCAAGGGCCTTCTCTTCCTTTCTTTCCTTTTTTCCCCTCTTCTTTTCTCCTCACCTCTCCTCAACAG
>CM067481.1:25258727-25519705 GCA_034552555.1 Semaprochilodus insignis | reverse complement strand
GGGAAAGAGATAGAGAGAGAGAGAGAGAGAGAGAGAGAGAGAGAGAGAGCACCAAACAGCTGATATGTGTTGGTGGATCTTGCTTCACTATGATTGGACACATACGCAATGAGGTTGATGCTTAAAAGTTCTGATGCTTGTTACCATGGCAATAAGAGCTGACACCATCCCGTCGTGATGTTTTAGGATACGGAGGCCCAGGGGTTTCAGGGATGAGGCTTTTTAACTGCAGTGGCACAGAAGAAAACGCAAACGGGGGTAGAAAAATTGGAATTAATGCGGTGAAAAAGAAGAGAAGAAGAAGCAGAGAAAGAAGAAGAGGCAGTGCGTTTTGGCTGTCAGCGCATGTATTCAGTGAACTCAAGGACCCAGCTGAGGACTGAGTCAGGAAAGGAACTGGAGGGGATTGGTTGAGAAGGGGGGGAGAAAAAAAAAGAAAAGAAGAAACAGTCATAGAAAGAGGCTGAGGTAGAGAAAGAGCAGGGGGAGGCTGAAAGAGTGCACTCTAAAAGAAATGCAGACTGAAACTCACATGACCTGCTTCTCTGTGTATGTGTGACATCTGATTTTCACCACCAGGAGCACGTATCTCCATCCATATCATGAGCAGTGACTGTAGAGGGCGAACACTTGAAAGGCAGCGGCTGATCTGTTTAGATAAGGGAGCTTTTTTTTGTTTATGTTTGAAAAGCATGCTTGTCTTGTCTTGTTTGGCTGGAACGTTCTTCTCCGTGATCGTTAAATCACCCCCCCACATGTGGACAACCCACCTCAAAAGAAGTGTGACCACCGCCTCAAATGCGTGTGAGATGAGAGAGGCTCGTGCAGGATTTGTCCTGGGTTGACCCTGATTAGTGTTGGGCAGTTCCTCTGAAGAGGCGACCTGAGGTGCTTCAGAGAAGCAGCAGATGGAGCAGCAGACACTCCTCGGTTTGTCAAGAAAATCACGCTCCCATGAGTGACGCAGAAGTTTGAGCATTCCTGGACTGAGAGGCATTAAAGATCAGTAGGGAGCAGTGAACTCGGTGAACTCACAGCAGAGGCATTGAGTGGGCTGCTCATCTGTGAATATTATGAAGCAGTGTGAACGTACGCTGTGAGATCAGCTTGGATGTTTTTTTTTTAAACATTATTATTAATTCAAAGCATGTCCGTGGTGCCATCTTCAGACCACGGGAGCCCTCTTCCCAGCTAGCAGGGAACGTTCCTAGAACTTAACTAACGTTTTATAGAAGTTTTATAGAAAATGTTTTAATGTAACGTTTAAAGAATGTTTTAAAGATGTTCATCATCTCAGATAATGTTCCTATAAGGTTAATAATGTTAACTAATATTAACTGTATTAATTAACTACAGTTAACTATTAACTGTAATGTTCAGAGGATGTTTTGAGGATGTTGTCAGGGCCATGTTACATGATAGCAAAAATGGTTGGTGAGGTGCAACAGATAACACCAGTACCTGCCAGTGGGCTACCACACCCTGTGGGAGACAGGGGTTCGGTTCCCAGTCTGTGCT
Organism: Semaprochilodus insignis; assembly: GCA_034552555.1. NCBI lineage: Eukaryota > Metazoa > Chordata > Actinopteri > Characiformes > Prochilodontidae > Semaprochilodus > Semaprochilodus insignis. Next base: position 25,518,187 of record CM067481.1, on the reverse strand, counting down.
GCGCTACACCAGTAAGAGTCCTTGGGCAAGATTCCTAACACCACATTGGCCTACCTGTAATACGTTTAACCTTGTAAGTCTCTCTGGATAAGAGCGTCAGCTAAAATGCCAAAAGATGAATTGATTTAGAGTTCTGTCTTGTTGGTAGATATGAAACCTTTGTACATATGTACTGGGAATGTCCTGAGGTGCACATGGTTTCTTCTACATTCTCAGACATTCTTCATTAAACTACCCCAAACACAAAATTCAAACTGTGCTCCTTAGTGATGACCATGGGTGTAATTTACATGAAACGAATTTGGCTAGCTGGCATTACAACTGCTAAAAAACATTTGACGTTGGCAACCTCCACATTCTCTGTCCTGGCAACAATGGATACTCACCTTAATGGATACTGCTAATATGGAACAGTTAGGATCCATGGTGCTAGATGTGAGACTTCTGGAAAAAATCTGGAAAATGTGGCTAAGAGGATTGGTAGTTTACTGTGATTAATCTCCATTTTTGTATTACTTTAACTGGTGTTATGGTATATACATGTTGTGATTTGTTTTCTATTGCTTCATCTATGAATGTAATGATTTCTTAATTTATGTTATTACTCATTTTTATTTTTAATTTGATAGGTGCCATGGGGGTTGGGGAGCTGGGAGTCGGGTGCTCCGTTTTTTTACTTGTCGTTATTTTGTTTGTATTATCTAATATTAATATTATGGAGCTCTATTTTGAAAAGAAAATTTGATCAACAATAAAAGAAAGTTTTTAGAGAATGTTCTACCTTAGAAAGAACATTCTGGGAACATTTAGAACCTTTAGAAAGAACATTCTGGGAACCAAAAGAAAACTTCCTGCTGAAAGCATTAATGGAACATTACACTGCATATTCTCAGAACGTTTCTAGAACAAATCATTTCTAGCTGTCTTCCATGCTTTGGCACCTCAATTGAATTCAGTTTTACTGTAGATCAGAGTAAAGTGGAATCTGTTTGGATGTGGGGGATACATTATGGGAAACAACCGCCTGACGTCTGTTATCTAATGTCCATCTACTGTGTTTTGAGTCACAGCAGGATGGTTTGGTGATGTGGTTGAAATTCCATTAGAAACAATCACTTTCCTTATTCCTAGAAATTCCCACTCTAGTGATGGATGTAGGTTCTTTGTTCATCCACAATAACAAAGTGGCTCAGACTAAAAATGCTGATCAGTGATTGGCTAACCTTTATATATAATTATACTGATTAGGAAGCTTCGCGAACACTACCTCTCCCTGTTACTGATTGGCTGGAATAGTGTCGTGTGACTGGACCCAGGCCATTTTGTTTGTTTTCCACTTACAGAGCCAGGGCTGTGTACCAACACCAGATTGTTTTCCAGCACACACACACCAAATGGACAGCAAGTGGACTGTGAGACAATATTCGCTGAATCTGGCAAAAAGCGTATTGGATTATTATCACTTATGGCATCTCTAAATATGGCATTTTTCTGCATGTTTTAGCGCATAATTGCAGTTTATTTGCTGTGTCTAACACACAGGGGAAAAAACCAAAGCATTAAACCAAAGCATTAAATATGCAGTAAAATGTGCCATCATTTTGCACGGGTCATATTATATGTTTTCTTCCGAGATGTTAAATTCAGCAAATAAACAATAACAGGACATTAAAAGTTAGAAAGGTGTTCTCTGTACAGGATGTTTGAAACATTAACTAAAACATGTAATCTGACCAGAGATGCCCACGAGACATACATGTACACACACAACCGTCCTATAGTTATTAATCACTTATCATATTTATAATTGCTTTTATTGTATTCAGTAATAATTAAAACAGTGTAGACTGAAATACTAGAAACTAGACACCATTTATTGATTAATTAAGCGGTTGTATTTAATATTTCATACGAATGTTAAGATTGTTTTGGGGGAAACAGCAAGAGGTTAAATGATAAATCTGCTCTAATTATAAAGTTAACTGTCTCAGAGTTCCCGGGGATCACTTTATAAATACAAGGTATTCTGGATGTTGATTTTATTACAACTCAGTGTTCTCAGTGTTATACAGGTATTACAGGCTTTATATAGTCATCTACAGCTTTGTCCATCACTCTGGACACATCAAACATTCGTTTTATACATGCAACCTGCAACAAAAGTTGTTTAATATAATAATAATAATAATAATAATAATAATAATAATAATAGTAAATATTATTATTAGCAGGTATTATGTGGGTGGTGGATCATTCTCAACACTGTAGTGATATCAGTGCCACTGCCGGACTGAGAATAGTCCACCAACCAAAACCATTTAGCCAGCAGGATCCACAGCGTCCTGTGACCACCGATGAAGGACTACAGCATAACTAATGCTGAACTCCAGCAGCACTGCTGTGTCTGATCTACTTGCATCGATACAACACACACTAGCAACTGGAAACAGGGCACAAAGCTAAACTAGGTTTTAAACTAGGCTTTAAACAACTGTTCCACTTTATTTAAGTTTAATGATGTTATTAACAGCATCGTTAACTAGAACAAATGGCAACAATCCAGTCAGAACATCAAAACATCTCACATTTAAATTGTTATGAGTTGATCCTAATATTGCTTTTGATAATGAGCTACACTGAGACCAATCAGTTAAACAACGGTAGTATGAGATCATGTACCTGATCCACACAGACCTTCTTTCAGCCGTATTAAACATTTTGGGTGATGAATATTTAAACTTGGCATGCACATATAATAATGGAGAAGATGTAGTGTAATTACCACCAGAGCTCAGACTGTCTATCTGCATTCAAAATAGGTCCTCCACCACACCCAATGTGTTAAATCACTGCATCATGAAATGCCTCCTGGATAATGTTTAAGGGCTTTCTGAAAAGCAGAACACTCATTGGTGTCACTTTAAAGCCAAAGTTCTGTGAGTATGATACACCAAAACACACAGACTAGCGTGCCATTTCCCCACTGTAATCATTATAACAATGTCCGAGTCCTTCACTAACAGCTTCCTCTGTCTGCTCACAACCCGTGCTTACTTTCCTGCTGCTATTTAAAGGAAAGAAAATGAGATAACCTTCCATAATTATAACTCACATATCAAGCTCTCCTCCACAAACTGCGTTCAGATCTCCTCTCTGAATATCATTTGTTTAATGAAACCTTAATTTACTTCTGCAAAAGCCTTCTTCATACTCATCATAAGATCAGTTCCTCACCCGTTCTTGTACGGTTACTCATGCTGAGACTCCAGCAGCTCAGTGCAAGGAATGATATCTCAGAAAGTTATCTTACATCTAGCATATCGTCGCTGTCCAATGAAAAACATGTATCTCCATTTTTGTTGATTTTTACTTTTATGCATTATTTCATCACATGATCTGCTGTTTACACTGTGTGAAAATTTCTTGATGACTGGACCAACAGAAATGGCCCAAAACAGTTTGGAAAAATGTCTGGTTCCATTGACTTACATTATAATTAAACTAGGTTTTGCGCTCTCCTGTAAAGTTACCATTTTGGAGATACTTGTTTTTCATTGGACAGCGACGATATGATATTTCTGATTATGAGATTCATGTGAGGGTTGTATATGATTATTCAGCCTATTTCTTGACGATTACTTGTTTTATGTAATGTTATCTGTAGAAACTGTGGTAACACTTCTTGAAGCCTGCCACATGCCATAAAGATGTCCTAGCAGGAGTCATGTGCCGTCGTGACAGAGTTTGCTGAGTAATATAATATAGTGTCATATTACAGTACCTGATGATTATCATGACAGATGTCATAATGTTTGATAGCTAACCGGAGTACACAGAAAAAAACAGCATGTGTCATAAGCTGTGGCAAAGCATGTGGCATAACATGAAACATTATGGCAGCTGTCATGACAGTTAATGGCGACTCATGATGGCATACAATGATAATGGTAATACACTTTATTATGTATCACCATTCATTTCATTTCCTTTAAAAAGTATTGCAGTGTGAACTGAAAACAACAGAGAGGGGAAAACAATAGTCAAATAAAATGTGCAATTAATAAGATGCAACAAATTAAAGCAGTGAGAATAAAGATGAAAATGACTAAAACATATAAAAATGAATTAGTACAATAATTAAAATAATATAAAAATAACTTAATTCCAGTAAAATAATACTAATGAGTAAAATAGTAATAATAATGAAAAAATGCATCAATGACTGAAAGAACAATGAATATTTATTGGCTATGTTTTTTAGATCTTTGAGGCTTAACAACAAAAGGCCGCTTCGCCACTTCAATAAGTTTACATGGGATATGGAATAGGATAGAACTGGATGATCTTGGAACATAATGTGTTCAGAGATCTGTGAAAGTGCTGCATCAGTAAGATATTTAACATTTTGTACAGGACCTCATGCTTGCTGCATGCCTTAAATAATGGTACGACAGAGTGTTAGTCATGTACGGCTTAAAAGTACTTTAATTAGGTTTTTTAAGTAATTTTTAGGTTTTTATCAGATTTGAAAAAGTTATTCATACAGTTCACAAAGCTGGACACATGGGCTACCAGTTTGTCTAAAGGATGATATCTTCCATGGCATGTTAATGGCATGCTTATGTCAGTTTTAGGTAGCAGGATTCAGTGTACTGAAAGTGTTGTAATGCACTGGTACCAATATGCAGTATATTTATGTATATGTAATATATATAATAAAATAGAGATCATTGGATTCATGGTTTCAAGTAATGCTTTAAAACAAGGAATATTATTATCTGCTAATGGAGTGCAACAACTTACATGACAGATTTCTTGAAATGTCTCTATAATTCAGCGGTTAAGAAACATTCAGTCGCGATTCATTCAGAGCAATTTGCTGTTAAATGATTCATTCAAGATTAGGCAAATCTTTCAACACAGACTCTCATTAGAGTGGTGGTGATTTGAACATCAGAGGTCTTATTGAATACACTGCAGTTATAGTCATTGACCAGTGAACCTACACGTATCTGAGCTTATTGATATAAACCTATAAAAATATGCTTTCTTTGGGGACTATTTTGCCTTAGAACATCCTTCATGTATCCCTCCACTGTGAATGGATTCAAATGTTTTAGACCACACAGTCACACAGTTACCATCAAACAATGTCTCAGACATCAGGCAGCGTATTCATAACCATTTCATATAATAACTTTCTGGGAGGGAGGTGGACGTCTGGTTCCACTGTGAACAATTCAGACTCTGTCGACATTTTACCCATGCAGAAATGTTAAAAATCTGGTGGAGTTTCTCTTTAAAACATCTAGACATTATCTTACAATCAAATGAATATTATGGACCTAGTAAACATTACGTATGTTGACTAGATTTAAGATGATGTCATGATAACATTCTTTGCACAGAGCAATAAAGTGTATCCGGCCATTGAGTTTGCATGTGAGGTGAATAGAGAAAACCCGGAGGCAGTGAGTGGCAGCTGCAGGCTGTCACACTGAAGAGATTTGGACTGCTGTGTGCTGGTGACTGGTAACAAATGATAAAGGCCACTGGATGGCAGCAAAGGGCAAACAAGGGACATAAGGAGCCCGACATAATCATGCACATCTTCTCAGTCAGACCTCATAGTGCAGATGTTCTCAGTTAGGCCTCTGTACGATCTGTGTTTAGAGTTTCACTTACTGCTTCAGTTTCAGTTTCTGGAATGGATCAGAGGCAGGCAATAAAGAGCGATGACTGCTCTTAAGACAGACTGAAATATTGATGGATGAAGAGAATGCGCTCATACAAGCCTGACAACATTCTAAAAAGTACATTCATATTCACAAGCCAGCGTCACTGTACAGAAGAAAGCCACATACTACCAGAGTACACACACGCTGAGTACAGTACAAAAGCCGATCCAAGCCTTTAAAATTGAGACTGTGGGCTGATGATTCCTGACTCTGTTTACCTGATCAAACAACAGGTACTTCTTAACTTGGATGTATAGCGGTGTGCAGACATCTTTGGCACCTGGTTATCTGGGCAGTAAGTGGCTATTGCTCATAATAATAATAATAATAATAATAATAATAATAATAATAATAATAATAATAATAATTTTATTTGTAGAGCACTTTTCACACCGTTCAAAGTGCAGACTGTTGACACCAGTAATACCAGAAATAATGTTTTAATGAGCCTAATATATCAATATATTAAAAAATACAAATAATATCAAATATCAATAAATGCAAATAACACTTACACAGTCAAAGTACTGATTTTATGAATGTCACTGTATTTGTTTAACTCTGTCTAAAGCTCTGATTTTGGCAGCCCAATATCATTTGTAGGCATCCTCCAATACCTCATTTGCCTACTCAGTGCTTCATTACATTAAATATGACGTGCCATTAGCGGAATTTAACATATACATTTGACGGTTTGAAAACAAGACATAACACATTTAAGCATAACACACTTACAGGAGAATTACATCTTATTATATTTCTGTGTAATTCAGTGGCTGAGTAATAAACCAGGTCGTTTCAGAGTGGTTTGATGTGACTCTGCTTTTTTCACAGGGGTGGTGATGGGAGCCAAGAGTACCTACATCTACAACGCAAATATAGCCATTTCATTCATTATCCAGAACCACCACTGAACCTACATGTGCCTTCTGAGCTTTTATATGTGATGCTGATGATGGTATAAAAGTGGTAAATCTGAATTTTCTTTGAGGACTATTTTACCCATAATGTATCCTTCCACCAAGAATGGATTAAAATAAAATATATAAAAATACTAAAATATGTTTTAGACCAAAACCTTATCACAAAACAATGTTGCAGAGATCAGGCAGCAAATTCACAACTGTGTTGTGTATTAACTTTCTGGCAGGGAGCTTTTAGATGTGGACGTATTATGGCCAAATCGCCACCTCTAATATACTGTATATTTTGCTGCCAAAACCAAAAATTATCTCTCTTAATTAGCCCAGTTTAAAAGCTCTAGTTACTCTTTCAATTTAGTGAATATTCACAATGGACAGACCAAGTGAATTGGTCCAAAATTGCTTAGAAAAAAATAGTATTGTATCAACCTCCGTTGCAGGTTAAGAAAGCTGTCTTATCCTCTTGTAAAAGTCCATTTTGGAGGTTTTTAAGGTGGACTGCATAATTCCACGAGTGCTGTTTTATAGTTTGATGTCTTCACTTCTATTCTAAAGAAAAGCATTAAGCTAAACCTAAGGAAGCCTTCTATGAGTAGTTTATTGCTGAATGAATAGCTGATGGCACATTGTGAGGGGACAGTTGGGTTGGTGGACTAAGCTCCTGAAGTAACTCCATGGGTTTTTGTAAGGATTAAGGTCAGGGTTCTGACTGGGCTACTCAAAGGACATTTTACCTTTCTGTTGTTTACGCACGCCACTGCGGCTTTGATGGTGATGTGCTTAGAAGATAGATCAACCTATTTTTCGTATGTTCCACCTATCTCAGTGGTTGAGATGACTGAGCAAACAAAGCCATCCAGGGTGTTTTAACGTGAAACGGTCAACTGCCGAGAAACGAACCGATTTCTTTCCAGTGGTGGTGATGGGGACCAGGAGTTATGATGTCTACAGCACAAATGTTTTATTCCAAACGGCCAATGAACCTACATGTGTCTTTCAGGTATGTATACAGTATGCAATGTTGATAACAGAAGAAAGTGGAATACCTGAAACAGCACATTTTCTTTACGTACCATTTTACCTTAATGTGTCTCCACCATGAACAGATTAAAACCTCAAAACTACTGTGAAACTATGTCACAGACATCAGGCAGGACACCTGCAACAATGTCACATAACGACTTTGCTTGAGGGACCTTTTTAAGAGTCTGTTTCAGACTTCCCATCACCACCACTGTAATCAATTCTGACTCTCAGTTCCAGTCCAACAGCAATGAGAACAGCATTTCCATCAAGGAATCTGCATTCCCACATTAAAGGAAGGTTCTCTGGCTGATGCACACTGTGGTTCTTAGCACACATATTTTAGAAAGAGGGCAACGAGCTCATTTGTTTTGGTTTAACAGGCCATCAATTCTTTGTCCATGGCACTGGAGTGTCGATTTTTGGCTTAAAACAGAGCTGCCCACAGTTGGTGCTTAAGGACATTAGGCCCACTCGAATAATGTCTTAATTCCAGATTAATGCATAATTAATTGGTAAATAAATAATTGCTTAAGATGTAAACATCAAGTCATTCAGACCAGTTACGCGATATGCTTCGAGAGAAACACAGAGTTCAGAGTCTACAGCATTAGGGATAGTAACCAGACATCAGATTCTCCTAATGCCTCAAACACAAAGTTATAACAGGAAAAGGTAAGAAATATGCTGGCTGTATCCAGGACTGCTGTAGGATGAGCTTCTAACTTTAACCGTCTTTCTAAATATACTCAAGGTGAATTTATCATTGTTTTATCCACTTTACATACAAAATAAACCTAGTTGACACATGTATGTTCTCTGTCATTTTGGACAGTAGTTAATTGAGTTAATATGTTTCCCTAGAATGGAACCTTTCACATCAAACCACTCTGAATAACCTTTTTTTTTTTTTTTTTTTAAACCATCTTAACCACTGAATTATGCTGAAGAGCTGGGGATGAATTCAAACCAAGAGAGTACTAAAGACACAACAGTACATTTGCCTCACAGTGTAGGAACCAATGAAATGCAGAACACCTGACTGGCTACATATGGCCATGACTTTTCCCACTGTAATAGTGATGAGGCATAAGGTTGAAGACTTAACAATCCGATCCTCTCTTACTTCAAACAGCTGTTCCCAATAAACGTCAAATAACACCACCTACTGTTTCTGAGTATAAAAACATCTACTGGCTGAAGCTTCAAAAAAAATTGTTTTGCTAACAGATCAAGGACTACAACATTCTCTCTTTACACACACACACACACACACACACACGCACAAGCACACTCAAATACAAGTACAAGCCATTGTGTTCCCTCTCTGAATGAAAATATAAAACTCACAAGTTTTCTTTATTTACTACATATATATATATATAGATGTACACCAATTGAGAATTGGTTAAAAGCACACAAATGCTAACGTATGACAGATCTCGTCACAGATGACGGAAAGTAAAAAGTTCTAAAATTACAAATTGATAAAAAAAACAAAAACAAATAAAAAAAATTAGCATTTGAAACCTAGATATTTCTAATGCAAACAGTACCCATGTACAGAAGTCTGTGCCACATTATCAGCTGTCTGAAGTTGCTAATAACCTTTATCTGTACATGAGAATTTGTACAAAGAGATCTACCATTTAATAGTAGATAGAACTTAAAATAAAAGTACATAATATGTACAACATTACATGAAGCCATTTAGTAGGGGGCGCATACTAAAGGACACTTTGTCATTTTTGTTTTATTTAGTAAAAAAAAATAAAAAAACAAAAAAAGCCTCCAGAGATTTTCGTTTAAAGCCATTTAATGCAGGAAAACGATCACCAAAACAAGCTGCAGAGTGCAGGGGCAAGGATGAAACTGACTTTAGCAGTGCTTTAACACATTATGTCTTGTAAAGCACTAGTGGAAGTATGAAAATTAAACACACTACGCCTTAAACAAAAGAAAAAAAAAAGCAGCCTAAAATATCAGGAGGGAGGAACGAACTGTTGTGATTGTTATTTTTTAAGACAATAAAAAAAACAGAATGTGATTGCAGTACTTCTATTTACAGTTTGCACATTCAGTTTGAACATTAACAAGCTAATGCAGGCAAAAAATAGAGACTTTGCAAGCATTTTGCGCACATCACAAAGAGCCCCAGAATGTCACGAGCTTCTCTTCAGCTCCAGCCACTTAACAGAAAATGGAAGTTCAAACAATGGTTCAGATTGAAGACGACAAAAAGAAACTGGAAGGAAAAGGCAAAAAAAAAAAAAGATACTACAAGCTGACCAAACTTGTCCGTTTTAGACATGCTGAGTCGGCATGACCCAATGCGCTCAGTTGTTCTCTTTTCTATTTTTTCTTTTTCAAGTTTCATCAGGAAGTGCTTTTTCATGAAGTTACTCCACCATCCAGTCATATTTTTGACCTTTTCTGCCACTGTAACAGATAATCCCCACAGCTCATGCTTAGCAAAGATCATTTTCTCCATCTACTCTGGGTGTACTTTGCAATAGGAATTTACTTCCAAATAAAAGACTTCTGGCAATTAGATAACCAAGTTACGTTCATCTTTGCTGAAAAGCAGATGTTCCACTATATAAAAGGCACTCTATGCAAATAAAGGCTTTGTTTTCCGTTTGGATGTAAGCAAAACTGGTCTTTTATATATCCATAAAGCCAAAGTCTAGGGATCTGTAATGCTTACAAACAGAACAACATACAATAAATGCATGTACAACTAAGTCTGAGGAACTTCTGCTGAAACACACAAGCTCTGAAAGGAGAGCTCGGAATGTACCGAGACTTACGTAAAGCCTTAGTAATTCTAAGAAAAATGGTCTGAGGTCAAAATGTATTGCTAGATGATTCCTCAACGTGCTTCACGTGCCACAGATTTACTTGATCAAAACAGTGCAAAATACATATAAGAGAGACATCAAACTATTTACCATTGTTTGAACAACCACACTCAGTCAGGGGGGAACTTATTGCCAGCTGTAATGTGTAGCATCCAAAATGTATTAAAAACAAAAACAAACAAACAAAAAACATTAAATTGGCACAAAACCTACAGAGGAATACTCTCTTTTGGAGATTTATCATGGACAGAAGCCTCCAAAAGACAGGCAAGTTCATCCTAAAAGAAAAATACATACCATAAAGTTTCTGTTGCCAGTGACACTTGGCAGACAGTCCCCACTGCTGGATAGGATAACACTCAAAACAAACAACACACATAGAATGACATGAACCACCAGTCTGAGGCACAAAGCTGGAGGTGATAGCAGCTGTGTCCTAGCACTGAGAAAAGAAAAAACAAACAGTTGGAGATGTACACACGTTTCCACCCAGAAACGGGGTCTTCAAACGGGGGAGAAAGGCTTTCGCTCAATTTAACACAATGGTCAGCAGTTGTACTGCAAGTGCTCCTGTGTCAAAAAAAACAACCTGTTCACATTTTTCACCCTAGCACCTACATTTCAAAAAATGATTAATGATAACTGATGGTGGGATGTACCGGGGGGGCATTGTGGGGGGTGGGATAGGGTGGTGGTGATGGAGCAGGGTTGATGAACATTGTGGAAAAATACCACCAAAAAAAGCTAAAGTACACCTGAGAAGGTCTTTTAAAAAGGGGAAAAAAAAACAGGAGAGAGAGCGACTGAGCAAAACTGAGAGAGAGAGAGACACACAGACAAAAAGATGACCAGCGTAGGGGTCTGGATGAGAGAGGGTCACTGTGGCTGTTCATGGGAGCAGAGCTAGGTGTTTCTCATGTCACACCAGGCTGTCCAGTGCTGCTGCTGCCGCCGCCAACAGTGCTATGCTGGGGCACTTTGCACTGGGCGTGCTGTGCCCGGCCACAGGAGGCTGGGTTGAGTCTGGGCTTCTCTGGTCCTTTAGTGGCCGTCGTGGGTGGTTATCATTTCCTCTGCACGCCGGTGCGTTTCTAGGGCCTTTACTGTAGACATGTCCTGAGGCAGCTCAGATTTGCGGCGTATTAGGGGGCGCTCTTTCCTCTGTTCCCTCTGAGGCTACATCACAAAAAATAATCATGTTGGTGAATCTACCATTGGCATTAATGAAAAGCAAAAAAAACAACAACAACAACAACAACAACAACAAAATCATATCACTGGAGGGAAAATTACTGTTACTATAAAAAGTAAAGCCCCTTCCTGCCCCAAGTACCAACTTCCTGAAAGTTTCACAGTAAGGCAGACCCGTGACTCAAGACAAGACACTGATTAGATTGATCAGCACTTAAGAAATACTGAAAGTTTCATCAGAACAAGAACATGATTAGGCCGGTTAATGTTGCGTAATGCTCACTGGTTCAGAAAATGTTTTGAAGCATCATGATATTTCAGCCATACCATCCACCTCTATTGTAATAGTGCTACAGAAATTAGACTTGCCACCTTAACTATTGATTATATAGCAGCAAATGACTGATTTTGGCAATTAAGCGAGTAAGAGGCCAAACAAAAACAGACTTATGTAAACCATAACAACACATACATAGCCTTTCAAAGACTCTTCATTTTAACTGACAAATTTTAATTGATTAAATTGATATTTTGTAAATGAATAAACTGCCCTAAAATGTTGGTTGTTTGTTTTTTTTGAACTTGTATGTGCTAAGCTTTCCTTAGCTTAATATACACAGTCCACCATCTCCATTTTAGGCAACCCTGGCCACCTCTCTCTGTTTCAGTATTGTAGTATTACAGTATTAGAAACAGTTTAAAGCCAATTACCAGGCACTGGGTAATTACCTGGGTAGCTTCCTCTTCTACTGTCTTTTTAAGCATCATAACATCTTCCATCACTGTGCCATCTGTTTCAATCTCCATTGGGCTGCTCAAGCTGGTGGAGTCAATATACATGAGGAACTACAAAACACAGAATTAACACTGAAAATTAATGAATGATCTGATTCTGGCACAATACCTAACATACGGTTTATGGCGTGTCTTTTTAAATCAACCGGTGCAGACACTGAAACTGAATTTAAATAAAGTCTGTTTACACTTAGCCTCTTCATCGTAAAACAGCAAAGTGTAATCAATACACACTAAAGATGGCCTCCTATCCAATGGCTCAAACCACTTCAGGAGGCGGCTTAAAACATATCCGTTTCATTCAAGATGAATATGCAACTGCTGAACCTCTCAAAGGGAACCGCATCAGATAGCATTAGCTGTTAGTAATGCATCTCCAGAGGGGTGACCCGGCAGAGAAGAGCATTCCTTCTAGACTACTGGATGTGAACCCCATCGGGTAAGAAAGAAATGTTTGCACCTTTGTGCTCTTGAAAGTGTGTAGATTAACAAACCCCAAAAGAGAATATTGGTAAACGTCAGAATTGTTGTAAAAACTATGTAAAAAATGGATTTTTAAAATAATTTCTTCCGAAGACCGATTTATGAATGAGGCCCATCCACTTTTGGTCCTGCAAACTTTTACAGTGGCCTAGGCTTTAAGTCATTGTCTTATTTCAAGCTGAAGCCTCACCCTCTCCAAGTTTCCAAGTACTTCAAAACTCTTTCCATTGCTGTCATCATCAGTCACATTATTAAAATCAAGTTAGCCAGTGCTACTAACACCATGAGGGGCCAGCCACCCCCATGTTTATGATTGTACTGCGTTCTCGATCCATTTTATTCTCCACTTCTGTTTTGTTTGAAACGGGAACGAAAAAAATATTTTTAAAAGTTTTTTTACTTTTTTTTTTGGTAAAGACAGATAAAACATTTGTTTTTGAAAGACCTTTAAAAGAGAGAAATTTTAATTCAAATAAAGAGCACAAGATCTGCGCTACTGCCTTGGAAAAAGTCCTGGTCTAACCCTGGTCCTGATATGACTTTCTGCGAGACCTGGCTCCAATATGCTACAACTGCTCCACCGGATGGACCGGATACACTTGAGTTAGGTAATGCTGGAATCAGATTGTGATATTGTTGTCATTCACAATGGCTGCCATGTCAGAAAAGGTAATCATAGAGCCAAAAATTATTGCTGGGTCTTAGTTGGGAGAACGATTACAGAAGTGCTGCGTTTTGAAAATTGGGGGGGCGGTGCAAAAGGGCAAAAAAAATTGCAAGAATGTTGTTGCCACAGAACAACAAACCTTTCTCGTTTTGTTCCACCTAACAGCTTGTTCCACCTAACAAGACCGATGCAAGAGAATGCTCCTCTTTCTCTTCACCCTCTTTACATATGATCACATACTCTATATGACACACACCAGTTCTCTGTTCAGCTATGTCACAATACAAGGCCCGTTCCTCACTCCCGATACTTCTTTTCAGGCCCAACACTGGAAATTTGTCAACTTTGTTATATGCACACTAAAACTAAACTTTAGGAAAGTATATCTTTATGAGGCAGGTTGGTGAGCCCCGATTTACAAGATCTAGTGCAGCAGCAACACACAGTCCAATAAACAGCCAAGCGGCGACTGTGTAATTACTCTTCCACCCAGGGCCATGTTTAGTGCTCTGAATCCTGCCTTTACTAAGACAGCCCTCACCTGTGGGTTTGACTTGGCAAGGTTCTCGATCTTTATCCATGCTTCCTCACGTTCTTTCCATTTTAGTTTCTCTCTAAAAGACACAAGGGACAATAACAACTTACATGTAAGGATGACTGTGTACATGTGAAAACAAGATAAGAGCTACAATTTGGCAAGAATTAATCATACTTATTTTTCTCTGCTCTGAACTGCTGTGTGCAGTCATCAAAGAGCTTCTGATTCATCTCCATAAACAGCTTCAGCGCATTGTAGATCAAGCCATGGATGGTCCTGAAGAAAAGAAGGTCAAGAAGAAGAAAAACTTGTTATGCCTAGATTTTTTTACCTTCGGAAACGAAACACTAGACATTACACAACTGTAGATTTCAAACAAACCCACAAGATAAATCAACAAAACAAATTAGATCATTTTTAGGGCCAACCCCTGAAAGTCAATGAGTCAAATCACCTGGTGGAGACCCGTTAAGTTGACTGAGATTCAAACTTAATAATCAAGGGGTAATACAGACAGAGGCCATCATTTTGTGAAATTATTTCAGTTTTATTTGTTTACATGTCATTCTTAACATTTAAAGATTTAAACAGAAATACATGTTGCTGCCTGTCTCATTCATTTGATAAATCCATATAATAGCCTTGCATTACGTGTCAGTAATGTTTCATTTGACTATGTCAGTGAGGTTGAAACCATCGCTGACAGTCATGCCAACTGATTTTCTGATTGCTAAATATTTTACACTAAAACAAGGTGATTTTGTCTAAAGGACCGGACAAATTAATAGTCAAGACAAAATGTTATCACAGTGGCTGAACAGTATTTGTAGCCATACTTCTATACCTTCTACGGCACTCAGAATCACAACATTCTACTATGTTAACATGTATCAGATTTAGATCAATTCGTGTGGTAGATTTTTGTTGTAGTTATAAATGTCTCAGTATAAGATTTTTCCTCTTCTTCTTCACAAGACTACTCTGAAACCACTGAGCAACACTACAAGAGTTTCTTTACCAGAAACAAACTTCTAGCCTGGTGAAGAGAATGTGACTCACTTGTTCCAGTGGGTTTTGGAGTTGCGGTAAAGAGCGGGAAACATGATGGGCAGGATCCTGGCTGCATTGTCACTGATCAGACTCATTATGTACTCATTGTTCCAGTAGTACAGGGCCCGCTCTGCAACCTATGGCAATACAGCATGTCAGTATACCACAGTTCTCTTCCCTTTCAGTAACAGCCTTTCAATAACTACTGTACTGCAACCTGAGCTTATCTACACACTTTATGGCTAGCTAAATTGACGTGACTACAACTAATGGCATACTCTCTCTCTCTCTCTCTCATTTTTTTCGTGGCTGCGACATGCTGGTACCGCTCTCACACACTTGGGGAGATAAATATAACAAACACATACATAGATGCAGTTCCGCTGTTACGCTGCTGGTTGAAACATTGGAGGGAGGTGAATTGTTGAGGCCTTCATTTAGCAACCACTAAAAAAAATGTAGTTATAACCGCCACAAAAAATGACTAGCCTATATTAATTCATATAATTATGTACGACAAATGATAAGATTCTTTATAACGATGAAAGCGTTTAGTCAACTTATCGTAAAGAGAGAAAGAGTAAACAAAAGTAAACATAAGCATGTGCTGACATGCATTTTATGCGGGAAAAGTACAAATCGGACCACGTATGGAATACAGCCAAAGTGTATTCAGATACAATCCAGACATGTAACATGTTTATATAGAATGTAAAGAGGTTCACAGCCATTTGAAGGTTTCAAAGTCCACAACCAACACCAACACCTCAAAGGGATTCAGGCTCAGGCCGTTCAAAACATGGCCAAGCTTTATTAGGCTGCAGATTATCTAAATTACTTCATGTAGTCAATAAACCTATTAACTAGTAATTGCTTAATAAATTCACGATTTAATGATCATGATAAATCATGATTAATGATGAACAGATTGCCTCAATTCCTCTACTACTGCCGTCATCAATATTGAAAGTTCCAGCTGAGCAACAATGAATTTCTTTTGTGAAACAGGAATCCTACATTGTCACAGAAATACCTCATAGTGTCCTTGAGGCCACTTTGGATGTCTAAAGTCATATGTTTACAAAAGTCTTGCAACACGAATTCTGCAAAATTCCCTATAACTGAGTTGGCCAGATATCTCTGGACACTTGACTGCTTGTTTTAAAACATTATGTTGTTTCACATTAGCTTTACAAACCACAGCATGGGGGAAGAAATTCAATGCAAGAAAATGCAAAAAATGAAACTATGCAAATATGATAGAACATTTTTTTTCCTTTATTCAAATACTATGAAAATAGCGTAGGCTGACCTGAAAGTGGGGACTGGAGACACATTTGGCTAACTGCCTGAAGAGCGGCTCCATTACTTTAACAAATTCGGAAGGTTCAATGACATCCAGAATCTCCTCAAGCTCATTAAGGAACATCACCTCCTTTGGACTGTGGGTCTTTGGCCAGTACTTCAGAAGAGCCATGACCACCTATTAATAATAAAAATAAAAAAAACTCCTGGTTTAATATTTGATATTTAATGTATGAGAATATATGATATGATGTACAGAGACAGCATTTAACTGAAATTCATGCAAGATGCCAGACATATGACCAAAGTTGGTCTTTTGATATGTTGTTGTTGTAGCATTTTTGTGTTAGCACCAACTACATAACACCCTGACCGTCTGTAAGCAAACTGCATATTATGCAAACCTACATAAGAAAAAAAGATTACCTGAATGCCTAGAGCCAGATACAATCACACGTAAGACATTGTAATAACTACCAAACAATACAAAAATGAATAAAGTAAAACTCATTTAACCAAGTCTAGTAACTACTTTAGGGATATTCTGAAAGCTTTTTGAAGTCTTTACAGCGCTATCTGCCTACAGCAATGTTTTATAGCTGATTCAAACGCTGGCAGGTAATCCAGTGAACAAAGAGGCAGAACGTACCGGCTCAGTGAGGGTGCTGTCCTTCTCTAAAAACTGTACCACACAGTAAGCCAGCTACACACACGTAAAAGAGACAGAGGAAAGAAGTGAGTGCTACCACGAATATAATTACAGTACTGCATGAATACACGGTACATTTAGTGTAGCCTTGTTGCTATATCACTTTTCTGATTTAAAAAAAATCACTACATTTGACAGTGATGTATAAGGCAGATGGGAAAGCAAGCTGATTTACACCCACATTTACTTACAGATGCACACAAGTATGGCTGGGCGGTATGGAAATATGCAAAAATCATATCTCTGTGTTTTTAGGCTGATACACAATACATATCTCTGGGTTTTCTCTGAAGTTGGCTAAATGTTCAATTGTATGTCCAAGCCACTGGTGTTACAAGTGAGACTGATATAAGACTGATACAAAATGAATGGCAAAAATGAAAAAATTATATACAATAAATAGTAGCGACTGGGCAACGGTATCTTTGATCAATACATTTTTTCGTAGCTTTTTAAAACCTTTTTTGTTGTGGCAAGGACCATATCTTTAGAGATGTGAGGCACCACTGCACTTGGTACCGTTTTTTTCATAAGCCGAGCACCACTCAATCATCTCATCTTATTACCTGTGCGCAGTCATGTTGATAAAACCTCCTGATATACAATATTACAGTGATGGTGGTGAATAATAAGTAGACAGAGCTGAACGTGTGGTTTATTAGGAGGAATAGCGTAGCAGTCATTTTGGGAAATTGAAAGTGAAACCGGCGAACGTTGTTGCGTGATTGTCTTATTCTATACATAGTTTGAAAATATATCAATATACTTTAAAAGTCGATATATTCCCTAGTCCTACAAACCAGACGGAATGTCCAAAGATCATGCCCTCGTGCAGTGTTCCTTCACACTGTGGGGGCTATGGGGATGTCTCGTGAACCAGTAGTGTTAATTTCTGTAAAATTCCATTACGTTCACAGCTAAAATAAACAGAGCTGGGTTCTGAAGACAGATAAAAGGCACAGATTACACATAATTCATACCTGTGGGTGGTAAACACTGAGAGACTTGACTTTATGCAAAGGCAACAAAACTTTCAATAGGAAAATCTTGTGCTCTTCTTTTAACGGTAAGGCAAACCCGTTGATTATGCTGAAAAACAGACAGAAGCATTATAATGTATCTCAAATGGATGGCCTAAAAAGATTAGCAAAAACTCTACTCATATAGACTGATGTGACATACCTTCCTAATATTTCCAGCAACTCAGCTATTCCATTATGATGCTCAGTTTCGTAAATGAACCTAAAATTAGGAAGTTTATGAGACACATTTAGAGATTCAGCAGCACTGCCAGATTACAGAAAGCTTAAATGTTGAGTAGAGGCAGCAACCTTACCTATAGAATATGTTATTAATCTGCTTTCTGATGTAGGCTCTAAGTCCTAGAAATTTGCCATAAATACGATGCAGAGTGGTCTTCAGGAAGTCTCTTTCTCGAGGATCTTCACTGTCAAAGAGTTCTAAAAGCTGAAAAACAAACCCACAATTACTGGCTTTCACTTTTTAGAGGGTAACAACTCACAACAGAAACACCACAAGCACTGTAAAGCCATACCTGCATGACAAATCTCTGGTCGATGTACTTTTTGGCTATGTTTGGTTGGAAGTCTGGGGACTCCAAGAACCGCAGAAAAAATTCATAGACGAGCTGTGAAGAGGGGAAAAAACATAACAAAATGTTAAAAACATAAAATGAGTGAGCTGGACAGTGTGGATTGGTGTTGAGTGCATGTACATGAACATGGATGTACACATACCTGCAGGTGCGGCCAAGCAGCCTCTAACGTGGGCTCATCTTCCTCTGGGTCAAATTCTGCGCCTGTTGGGTTGGATGAGGGCGGTAAAGTCCTAAACATGTTGACTGCAAACTGCAACAGACAAATGAACAACAATAACATTACAACAACTTCATTACTAGGTAAGGAAATTGTTTGGAAATTTTTGTCTGGACAGTAACTGCGTTTTTAATAGTAAAAAGAAAATAACAAGCATGAATGTATTAAACAGTAACACTAATATCTTTCTTTAAGTACTGGAAATCTGTTAAGCTAAGTTTGATTTCAGATTTCTCTTCTATACTCTATAGATTACTCTTCTATACATACAATTAAATATTGGCTCTCTTTGAGGAGAGATTTGAAACACATAGAACACATAGAAAATCAAAGCATTAGTATTTATGTTTCTACTAATCTTTGCACTCATTTTTGTAGTAAGTGTTATTTTATTTTCTACTATTATACTATTCAAATACATAACTTTTTAAATAGATTTTTCCATAGTACTATAATACTAAATAAAATCCATATAAATGCACATAAATCAAGAACGAGTGCTATAGATCACGTTCTCAGTTTGGATTGAAATTCTATCAATATGCAGCCATAGAAATGTATGCCGTTTCATACTTACAAACACAAGCAGTTTTTTACATGTATAATCCACAGAGAATCAGTCAAATTAAGCAATACCAATTTCTATATAATTCCAGATTTACTTAATAATTTGTTTTGTGATTATGATTGAAAAATTATGATAATGTTGGTGGTCTGGCAATTGCAGGAAATGAATACCAACAAAATGAACAAATACTCAAGAATTCTAATAATAGGACTTCAGTTTCAAAATGAACAAGGATGTCTGTCAGTCAGTTTAATGCTAGTTGACATGTCACCTATACCAGTATTAGAGTAGCACAATATAGCACATTTGTTATGCTGAATTTTATCAAAATCAGCCAGCACTAGTTAGCCCTTTAAGAGCACACCAGATTCAGTTCATGCAATGCTTGACAATTAGCTAATGAATCAGGCAGTGTAACATGGAAAACACTAAACAGTGCAATACTGTAGAAACTGAGCCTGTCATAAGTGCAGTACTGCAAATTTAAAGTCAATGGGCCTCATTTAGCAAACTAAATGTGGGCACATTCTTCTGTGGAGAAAAAGCATTTTAGAAATAACTAAATAGGCACATAAACCATTCATTGATGTAAAAACGTATGCAGTGCTGAGCATTTCCATCCAACAGCACAAGCAGTGGCATAGCAAACATGCACACACCCATTTCTAAACATTTTTTTTGTTTTGTTGTAGTTTTTTTCCCCCACAGATAAGGACTGTTCAGAAATAGCAATGACTGGCAAAATAGTATTTTCACACTTTCTTCCACACCCAAAGCTGTTTGCATAGTTCGGTACTGTGAAAGCTGTCAAATGTGGCCCACGCAACTCGCTTCCAGCACCGGGCGTGCAACATGTGTCTTGTTACTTCCTGTTTCAAGTTTTATTTCTTCTTTATGTATTCTTATATACATATTTATGGGTTGCCAAAAACTTTCACTTTCCTCCAGATGCACAGTTTAATATGGCTGAATTGCTAACGCAGAGTTTTGTGTTTCTGCATCTTCAGGTGAGAACTGCGTGTCACTTGCAGGTGTTCTTGCAAGAGACATGCCACGCAACCAGCAATGATGATCACCTGTTCACCACAGTTTGTTTGGCAAGTGACATAAAACTGCACAAGTAATTTATGGTTTGTAAGGAATTTTCCTTTGTGAACATAAACCAGTAATAACGCCCCTTTAACCCTGCAGGCACAACGCAAGCATTAAAACGGCTCAGCCTCGACGTGCAGCAGGCGACGAGTCGCTGGTGGGTGTGTCCACCAGCACACAGGAAGGCAGCATGTTAGACTGAATTGCGTTGTCATGCAAACCACGTTTTTTAAAGGAAAAACCACCAGTATAAACAAACAGCATAAGTAGGCTTTATTTATTCACTAAATGTTCCCAACCTTTTTTAACTAGGGAACCAAAGTCAGTACAGTGGTTTTGAGGGAACGTGAGAACCTGTTTTCTGACTGGTGATCAGCTTCACATGTCACTGCTCATTTGCATAAAGTTGAGCAGAGCTAAACGTGATCACGTTGCTGAATTTGCCCATGTCGCATCACTGAACGCCGCTGAGTGTCACCAACTCTCACTGAAAATGAATGACTTCGCTGTGTCACTTTCATTGCTTGCGGTGTGCACACACAGTGACCCAGCAAGGTCTAAGCCAGAGTGAAGTGACTGAGCTATTTAAATCACTGCCAAAACACTTAAAATGGTAGCTTTTGGAAAATTACAATAATGTTATGTCATTTTGTATAAAACCGTTCACGCTTTCGTCAAAAGCATGAGGTTTTAACAGATGCCCTTCTATTAAAAGGTCCTTAAATCACTAACCGTTACCCACATAAGCATATTGGTCAGCTCTGTTAGCTCATTCAGCCTCCATTACTCACCCAAAGTAAAACCCTACTGAAATAAAAGAGCATGATTTCAACTGCATTTCTACACCAGTGCTTAAACATGTACACTTAGGGGCTCCGTATTACCGTGTTATGTTTTTTATTTACCACCATTTTCTCCATCCCTGCGGTTAATCAATTATTCCATTCATTAACCCTTACACTGTGTCAGAATGTACAACCCTAGCTCAGACTGCATTACTGTGAGGTTTCAGATCGTCATAAGATTCAGAAAAAAACAAAGTGTTTAGCACTATAAAACCTACACCATGACACTTTTATTGCCAAGTCTAACTTGTTTGATAAACAAAGTCATTAACTTTATTTAGTGCTTAAGAACAAGTTTAACCATACTGAACCTTAATTACTGTCTGCTCTGACAAAGGCAACACAGTAAACACACAAAATAAACATAAGATTGCACTCTTCAGGGTTCAGACTCTTCTCTGTACTTTGATGATAAAAGCTGAGAACTTCAAAGTGTCTATGTTGATAATGGGGTGGGATGAGGGAACTCTAGGGTAAGAGTACATTATCATGCTGATTTTGCAGGGCTTTGCATTTTTTATTCTCCTGCACTGATCAAATACGAGCAGAATCAGAAGAATGAGTCAATTTGCACTTCGATCAGCAGTGGTTTCCTGCTTAGCATGAAGCTCAGTCTTTGATAAATATCAAAGGGATGTTATTCAGGACTGAAATGGCTAACGTTGGCTCCATAACGCTTTGGACAGGTCCACTAAAACACTGCCGCTAAACGAAAAGTCCTTGGTGAAAAAAAGGCTCCATAAAAGGAAAGGTAAGGAAACATCTCATGTTTCGGTCCAACAAGTGGGCTCCAGCTTTTAATAGAACCTTTTCAGGGCTGACACAGACTATTAACATCTTGAAGCCCTGATCTGGGGGAGCCCCTAAACAACAGTGTAAATATCATTTACAAAGAACAAAATTCAACATAAAGATCAATGAAAAGGTACATGACCTACAGGCAGTCATTTATAAGATAAAAGACCAAAATTGATTTATAATTCATAACTATAGTTTCTAAACACTGAGCCATATTTTAGAGAGGCCAATTTTCAGTTTTCCAGGCTAGACTGAATTCCAATTGCACACCTCCACAGGAGATTCACCGCAGGAAATCCCGGCTGTTCGAGCCACACACACACTACATTGATTTACTGAGAGTCTGTCCTACTTACATGCACTTTGTGGCATCAGAATCTGCGACCATTAATGAGAACAAATCAGTGCAACCACATATAAAGTGATTGCAATAAGAAACATCACTGTGCTGCTTCGTTTACTGGAAAAGGTACGCTGTATAGCTTAGAATTACAATGCTAAATTAGAACAATACCAAGCAAAAGCATGATGGAACATCCTGGGAGAAACCAGACCTGCCGAAAATGGTAATTCACTCACCATGTGTACAACCTCTGGGTAGATGGGCTCAGTGATGACATTCCGGTTGTGCGTGATATACTCCACCATCTCGCTTAGCGCCGCCCGCTTTACCTCCTTCCATTTCAGGTCGCTCAGCGGATCGGATACAAAGTCAAAGAGCACACAGCACTGCCGCAACTTCTGCACAAAGAGCTTCTCCTGCTCTGCCGGGGCCACATCTATTGAAAGACATTTAAAAAGAGCTGAAAATGTGTTTTAACCTTTCTGTGCATTCACTTTCAAGGTATTGGTTAAAAAAAGTAAAGCCTAAAACCTTAACTAGAGGGGTTTTAGTTAACTAGAGATATGTACCAATAAAATCATTTTCATGTACACATATGCCAGTGCCATAACCATCTATATACAAATAGATTAGATTTATAACCCTCATTTCAGTAGGGTTTTACGCAGTAAAAGGAATAAAATGCAGACATAGTGGTGCCTACATTTCAAATTCAAACTTATTTTAAGAAAATATCTGCCAGTAGCAATATGATTCCAAAATCACTGTGCAATCCCTAGTTTTACGCTATATATAGTATACCACAGATCTTTTCTTTAAGGTACATTTAAGTTAGCTAGATGATCCTTGACAATATGCTTAACGACTTTTCTTTGTGGTTACAGTGATTATGCCACAATAACTTAACCAATAACCACCCCCCCCCAAAGGTAGGTAAAGACAAAACGCAGCTCTTAAGTTTTACATTCACTCACTGGACTTTCATTAAGTCAACAGGTCATTTAAATCTCACAGACTGATGGTCAAGCATTCACACTTCTGACATGAAAATGGGAGTGGCTGGAAGTGTTTAGATCCGTGAACGAGGTGCAAAGTGAAACAGAATTTATGAATGTTTAAAAGGTGCTTTACGCCACCATGAAAAATCATTAATGCATGAAGTAGTGCCTGGCTTTTAATCAAAAGTAATAACTAGAAGCTTTCCTTTTCACTTAGGCAATGAGGCACAGGAATTCAAGCCTGGAACCTAAGCACCACAGCTCGATTTCCTGATATCGTTCCACTAGGATTAAACCCTGCTGTCTGACACACCTGTAACTGCAGAAACGTATTGTAAACATAGCCTCAGAGGCAACCATTCATTAGCTCTTAAACTAACACAAACTAACACTAGTAAACACAACACTAAAAGAAATTACTCTACAATTTGTATCGCTTTAATGTTAAAACCATCTAGAGTAGACTAAAGGGCTTCTTCTTGATTATCTTGACCATTCACCAACCCAACCTGAAATTGGACTTAAACATCAGGGGAGGGGGTCTCCCACAAAGCAGTATTTCAGCCCAAAGGCCTGTCCAATCGGAAAAGGAGCTGAGAGACATTCCGGTTGGGCAGTCCTCATCTTTTAGTTATTTGGCAAACTGAGAATTCCTGTTTTATGGAATACTACCTCCGGTCATGCTGCATTAAGATGAAGCTATCCAAATTCTGTGTTTTCATGATACAAGTGTCTGGATTTCTAATTTATTCTTAGGCAGAGAGAACTTGAAACTTGGGGGGTGGACAGGAACATGATTCCATAAGGAAGACAATCTTTGACTAAGTCTATAAGTAACAGGCAACTCTTACTACAGAAAAATCCAAAACTAAAGAAACAAAGTCATCCAATGTTAAAAAAAGTAAACATGGAGAATCAACAATCAGGTTGTTGGCACACCAGAATAAGACAGCTGTCTTCTGAGATTTTGTTTTAAAAGTACATCATAATATAGATTTGTTATTGCCCTCTTCAATGGGTAACTGGTTGCAATTCAGCATTTAAGATGAGGCATGTTAAGTTCTCACGTCAGGAAAATAAACATCCTAAACAGAAAATACCCACTTTAAATTTAGCTCCGACATTTTACTTAAAATCTTAACGAAAACGACAAATCTTTTCACTTGATTTGTACGTCTGATGGCTCAACTCACCTCTGAGCAGCTGTCAGACTTGTTTTCGCATACTTTCTCACTAACAGACGTACTGAATTGTAGGCCTGGTAGAGGGGTCTAGTTACAAATGCCCACTATAAGTTGTAGGACACATACCAAACCATTAAAAGACTTAAAACCATAAAAAGAAAGTACACCCCCCCACACCGTTTTGTTTACAATATCTCCAAAGGGTGCAAATGCTACTTGGTTTAATATCCACACATAGGTAAAGCACTTCTGGTGGCCTTTGATAGGGCGTAGGATAAGAAGAAGGCGTATCAAACACATTGTGTAACTGTTGTAATCATTTCAAACAGTAAGCGAGGGACCGAGTGCCCTCAAAATAAAGAACCCTGTGCATCATCCGCAGTGAACAGGATTTTTTTCAAAGGACTGCTTGGTGGTTTGAGAAAAGCGTGAACAGAGAATAGCTTTCTCTTCTACGAAAAACAACAAAGAAGCAGGGGTTACACAAACAGGGATAGTCCCTCTCTACACACACACACACACACACACACACACACACACACACACACACACACACACACACACACTTCCCCAAGCTGTGACCTCACTTCCTTTGACATCGGCAGTCTCAGTGGGGGGATGGGAGAGGCAGGAGACAGTAAAACAGCTCCAGCCCCCACCACACCACCTCCTTGCTCACACTTTCAACTGTGCTCCAACTGAAGCTTCCTTGTTTGTTTATTAGCCACATGCACTGTTACTTCAGTCCCTTCTTACGATAACGCATCCAGAGCCTGTAACTAGGGCACAAAGCAGGCTGTTCGCTTCTAATTAAGATGTAATAAAACACATTTTCTGACCTCATGACAAAAATCTTCTTCCTGCTCCAGCAAACAAGAGGGTGCATAGCAACATTCCTATCCCTACCCCCTCCACGGACAATAAAACAGAACGGCTCACCTCTAAAGTGCATGAGGGCCACAGGCTGAAAAGGCCCGTTGGAGCTTGGTGCGTCCAGAACCATCTTGCTCTCCTCCTTAGAGCATGGTAACATCTATTAGTCCAGGGAGGAGGGAAGGAGAAGGCTGCTCGGCTAAGGCGCAGAGCTAACCTCCATTTCAGCACCACCACTCTCAGCAGAAAATGAAGCTCCACTGCCGCTGGAGGGAATCAGCTAGCTAGTGATGTCATTCACCAACAGGGCACTGGCAATTGGCTGGGTAGGATCACATGACTTGGCCATGGGACTGCAAGCTGGGAAGGCTTGTGATTGGCTGTTGAGTTTAAAATAGGGCGGGACGTTTGGAGCAAGAAATGCACCAAGCAGGTTATGTGGATTTCAAGGAAAGTACAGCCAGCTTTCTGATAACCTTTTCCACTGGTGTTTTCACACATGTCTTGGGCAGAAAACCTGCCAACATTTAAACAGGAAGGGAAAGATGGTCTGATGGGTTGGTGGTTATTTTCATGAAGGTGCTCTGTTGCCCTGTACATTGTTTCAATAGAAATTTGTAAATTACTGTATGAAGTTAAATAACAGGGTAGTGGTGAAGAAGCCACTTCAATGGAAGGGTAAATATGTGATCATTAACTAAAATGTGTCTACAGACCACAATGTTCAATAACAAAGCTAAATCACACACAATTCAAACAAAAACATTACAATGAAGACACAAGAATCGTGGACAGAAAAGAAACAGAAAAAGTAACGCCATCCACAAACCATCATATGCAAAGGAATATTACACTGAAAATATATTACACTTCCATGAATTACGCCATGAGACGGTTCTTTCATTTTTTTGGCTGCACTTTAGGTGCCGCTTAACTTGCTTGACAACAGAAAATCTTTCATCCGAGTTTTGACGTTTAATTGCATTTAATTGAAGTTTTTTTGTTCCTATCTGCAGAGCTTATCAATTGCATGTTCCAAACCTGCCCATTGTGTTTCCTCTACATTACACATTTGACCCAGCAAACAAGAAACTTCAGATGTGCTAAACAAGACACCAGACAAATATGTGCATAGTCCCTGGAAACCTATGAGATAGACTCATCAGAAGCAAGGTACTGTGTACACATCAACACAAACATAACTAACTGCTAGTTTACTACTTGTTATTCAAGCCAGTTGCAATGCTCTGCGGTTTAAATAAAATACATACACACACACACACACACACACACACACACATACATATACATACATACATACACAAACACACACACTCTATCAGCCAGAAAAAAATGCAATTAGAACTTTCTCCAAATCGTTCAGCCCTAGCAGAGTGGGCACTTCAGAAAGAATTACCACCGACACCCACTGACACTGTTACTGCTGATTGTGAAAGGAAAAAAGACGACACAACACTTTTGCTGCTGTGCCTCTGTGACATAATTTCCCATATGCACGATAAACAAGCGACCACACTGTAGCAGTGAAGTGCTGACAGGAAACCACATATCAGCTCATTCTCAGCAGCGGGCCTGCAGCTGCCATGCGCCGGCTCATCTGGGCTGAGACACAGATGATGCAGTACAAAAGGAAGACACCCACTCCCTACCACTAAGCGACAAGGTTATTTAGGCTACATCACAGACTGTAACATTTATTTCAGTTGCATCTGTGAGGAGACTGCATTACAATGAGGGAAGGCGGAAATATTGAAAAAACAAAAGCTTATTTAAACTGTGCAGGTCTGTTTGTAAAGCTCTTCTAATGTGCATTTCAATTACACAGAAATGGTCTTCTGAGGAAATACAGCCACCATAAAATAAGCAATGAATTGTCCTTTGTGTAATTTGCCTGTATAAGCAACGCACTACGGCAATCTTTCTACAAAGACAGCCCGCGGCATCTTACGATCAATAAACATGGGTATAAATAAAATGACAAAGGGCTTAGTTCTTTTAACAGCTAGTGTTAAACAAGTTGAATTACACCACAGGCTGTTCCACTCTGTCTGAAGTCAACACGGAGAGGAACAGGCTAAAAACAGAACTGAGACAGAGCCATTGATCTGCATCAAAGCATATGACCTGAACATAATGTTTCAGGGAGAGGACACTGCAATTCAGGGTCATATATTACAGGAGAGTCATGTCTGCAGGGCCCCCTCATAAAAGGCTTATCTGCGTTGCGGTTCATTTCAAAAAGAGCTCCTGTTGTTCTAACTTCTCACTACAGTCATGAACTGCCCCTGTGACAAAGATTTGCTTCATTTCCAGCCACATACAGACCTGAAACAAACTTCAGTACAATACTTCGTTCTTCAGTCTACCAAGCAGTAATCATCATTAGCTGTTCTAAACAGCGGATTAATCTAGAACCTAAACTTTGAAACTGCAACGCACATTCATTATAATTTTTTTGTTTTTACTTAGTTTATATTTGTTTTTTGGTTTTTTTTGTTTGTTTTTTAAATAGGAACATGACCTAGCTATAAAGCTACAGGACTGAGAGTGTGTAAAGAGCATTCCTGTGGAAATACAGCCAGTGGAATAAGGTACAATAATGCAGGAAAACAGCCACAAGGTTAAAAAAAACCCTGACCAAATATATTTAATGCTCTAAAACTCCACAATAATAGATAATAATCTTAAAAAAAAGGGTGAGAGCAAATAATACAGTTACGCTAAAGGCAACATTCTACACTGTAACAGACATAGTTAAGTGTCTTTTCTTTGGTTAATCCTGTACCGTTTTACTTGAGAGCAGATTACAGTGCCGCAAACCTGGTTGACCTGATATATCTGCTTTTGTAGACCAATGATGAAGAAAAAAAAAAAAGACAGAAATCACGTAAAATGTTCGTAAAATGTTATTACACTCCTGCTGTGGACGCAAGTAAGGCAGTTGATGTCGAGACAAAGCTCACTTTTACCACTAGAGGGAAGCACTACTGAAGAGCAGCTACGGTCAAGCAGGTCTGTCCTATTGGTCAGTAAAGCCAAATCAATGCAGCTTTATCAGAGGTAGGCTAATAATAATTTTGTACAATGACAAGCAGAATGGTTCTGAACGAGGTGAAACATGACCAAGGAACCCATACTGAGAATAAGCAGACAGTCAAAATAAGGAGCAGACAGTGAAGTCTCTACGTTCATCATGAAAAGTTCCTAATACAAGATGGACAGGTTTTATTACAGGCAAAATTAAAAGTCATAAAAATGTTTCTTATTTAGTGCAAATTTTAAATCAATACATCTACAGAAATATGAAACAACCATAGTTAGACAATTTGTAGCACTGCATTCAGGTTAGAACAGCAACAAGCAAAACTGAGTTAATGAGCAAGTCTCTTAGCGATTTCACATGGCTGTTACTTAATCAAGTCTCTATAGAATAGCTGCTTAATGAAATGGTTCAAGATAGAACAGAACACATCATGAATTATGCACGCTAGAAAGAAAGACGGTGGGTCTGTACTTGTCTTGGTATCAGCACATCCAGAAACATACGGACCAGAGAATTAAAGTTATCTCAGGATTAGCCCTAAATATAGCCAGGACGAAGTCTCATCCCCTTACGCCCATGGTTCTTTCCACGATTTTGCATTACATAACTAAGCTTCAAAGGAGCTGCCAAGATCTCTTACATTCCTTTTGGTCAAAGTGTGAAACGTATTAAATGTGAAATGGCATTTGTCTAAAATTCTGGTCTTCCCCAATAATTCAAGTAGTTTCTTGGGAGGATAGCACACACGCTGCTTTTTTCAACTTGGCCATAAATCGAGGGACGGTTCTAACTGAGACTAAACATCTGTAACAGGTTAGCAGGAGTTCACTTTAGTGGGGAAAAATGTTATCAACATGTTATCAACATTTTTCTAAGGCATCACATGCAGGGTAATTTCTAATTTCAAGATTTTACCACCACTCACTTTCCATGACCTAACAGAAATGAGTCACTCTTTAAATTACATGGAATTAAAAAAGAGCAAGAATGTTCAAGCGAATCTATGAACACTTTTTGAAAGTTTTAAATATTGCCAAGCAACACATTACAAGTCCATCCACCTGATTTTGGGGAAGTGAATGTGCTTTAGGCTTTGTAAAAGGTATTAATTGTTGCAGGCTTTGCTTCTGGGAACATGACAAAACATAAATCTAAAGCTATCAATGAAGACAACGGTCATGAGGTCAGAAATATCAAAAATAAAAATCTGACCAAAGACACTGAAGGCTCTAGAATGCCATAATAATAAATAATAATCTAAAACACAATGAAACGGTAGCAACAGAAAACACAATTGTGTCTTCACAGATCTAGAGCAGCAAAAACAAAAACATACTAAGAAACTTTGATTAAAGCCTTCTGCAAACACAGTCATTTGTGAAACAGGGCTATTTTATGTGCTACTGAATAACGTTTAACGAATAATGTTTTTTTTTTTTTGCTTTTCAGCTTAATATATTTTCAGTTTTTCACAAACCTCTAGCAAAAAGGAGTTACACCCTGCAGGCCAAACAGGTCAAATGAGGACAAACACATCTACTGTTCAAAATTAGATAAGATACATACACAGGCTCACTTTGGAACATCTTGTTCACTGTTCATTCAGCCAGAGAGTCATGCTCACATTAATATCCCCAGGATTCAGAGGCTATGATAAGAACAATGTACAGTTAGCCTAGTTAGTTTGAAATAAAAAAGAAAATCATACAGCAAATCTGTCCTTTCATGTTGCCATACAGAGCCTCTATACCGCCAGCCTCTATTAAACAGCAACGTTTGTCTCCAAGCCCTGATCAACAAGTTCTGTAACGTTTCCAGAAAAGGGTGATCCAAACTGTAGACCACAACCTCTTCTTCACTCCATTAAAAAAAAAAAAAACAAGCTTGTTTTAGGAAAGAAGCTGCAAAAATAGCCACACTAAAAAGAACGCATTGCTAAGAGAGTTCCATCACAAGCAGCGAATTATACTATCTACAGAATGACTCATTGCTTGAGGTAAGGAGCGAGTGGGTGGTTTTCACAGCTTTGCCTGAAGACCTTGAAGAACTATGCAGGTGTATGTAAACCTACTGGGCTTTACCTTTAAACGCAGGTAGTTTTTGGAGCTCCCTGTTATTGCTGAGGCTAAAGCGAGAGGAGCTTTGCCTCTTTTCCTTTTTGACAGGGGCTTGGGATCCAGACTGTTTCCCCTTCAACAGCTGTGTCGTGGGTGGCACGCTATTGCTGCTTTTCCTGTTTGATCCCTGAAGGGAGGAGAGGAAGAGCAAAAAAGAGAGACATCAAACTGTAATTGTTTTCTTTTTTTTTCTTAATTAGCCTTTCACCTTTCAGCATTACAAGAGCAAACACACTCTCATCCATGAAGTCTCACAGACTATACAGGCAGACACCGAAGGGTTCAGCATCGCATTCTTCAGCTACCTGCCTGCACAGCACAGAATCTCCATGCAGCAATGTTATAAATGACCTATAAATGAGTCATCAATTTTACAATGCTGTCCTTCAGTATCTGCACTTCCAAATGACTGACCGCAAAGATTATCTGCAATAAAAAAAAACATTACTACACTAGGATCTAGTGTGACCGAGTATCCTCAACTATAGCTAGTCTGACATTTCAGTCATTTTAAAGCTGAATATAATGTACTTGGCTGTAAGATTGGATGTTAGTGAAGTTAGTTAGTAAGCAGGTTTACAGTCAAGTCCCTTTGACTTTAACCAAGCCAAAAGGCTGATGCTGTCAAGCGGTGCATCATATTTCGTGTACACAAAGCCTCATAGCAACAGCTTGTGTAGATTCAAACAGGATGAAGTAATAATCGTTCAGCAGAGTGTCTGGAGAGATAACCACGGATGACTGTAGAAAGGGAGGGCTATTTTCATACATCTATAGTGTTGGGGCTTTTCAAGCATTTTGTTGTTGTCTATTAACAGCATGAGGTGTTCAGCTTAAGTGCTTACTCCTGGGTTCCTTTAGCAATGAGTAACATATACCTACCTACAACACCACCTTGTCTACAAACTTCATCATTCCTTAACTACACAAAGATCTCTACAGAGCCCTTTGAAGAGGCAGAGACTTTTTCTAAGACTAAGTTTTCTACAAGTCCTGTCTGTGGAAATACTCAATAATAACAACTCCTCTTTCTCTCACAGTCAAGGGAGCACTGGCTGCCCATTTGAAGTAGCAGAGTGCGGTGTTTAGTTAGCCACACGGCTAGCTCGCTGTTTGAGTACCCAGATAATGTAATTTAGTTCAGTTTACCTCATGATCCGAGTTTTCTTGCCCTGTAGTTTTACCGACTTTTCCAGACTTCGGCGTATCCTAACAAAGAACAAAATTCAGAAATGAAATGAAGTGTTATTCCCAGGCAAAGTAATGAAGCCATTGGTCTAATAAATATAAACTGCTTTGACTCAGCACAATATAATAGAAGCTGCTAGCGTTAGTTTGGCTAAATATTTAGCTAGTTAGCCACAGCGCCGCTGGCTAACTTACTCGGCTAATGTAGCTAGCTACACAGCTAATAGCACGTCCGGGAGTATTTTAAGTAAGGGAGCTAAACCAAGGCTTTAACTGTATGCATGGCAAATACTACAAAAAAATCTGGAACTTTCTAATGTTAGCAATAGCTTAACAGCTTCAGGTTAAGCTATTCAGCATCAGAGCACTGTGGCGTTAACGTTAGCGAACTGGCTTAGCAGGCTACCCCCATGGATATTATGCTGAATTATTTTACTTGGTGCTCCATTTTTTTATTTGGGGCCATTTATGGAACAAACTCTGAAGAAATGACCCTGTGCACTGCCACAAATATGTTAGCTAGATAGCTAAGCCTCTATAGCTTTAGCCAGTGACACAACATTAGCGTTAGCCCTACGCCCCATCGACCTGGGCAGAGGAAGAGCACTACTAGGGAACTAATGTTAGTGTCTGAGGGTTTTGTCTGCCTGCATGGGAATTAGTCTGCATTAGGTTCAGTTTGAAGCGATAACTAGCGTTCAAATCGACAGGAATACCTCAAAAGCGAACTTACCTTGTCTTTTTTCGTTTTGTTCGGCATCGCATTCATGTATCCGACCCTACCCTACAGATTCAGACTCGCTCCGCGACAGCAGTTAGCGACTCGTCTTTCCCCTCATCTCTGATAGGCTGCTGATAGCCAGCCAGCACGAACTGTCAGTGTCACGCCAAAATTCCCCTCGCCTTGGCTGGCAGGACGTGCCTAGAGTTCATTCTTAGGCTAAAAGAAAGGATGTGCAGACAGTCGTGTCTTAGGCTGGCGGTGGTGATCAGGTACAAGTGACGTGAAATATATATAATCTGTGTGGCGGGTCGGTAAGCGTGATTCACGTACTACAAGTGTTGTGTAATGTTAGACTCGCTGTGTTTATTCTCCAACGAGATCAGGCGACGTGATCGCACAGGTGAGACAAAAGTTCGAGCTGTCAGTTTGTCTCGACAACTTCGACTCTGTAAGGTTTCAATAACCAAGTAATAACTTCTTGTCTACATCAACACTAGCTGTGTAGCTCTCACTAGCTTATTTCCCTAGCGCGTAGGACCGCGATTCGAAGAGTCGACTCTCCAAATCCATGCTTTTGGGAAGCGAGAGTCGACTCCAAAGCTTTGGACTCGATTCCACACAGTGACGTTCAAGTTTGTCCACGCCCGCGCGCACAGTGTGGGATATTCTCCCACCAGTGATTGTATGTGCATATGACTCATATATTCAGCCAAAGCTCTAGACAGCCTGTCTGAAAGAGACATCCTTCCATAACCCACACCTCTGTAAATTCGCTGCATTTTGCTTTGGACAAAGTTACTGTGAGGCTGGAGTCAGTTCTTCCATTTCTGAAACATCTCCCCACCCAAATGTTCAGCTAAGGCCAAATATGCTATATAATTAGTAGGGGTGGCTAGATGCCACCTTCGTAATCCTGAGTGTCTGCTAATACTGATACCATCTGTTTCTTCTGTTAGACATCTAAGCTGTTAATAATGCATCAGTCTAAATGCACAATGCTTAATCTAGCCAAATAACATCGTGCTCATACTTTAAATCAAATATTCTGTTCCTCTAATGACCCAGTTGTGCAGTATTTGCTGTTCTTTTTATTTACATTACTTTCACACACATAACTTTTAGCAGTGGTTTTGATTATCAACACTGTTCAAACATTCAACATGAAATATAAACTGCAGCTTTGTGCAAAGGTTTAGTTTAGGCCAGGGGTCAGCAAGCCAAATGTTAAGAAGGGCTATTTTGCTCCTTTTCCTTAAAAATCAAACCACCTTAAGAGCCACTTTATGTCCATTTTATTGGTGTAACGTTGTAACATCTTGGATGTAAATAAGTCTCAGTATGTGCTAATTTCCTAGTATAGGCTAAATACATCATCATATCATATAGAATTCTGTATTTGCCTTCCAATATCCAATCTAGGAATTTCTGGCAATATCAGATACTGTATCCGAAGGTCGTATCAGCACACCCCTAATCATTTGCCATTGTATGTTCCTGAAGAGGTGTTAACTTAAATGAATATGGCAAGATCCACCGTCAGTCATAGCACTGATCAGAACGTGCCATATACTTACTATTGTAGTTTTTGTTGCCAGATCTCCTTTGACTGCTCCAGACTCCACCGGTTCCCATTACTGGGTATGGAAGTCCAGAATCCCCTCCAAAATCAGCCCACTAACCTATCAATAATCTCTTTCTTGCAGCAAATGAATGAAAACAGAATTACTGCCCTAATTTGACAAAAGGTTCTGGTGCCACCTGCTGCTGAAACTAAGAGCTATGTCTCTGAAATGGCTGACCCTTGAGTTTGTAACGGATGAGTGATCAAAATTGCCAGTACCATTTTAACACTGTGTGATTTTAATGGATGTAATCTTTTGATATGAGGATTTTTTAAAAGTGCATTTCTGTGAACCCACTACTAAAATTGGGAAGCAACCTAAAAACATTTTTAAAAAATCTGTATATGGGATTTTCAAATCACGATTCAATAAATAAACGATTCAATATGGCACAATTCAATAAATAAACGATTCAATATGGCAAAGTTTACTTAAGGTTCCCATCGTTTCAAGTTATAGTATCAGATTTAATATACACAACTAAATTTTATCACACTTGAAAAAGGAAAAAAAAAAACAAAAACAGTGGAATGTAAATAAAAAAAATGTATACAACAACTCAATACAAAAATAAAAATAGGGGAGGGGGGCCGCAATGGAAACTGGTGCTCTGAAACCAACACCATCTCTCTTGGAATGGATTTAAGCAGCCATATGAGAAAGCTAGAACAACAATCAGGATCAGGATCATTAACACTTAGTGGGCTCAATTTGCACCCAGTTATGGCTGCACAGTGCATGGATGACAAAAGAACTGCGGTTTCTCCCTCATGTACTCCTTACAAATAAAAATGTTGGGAACAGCCCACTCGTTATATTTTACACTGAGTTGACAGACACTAGTACCGTCTAGTCCTAGATTAAGAAGATTTTAAATATCAACAGTGTCCTTTAATTCAAGGCTAAACTTAATCAGTGTCTGAAAACCTGTTACTTACAATTTAAACTTCAGAATACATACAACCTTACCGTTAAGATACATGCATCTTTCCACACATGGAAAATCATGCGATTGTTTTCCCGAAGCCCTCACCATTTAGTCTAACTGCAGCCACCCAGGTGCAAGTCAAGCCCACCCATTAAACCTTTTACATTTTTACAGAACTACGAACTGACACAAAGTTGCAAACTTTCTGCTTTAGTCCACCTCCTCCATGCGAGATGTGTCATCATCCCCTTCCAACGGGGGCATGTCTTCAATTGGAGCAGAGGTGGGCTCTTCAGTGGACAGGTCGTCTTCATCAATACCTGAAACGGGAAACAAACAAGTTAAGAATGCAATACTGAATTCCCCCAGCAACAATAATAAAATGATTGTAGTCTGCCATGAATCACACTCTTACCCAAGCCCAGCTTGATCATCCTGTAGATGCGGTTAGAGTGTGTCTGAGGATCGTCAAGTGTGAACCCAGAGGAGAGCAGTGCAGTCTCAAACAACAAGATGACCAGATCCTTCACAGATTTGTCATTCTTGTCAGCTTCTGCTTTCTGTCTGAGTGTTTCAATTATAGGGTGATCGGG
The DNA here is from genome assembly GCA_034552555.1 of Semaprochilodus insignis. Lineage (NCBI taxonomy): Eukaryota > Metazoa > Chordata > Actinopteri > Characiformes > Prochilodontidae > Semaprochilodus > Semaprochilodus insignis. The sequence continues at coordinate 25,482,132 of CM067481.1, read as the reverse complement.
GTTAATCTCTAGGTGCTTCTTGGCAGCCATGTAGCCCATGGTGGAGTTATCCCTCAAAGCCTGGGCCTTCATAATCCTCTCCATGTTGGCTGTCCAGCCATATGTGCTGGTGACAATACAGCAGGGGGAGGACACCAGCCGGTTTGAGACAGTGACCTAAAAGAACAATAAGAAAGAATGAGCCAAGTGTTCAGGTCTCACCTTTTATTTCTGATATTCGCAGCATTTAAGACTTCAGCAATTCCTCTCACCTTCTCAACCTTCTTCTCAAGGATGTCCTTCATGATTTTGCACAGGTTTTCAAACTGTGCCTTCTTCTCCTCCTGCTTTTTCTTTTCTTCCTCATCCTCAGGGAGCTCCAGACCCTCCTTGGTCACAGATACCAAGTTTTTGCCCTCAAACTCCTTCAATTGCTGAACACAGTACTCATCAATGGGCTCGATCATGTAGATAACCTCCAGACCAGCTTTGCGTAGGCGTTCCACGAAGGCAGAGTTGGCCACCTGATCTTTGGTCTCACCTGCAGTGAATTTGTACCAATATCTTAGGAAAGATATTCAAGCATGGGCATATAACATTTACAGTGAAAACCCTAAAAGCTTTATATTCAGCTTAGTGGCATGAGTTTTCACCTGTAATGTAGTAGATGTGCTTCTGAGTGTCCTTCATTCGGGTAACGTAATCTTTAAGGGACACCATCTCATCTCCGGAAGCGGATGTGTAGTAACGCAGCAGCTCTGACAGTTTTTTCCTGTTCTGAGAGTCTTCGTGGATACCAAGCTATGGAAGAAACAAAAAAAAAAAACCAAAAAACTTAAGAATGTCATCATAAATGCATATTTTTAAAAATGTATATCAAGCTACAGTTTTTCCTCTCGAAATATTTTCACAGTGTATTATGAGGATAATTGTAAACTAATCAGCTTTGGATTGGATCAAAACAGAGGACAAACAGGTGGCATGCAGGTGACATGTGGTTAGCAGGACATATGGTAGGGTTCTCTCATTCCAGTCCCAATGGATCACCTCATGCACGGTATAGGGTTTCATTCTTTCTACCACATCTAATACAGGCTTTCAGAATGAAGAACACACCTAATGAAAGATTTGAATTTGCAGACACTTTTTTGACAATGCTACTGTTGTCCTGTAGATCTGCAGAACTGCAAGCGTTTTAAAGCATCTTAAATTGTTTTGGTACTGATCGTACTAAACCCCTAATCTGCAAAGTTCATCTACCAATTATTTTTAAAACATTTACAATAAGATAACCTACCTTAATATTCTTGGAGAATTGCTCATAGAATTTCTTGTAGTTGTCCTTGTCTTCAGCAAGTTCAGTGAAGAGCTCAAGGCACTTCTTGACCAAGTTCTTTCGGATTACTTTGAGGATCTTGCTCTGTTGCAGCATCTCTCTCGAGATGTTAAGGGGCAGATCCTCAGAGTCTACCACACCCCTGATGAAGTCTGAAAGAGCAAATATAAGACTTCAAGATAAGTTTTAGAGCAATGGATGCCATGTAGATGTTACACTGTACTAGGTACACGCAATAATGTGTGCTCATTCAGTTTTACTTACTAAGGTATTCTGGAATGAGTTCATCACAGTTGTCCATGATGAAAACCCTGCGCACATACAGCTTAATGTTGTTCTTCTTTTTCTTGTTCTCAAAGAGATCAAAAGGAGCTCTGCGGGGTACAAACAGCAGTGCACGGAACTCCAGCTGGCCTTCCACTGAGAAGTGCTGCAAAAAGAGCAAATACAACCAGTGTTAGCAAGTAATTAACACTGTGATACCAATTTTCATGGAGAGCAACTGACAGGAGCTTACTAAACTCCTCTTCAAGTTAAAGATGAATTTTGTTGACTCACCTTGACGGCAAGGTGATCCTCCCAATCATTTGTCAGACTCTTGTAGAACTCGCCATACTCCTCATTAGTTATGTCATCAGGATTGCGGGTCCACAGAGGCTTAGTCTTATTGAGCTCTTCCTGGTCAATGTACTTCTCCTTGATTTTCTTCTTCTTCTTTTTCTTATCTGTGTCCTTGTCATGGTCTTCATCATCTGAGCCTACATCCTCAATCTCTGGCTTATCTTCATCTTTCTCTCCTTCTTCATCTTTTTCCTTCTCCTTTTCTTCTTCTGCCTCATCGTCACTCACCTCCTTGTCACGTTCCTTCTCCACCTACAGTCAGAAAAGTTGAAAGATTAGGTGAAAAAGCACTAATCTATTCAAACATCAAAATATACCCCCGTGAAATTTATGTACATTCAAAGGCTTATTCAGGCTTAGATACCTTAGATATACCTTAGAAATGCGCTATGAATTGACTATTTAATGACTACTCACATAAAGAGTGATGGGGTAGCCAATGAACTGCGAGTGCTTCTTCACAATCTCCTTAATTCGCCGCTCCTCAATGTATTCTGTCTGATCCTCCTTCAAATGCAGAACTACTTTTGTGCCACGCTTAATTGGCTCAGCTAAAAGAAAACAATATAAATATTTAATAGTGTGACAATGCAAACTAAAATCATTACAAGTCCTTCAGAAATATAAATAAATATAACTATTCCAACTTGCGGGGGGATATAAACATCCTGTGTCATCCTGAAATATTACATGGAAATTACATGAAAAACTTTTATTTAACATGACTAATTACTTACTGTTATCCACCTTCACAGTGAATGAACCTCCAGCTGATGACTCCCAGGCATACTGTTCGTCATCATTGTGTTTAGTGATGACTGTGACCTTCTCCGCCACCAGGTAAGCTGAATAGAAACCCACACCAAACTGACCAATCATGGAAATGTCAGCTCCAGCCTGAAGAGCCTCCATAAACGCCTTGGTTCCTGACTTAGCGATGGTGCCCAAATTGTTGATAAGATCAGCCTTGGTCATGCCAATGCCAGTGTCAATGATGGTCAGTGTGCGCTCTTGTTTGTTAGGAATGATTTCAATTTTTAGATCTTTTCCAGAATCCAGCTTGCTAGGGTCAGTCAGACTTTCATATCGGATTTTGTCCAAAGCCTAAATAAAAGGGAAAAAAATTGTTTATATTCTACAAAATCAAAATGGTTAATACTACAACATTTTAATAACTTGAATGTAACCAGCATTCATACATTCCTTACAAAAAGGGGGGGAAAAAGAATTTGCGATTAACTTTATTACACTTTATTACATGGCTACATATAAGTCATTACTTACATCTGAGGAGTTTGAGATGAGCTCCCTGAGGAAGATCTCTTTATTTGAGTAGAATGTGTTGATGATAAGAGACATCAGTTGGGCAATTTCTGCCTGGAAGGCAAAGGTCTCTGCCTCCTCCTCCATTGGTTGGTCGTGTGCTTCGGGCATCTGTGTGAGACACAGTGAGAGAACCAATGCTGAAGTTCAATGCTTCATACATTTTATTGAACTGTTTCAAAATGTCACTCATTTCACAAACGACACAGCAGATTGCTACAGCACCGACATGTGATTTTAAAGTGGTCGTACAAGAACCAATGCACCAAAATTAAATTAGACTTACATTCTAATAATTTACTTTAACTTGGGTACAATACAGACATAAGTGTTGTAACTATTGCTTTCATCAAGAGGCAAAATCTGCACACTGACATAGCTTATTGTTTGTTCAATAAGGAATATAAATTATTAATCTCTTAAATGTTGACACGCAAGTCTGCTCATGGATATTTTTTTCCGGAAAAGTCTATGACCACATGGCCCGGCGCGCCTTTGCCAAAGAGGCGCCATCTGCTGGTTGGAGCGATTAACAACACCCTTCTAGAACATACCAACCTCGCAGCGCATCACACGGATACCCTGCCTGGGCGAACGGTAAAGCCAGACACACGACAACTAACACTTTTAAACATTAGAGGCGGCAACATTCAGTCCTGCAGAATTACAACAGGACTGGACAGATAGCTATAACTTTGCAGTGAAACACACGTAAAATATTACTCCACTAAAACATAACGTTATCCGCAAGTTCATTAGAAAAGCAGCTGTCAGAGCTCGGTTTCAGTCCTTCAATGACGTTTATGTTAAATCGGGAGCATAGATTGATGAATGAACTGATTAACATTACCTATAAGCACACAGTGGAGGCAGTGTAGCCAGGTGCCGTTATCTGACGCCCACCAAAAAGTTAACACTACGACAGATCTACTAATTAGGTGATCATAAAAACAGGAGACTGTACGCTGTGGTACTCAGCATGAGCCAGTTTCGTGATGGTCACTTTCATTCTGTATGTGCTGCTTGTCTACTTGTATTGAGGCAGTGTGAGAATTCACTGAAACCAGTCAATGAAGCTGAAGTGCGCTTCTCATTCGAGCTTTCCCGTTCCATCTTAAACGGTGCAGCAGTTACAGGCGCGAGGATGGAATTGATGCACCATTTAAGGTGGAAGGGAAAAATTCCAACCCGCAGCTGGCGAATACGAAGCCAACTTCAGTCAGCCATCTGGCAGCCCGGCTAGCTAACGCTAAGTAGCGTTATTCCAGGCAGCTCGACCTTATCGAACAGCTACCGGTGCGGCTTTGCAGGACTAATACTTGCCACAAGAACTTTGTCGAAGAATTAGGCTCCTGACGGACAGTTATTTTCTGAAAACAGCTAGCTGCATCGGTGCCATTCAAAGCGTTAGCTATGCTAGCTGTGTCAACTTGGCTGGAATGTGATAGCTAGCTAACAAGCTGTATGGGAAAAATAATCTCGATGAACCATTCATCTCATTAATTGACGAAGCGAGGTTCAACACTTACCTTGACCGAGCCTGTAAAGTCACTTGGACCGGAATGCTGTGTGCTAGCTAACGGACAGACTGTTATCCGTCTTTCTCCCCGCTCTAATCAGCAGCGGTCTAGCAGAGTGAATCCGTGCGCACGGTTTATATGGCTTGTGCCTCAGAGTGTTCGAGAACTCGGATGTTCCAGAACACTCTCGAACCTTCCCTGCGCGCTTTGTTGCAGGAGCGGGGCGGGGCTTGATGTGTCAGTCAGCGGGGTCTAGGAAGGGGGGTGGGGTTTTCGTATATCGTATAGTCTTATATAAAAAAACTTTCAAATATTTTTGCAGAAAGTTCCATCCGTTTATTAAATGAATAAATTCGCTTACAACTCGTAATGTTTTCTGCATAGCATTTTATTAGAAATATTAGAAGTTCCTTTCTTTTCTTTAAAAAAAAAAAAAAAGGTTACAATTAAAAAAACACCAGAAAATTCAATTTCCTGATGAACTAACTCCAACAAGCACAAAAAAGTATTTAAATAAGAAAATGAAAAAGGTAGAGAATAAATATGCTATCAGTAACACGATTGGCTCCTAAGGTCAACAGCAGCAAACTACAATGTTCAAGCCTTATACATTTACATTTTTTGTGCTATTTGTGTTAAATGTCTTAGTCAACTTCTTCCATTCTGGAGGTGTCATCATCTCCCTCTAGAACAGGCATGTCCTCCTCACTGGGCTGAAGAACATCTTCGACAGCTGAATCATCATCATCAATGCCTGCAGAAGAAACCGGATGAAGGAGTTAGGATACTTGTTTTTGCAGTGTTGTTTGAAACTGTTTTTACTTTTAATTCACTCTAGATCAGCATGTTTTCAAATGGACTGCAACTCACCAAGACCAAGTTTGATCATTCTGTAGATACGGTTAGCATGTGTCTGTGGGTCCTCCAGGGTGAATCCAGAAGACAACAGGGAAGTCTCGAAGAGCAGAATCACGAGGTCTTTCACAGCTTTGTCATTCTTATCAGCCTCAGCCTTCTCTCTAAGTGTCTCAATGATGGGGTGCAGGGGGTTGATCTCTAAGTGCTTCTTGGCAGTCATGTATCCCATGGTGGAGTTGTCCCTCAGAGCCTGAGACTTCATTATCCTCTCCATGTTGGCTGTCCAGCCATATGTACTGGTGACTATGCAGCAAGGGGAGGCAACCAGGCGGTTGGACACAGTAACCTTGAAGGAGAAGAAGGAGATTGGTCATGGAAACAGTTTTAATCTGAAGCTGAATGAACTCTGTGTTTCAATAACAAGTTGCTTAATCACGACGTGCAGGCCTGTGCTTTTACCTTTTCAATCTTTTTATCCAGGATGTCCTTCATGATCTTGCAGAGGTTTTCATATTTAGCTTTAAGTTCATCCTGCTTTTTCTTTTCCTCTTCATCTTCAGGGAGCTCCAGACCCTCCTTGGTGACTGACACCAGGTTTTTGCCATCATATTCTTTCAGTTGCTGAACACAATACTCATCAATGGGCTCGATCATGTAGATCACCTCTAGACCAGCTTTGCGCAGGCGTTCCACAAAGGCAGAGTTGGCCACCTGTTCCTTTGTCTCACCTTGGGGAGAAGCAGTAACAGATGTTTTAATCAACTGATATTAAAGATTAACAGTGTATTTTTGTGTGTTATTGTCTGAAGACAAATACGTAAATGTTAAGATATTAACCAGTAATGTAGTAGATGTGCTTCTGGTTGTCTTTCATGCGGGACACGTAGTCCTTGAGAGACACCATCTCATCTGCAGAGTTGGAGGTATAGTAGCGCAAAAGCTCAGAGAGCTTCTTACGGTTCTGAGAGTCCTCATGGATGCCGAGCTGGAATAGAAGAGCAAATGTGAGATAATGTTGTTTCCAGTGTTGAAGTTATTCTGTGCATGAATTTGAGTATGCGTAATGCAAATGTACCTTGATGTTTTTGGAGAACTGCTCATAGAACTTCTTGTAGTTGTCCTTGTCCTCAGAGATTTCAGTGAACAGTTCAAGACACTTCTTGACCAGGTTCTTTCGAATGACTTTGAGGATCTTGCTCTGTTGTAGCATCTCTCTGGAGATGTTCAGGGGCAGATCCTCAGAGTCCACCACACCTTTCATGAAGTCTGATAAGATAAGAGAAAGGAAAGTCAGACCATGTCTCTATTATAATGGATTTTGTTGTGTAAATCTGAATAAAATAATTTTTTTTCTTTTTATATTTGGGTGTCTTTATCTGAATAAGTGTGACATATTGAGATTTTGGAGGACTTACTTAGATATTCAGGCATCAGCTCCTCACAGTTGTCCATGATGAAGACCCTGCGCACATACAGTTTAATGTTGTTTCTTTTTTTCTTGTTCTCAAAGAGGTCAAAAGCTGCCCTTCTTGGGACAAACAGCAAAGCACGAAACTCCAGCTGGCCCTCTACTGAGAAGTGCTGTGAGAGTAAATGAAATTTCATGAGTAATGAATAAATGAATGTAAATAATATACATTTAATCTTAATATTTATTCTAGCTCACCTTGACTGCAAGGTGATCCTCCCAGTCGTTAGTAAGGCTTTTGTAGAATTCGCCGTACTCCTCATTGGTGATGTCATCAGGGTTACGGGTCCAGATAGGCTTGGTTTTGTTCAGCTCTTGGGCATCAATGTACTTTTCCTTGACCTTCTTCTTCCTCTTGTTTTTGCCATCTTTGCTGTCCTCATCCTCGTCGGATCCCACATCCTCAATTTTGGGCTTGTCTTTGTCATCACCAGCTGCTACCTCCTCCTCCTTCTCACCCTCATCAAGATCGACCTCCTTTTCTCTCTGTTTCTCAACCTTTAAAGTAATGGTAGAAAAACACAGGAAAGTATAAAACAGTTTGCATTTAAGTTATGAAGATAGGAAATCTGTCTATATAGAAAATAGAACTGTCTAAATGTATCACTTTAGACACTTACGAAGAGAGTGATGGGATATCCGATAAACTGAGAGTGCTTCTTAACAACATCCTTGATACGCTTCTCCTCGATATATTCAGATTGGTCTTCCTTCAGGTGAAGAATCACCTTTGTGCCCCGACCAAGAGGCTCACCTGCAAATCCAAACCCCAAAAAAGGTTTAATGGAAGTTGAAATGATATAACACTGTACAGTTCTCAATTATAATTAAGTCCTACCGTTATCAGGCTTCACTGTGAAGGATCCACCAGCTGCAGACTCCCAGACGTACTGTTCATCATCATTGTGTTTGGTGATGACTGTGACCTTCTCTGCTACCAAGTAGGCTGAGTAGAAACCCACACCAAACTGACCAATCATGGAGATGTCAGCTCCAGCCTGCAGAGCCTCCATGAATGCCTTGGTTCCAGACTTGGCGATGGTGCCCAAGTTGTTAATGAGATCGGCCTTAGTCATGCCAATGCCAGTGTCGACAAGGGTCAGGGTGCGATTCTTCTGGTCGGGAATGATATCAATCTTCAGGTCTTTGCATGACTCAAGTTTGCTTGGGTCTGTCAAGCTCTCATATCTGATCTTGTCCAAAGCCTGTGTACAAAGGGCAAAGCACAACAAAGTATTAGTGCAAACATTCAAATGGCTTTAAAGCTTGGTGCTCTTGTTATTGTCTAACTTAGAAAGCTGAACTTACATCTGAGGAGTTTGAGATTAACTCTCTGAGGAAGATTTCTTTGTTGGAATAGAAAGTGTTGATGATCAGAGACATCAGCTGAGCGATTTCAGCCTGAAAGGCGAAAGTCTCCACGTCCTCCTCCATCATGGGCTGGGCGGCTTTCTCTGGCATCTGTGAGAAATGTAAAAAATGTATGTAAATAACGGAGGAATAATCTACTTTCTTAAATTTCAATACATTTTTTTTTATAAAACTGTAATTGCCTTGTAATTAACAGGTGTATTTATTGCAAAATATGTTATGACTACTCCAAAAAACAGTGTAACAGTGTAATAGTTTCATTTGAGTGCTAGAATTTAAAAAACAATTAAAAATAATGATGTGCATTGTAAGGCTGAACAATTTGGGAAGAATATGAGATAGTGATATTTCTGATCAGTATTGCGGCTGCAAAATTAAATTGCAATTAGTTTTTGGGGAGTCCAGGCCTCTTATTTTGTCAGTAAGACCAGAGCATCCCCTTTCTCAGTTAACTGTGGCTATAATGCCACAGCATATAGTTATTTGGCTGCCTCTGATTGGTCTAACTCATATACAGGCTGTTTACAAGCTCTGATATTATAATAATGTTCCCCACCTAAAATAACCTGTATTAAAATAGCAGCTTTTGTGTTTGGATATTGCACTCTTTTAAATTGTGATTTCGACATGAAATCGAAATTGATATTAATCTTTCAGCCCTAGTACATTGTATTATTTTTTTTTACCTTACCAAATAATTGCTGTTTTCTTATTTAAACCCCCTATAGGGGAACATGGTTTCTGAAAAAGCAGACTAGTGAGACATGCAAAGGACAGCTGCCATCATTCCTCTACGATTTTGGCACCAGCTGTACTTTTTGCACCTGTCAGTCTTTGATTGGGGGAGGAATGTCTCAAGTCCCTCATAAAATGATCATGAAATGGGTAATTATGGGTTTACTCCAGTCAGTTTTACTAGAATTTTTCAGCTCAGTCAGTCTAATTCAGACTTCTCATGTTTCTCAGTTAGGACAGCCTGCAGCTGCCATGTCTGGATGGTCTTTACCATGCTGCTCACCATGTGCTTTCTGACTGACCTTTTGTCTTGTAAGTTAAGTTACAAGACAAGTTAGATGTAAGTTAGATGCAGACATTGTCTTTTTCCTATGGCTCTATTGCTTGTATATTGGTCATAAACATATATATAAAGTTAAAATATAAAGTTTCTTTAAAGGTCAATATGCAAATTATTACTGTTACTTTATGTCTGCAAAGCACCATAATTTCAGAATTTGATTAACAGGAAGACAAATAATCACTACAATATTAATCACAAATCTCATTTTCAGAAAGAAGTAGATGTGGATCTAATAAAACCTCCTAGAAACCTCAGACAACAGCCGGGTCTGTGATTAGTTAGTGATCCAGCATGCCTCTTACCTTCTCTTCTTTTAGATCTTCTATGTGAAATTATATATATATGTCTTGTGCTGTGCTCGCTGCAGTTCTTCTGAGTGCTATCTGCTGAGCTCTGTGCCGGCTTCAGTCTTTTTATACATGGCAGACGTGTTTCTCGAAACTCCCATTCAGAAAGTTCCAGAAGGAATACCCACTGGAGTAGATAGGGGAGGCACGGTGGGGTGTGCAGTTGGGGTGGGGGTTTGGGAGGTGGTACATGTACCCACACCATTTGTCCTTTTAGGGTTAAAAGAGTCACAAGGGGTGTCTGTCAATCACAGCAAGAACCTTCCCGATGGTCAGTGGCACATGGGCCTGTCATCGTCACAGCTGAGGGCAGTGATTTCCTCTGGACACCACACTAGCAGCACCTTATTGGCTACTGGAGTGTTAACTCCAGCAGACTGTCACTGCTACCTCGATTCAAAGTGCTGGTATTCACAGCAAAGACAAATGCCAGGTACAGGCCTCAGGAAATATCAAGACCTCCTGAAATGTCACAATTAAACAAAGAGGAATGTGTGAAGAGCTTCACTACATCCGTTTTTACCTATTTCAGATATAGGTTTTGGAAAACACATATTCAGTTATGTATGTATGCATGTATTTATTTATTTATTTATTTATTTTCATGATATGTCATTTTTGGCATTTCAAGTAAGTGTATATATCAAGAAAAAAAAGTTTATAAAGTGGTTTTAGAACATTCATTTGTGTTATTTCTCTTTCATACTTTCATATAATTTTATACGAAAGTGAATTACATGACAGAAAATAGTGCTGACTGTATATTTTCTATTTCTCTTTTCTGGGGACCAAAGATCACTAATTCCCACTAAGTCTTTATTTTACTTTGACATTTGAAAAACGACAATAAGGGTTTTTCATGAGGATTCATGAGTACATTTGGACAAATTAATCACACAAACACAGTAAACTGAAAGGGTATTATAAACTGTAGAACAGTACTACAGGAATATTGCATGGAGGTAAAATTCTTATAGTCACGTTATACAGCATGACAGATATCTATTATACAGCTTATATATAGCTATTATTTTCCATTGAATGTCTGCAAACCTCTTTTCTAATGTGAGGCTTGCAAGTTACCAAGTTCATGTCAGTCTTCACTCTGGGAAACCCAAACCAATTTTTTTTTTAAATGTCTGTATAATTTATTATATTTATTATTATCATTGCAATATTAACATCCAGAGTGGTGCAAAATTATGCAAAATGTTCCAGTCTAAAGAAAGTTAATGACTATTGAATGAACCAGGGACTGTAATGTAATATTGTAATATTTTAATAATGCAGCAATGCCCCAGGCATCAGGTAACTATTTGTAAGCATTTCGTATAAGAATTTAGAGGCGATGAACGTTTGCTGGTTCATATCACCAACACCCCTGTTCAAAAACTTGTTTAAACTTGTAAGTTTTGAGCAAGTTTTTGCTGGTCAACCAGCACTAACCAGCATGGACCAGCATGAATTTAATGCTATCTAGAAAAGAGCTTTAATGCCTCTACAAAAGAGCATTTTACCTCACACCACTCCTGACTGATGTTTGTTTATGTGGCTCAACCATGCTGACATTTTGAAAAATGGGTGGGTTTTTAAGAATGGTGGGTGATCAAAAGATTAGAAACAGAGAATAATCTTGGGCCTGCAAGTACTGGCATGCAAGCCTCTCAGCCCAGCGCTCACCTCACCAGTCTAAAAGGAGTTAACCGGATTGATCCAAATGGCCACAGTAAAATAGGCTGTGTTCAGATTTGTTATCGTTTGTTTATATGTGTATTAATAGTGTGAATTCTGATCAGAGTGCAAGTGCTAAGAATATCAGACTAGAACAATCGAGGGCTTTCCAGCTCTTCTTTCCCACCCGAGGGGGGCGCCCCTCCATTTCTCCGCCTTGATTACGTAACTGCTCGTGTTCTCTGGTGCTGCTGTTTACCGAACTGCACAACCGGTATTCGAGAACCTTCACGTGCTTCTGGATCTACAGGAAGTTTATCGGTGGAGAATTCTTCACTTCTTACTTAATGATATGGCACATGCACCGGCTTCCAGACCTCCATCGTACATGTAGCAGTTCATTAGTTACAGGAGTGCAAGAACCAGAAGTTTCCACGAGTTGGGCAGAAATGAGCAGGAGGCTAACAGTGCTGGGGTACCGGTCTCGCTTTAAATCTTTACATCCGGGTACTATGTTATGATTTGGACTTGCTAGTGAGCCATATGTATACCCAGAACATCTCCGAGGATGCTGCGGGTTAGCATGCAGCGATTAGCCTTTTCTGTCAGATGAGAAGATGGTCGCAACTGAAATCACCGAGAAATAAAAGCCCACACGGACAGTTATGTTTTAGCGACGGTACTTGATATGTAAACTGCCGGAACGTACAGTATTTAGGGCGGCTAGTTATAGAAATATTGCCCCAGGATTAGGACTAAGAATGTACTCTAATATAGAGAAAATTTCAGTTTCAAATTTCAGTTCAACAATAATAGATGATTTAAAACATTGTTCTGGAATGATACTGTCACCCCACTTCATGTTGATTCGTATTGGAATCAGGGAATCTCGAAGATCTCGAAGATTCCTAACCGATACCTACTCAGGAAGTTGAAGAAGTGCCATATAAACTCATATATAAAATCTACCCAGCTAAATTGACTTAAAAATTAAACACAACATTAAAACGGCTTGTTCGTTCTGTATCATTGATTTATTTTGGTTTTGCCAGTATGTGAAAAAAGAGACAAGTGCCTGTATTTATAATATTGTATTAAAATATTGTTTATTGTGGAAACATGTACTATTTAATCTTTTGGAAAGTTACAGATAAATATACACCTGTTTTTATGATAAATCTTGTATTCCATTTTTGTTGCCTTTAAAGTAAAACATTAAATTAATACAGCCCTCTTCAAAAACAAAAAGCTATTAAAATTGCTACAACATATATGTACTTCAACATTTTTGTATATATCCTCCTAGCAAATTATTTATGCACATGTACACCAAAGCATATGCATTTGATGTTGTGTACTATGCTTTGCTCTTAATAAAAAAAACTAAAAAGTAGTAGTGCTGGGAGTCAATTCCATACATTAAAGAAGCTCTTAGAGAAGCTTTGGACTCGATTCCTGAAATTTGCCAGTGTGAATGGGACTAGAATTGAGAATTGAAAGTGTTGAATCGACTCCACTTAGAATCGCAGTGGGAGTTGACTCCAGAATTTCTAGAATCGAACAGCCCTGCCTAGAAGCCAGTGAAGGTTCCTACTTCGCATGCGCAGAGGAGGAAAGGAGATGAACGACATTAAAACTCATCTACAGACTGATTCCCCACTCTAAATGCAGCCGTTCCAACAGAGTGCCTTTGAGTTCAAATGACTCCAGACACGTTTAAGTCAATGGGTCAAGAACAGTATTAGAAAAGGCATGTGAAAGTTATTTGGAATTAACCCAATAATGAATGTTCAACTTTAAAATAAAGTTGACCAGGAGTTTGTTAAAAATATGGGACTGAAGTTGGCTTCCTATTTGTCATCTTATTTGGTGAATTTTCCTTTCCACCTCAAATGGTACCACAGTTACATTTAGGCACCTGTACGAGCTATGACATTTAAGATGGAACTGAGCATTCATCTAAGAAAACGCAGGCAGCCAACTTGAGCCTTGTTTAAAGACGAACCATGTCTGTTGACAGCTTGGTTCCTTGGAAAAAGGTATTAAACATTGGCTTCACAGCCTGGAATGGTAGACTGTTTCACAACAACTTAGGATTTTGGAATTGGCTTGTTTTGCTAACCTCTTGTAAATGTGAGAGAAACATCAGTTCTATGTACTGAACTCTCCCAAATTCAACCATGCCAATCTAAATACTGTTTTTATTCTACCTTTACTGTTCAATGTCCTTTAGTACAAAACGCGAGTGCCTTAACATAACACTGGTGTCAGTTCAGAACTTAATATACAGGTCCACAGGTTACAATTGTTACATACATGCTTGCAGATTACTTTAATTTGATCACAGCTATTTGATAATATTGCAATTGTTTAAGCTGACCACAAGTATTTTGTACAGCCATTTTCCATATAATATCACAACAAGCACAGTGTGAAGTTGATGGTTGTATTGGTGGATTCAGGTCCAACATAAGTGGCTGCAGACGCAATAATATCAGGAAATTTCTGTAAATATTTCTTTCTTTCTTTCTTTCTCTCTTGGTGTTCTCAGGACTTAACATCCCAATACCTTGGCAACTGTCCCAGTGGATCAGTCATACAGCCACTGTGCTTTGTGCTGCTAACAAAGCCTTCAGTCCATAATGAAGGCCTGATCAGGGTCTGACGCTGGTCTTTAGTCAGATCTCATCTGCTTGATTCCTTGTATGTGTGTATGTCTGTTTGTTAGGATCAGAGGACTACTGGGGTATAACTGGTTATTAGCAGACTTTGTATGGGGGGTGGGGTGGAGTTGTATTGGGTGGGATAAAATTATAATAAATTAGCACAATTAAGACAAAACGTTTTCCCAAAACACTAATATACAGTATGTTTGTGTATTATAGTGTTTATATAGTCTTTTCTAACCATTCAAACCATTTTTGCTGTGTTAAATGATTGTGCCTGTACGTCAGTTTTTGAGTTTAATGGGTGCTATTATTGATCATGTGCTTACTTACAATTGTAAAACTCAAGTAGCATGTGTCATAAATGAGAGAAAACACTCTTAAATTCTCAAAACTTTCAATGACCTGTCTTGCAGCTCCCAACATAAGTATTTTGCCAAAATTCTACTGTGGTGCAAACCGAGCAGTCCTTATGTTGGGTCATGCATCCAATCACAAGGCTGATGTAGTTAATAGGTAGAATATTTATTTAAGAGAACAATGTTATTTGTAATGCAGAGCCATATATAGAACATACAGTTCAAATAAATTTACATTTCAAAACAGTTTAGTCATCATACGTAGTGTCTTTTACTTTATTGTCACAGTGTTTTAACTGGGACTGCTCAAAGTTGGCCTGTGAGAATGCTTGATTTGCCTCTCATCCAGTGGGAGAACTATATAGAAGTATAAGTAGAAAAATAGTTGAACCCAGAAGGTAGTGTCGCAATTTGATTGCAATTTGGAGTGCAGAGCTATTCGGAAGGAAGATAAAGGTTACCAGGAACAATAAATGATGAGAGTTTAGAAGTTTAGAAGTAGTGTCTCTCAGTATGTTGTCGGGCCGCCATTTTTGCTAATGTAACATGCCAGACGTCTCGGTACGGAGTTGTAAAGTTGTATGAATGACCACAGCGATTCCACACACAGATTTGTTGGTCGCCTCCAACAAGACAACAAATGGGACTCTTCACTGAAGATGAGTCACTCCGTGACAGTCTGGCACAACACCATTGCAGTCTTTGGTGACGTTAACGTGGTGTTAAGGGCAGTCATCATATCGGTCTGTGTGCATGTATTCGTGTCATTCAGCTGTCTGCCAGTGTCCTGGTAGTAACAGGATGACTCATGAGGCATACTTCGCTTGCAAAGGAGGCTACCAACAGTACAGTTTGACTCAGAATGGAAATCATGCGCAACAGGGCGACCTTATATAGTCAGTCAGGTAAAGCGATAAGGCCCGCCCTTACTTATGTCACATGTGCGGCCAAGCGTGAAACTTGAATAATTCGTATGTCTCATGATGCCAAAGTACCCACCAAATTTCATTCCTGTCGTCTGATTCCTTCTGGGTGCAACTATTTTTTCGATGATGAGTGTAAATATATGTTTTTAATCTTTTTGGCCCAGCATAGGCAAAAGGTTTGGGCACCCTTAATTTTAAAAGAATGATTTAGTTCACTTCCCAGTATGTCTATATATGTAACTTTTTTGGATTATATACATTTTAGTAAAAAGTCTTCATTATTTCTATCATCACTTCTTAAACTTTTCTAAGCTACATAATAGAGGGTGAAACCATTACTTTGTACCAAAGTCTCTAAGCAAAACAGAAAACCATCATTGGCCAAACACATGAAAAATTACAGTCACCTCTTGTGATGATGTAAGCGACTTTACACATCACAGAAAACTAGCAATTATGTGTACTTACCTGTTACTGCTCAACTTTGTGTACAACCACGGTCAAAAGGGGAACTGAAGGGTTCACCTTAGTTTTACCTTTTTAGGTGAAACCAACCTCTGTAGAAGAGGAGGGGGAAAATAGAGTATTTAGGAGAGGACAGACTATGGTCATGAACTCCATGATCCCCTCAGGCCACTAGTGGTTTAGCCCGGGGGAGGGGTAACCCGTTTAAATGTGGCGTTGCTGGGGTACTGGGGGTTCTCTCTCTGTTCAAGACAGAGTATAGGCAGGGATCCGCATGACTTCGCAGTCATAGATCAAACACTCTAGCTAATAGAGAATGTCATTGTCGTGTTATTTGTTTTTGTTCGTGTGTGAGCGCGTATTTCTTTAAATATGTAAATAGTGTCTTCGTCGGTGTGTAAATAAAGGTGAAGGGGAAGAAAATACTCTTGTGCATACCGCACCTTTTTCCAGGCCTCACGGCTATTCGCCCGACACTACCCATAAAGGGCACCCCCTACCACGACATATTGTCCGGTATAAGGGCGCGCTTTATCACACCTCTCGCTTTGGTCACCTGAGAAACTGAATGTTCATATACTGTTTGTTATAGAATTACATAGTGCATGTAGTACATAAACATTACTGATGTAAGTTCAATGAGGGGCACATACTGAAGCTATAGATACAGCTTCTCCTCTTCTGTTACTGTCTTCAGTTTTAGAAGGCATTTCATTGGTGTAATCCTTAACCCTCAGAGAGGAGTCCTCCTTGCTATCCTCTTTGCTCTTGGACAGTTATCTGACAGTCCAAAATCAATACTATCAGTGTTAAATCCACAGGGATTGACACGAGACTCCACTCAGCTTTTTTACATGACTAATCTCATCATTATCACTATTTTATGTCTGACAATCTGTATCCATAGCGAATTATACAGACAGCTATTTAAACTATATCATTAATCTTCATTAAATCTGGACCTTGGGCGATTTTGTGTCTACTTATTACACAGTCCAGCTATGTTTTAGTTATGTTTTGTCATATTCATTTTGTGGGGATGTAGCATAACTAATGAGAAACATATGTTAAATAAATATGTTTTGTTACGTACCTTTATTGGTTCTATAAGGGAACCATCCCAATGCCAAACCAATGGACACCCCTCTACATAGCTGTATTATATTCATTTGATACCATGTGTCAGCTTTTAAGCTCTTCCTTACTTTAATAACAACCCGGATGCCAGAACTCACATATTCACATCTATTTTCTACCTTACCATCTCTGTTTTCTATATCATTTGAGCACCACAGGTGTCCATTACTTATCCATCTGTTTTATATTTTTGATAATGCACACAATAAACTCATTTTTATATCCTCACTACAATGTGTAGCTTTCCAAACTTTTAGCCCTAAAATGGACCACTCATCATAGCATCTGTGATGAATGACTATATGCCATCCATTGATATGTAACCCTGAATTACAACCGCGAAGTCACATTTCTCAAGATGACAGATTAAGTCATGCAATAATGAAAATCAAATGTCCATCAAAAGGCCCATACTGGATTGCTGGATTTTCTTCCCTAAGGTCTGCCTACATTATCTGTGTAGGTTTTTGTACCAAAAAAATAATTTTTATGTGACAATTTTTCTACATTAATTTCCCTAAATACACAGGCAGTTTGGTGCCGTGCTCTTAAGCAAGATAAATGTGAATTGTCTGGTTTAGATTTGGTTGCCCTACACACATAGAACAAGCTGAAACTTTCTTCACAACTCCAGTGTGAACTGAAGAGGCTACCTCATTGTAGTCTTAATGCATAGACATGTAAGAATGCACTGGATAATGTAATTTCATAACTGGCTGTTTTTGTACAGTTCCGTATAGTGTTGTATGCCAAAGTTTGAGTGCCCCCGTCAATTATGTTTTGTTGATTCATCTAAAGAGACCTGTTAATTTGCTGAATTTAAGATAAAATGTGGTCTGTGCAAAAGGTATGGCACATTTTATATGTTATGTTCTATTTTGTCCCGATATAAAGAAATTATGTGCTACCTTCTATTTTATTATATATTAAACAACGATATGGATCATATGAACTAAATTAAACTTTTATCACTTACAAATAAAATTGATAATTATCACTTGCAAATGGCTTTTTCTACCATTTGAAATAATTCTTTCTGTATAATTAGCCTGAGCTGAAGCCATCTGGAGCCTCTAAAACCTTGAAAGGAAAAATCAATACAACCTCTGCTACTTTGCGAGAGTGAGATGTATCAAAAAGAGCACATTTAAAGCACTAATTCTCTCAACTGAGACACAAAACTCAGCAGCATGACATGAGCCCTTGTAGCTTAGCACGATTAATCTATTAAATGGCATGTAATTGGCTGGGTTTTACTTTTTCACACTTGGCAAGAACGATGAGCCTGCGAGGAGCTCTGGCAAGGCTACATTATAGCTCCTGAAAGTGGGACAGGATGTCTCAGAAGACCTCATGTCTAATTTATTTGGCAAAAAAAAAAAAAAAACTATGGGATTTAAATACCCCATGGATTCCTGTGCACAAGTACGCCCTATCGGGGATGAAATAAAACGCCGTGCAAGCTCTTATGCTATAAAGCAGATAAACTGGAAAAATACATCTAGGAGATATTCAAAGTCCAAGTGGAGCAAAACACCTTGAGCTTTCTATAAATGGACCCACTAGACTTTCAAATGAATATAAGCTGCAATACATGTTCATGCATTTGTTGTGCCATCTTACTTGTGCTCCTGTTGTAATTATTTTTATACATGCTGTAATTATGTAATTTTACAATGCAAGTTATAACCAGTTTTTGTCTATTTTGTATTAAAATATAGGTTAGTTTGAGCACATTTCACTAACATTGAAAGCTTCGTCATGTTTAAAAGGACAATCACCAAAGCCAAATCCCACATACTTTTTTTTATTTGGAATATTTCAACAAAACAGGCAATATAAAGATATAGTCCATTAAGAATTTGTAAAGGCTTTCATTAGAGGATGCAAAAAAACAACCAAACAAACCAAACAAACAAAAGAGAATAAGGTCACTGTAACCGAAGATAGCTCTTGCAGAGTTCATGATCCCTGATATCCCCCCATCCTCCATTTTTAACATGAGGGGCCACTCCCCCGGCCCCTGAAGCAGGCAGTCTCTTTGTAATGAGCAAAGTTTTGGGGAACAGCTGGTTGGAGCTGCTCTGAAGAATGTTTTCTATCTTTGTCTTCTGACTGTTGGGCATACATGTTGACTTCTTATGGTGCATGCCACAATCGCCAGCATGAAAGATGCGAGGTGCTTCACTCACCATGACCTTCCAGAAAGTGGGCAGACAAGCCACGGTGAGGTGCTGTAGGGACCAGTCCCAGTTGTAGTCATCGTAAGTGCAGAAGGCGTCTGTGCATCTGAGAAGTTTCTCGTAGGTTTCCCTATTCATGGCCATGCCCATGTTGTGCTCTGTGGACTTCCAGGCCTTCACCTCCACTCGGTTGGCTTTACTGGCATAGCCAATGTGCCCATAGCTCCCCAGTGAAAGAATATCACAGTCAGCGCACTGCTCTCTCTTCAGAGAGGTCATCAGCTTGAGAAGATGGTAGAAGTCTGGTGCTAAATAGTGGTCTTCTTCAATAAGCAGCACTAGTCCTTTGTGATCCTTCAATGCACGTACTCTATCCCACACAAAATGCAACTTCCACCACCAGTGGTGTTTGGTTTGAGAAAATTTGGCCTCACGGTAGTGGCCAAACGAGTCAGGGTACTCTGCATTTATGCAGCCAAGTTTTAAGGCGTCTTTCTTGGAAATGTCTCTGGGGCAGTCTCTCGGGTCATTTCCAGGGAACTCATGAGGGTAAAGCTGGATGCTGAAAGGAAAGAATATTTGGAGGACAAGGCAGAAGTCAATGGATGATACTACTTGATTGATTTCTGGGGACCAGTAGTCATGGCTGAATATTAGCAGTACATTCTCAATGCCTTTTGCTTTTCTCAAGCTTTCTATAAGTAGTCTCAGGTATTCTGGCCGGTTGTGAACCTGAACTACTACCACTAGGTCGTCCTTCTGCCGCACTGAGCCGAACTTCTCCTCATTTCTCAAAATCTGGTCAAAGTTGAGTTGGAATACAATGCCCCGGTATACCAGAGTGCTATTGTCCACCTCAGGCTTGGCGGGGGCTTGTTTTTCTGGAAGCGTTTCGTTGACTGGTTTCCGAGTTACTGGTACCGTAACCTGTGCCTGGCTGCTAATGCTGCTTCTCTTAACTGTTTCTGTTTCTTTGGGAAAAACAGCACTTCCTTTTTTCTGTTTCCCACTACTCCAAAAGGCAAATCCACAGATTGCAACCACCAAAGTCAGTATTACAACTTTCCTCTTGTAGATTCGGAATCTCATGATAAGCCTTCACCCAGTGGGAGAGTAAGAAAAACAACGGTTAAAAAAAAAAGCACAATAGTAGGTTTGCTATCAAAAGTGATCTGTGCTCCAGAATTGCTATGAAACTTTTTTGTAAAAAGTTGAGCTTTTATCCCAGGTCTCTAATGCTGGAATGTAAACTTTGATGGGATCTCAGTGTTGCCAAGGATTAATCCCATAAGGCATGTTGCTTAGAGGCAGGAGGGTTGCATCTTAAAGTCTGTGGAAGAAAAGAGAAAGGTAGATTACATTTTCCAATATTTCAGATGTACTCTGATAGTTTACCGCCTATTACATGACTGCCAATTATACATCACTACAGGGAAGCACACTGAGTCAGAAACATAAACAAAATACTGTACATATAAACTCTAAGTTTATACTGAAGTATGAAATTATCATAAATACTTCTGAGCAAACTGAAAAGCATGTCTTTTTATGTTTTACCATTTGGCTGTCCTTAGTAATAAACAGAACATCATATACAGGTCTGAACTAGTCTCCAGTCACAAGTTCAGTCAAATGTAGCAATAGTTCCTCTTGCAATATTTGAGTTTAACACAGAGATAAATAATTTGTCATCATCATAACTCTTCAAAATGTTAAATTATTACACGCAGAATTGAATTCAGTTTATTACAATATCTGAATACAAACATCATTCTCACAACGAGAAAGGTTGCTAGACTTTGCAATCGGATGGCAAATCCAACATATCCCGTCTTCTTTACCCTAGCTATTTCTTTCTGTACCTCAGAAGATATAATGCTACTAGGAGTGTAACAATACACTCAGCCCTCAATTCTCTTTGATTCACAATACTTAGTCCGTGATTCGGTATCCCAAGATATTCTGAACAAAATTTGAATGAAGAAAATTGATGCCTCTCAGGATGTTGTTGCACAGCTTTCTAATGACACTGGGGCTGGAACGGAGGAGTGAATACTGGAGCGAGGTGTGGATTGGTGCTGATGGTTTGCAAACACTGGCGTTTAATCAGGGCAGCTGCATTACATTAGTCTGCCATGCCATTTCCATGATTGAAAAAAGGACGAGGAAAAGAACATAGGATTTTCAGCATGACTGTTTTTGAGTTGCATTATTATATGTATATTGTACACACTTTAATAAGCTGGATCTTCAAGGGTTCCTTAGTGAAGAAAATAGTTCTATATAGAATCAATAACACTCAAAGACCCTTCTGCATGATTAAAGGGTTCTATGCATCTTTAACAGGTTCTTTAGATGAAAAAGTGCTGAAGTTAAAGGTGGTTCTTCAATGAAGAAAATGCCTCTATATAGAACCATGAACACTCAGAGAACCTTTTGCAATATTGAGGGGTTCTTTGCATCGTGAAAGGGTTCGTCAGACTGGGGGATGACATGCTACATGGTAGGGGTCCTACATGGTACCTTGAAAAAAATGGTTCCTTTATTGTTACAAACAGTGTTTTCAAAAAGGTTCTATAAATGGTCATCTACAAGCACATTTTTCACGATACAAAGAACCCTTTAATCATTCAAAGGGTTCTCTGAGTGTTCATGGTTCTATACAGAGGCATTTTCTTGAGGAACCATCTTTTTTAGGCGTGTGTTTTTACAGGTCTTGCCATTGTCACAACAGCAGAACCCCTTTCTTTGAGTGTTCATGGTTTTATATAGAACCGTTCTCCTTTCTAGGGAACCACTGAAGAACCATATATTAGGTGTATAAAGAGTAAAAGCCATTTGTGGTTTAATGACTAGTTACAGCTACACATAAATGATAAGTTCACGTTCATTCCTCATGATCACAATATGCGGTTTAAATAACTCTGTTTGACCAGAAGTGGGGTTCTGTTGGTCAGTAATGAGGCCAGGTTTTGTTTTGATAGTACAGCAGGCTGATCAGCAGCCGAGCCGAGCCCAGTCGAGCTGAGCAGAGTTGACTCCAGCTGCATAAACTCTGCAAGCGCCAAGCCAGCCAGCGACGGCTCTACGAGAAACTGCTAATCGGCTAACGCGCTAACTGGCTGCATATTTCAGCGTTTATCAGACAGACCACACAACATTACCACCGCAAACGTGAACCTGTTTTCCGCGTATGTCTGTCGCGTCCTAATCTTGGAAATATTGTCGTACAGCTCGCGATTCGCCAAGGAATGATGATGATAGCTAGCTTAGCCCGCTAGCTAGCTAGTAGTTCCAGATGTACAGCAAGCACGACGCTACAGTTAGTTAGCGAGGTAGCGAGCAAAATGCCAAGCTGTGAAACAGCCAGAATGATCAACCCGTTTCGCAACCAGTCCGAAATCAGTTTCGACTCGCTTAAAAAACACACTCGTTTAGAGAACATTACTTACAGTTGACGAGGTTGTGCACTGCGGCTATCATAGCCAGAGTCGTTGCAGCTCAAGTCTGATAAATTATTTTCAATCCATTTCTGTTTCAGCGCCCCTGTTCCTCCATCTACTGAGGAAGGAAAAAAGCCTGGCTGCAGCAGCACACATACAGCTTGGCAGGGGGAAAAAAAACTGGCCCCGCTGACGACCTATTTCCCATCATGCATTACACCTCTGGGGGTTTATGGTGTTATGACAGGACTGATGTCAGAGCTAAGCTCGTATTTCTAATCTACATACATATATATAGTTATATAGGTTATCAAAGAAAATCCATACACAGTCATACATTTACAGTGTGCACGAACTCTACAGGGAATCTCTTACTAGGCTTCGCCTACTATTTAAATCAACACATCAGCAGAAACAGTTTCATCACTGATTGAATTTTGATGAAAAAGAATACAGTCTTTTACATCAACAATAAAATGTTCTCAGTACAAGACAATGGTGCTGACTGTACATGTGCATGCTGGCTTGTTTGACTGGGAGGGTAGTATAGGCAGTATCTGCTATGGCTCAGGCTGGTCAGCATATATCTCAGGGAGCTGCAATGACTTAAACTTTCCAAGAGCCAGCTGTGTGGCATCCACATGTTAACTGACTGGTTACCTGATTAGGCACTTTTAAAGGTTTACTGAACTTTTAAAGCTCAAACTATTGAACCTGTTACTTACTTATTTGAGACACTCACGGTTTATCATTGTGGCACAGGGGTACGTGCTCATAAACTGGAATCACCTAATCAACAGTTAGATTAGATAGGACTACCTATCCACAGCAACAGATTGTCTGGACTATGATAACTGAAGCATCTGGAATAAAACATCTGGAGAGTGCCAACTTTAACTCAAACTTTAATTGGAAGGTGAGGTTAAACCATAGTTAAAGACCACTTGGACCAGACAGGAATGAAACATGGTGGATGGGTTTGACATTGTGAGACATGCGAATGATTCAAGTTTGCCGTGCATGTGATGTAATTATTGCTGTACCTGACTGACCCAACAGCCACAATTGGGGATATTCAGCTAGCAATGATGCCCTGCATGAGTCATCCTATTAGTGCCAGCACCATTGGCAGATGGTTGCACAACATGGGACTACATGCATGCAGACCCGAGTCCCGCTTTTCTTTTGATGGAGACGACCAACAAATCCATGTGTGGAGGCACTGTGGTCAGTGCCAAGATTAACATTTTGTTGTCACGTGTCACGCATCCAGAAGGTCTGGTGTCACTCCACCTCCACCCCTACCGCTACCGCTAAATCTGCAGGAACTGTGTGAGAATATTCAAGCTGCATGGGATGGATAGTCGCAGGACACCATTAGGAACCTCTACAACTCCATGCCAAGACGTCTGGCATGTTGGGTTAGCCAACATGGTGGCTTGACACTATACTGAGAGAGACTACTTCTGTCTGTGTAGCTCGATAAATATTGCCCATATCAGTCTAAATTTTGAACTGTGAATAAGGTGTGAAGAATTTCATTTATCAAAAAGCATATGCATGATAATAGGCTGATAAACCAAAGGTAAAAAGATTATTTGGGGCTTTGCTAGAAACATTCAGGGCCCTGAAAGCCCACCCCTGGTGCCACCATGCCAAACATCTTGGTTGTAAGTGGACCTTCCAATACAGCAAATAGTCTCAGGTTCTTCATTTATATTATATGCTGTCTAGCAGTAACGCTGCTTCCAGAAACAAAGAGGAAGGAAAGGGAATGAGCCATATAAATGTAACAAGTAAAAAATACCAGTTTTTGATCAGTCACGGCCCGATAGGGGGAGACCTTCACAGCTCAGTCAGTAAAATCACTGGCTGGTGTTCAGAAGAAGAGCCGTTTATTCGCGCATGCGCGCTGGCACTCCTTCCTTTTCGACATCCCGAGCGAAAGAGACAAGATGGGCCATCAACAGCTCTACTGGAGTCACCCACGAAAATTCGGCCAGGGATCTCGATCCTGGTCAGTAATAACACCGTTACATGCGTGATAACTCATACTTTGTAGCGGTGCGTGGATTACTGATTGCGCTTGTGCTCAAGTTTATATTTAGGCGAGCTTCATTGAGACCGCATGGATGTAGCGCCTAAACTAACATGGCGGACTGGTTTAGGGCTCAGAAGAGTGCGCTGCGGCTAGTTGAGACTTAGCTGCCCATCTTGGCTCATGAACGTTTGGTGTTTGGATATCTATTTTGACCAAGTGGCCGGCAGTTGTTGTTTTTCATAATTCCCTTAGAAATGTTGGTTACTTTTCAGGGTAGCCGGTTAGCTATGACAACGGCTAATGTAAACTCAGTAACCAATACGAAGCTGAAGTCTACTTTTCGTTAGCCGGCTTTCTTGTCCGATTTTCTCCGTTCCACCTTAAATGAGCCAGTAATTACAGTTTGGCGCCTCAGAGCTCAGAGGAGCTAGAATGTAACTGATGCACAATTTCTAAGGTGGAACGGGAAAATTCAAAAAGGAACTTCAGCTTCGTCTAGACAATAGTCTCAAGTTTTAGGCTTGGGCGCTCATTTAGCTTTGTCAAACGCTGATGCTGAAACTACAGTAAATACATTCTTGCCTCCCATATAAAAACCGTCGTAGTCATTTTTAAGTAACTTAAACGCCAACAACTAACGCTAGGCGGGGGTAGCTAACGTTAGCCACGATAACTGTCCTGGTAGGTTTAAGGCTTAGTTTCATATGTGTAAGTTACTCCATGCATAACTGATGTTCTTTAATCTTCTCCCAGCCGTGTGTGCTCGAACAGACANAACAACTAACGCTAGGCGGGGGTAGCTAACGTTAGCCACGATAACTGTCCTGGTAGGTTTAAGGCTTAGTTTCATATGTGTAAGTTACTCCATGCATAACTGATGTTCTTTAATCTTCTCCCAGCCGTGTGTGCTCGAACAGACATGGTCTGATCCGCAAATATGGACTCAACATGTGCCGTCAGTGCTTCAGACAGTACGCAAAAGACATCGGCTTTGTGAAGGCAAGTATTTCCTGGTTTTAATGCTTTTGTTGTGTGGGCAAAATATTACAGTGCAATTAGGGAGTAAATTATCAGTACAGCATGCAGAGCAGTAAACAAAGGATAACAAGTGACAGACATAACATGATGGTGTATGTGAGGATGCAGCATATAAACAGGACTACAATGAAGAGTACCCTGTTAAAGGTATTTCAGCAGGGGCCAATGTAAAATTTGAATCAGTAAAATTTGTGAGGCAAATGAAGAGGCCCTGTTTCCTCCGGCCATTACTGTATCTGTGAGTCTTGTTGAGGATATGATGCCAGCATGTAGAAAACTGAAGGCTTGTTTTGAAATTCTTCCTCAACTCTTAAGATGTCTAATTTTTTTCTTTTTATCATTCCAGCTGGATTAAGCGTGTGGATTGCTGAGCTTCAGCCATGTGGATACAACATCCTCCCAGGCATCCAAAATGAAGTCACTTTGGAATTATCAATAAACACTCTTTTCTGGTTAAAAC
This sequence comes from Semaprochilodus insignis, assembly GCA_034552555.1. Taxonomy (NCBI): domain Eukaryota; kingdom Metazoa; phylum Chordata; class Actinopteri; order Characiformes; family Prochilodontidae; genus Semaprochilodus; species Semaprochilodus insignis. Next base: position 25,455,842 of record CM067481.1, on the reverse strand, counting down.
GTTTGTTGTGCTTTTCTTCATGACTAATGGTGTATGTTTAAAATAATGTAGTAAATGTTCTGTCAAATTAATTTGGTTTGTTTGCCATATTATTCAGGCCATATTCAGTTTAGGTAATAAACCTCTAGATACATTTGCCACTTTACTTCTATGTGGATGCGCATGTATTAAAGCAACATTAATCTGTCAAGTGATCTCTACTCTAATTGGAGTTTAGATTGTTCACCTACTGTGAATGTCTTGGTTGAAATGCATCATTGCTAGCCTGATTACCTAGGTCTTTGGATTATATGTACACATGAGGGTGAAAGAGCATATCTATCTTGCTTTTTTCCACTTTAAAATAAACGTTATTTTACATGTTCAGACAAAAGGGGCAATGTAAAGTGACTTAGAATTATGAATAAGTCTGTATGTTTTGAATTTCTTTGGGTAATGAGAATTAACTTAGTGTATGTCCAACTGTAACACCTGCATATTCAAAATACAGTAAAAATCCAATTTTGAAAAGTTTAAATGAAGTTGTAAGCATACAACTTGTGCTTATTTCAGAAGTAGGGAAACAACATTGTTTAGCACAGGTTTAGGTCTAATTTGTACTGGATAATACTGATTTACACTTTCAATTAAAGGAACTAAGTAGGCATTTGATTGCAATAGATTATCCACATGTAATTGCATTAATGTAAATATAATTTGATGTTATTTAAAATGAGCACTTTTGGTAGTTTTGGCATGGTTTGGTTTGCAGTAGTAGATGAGTATTACAGAGATGGGAAACGGCAAATAGAGTATATTGTTTGGGTGTCCAGACTAGTCATTATACAAAAGTGCTGCTCTACTTTTGACAACAGGGGTATTGGGACATGGTTTTAGTCCCTTGAAATGGCCTGGGGTTGTTGAAAATGTGTTCTGTCGTTCTCTGTAAAAGCTGTGGTGGTCATGTAATCATTTAGTATACACTTACTCTTTTGTTCCTCTTACCGCTGCTGTAGTAAATAAAATATTAATAGTAAGTGCTAGTCCATATCATGCTTCTGTCCTCAAAATTACAGCATGTTACAAAAGAATAGTGCCTGAATGCCAGTATCCAGTGCTATTTCCCACAAAAGTCCAACCACAATTGTCCTCAAACGTTCCTTTCTTCGTCAAGGTAAAAAAAAACAAAAAAAACACCACTTCTACAGTAAAACACGCTTGCAGTCAGTGAAGGTGGCAACAAACTCAAAATTCTTACACTGGTTGAAAGTGGTTGCTAAGGAACTTATAATGCCTGGCAAGAGCATTTGTGAGGTCAGATGCTGATGTTGGACGAGAGGGCCCGGCTTGCAATCTCCATTCTTATTCTTCCCAAGGGTGTTCAGTGGGGTTGAGGTCAGGACTTCCCCACCAAACTCACCCGATGAAGCCTTTATGTTCCTTGCCTTGTGAACTGGGCCCACCAAGCCGTTCCCACAAATTTGGAAGCATGCAATTGTCCAAAATGTCCAAAGCATTAAGATTTTCTGTCACTGGAGCTAAGGGTCATAGGCCAACCCCTGAAAAATATACCCATAGCATTATCACTCCTCCGAGGAGCCTTACAGTCGGCACAATACATTCTTTCGTAAATGTTTGTAAAGGTAGACCGCATGGCTATGTGCTTCATTTTATATAACTGTGTATAAAACACCTGAATTCAAAGATTAAGAGAAGTGTCGCAACACTTTTGCAGATATAGTATATAGTCCAACACATTTGAATGTAGCCATTTTTTTTAATAGGAGACTTATATTTCAGATATATATCACTATATACTACACAAACATGTATAGCATATGTTTAACAATATATGACAGAAAACATTTATTTATATACAGAAGTCATATATTACAACTTGTATATTATTACTCATATGCTAGCTTCATGATATTTAGTGTAAGCTTAGTATAATAGCTACATAACTAAGACATGCATGTTCCAAGCTATGCAATAAAAAGCATTACAACTAGACATAAATGAAAATATTGACCCTGGACACATTTGAATAATTTGATATTTAAAAGCTTTTCTTACAAAGCCATGCAGAGACCCTTAGAGAGGCAGCTAATGCAGAGACCGTCAGAACGGCAAGCTAATGAACACAGTAAACACATGGGTTAACTGAGTTAAATCTGCAATCACAAGAGCAACAGGAAATGATTTCCAGAACAGACAACAGCAAAACCCACTTCATCCTCTTCATTTTAGCACCGTTCTTGTGCTAAATTATTAGCCCTTAAGGCACAAAGAGACACATGTTCCACCACCCACAGGACAACATAATAGTACAGTAATAATCTAGAAGTTGTTAGGGAGCCCCTTATTGGTCCCAGGGCCCAAAGCATCACTTGAAAGCGAAATATTATGAAATTACTTTCATACTACGTTTCGTAATACTTAATCAGTTGTTGTGCACATACATTTGGGTATCTGGAGTGCCCACAAAAAACAAACTGTGAAATAAGATGACCCAGTCAGTTTTTTGGGGGCTGCATAAGTCAGAAAACATTCAACAAGCAGTTTAGATTTGGCTCCCCTTCCTACATCAACTGGTGACCCCTTAGAATAATATCGCCCTACCGTGTTTCTGCCCACTGCCTTACCTTCACGAAGGGGCGCCCTTGTTTCCTCACAGGGGCCAGCACTGCTAGCATTATGTGGAAGCTAAGAGCTAATTAAGAGAATTGCTGTGCTGTCAGCTGCACCTGAGCGGAGGTTTATTTTTGATGGTAACGTCCAGCTACACTCAGCAAAAACCTGTACATGTGTGCTAAAGGTTCTGTGTCTGACATGTAGCTGAAGTCAGCTTCGTATTCGCCAGCTGCTTGTTCAGAGTTTCCAGTTATATTCTGTTGCCTCAGGCAGCTGCTGTTAACTGTTGGACCATTTAAGGTGGAACTAAAACAAGAAGATGGCGACTTCAGACTTGTGTGTTAGACTGTTTTTCCAAACTGGGTCAGTACAACACAACTCTGGCAGCAAAACTTTTCCTAAAAGAGCAATCACTTCCAACTGTCCATGGCAAAACTGCAGATGTGGGAAATATAAGTGTTTAATTTTTTTAAAGGTTATACATTAGCAATTTTTAGGAAGTTCTTGATTTCCTTTCTGATTTTGTATAAACCAAGTAGTATGAGTAGTTTCTGAAAAAAACACAACTGAAATAACATTGTGATACTGTGATTTTGCACAACTGAAAATATTCATGATGGACAGACCAACAGAATTCATCAAAAGTGCTTAGAAAAAAAAAATTGTTATATCAACCACCAAGTTAAGAAAGCTATTTTATCCCCCTGTAAAGTTCCATGTGCAAGGTTTTTAAGGTGGATTGCATAATGCCATGTGTGCAGTTTTATAGTTTGATGTCTTCACATTTATTCTAAAGTAAAGCATTAAGCTAAACATAAAGGAAAGGTACTATGAGTAGCCGTGTCTAAACTTTTGACTGGTACTGTATTTTGTCAAGAAATTTAGAGTCACAGGTCTAGTCCATGCTTTATTTCCGAAAAAACACAGCAAAGCAACAGATGCACTCACTTTCCTCCCTAGAAGCTAAATGCATTTTTGATGCTGCAATTCCATCAAACAGCAACGGAAACAGATTACATACAAGATAAACTAGTTTACGTGATGTGGTGTTTGTGGTGATGTGGTGGTTGATCCTTGTGGGAATAATATACCATCTTTAATAGAGTCAGCACTGAGTTACACCCCTCATATTTGGTAGTTTATCAGCATGCAACTATTAAGGCAGAAGTACACCGATGGGACACACATGAACACAAACGTTTGGTTGGTGTGCCATGCCCTTGTAAGCCTGTAGACTGCAAACAAGTGTTCATGTTTGTGTCTTCTGTGTGTTTTGGCCTTCAGACAGACACGGCGCTGTTAAGTCCAGCAGGTGTTTTTATACCTACATCATAAAAATGCTTGTTAATCTCTAAAACAGCCCAGAAACAACCATTCAGAGAGAAGTCTCTGGATGTGAACCTGCAGTTTAACACTAGATGGCACAAGTGTTCAACATTTGAAAAGCCGGTCTGCTGCTGTTAAATAAATCAGAAGGTGTGTAATTTGTCTAAGACATAGTCTATATTGTATACAATTGAAAACATACTCCTGAACTGCTAAAATGACAAGGAGTCAGCGCTCATGTCTGATTGTGCTATGCCTGGTGACTGTGAAGGTCATTGCACATGGCTTATGCGGGTGAGTAACCCATTAGTGATGTGGCCCATGCTACTGTAAGTGGGTGGAGGCAGGTTTACCATGAAGAGCTCCTCTCACAGCAGGAAGGCAGACATGATCAGCTGGCACCATTAAGCTGTGATTAGAAGTGACCTTGCCCTTCACAGCAATCAGTAAAGCTACACATCTCAGGAAGGCATCATTCATCACAGTATGTCAGAAGTTGGGTGTTTGTTGTGTGTTCATGAATGTCTTTACAGTAGAATATGTATTTAGAAAGAACTGTAAGATAAATCTATCTGTCAAACAGACTGTAATGAACATGATTTGAATAAAAATAGTCCCTGATTTTTTATGCATCGGAAACCAACAGTCCACAAATGTGAACATCATGCATCAGTGGATATACATTAAACAGTGTATATGAATAATACTAGTAGATTAGTACAAAATGATTTGTTGCAGTTAACAATTTCATAATTTAAAAACTTTTATTTAACTTTTTAACTTTCGTTGCCTGAAGAGATCCACAGTTTGTTTGGTAGTACATCATAGCCATTGTTTTTGAACCAGTGTAAAGCTTCCATATCACTATATGAGGTAATAGAGGAGACTCCAGAAAGCAGTGGGTCAGACTGCAGCGACAGTGAGAGCAGGGATGGTGAGCGGTGGTGATGAGGCAATTTTGGAAGCTGTTATTGTTTGAACACAAAAAAGAGAGTCCTCGGTCAGCATTGCTTGTATTAAATATTAGTTTTACAATATAATACATTTCAAAGTTAATAAAACATATAATGACAGTTATAAACATGCCTAGAAACACGTTTTATGTGCTTCCTTTCTTTCAATCTCATATGATTCTTTATTCATATGATCTTTATACTAAAAAAAATCTAAATACAATTTATACTAATTTATTCATGAGCGGGCTAGAGGAGTGGTTTGCAGATCTGTCCCACATGCTGTGTCCCCCTTTGTCAAAGCCAGGTTAGATGTTGTTGTTCAACTTGGTTTTCATTAGGTCAGGGTGTGCATATGTGTTCATTGTCATATTTTGTGTTGGGCAAGGCGTTGGAGTTAGCTAGTGTAGGCCTGAGTTTACCATCGAAAGGAGTTCTATAGCTAGAGGTGACCTTTCCTGCTGTTCTGCTGGTGTCGATAAAAGAGCACTTCTCTTAGTAGAAATAATAATGTCTCCCGTGTCTCCTTCTTTGCCAACAAGCTACAATATTGGCACAGAATAGACAACTGCCCCTTTATTGCACACAGTAACAGGGGAGAGCCACAACTCAACGCTGGCTGAAATTACCAGGAAGCAGGCAGGTCATTTCTAACCACAGATAGTCTGTTCATAGTAAACTGTCTCAAACTATCCCACAACTCAGCACAATATAGTACATGTAACCAGTTTACACATCTTTTGGCTAACACTAGAAGCTTACTCACAACATTGGATTCTCTTCTACTGCTGCCACAGCACCTCCCAAGAGTGTCCAAGTGTCTACAGCCACATGAGCCAATGTCATTGACTAAAAAAGTGCCTTGAAGGTTCTCAAAAACAGTTCCACAGTGATGGAAATACTCAATTCCACTAACAGAGGGCATGTCGCCATGTCTCATAGAATAGTTTTAAGACTGGCATAAGTAAGTGCTTTACCCCCGTCACAATAACATAGACATAGACCAACCTAAAGTGTCTTAGTAAAGTGCTACTACATGCCATGGGATCAGCTTCAGTGAGCCTTGACATAGATTCTATAAGCCTCCAGAAATGGAGGGATGGAACATCATTCGTCCAAGAGATATTCCCTCAGTTAGTGTTTTGATGATGGAGGTGGAGCACAATGTCTGACATGTCAGTACAAAACCTCCCGTAGATGTTCAACCGGGTTGAGATATGGTGATCGTGAAGGCCAGTTGTACATCATTTTCATACTAATGAAACCATTCAGTGATCCCTGGTGTCCTGTAATGGGTCATCATGGAAGAGACCACTTTCATCAGGTTATAAATGTTGTATCTATGGAATAAAGGTGATCAGTCACAGAGATATGTATTCATTTGCAGTGACCTTTCCCTCTAAGGGGAAATGTAGACCCAAATATGCCAGCAAAATGCCCCTCCGCCCCCAGCCCCGCCCACAGGAGGCCTGTACTGTTTGTTGGGTGTACATCACACATGCGCTTACTCACTTATTGAGAATATGATGAAGGATGATTCATCTGACCAGATCACTTTTTAACATATCTCTGTAGACTAGTGCTGATGGTTTCTGGACCAATGAACTCTCTAATGTGTGTTCGTCTTTGTAATGACATTTTTATACACTGCAACACCACTATAATATCTCTCTCTATGTATTCGTTGACTGACTGATCCTCATGACACAGTCTGATCACGTCCTGCATTGACTTTCTCAGTCACTTGAGGAAAAGCTCCTCTTCTGTTTTCTTACATACCACACGAATGCACGAACATCAGTGAAGACGGTCAGTGAACGTGTGCTTTTGATTACAGTTTCTAGCCCTGTTCACTGATGTTGATCTAAATGTTGATTGTACTTTAGTCACTGTCCCTTTCAAAGCTCTGGCCAGTTAAGTCTTGTGACTGAAGTGTTTTCCATCTGTGCCCCAATAATGAACCCTACTTCAAAGTCACTTAAATCTTTTTCCATTGTCATCTTGATCGAAAATCGATGGCAGCTGGACCTGTTCAGCATTTTTATACAGGCCAAAGTGAACGACAGGATGTTAATTGCTTAGTTGGATTGTGCAGGATCTGCCCTTGTTATGTTTCCATTCTTTTATACTTCTGTTCATATATACAGGTTTGCTTTTAATTTGTCATCCATCTGTATATACCCATGTATGTAAAACTCTGAACACACTGGGTAAATGGCATGTTATGTTGATTTTCAAGGTGAAAAATAGGTTAGGACATCCTCTACAGGATAGCATAGCACATTTCACACATATTTTGATGGACAATTGCAGTTTATTTGGTGAATTTAACAAATTGGAAAAAAAATGATTATGATAGGTTCTGGCATATTTTACATTTTATGTTCTATTGTTTTGCCATATGCTCTACTTTGCAGAAAATGGCATATTTTAAGGTTTGTTATTTAAGGTTGTGTTCACTTAGAAAATCAGCAAAGCATGTAATTAGAATGAGGGTCTTCAAACATGAGCAACTTGTATGCCCAGCAGTATGACCTAAGAGACATGAACTGCCTGGCCGAAAAACAAAAGGCTGCACACTCCAATATTTAAGCTTTGATTACAATTCACACTGTCACAACATTTATTTCCATCCAGAGTTGCATTACTGTTTGACTGAGCTCTTGTATTGATGAAGGCGGATCAATCCATTCTTCCACAGCACATTCCAAACACTTTTAACAAGGTTAAGGTCAGAATTCTGGTGGCCAGTTCATGTAGGAGAGTGATTCCTGATGCTCTCTAAAACACTGTTTCACAAGTAGAGCCCAATTAATTTTGGTGCTGTGGTCCTGGGATATACCCACATCATTACTGCAGAAAAGAAGCCATTGATGGGATGACCTGGTCATTCAGTACATTCAGGTATAACACTGCCTCCAGAGGCTTGTACAGTGGGCACTATGCAATGATGGATACATCATTTTGTGCGCATCCCTTCGTCTTACCCTGATGTGCCCACTTGCTTTGGAATAGGGTAAGTCTGAACTCTTTAGGCCACATGACCTTTTTCTATTGCTCCAGTCCAGTCTTATGGAAATGCTTTTACTTTTACTGTTAAACATAGTTTCACAAAAGTCATATTTCACAGCTCCACAGTGATGGAAATACTGAATTCCATTAACAGAGGGTATATTGCCATGGCTCAAAGGATAGTTTTAAGACTGGCATAAGTAAGTGCTTTACCCCTATCACAATAATATACGCGTAGACCAACATAAAGTGTCTTAGTAAAGTGCCACTACATGCCATGGGAACAGCTTCAGTGAGCCTTGATTCTACAAGCCTCCAGAAATGGAGGTATGGAACACTATTCGTCCAAGAGATATTCCGTTGGTGCTCAGTTGGTGTTTTGATGATGGAGGTGGAGAACACTGTCTAGCATGTCAATACAAAATCTGCCATAGATGTTTAACCAGGTTGAGATGTGGTCGTCCTTTCGTCTTACCCTGATGTTCCCACTCGCTTTGGAATAGGCTAAGTCTGAACTCTTTAGACCACATGACCATTTTCTATTGTTCCAGAGTCCAATCGTTATACTCCCAAGCAGTTATATTTCATACTCCATATACTCATTTATATTAGCCTCACTAGCAAGTGCTTTTCGTAAGACCCCAATTCGGAGTTCTCAACACACTGTGCGTACACAGTGCACTGTGTGCATAGTTCTACCGTAAATTATTGCTGATTCAACTTCAAGAAGTGTTTAAATGATTGCTTATCACAGTCATTCAAGATTTTTTTCTGATCACATGTCTTCTGCGAAGTTGACGCTATCCAATCAACAGTTCTTAACCCAATTCCAGCCATTTCAACTTCTGCTTAATTGTCTTCTTTGCTTGCTGCAGGCCAATAATTTGTACTTCTGAAACAAAATAATACATTTTCTACAACCACAGGATACGTCTTCCGACACAGTTGTTAAAGAAATGACAACTCGTCACTTGGGGTTAAAAGCAGTGTTGTTAGCTGAAACATATTAATCACTGTAGTAATTATCCAATCAAAGCCTTAGTATTAGACTCAAATCCAAATGGTGACTTTTTTTGGCCAGACGGTGTATATTTAGAATGGAAGGATGAAGGAGGATGGATGGATGGAGAATTGAAGCAGCTATGGTAGAAGAGGAGTGGATGGGGGCAAAACACTTAAGCTCTTTGGTTACTATAGCTTAAGCTTTAACCACATGTCAAATTTTGTTTAGAAATAGTTAATCATTTTGAAAGATGAATACATTTGGTGAAGTAAATTATTGCATATAAATACAGCCAAAGGTGGGACAGCCTGTAACTATGCTATGTTCAGTTCCAACTTTGGATGGAGTACACTAACAATCAGTAGCCAATGATCTAAATTAGAATGAATTTTGTCTGTGGCTTGGTTGTTTTTTACTCCAGGGAGACTTGAAGCCATCCAAATGATGGGTGTTTATGAAGAGATCACACAAACATGAAAAAAGAATATTAAGCAGAGCTGAAATGGCCTGAAGCTATAAAGAACACTGGGTGCTTTTAGCTCGAAATCTTCTGAAAGAAGCAGCTCACGAAAGGTCAGATCTCCAGAAAAGTCTATTTAAGTCTCAGTCGTTCCTGTTTTCGTCACAACAATAAAGCTCATTAAACGTAGATGTAGTGATAGTGGTCCATGCAGGGAGAAGTGTAGAACAGTGTGCTTTGAACTGGACATTTGGTGGTGCTGGAAGATAGTAGGGTGTGGCTGATATGTCTTTGATTTGCTCTCTGACATTCGGAATGTTATAAGGGTAAAGCATGCTGGTGCATAACACTTCAAGGAAGTTTTCTGCTAGAGGGACAGGAGTGCAGGAAGTGCCCCAGGCGAAGCCTTGAGAAAGACTAAATTCACCAAAAAATGCACATTTTAATTTGATGTCGTCTGACTAATAATCCACACTGATTAAAATAGCAGATTTTACACTGTGTTATGGTAGACTATTCATATTAAATTCACTTTGTTGGAATAAAACCTTTGAAACAGAAAAGCTCAACATGTCACCCATTCTACTCTTGTACGTCATGCTGTGTGCTTTTCATCTGTCATGGATAACGACTGTAACCTCCGACACTGTCCAGGAGACGGAGCTCTTTGAGGGCATTTGTTCGCATTGGTTTGGCTTTGATGTTTCATTTGCTCTTGCAAGTGGACCAGATGAAACACTTGTGCTTACAAAGTGTGCCCACCCGCATATATGATAATGACTGGTCTGTTGGCCACTGGCTGGTGGATATTAATACAATCTTGACATTTTGCACAAAAAATGTCTCCAGCAGTGCTCATATTTAATATTGATTGTCTTGGTGCAAATAAAACGTCCTGAAACGTCTCTTTGACATTCTTGAAAGTCAAAGCCAATTAGGGGAGTCGTTCAAGCACTGTATCCTGCAAAAGTGGCATAGCTCAAACCAAGGTGAGAGCCAGCACAGCCTCACAGCATATGAACCCTGCCGCTGCCGCATTCTTCTACCAATCATGCGGCGTTGGTGTGCGCCACAACATACTCGAAGAAGGACGATACTGTTTACTCAATCATGCAGACGCCAGGCTAGAACGCTGCAGAGTGGTAGAGGAGAGATAAAAACCATGCTGTCATTCCCTTCTAGTGAGGAAAAATGATGAACCCCAGGCTTAGAATACGTGTGAGGCGGCAGTAGAGTGCCCTGCAGACATTGGTAAGCTGGCTTTTGGAAGAAAAGTTTTCTTTATTGGAACATATTCCTCCTTTTCTGTTTCTATTGAGAACTATAACAAAGTCCACACTCGCATCAATCTCTTTGTGCTATTTCAGCTTGAAACAACTGCTACCACAAAAATTGACTTTTGCTTTAATGCTGGACCCTCAGGGCATTCTAGGCTAATACAGAAGGCCTAATAATTACTGGGGACCGAATGAAGCTAAAAATGTTTAGGCCCATTATTATTAAATAGAATCATTGTGCTTGTTGTATTTAAACTGAGAAGATATTGCAAAGAAACTCTTAGACTACAGTACCAGTCAAAAGACACCCAATTTAGACACCCAACTGAATGGATGTTTGTGGTTGCCTTTGGTTGAGACTCTATGCCTACACTTAACAGTTCCAAGTGATGATATATATATAGTGATATACCATATATACTCTTGATGTAACACAATATCTCTTTTTTTGCACAGTTAAAAAGCTTTAGTTACATTTTCAATTTCGTGAATGTTCATGATGGAAAGACCAATAGAACTGGTCCATAATGGTCTTTATCCATTGCAAGATAAGGAAGCTGTTTCATCCTCCTGTAAAGTTCCAATTTGGAGGCTTTCTAGGTGGACTGCATAATTCCTATTTTATAGTTTGATGTCTTCACTTTTATTCTAAAGTAAAACATTAAACTAAACAAGGAAGCTATCTATTAGTAACCGTGTCTAAACTTTTGACTGGTACTATGTGTGCTATTACACAGTGTTTAAACACCAGGTAACATTCTTTTCCTCATATGTAACATATATCTGTGAAACACATTGAATCTGATATTTTCAGTTCAGATCTCAGGCACTTTCATGTGTGGAACTGAAATCCAATACATATCCAATATGCAGCAATGTGGTTTTTTTTGAGCAATGACTCAAAATTCAACTGCAACCTTTATGTCAATCCAGTTTGACATTCATCATAATTCTGCTCTGTGAGATCGCTGTACAATTTCTGTACAAGCAAAAGTAGAAGGAGCTTATCACAACTGCTCTGTGCTTGAACAGATTTGGAAATAATGGCCGAATGTGATCATAGGAGAACAAGGCTGCAATGTGCAGCCTGAAAACAAAGTTTAAAGAAACCAACTATGCATACCAAAGAAGGCTCCATGACTGAATAACATGCAATTTTTACAGCAAGCTCAAATGCATTCTGGGATGAGCCCCGCTGTCAGCCTTTGAAATGGATAGCTCTTGTGAAACCGAACTCTCCGGGAGTGGACCTGCATCCATTGACATAATTGTTTACCTCTGGATGAACATGCCCATCAGTTCAGACTAATGTCAGATGTAAGTCACATTTAAAAGATAATGTGAACAGCCTAACAAGAAAACCAGGCTGAACAGTGACACATCATGTAATGTAACTAATGTTAGCTAAGTTGTGGGTTAGCAAATTGTCACTACAGCAGTCCTAACACAAACATTATCATTGGGACAAAACAATATTAACCTGTCAGTTCTGAGGACACAGCAAAAATAAGTTAATACTACCCAAATGTGCAACAAAAACAAACCAACGTTCTCATCCCTTTTCATGCCTTTTGGCTCTCCACGAAGCTGAAGTCTTCTTCAAAATTTTCCATGACACTGTAAATAGTGCCAGAGTTACATTCTGGCACCTCATCTTATATTCCATTTAGCAGCAGTTGGGCTACATTAGTGTTTTAGCTTCTTGTTCGATTTTTTCCATTCCGCCTTAAATGGGGCAGCAGTTACATTCCGACACCTAAACTTCTTGTTCAGATTTTCCCGTTCCACGTGAAATGGTACATAAGTTACATTTGGGTGCCTAAGAAAGCCAACTTCAGCCTCTGATTGGCTGAAATAGTGTTATGTGACGAGCCACTTTGTTTATTTCCCATTTACAGAGCCAGGGCCATGTACAAACACTGGATTTTTAGTGTACTAGATTAAAATCATATTGTCTCTAAATACTACTTGCTCATGATGGATAATCTGATGTGAATGATTCTCTTATACTTCTAGCACCAAAAATGTGCTATAAAAGTTCTACTGGTGTTACAAGTGTTTTATGTACTATATGGAATGCTTTTTCTTAAGACTGTATGTGATGTATGGTCCAGAACGTAGGTTATGGATTTGAACGGTTTGTTTTATTTCTATGTAATCAGATTTTGGAAGGGCTGCATACAGCACGGGTTGCTACAAACATAAATAGGCTTTTAGAACGGATGTCTTCACCAAATTCCTCCATGTTAATCATGGTGATAGAAATAATTGTCGAAAGTGCACTAGCAATAATTTAGTAAGTAGTAATTAGTCTCGTGCTTTTAGAGTCTTTTTTGCGGATGATAAACTATGCTTTTAGCACATGAATGTTTAAACCAGCTTGCGGTTTGGTCAATGCAGTCATGGCAAAACACACACAAACAAGGCGTTTTTATGAATTAAACAAGAGTGCGGTACGGGGATTCAAAACATCTCAACTCTCGGAGGAGCACATGGCAGGTAATGAGTTTCCTATGAACTGATTTATCACATTTTCAAACAAAATCTTTTTAAACAAAATGTTAAAAATTGTGTTCACCACACACGTCATCTGCTCTGCAACATGCAAACCTGCCATCAGAACGACTGACCGGTATGACAGTCTGACTGAATTATTTATGTATATAAATAGAGCAGGAAACTGCAATTGCTGGAAACCAGGCTTAGGAGGGGAGCGCGCCCCTTTATCGTACTGATTTAGACTGTCAGACGCACACACACATCTCAGCCCATCTCTCTCTGCTCACCATCTATTTCCAAGATTAAAAAATAAACGAATTTCAAATGTTCCTCCCTGCCTGGTTGGCATGGTAACATTTCATAGGGTTTGTACCTGCTCACTACTGTTTCCTCCAAAAGCACGCACAGATACACATTTTCCTCCGGGCTCCCCCACAGGGCTTGACCTTTGTCCACATCTTCATGTTTTTCACCATCTCAGGACATGTGAACATGTTTCCTGCAGGTTAACAGGAGGTCTGGAAAAAGTCTTTCCTTGAGGCGGAGAGAGTGTAACTGCCCGACAATCCATACCCATCTTCACTTAATGTAATCTCTCTCTGTATTTTTATTTGTCTTCCTCTCTCTCTCTTTATTGTCCCTTTTTCTCATTCCCTAAATGTGCTGAAATATAAAAATATAATTTGGAACAAAATACAATCCATCACATCACATTTTGTGCATCATCAGATTCTTGTTATTCTCCTCCTTATAAAAATTTTCTCAGCATTACGGTGGATCTGACTTGTGTGCTCCGTTAAACACTGGTAAAAGTTAAAGGAATACTCCAGTGCATTTCAGCCTAATCTCTAATCTGCTGTACCTGTAGCATATACAGTACTATAAAATAATCAGAGACTGTGCACGAGGCAGATACCAATTCATTTAATTTCAGCCAAATATGGACCTTATGTACCAAGTTATTCATTTTGCCAGAGATATTTTGTGGAAATGAGATGTTATAATCCTTTTGCATAAGGAAGAGGAGAAACCTCTTAAAATGGAGATAATGGAACTCCCACCAACCATGCAAGACCAAGTACACATACACAGTACTCAGAATGTGTCCTGCTTCAGATCTGTAAAAGAAAGAAAAATCCATAGGTGTTTCTACCTATCCTTCTGATGTGAGAAGACAACACAACACTGTGGATCTGGAAGGATGTGGGGCTGTCAAGAAGCTGCTACGAACTAAAGGAAATAGACAAAAAAAAGAACATTTGCCCGTCAAAGAAAGAAGCTGCAGGTGTTCTCTGAACTATAGAGTGGCCAGATTCCAGATCTCCAGACCATGGAAAAAAGACACTTCAACCAACTACTGAGTCAGGTACTACCAAAGTCAAAAACTCTGTCCTCAGGTGCTACAGTCACTCTGTACCATGAAGTACTTCTTTATTTGATTATAAACACAATGTTTTGGTCTGTGCTTCAAGGCCTTGGAGTGTATGATCTTGTCATCGCTACAAAATCTTTACTCAACATGATGGTTCTTATGTTAGCTTAGTGTTACATTTGCTACCCTCTTAACAACAAAGCTCACAGTGTTTCCCTGAAATTGTACTTTACAGGTGTGGCACTCAATAAGAAGCACTGGAAATTTCTCCACCAAGTCTGCAGATAGGACAACACTGACTCAAAATGGGACCTTGAGTAACATCCATTTCAGGAGCACTGTCCAGCATCTTTCTAGCTATAGGTTACAGTTAGAGTCCTTATGCCAAGTGCAAAGGTGGCCTAGAGAGAGAAACAGAGAGAGAGTGAATAATAAAAAAGTATTTTGGGCAAACTACCTTTGGCTTCCTGCTTTGTCCGCCCCACAACTCCCTCTATGTAACGTGGTGGGACATGAAGAGACAGGATGCAAGAACAATTCTTAAGCTTTATTTTAAAACAAGATTAAACCAAAAATAACCCAATCAAAGGAAGAGCACAAACAATAAGGATAAAAGAGACAAAAGACTGTTGGGCAAAGATGTGACACCCCAGTGTCATCCTTGTTTCATGTTAAGTTTAAAATTGAAACCGGAAATAAAGGCCATCATGTTTTGGAGCTCCACTGTGCTTTAGTGAGATTTTGCAGCAGTAAAAAGCTTGCTACAGTGACAGGGTACCACCTCAGAGTAGATAGCCCTGAGACTTTTTAGAATATCCTGACCAGAGAATGATGTAATGCGTATAACCAAGAAGAGGTTTGAGATTTTTCCTTTTTATAGTTTTTAAAAGGTGCTGCAGCTGCTAAAAGTAACTAGTAAACTGAAACCTAGTAAATGCTATGCTAGCGTAGCATTACCATGGTAGACAAAATAAGGGTTTCTTGAAAAGGTCAGGTTTTTTCATTAAACACTGTGGTAAAAACGAATGGCTGGGTTCTAATCATGATTAAATGACAAAATGTTAACCCCTCGCATTACAGTTAATGGTGAGGTTATCAGAGTAGTAGGATCAGTTTAAAATAGCATTTCAGCTTTAGTAGCACACAGGTTTGCCAGTATTTGGAGTATTTGAATCTTTGAAAAAATATATAAATTGCTCTTTTAGGTGACAATCAGTTAATTAAAGAGTGCTGTCGCCTCACGCCTGGATTCGGTTCCTGTCTGGGGCCCTTTCTGTGTGGAGTTTGCATGCTCTCCTCGTGTCTGTGTGGGTTTCCTCCGGGTGCTCCGGTTTCCTCCCACAGCCCAAAGACATGTAGTCAGGTGAATTGGAGATGCTACATTGCCCCCTAAGTATAACTGGATAATGGACCAGTATGATGGGCCAGTAGCCTGTCCAGGATGTTTCTTGCTTTCCACCCACCGAATGCTGGATAGATTCCAACACCCAGAAAGATTAAGTAGTTTAGAAGATGAGTGTGTGAGTGAAATCTCTAAGGCAGATGCTGAAGCAGATCCTCAATCTTCCCATTGGCTTCTATTCTAAATGTGCTGAGAAGGTTTTTTCACCTGTCCCAAGTACAGATAAATTATTGCATGTGATAACTTCTACTACAGATTTGGAATTTAGCGATTAGGTCCAACCCGCTGGTGTGTTTCTATAACCAGAGTTTTGTGGGAGAGCATGCCTACATTGCAGTGTCAGTTCCCAGAAGTTTTCTTCCAAAAGCACATAATAGGTTCCCAAAATGTTTTCAGGAGCATCAGAACTGTCTGTATTGACGCAATACCTCCGGTGTCCTCAGGAAGCGCTGAAAGCTCAGTGAAAGCTGTCGCAGTATTCAAAGGTATGCTAATGCAGTGTGGGTGGGTGGTGCTGCTGAAGATGTGTTTGGAGGTGGGGGGTTGGGGGTTGAGCTTAAGGGACCTGACTGCTTCTATCCCCTGAAGAGAGTCTCTGAACCCCACCGTTAAAAAAGACATGCAAATTCCCTAAGTTAAGAGTCAGCCATGATAAGACTATCAGCAGAGGCAGAGCTAATTAAATATTCCATGCCATTTGAAGTGTTCTGCACGGCTAGCGAGCAGGGGAACCGAGAGGAAAGCTCACCATGGGGAGGAAGCCAACGTGAAGGCCACTGTAAACAGAGGCAGTGTGTGTGTGTATTAGTGAGTGATATAGTGTGTACGTGTGGATGTTTGTTTGCGTGTGAGCATGCGTGCGCATACTTGAGCAGCCCTGGGAAGGGGCAGAGTTGCGCCCACAGCAGCAGAACAGGGAGGAGAAAAACGAGCGGACTCAGTACGGACTCCCTATCGTTTAACAGCTCTCTGTGGAAAAGCAGTGGCATGCAAATACACATGAATATTCCAAGGCTGATCAAATGAGCAAGCCACAACTCAGCTTCCACCTTAGCAGTACAACAGATGGTCAGCATGTGGCGCAACACATTGAATTGCATATTGATTACACAAACACATACACACAAACACATGACTGCAATAATACATCTGATATTATTTTCACGCCAACACTCTGTAACTGCATTTTTCTTTGGTGTTTAGGTTTTAACGCCACTTGAATATGGCAGCTGGCATTTACATTGTGTAAACAATTTGTGCCAAATTGACCAGTTGTCCAAAATGAAATGGAATACAATCTTGATATACTAATATGCAGTGAAGTTTGGAGCATTTACAGTTGCGACGTTCACCGGACGTGCTTGTCTATTGCATCCTTAAAGGCAAACCAGCAAACCAAATACATCCCTCCATTCCGTGCTCCTTTAACAAGGTTGCAGCAGTTAGGGTACCTTCTGGCACCTCAGCTTCTCAGTATGATTTTTTTGGCTCCACCGTAAAGAAGTAGTTCAGTGAAAAATCAAATTAACATGATTCATTACTTACTCCAGATGAAAACAATCAGCCACGGCATGTTTGATGTTTGATGCCTGCTTCACTAGTTTACAGAGATACTAGCCCTGCAACTTTTTGGTAGAACACATTTTGAGTCACTATGTTTTAACAAAGAAGGTGTTGAACTTAGCCTGACTGCAACATCTCTACCAATCGGCAGAGGTGTGTTAGGCTAAACAAATCCACTAGAGGTCACTGAGAATTTCAAAAGATATGCCTCATCTGTTCTCATCTTTAGAGGAGGTAAGCAACAAGTAAATCTCTCCACACATGTGAATTGTTTTAGGTGGAATTTTGGAAGGCAAGCTTTATTTTGGCATATTATAGTTTCAGAGGTTTTGATGAACAGAATTATGTAACTTTATACAACAAAAAGATGTCTAATAGAGGTAAAATAATGAAAAAAGAATTGCATTACCAAATTGGATGATTGTTTATTTATGCTAAAGGTGTCTATGCTAAGCTAATATAATTAAAATTGACCATGTGCTTTATTATTATTGCCCAAAATGTTTTTTTCTTGGTGAGGACGCTAAAGGGCTAAGCTAATAGCTGGTTTTACATTGTTACCAAACTTTTTTTTTTTGCCCTGATGGTGCCATGGTTGGCTGCTTCAGCACAGCACTTTTTAGTAGTTTCCTTAGTTTTGTCTAATTATTGTGTATATGTGGAGTCGTGTATATTGTGGACTGTCAGTAAGTTATGTGTATATTGGTAGAGGTACTAGAGAGACACAAACTGCCGAAAACAAATTCCTTGTGTGTGTCAACATACTTGGCCGATGAACATGATTCTGATTCTGATTATATCCGTAATTATACTCATCATCAAAAGAATAGTTGCACAAATAGTTGCACCCAGAAGGAATAAACCGACAGGAATGAAACTATGGGGTGGGAAGGTTTGACATTGGTTCAAGTTTCACACTTGGCTGTGCATGTGACATAAGCTATGATGGGCCTTATCACTGTACCTGACTGACCCAACAGCCATGATAGCGGACATTCAGTGAGCAGTGATGTTCAGTCATCCTGTTAGTGCGAGCACTAACAGATACCACATTTGTTTTGTCGCATAGCTAAGACTTGTATCTGTAACACCTAAAAGCTGGATCTCGAATGATAATAATGCTATGAGATGAACAGTTGTGTTCTGTTCTGCATAAACAGTCAACAGAACAAAGAAATCTAGGTGTAGTTCTGTATATTACCCGCAGTTCGTTAATGATGTAAAAACATGCACACTGTGGCTTTTGGCAACAAACCACATAACAAACGCGCCATGCAGTAAAAACATCATCACAAAGCTGCAGTTAGGCTGTTCTTCTTATTCCAATTTCCCATTCCACCAGTGCAGCAGTTTCATCCTGGCACCAGTGCAGATGCTGGAATTTAACAGCTGCATTATTTAAGGCAGACAGTGCCAGTTCGTTCAAGCACTAGTATCAGTAGCTCCTACTCTCTAAAATAGATACAGTCCATCTGGGTTGGGTTCATCTGGTAGTTCCAAAAGTATAATCAGTTCCTGTAGGTTAGTACGACGAGTCACAAAGTCTTTTACCATACCTTAGAGAAGGTATTTTTGTTTTTATAGAATACAGAATATAAGTTATTGGGTTAGTCGTGTCTATGTGAAACAAGTGAAGATCTGGATGTGTTTTAGACAGGCTGAGAGAGTAACTGCACCACCATTCTAACAAGAAGCTGGCAAATAGGAAACCAACTTTATCAGCTCTAGGAAGTCTGTGCCCCTTTCTTGATCTAAGAACTTCTTTCTCAGTCTTTGTTATTCAGATCTTCCCTCTTTGGCTGTTTCTTGGCCACATAGCCCCTCCCCTTCCCCTGTCCAGCAGAAGAAACTTCTCTTTTGTTGCTTGATCTGAGCCACTTTATTTATTTCCCATTTACAGGGACAGAGCTGTGTGTAAAGCACTGGATGTTTTTCCTGTGCACACACAGAATGGACAGACCAACCTTGAGGAGATACTCGCTGACTTTGATTAACGCCACTTGCTGCGTCTTTAAGGTAGCAAAAATAGAGTCCAAGGATACACTTGACTTAGAGCTTAATATTTGGCATAATATGACAGGTTCCTAACAGCTCAGGTTCGGACCTCGTTTTTCCAAATATGTGTAGGGCTCAAGTTAGGTTTGCATTTTCAGAGCCCACTGCTCACTTTTAACTTTTTTAAAATTTCCCCTGCTGAGGCCTGCTTTGTTCTTTCCTGCGGCTTCCATAACCTTAAAATAATTTAGCAGTCTACCTCCTAGGCACTAGTGAGACAATGGATGCAAATCAATTCAGGAAGTACAGATTGGTGCAGCCAAAAGGATGTTTAATTTAGTTGGCCAAATGTATTTTTATGTTTTATGTTTTTGTTCAATATTATCATATGTTAATATGATCTATGTGAGGAAATACAGGAAAGTTAAAAGGGCTATTTGGTGCCTTCCTGTCAGTTCTTATTCAGTACTATGAGGGATGATGGGGTGGTTCAGGTCAGGGTTAGACATGTTTTTGTTTTACTGGTTCAGACTCAAAATACAACATTGGGCATTGGGTTGGGTCTGGCTGTATCAGGCTGATCAGACAAAACATTCTCAGGCTGTATTTGAGTTCAGACCAAAACCTAACGCCTCTTTTAACTCTACCCGGAGTTGAATCATTGCAAATAGATGCACATGATTCATATTTAGATACAAAGATACACAGCACACAGAAACTGTAAGACATTTTAATAAGTGCAATTACAAAACATTTAATAAGTGCTGTTCATTAAAAAGATTGAAAAGATGTGCTTTCTGTCAGCATTTGCCGACTCTGTGGTTTGGAAGAAGTTTTGAGTGTTGAGGCTTGTCTTCCATGTCATTCTGTGATTGAATTCTAGGAGACAAGCTGCTGTCCATGATGAGATGACAGTCAGACATGCCAAGATTAGGAGTGTCTGAGCGTCTGAAGGTAGGAGGGAGAGGATGAGTTGAGTGTAATTTAGCTATTAACTGTATCTAACGAGTGAAGGGAAAGTCAAGGGAAGATATTGAAGCACCAATAATGCAGGTACAGAGGGAAAAGAAGAGGATATATATATATATATATATATATATATATATATATTTGGGGAGGATCATTGCTGTAACTTTCTATATGTTCTGCCCTAAAAGGTTTGAGACCAATGACAGGAAGGTAAAACACATTTATTTCAAGTGGGTGAAATAAAATGCCTTCAGAAATAACACTTCTGTCTTTTTGTCTCTGTCAACCTGAAGTTACTTTGGAAGGAGTATATACAGTATATATATATAGTCAGACTGCAATGCTATTGGGAAGAAAGATAAAAGTTATCATGAACAATAAATTATGAAAAATTTAGACTGATCTTGGTGCTAACCATGGCGCCTCCACACACAAGACAAAAGTGGGATTGTCACTAAAGATGACCCGCTGTTATCACTGTCACTCCATGACAGTCTGGCACAAAGCCTTTGCAGTCTTTGGTGAAGTTGACATAGTGTTAAGGGCAGTCATCATAACAGTCTGTGTGCATGTAGTCCTGCGTCGTGCAGTCGTCTGCCAATGATGCTAGCAGTAACAGTATGACATGGAGGGCATCGCTGCTCACTGAATGTCTGCAGTCGTGACTGTTGGGTCACACCGCGCATGTCGGACAATCCATTGGTTCTCCCTCTCCATGGTTCATGTAGGTCTCCCAGATCCTTCTAATGCTGGTTGCTGGTGTGTGACTTCTTCTATCCGCTGCGTGCTATGATAATAGCCGGACGGCCGATATGGAGCACGATACATCGATAAGACTTCCTGTTTTCTGCTGAGATGTGCTTCAAAATAATTAAATGCAGTTTACCTATAGTAAAGAGGGATGTGTTTGAACAAATAACACAATTCTGCTTGCACACAATTCTAACTTTGGTTATTACTACATAGAACCTTTACATAACCTTGCTTTTGCTTGTATAGAATACTTTCTTTATTCTGAACCAAGCCTTGTTGCATAGAGCTCACTGAATGCACTCATGAAACGAGAGCTGATTAGCCCTTCGAGCAGCACTCAAGTCTCCAACACAAAGAGCTAATCACAGCCTTGAACCTTGATAAACTACATCTCCAAGTGCCATTATCATTACTACTTCCACGTACTGTAGCTCTGCTAACTGCTACAAAAGTCCCAAATGTCCATAGAAATCGTTAAGTCTCCGTGTAGCATATCACTTATAAAAGTATGCATTTCCTGCACACTCAACTGATCATAATGCCCAACATTATTCAAACACATACTCATTCGTTTAATCTTGACATGAAGTTGAATTGGCTATGAGTCATAATTTCTGAACCTTGGATAAGGACCCACACTCATTTCAAAATGCCGATTGGCTGCCACAGAGGATTCTCAAAGCTGCATACACATCCACACATGACATGCAAACACACACACACATGCACACACACACACACACACACACACGTACACACAGTCATATGCATAAGCTTACCTCTTTAAATAATTTTATCATGTAGTTACACATCTTTGGAATAGTTCTGGTATGGAATCTAAACCCACAAGGCCCTCAAACTTAAAACGCTTTTATGTTAAAGAAATAAAAGAGTGCAGATCTTTCGTATTCATATAATCTAAGCGTCCTGCTCTTGCACTGCAGTGGTCAGTAAATATGCCTTTTGTTGTACTAATTTCACTTGATGTATCAGAATACCAAACGCATGGCCAATATAGAAACGGGTGAGAAATCAAAGGAAGAATTGACATACAGTGTAATTAAAAGGTGTTGGGGCACCATCAGCTGCTAAAGAGCTTCAGTTCACCTTGTCTATAAGTCTCTGGAACTGTATTGTTGGGATGTAATACCATTTTTCCGAAAGATATTCCCTTAACTAGACTTATAATGATGGTGTGGAGAGTGTTGTCTAACAACTCCTATAGTTGTGATGTGGTGGCTGATAAGTTCAGAACATAGCATTTATGTCATTTCTATATTCTATACTATATATTCTATACTCTATACGATATCAAACCATTCAGTGACCTCTCCAGTCACTGATTGTCAAGAGAGATCACAGGATAGAAATGTTTCATTAAAGGATAAAAGCAACCAGTCACTTTGAGCTGGTTTGCAATGATCATTTAGTCTAAAGCAATGCTCACCAGCCCTCCTCGTAGAACTCTATTCGCTGCTCAGTTTAGTTCCAACCTATCTGCCCCCTTACTGATCCAGCCGATCTGTGACTTCGGTTGAAGTTACTAAGCTGGAGCAGGTGTAGAAATTGTGGCTGGACTCTGCAGGAAGGTAACTCTTTAGGACTACGATTGGTGATTGCTGCTCTAAGGTGGAAAGCAGGGCTCGATTTGAGGGGATAGGGGATACAAAAATGACATAAATTATCCTCTTTGAAAAACAGCAAAAAAGAGAACAAGTAGACCACAACCATGCCAGCAAAAGCCCCCTGCAGCATAACAGAGCCACCAAACTCCTTCGCTGTAGGGTTAAGCATTTAGGCCTGTACTGTTCTCTTTCGCTACACATAAACTATCCTACTGTCATGCTTCCGGGTTTGCCTGCTCCCGGACTCCATCTCCCAGAGTTCACTCCCCGATGACATCACAGTCACATGTCCCGAATCCTCCAATCACACCTCACTTCCTAGGTCCAGCTCTCCCGAATTCTAAATTACACACACCTGCTGCTCATTCCCCTCACTGCATTTAAACCCCTCACACACACTTAGTCACTGTGGAGTATTGCCAAACTCTGTTTGCATACTGAGTGGGTCACTCCTGTGGTTCTCTGCTTGGTCTCTCTGGTTTTGACTACTCTTTGTTATTTGACTCTCTCTCCTTTGGATTCTCCTCTTTGCATTTGTTCGCTGGTTTGTTCGTTATCTCTGGTTTTGACTTCCTTTTTGTTTATTGGTTTACTCTTTTTGATTAGCCTCTAGTTTTGTTTGCTGGTTCATTCTGACTCTCCGGTTCTCAACCCCTGCCTGTCTCACTCTGTTTATGCATCAGCCTCGCCCTACTGTAATGTGAGTCGTCTTGTTGCTGCTGAATCTAATTATCCATTTGTTAAATAAAAATCCTTTGACTTTTAACTCGGCACGCGTCGAATTCCGTTTGTTGTTTCTGACACCTACATGTAGACATGCAAG
Source organism: Semaprochilodus insignis (assembly GCA_034552555.1). Taxonomy (NCBI): domain Eukaryota; kingdom Metazoa; phylum Chordata; class Actinopteri; order Characiformes; family Prochilodontidae; genus Semaprochilodus; species Semaprochilodus insignis. The sequence goes on along the minus strand of CM067481.1, from coordinate 25,432,197 downwards.
CGGTGATTCAGCTGACGGTATCATAATGTATCAATATATTGTTATCCAATTCTTATCCTATTCTTTTTCTTTTTCTTCTTCTTCTTGGTGCACATTTCTGTCTGCTAACTAGTCCTGCAGTTTTCAAGATATCAACACCATTCCAACCGCAGATTGTTCGGCCTGATTGGGAATGGAATGCTTATACACTGCTTTATACTGCTATATACTGCTCAGATGCACAATTTTCACATAGCAACACGTTTTTCCAGATATTTTTTTCCGTTTAGAAAGAATGAGCTGGAAAAGTGCATATCCATCTATTGTACCTCTGTTTGACCCAGAGACACCATCTCAGGGCAGACCCTCAAGCACGAATTCAATGTTTGTTCGACCCCCCACTTGTTTGTCTTTTTTTTCCATCCCTCTTTTCCCACAAAAAGTCTTGAGAGTTTTTCTTTAATTCTTCAACAGCATGTATTTAAGCGTCTGTATGTTGGGATCAATGATAATTTAGGATAATTGTTTGGTCAAAGGCACAGGCAGGTTATCACAGACTGTATGGCTGAACAGAACATTCAATACAGAAAAGGACAACACGAATAATTAAGCAGTCTGAGGATATTTGGGGATTCTCTAATGAGTATGAGTATATATATATATATATATATATATATATATATATATATATACTGTTTTTTAAGATGTATGTGAACATAGCAGCCAAAATAATGACATAACCAGAATCTAAACCTCTCTAAAATCTTAATATAAACATTCACATTAGTGGTACCTGTTGTGGACAGTGAAGCACACCATAGCAACTTTCACTGGCAAAAAAAGGATAAAAATTAAAATGTAGACTCATCTGACCACAGGACACGTTTCCACAGTTTATCAGTGCATAGAACTGATGTATGGCTTTCTTTTTGCGTCACAGTTTCAAGTTGCATTTCTTGATGTATCGCCGGACAGCGTCAAATGACTGAATGGTTTTCTGAAGTACTCTTGAGCCCATGTATATGAAGGTCATATAGTAGTATGAAGGTTTCTCATGCAATGCCTTCTGAGGGCTCAAACGTCATGCACATTCAGGTCAGTGGTTCAGGGCCTTGCCCTACATGAACTGAGATTTCTCTGAATTCCCTGTTCACAATGTGATGTACCATAGATGGTGAAATACCTACATTCTTTGCAATATTTTAAACTGTTTGACAGTTCTCTTGCAAAGTTTCACACAGAGAGATGCTTATAAAGACAGAGCTTTTGATGGATGCTCTTTTTATACCCAATCAAGATCCCCTCACCTCACCTCGACTGCCTTCACATCAGAAGCCTTACTGTTTGATGGTTCACACTGGTCTAGGTAAGTCATTAATATAACAAACCTGTGTCCTGAATTGGTGCATCCTAATCATAATGTTGTGCAAATTTGTATCTCATATTTATCCAGTTAATACCATGAACCGGCGACTGTTAAAATCAAAAATAGACTGTGGCATAAAACTGGCAGTTAAAACTTTTCTTCAGTTCTTAAATGCTTTTTTAAAAATCTGTCATTATTCAAGAGTAATGAGAGATATTTGCATTTCATTTAAATAATGGAAAGCAGCAGCAGATGTTATATTATTGCTAGTGAATTTGTTGAAAGTGCAGTAGCAAGATCATCAAGCGAATCAAGTCTGCACTATATTTAGCAGTTAAGTGTTAGTCTTCACGTCAACAGTTCTTTCAAAAAAATAGCAGCATGTCGGAACAATGTGCAGTTATCTCAAACATCCTTAAAACGTTCCAAAATAAGAGACGCTCTAATAAATGGAGAATTAATAAACTGGATTATTACAACATTTGCTAACAGGTCTACAAATTACTCAAGTAATTTAAAAAACAGCAGCTGTTATGTTCTATCAGGCACAGTTAATTATCAAGACTAGGTGATGGTTGTGATGAGAATGATATCTAAACCATCATCATTTCCAACTCAGAAGCTGCACGAGGCAGCCAAGCAGGAGAGCCCAGAGCGAAACGCGGGGCAAGAGGCACCGAAACTGGCTACTAGGTGAGGTGGAGTGTACGCACAAAGAGGGGAAACAAACACACAGCACAGTCTCGAGATAACGCTTTCACATCACTGTGGATGACATGAGGATTCCATAGGAGCTTATCAGCTCCTGTCAGGGTGCATCAGCATCTGTCATGTCTGGAACCAAGGAGCCTCACCTCGTCATCTGTGCCTGCCCTCTAGCTATCGCTCAACCAAGTGCAAAGTGCCCAAACAAACAGGCGCAACCACATAAAAAAGGAAAGAAAGAAAAGAACTCAGACTATCTATCACCCATACTTTACAAAAGTCCTATCTGGTGCCGTCATAATTATTGTTACCTAAAGAGGGCAGGTATTTGTAGGTATCGAATTATCTTTCAAATATTGGAGTTTTCATTTTTCATGCCCAAAGTATGCACTTGGTCAAACTACTCCTCAGAAATAAAGAATCATGCCTACTTCCACATTCAGCTTTAAGTGCCATGTGCCTCCTGTGTGTGCAGGTCTCAGAGGATGCAATTGCTCTCTTTCTCATTGGGATGAAAAGATGGCAGGGTTCCTCATCCTCATCATTACAAGTCTGGTGTTGGAATGGTCTCCCTCTATAGTCTAGCACTTGATGTTCTTCCTCTGTCTAGCACTTGATGTTCCCATGTTTTTGTCTGTGACCAGTAGTTCAAAAAAGATGCAATGGCAGGCTTCATACGTCTGAAGAAGCACTTGTACACCTTCCAGCTTCCTGGTATGAATGTTCTAGTGATGGGAAGACAGCAACCACACTAGAATCCAAAAAACAGATTTTTTTCAAACTTCTATTACACTTCTAGTAAAAAAGTATAAAAGAACTTTCTGCCAGCACGTTACCATCAGGTACAATGTTTTACAGTAGATTACAATATAGAATTTTGAAATGGTCTGGGAGAGGGACCACACCCAAATCACCTCCATTGCATGTTCTATTAATTCAGCTTCCTGTAATGAAAGCTTCATATCTCACCACTGCCCCATTTCCTTCCATTCTACCAGGGCTGCTTTATCTTGCTGAATGATGGGAAGTCTCCAGCATCCTTGATCACAGCAGTGCTGGCCAGAACTCTTGCCCAGAGTTCTCCTTCTCTGTCTCAAGCTTAGTTTGGGCTGTGGTCCAAACTCGTAAACCCAGTATTGGAACATTAGTGGCCAAAGAAGTAGAGGTATTAAAAGTTAGGGAACCTCTTAAAGAGGAATTTCACCTTTTAATACCAAATGACTTTGTCATTGAGATGTAAACAAAGTAATTCAGAGTGGATTGATGTAAAATGGTTTGTTGTAGATGAGAACCAGGTGTTGTGATGTCTACAACACAAATATAGAAATGCTATTTACAACCCAAGTTCAGACATTTTTAAAACTGCAAAGAAAGCAGTGTTTCTAAAATTGGCTTTTTTATTTGATTGCAGACAGTATGAACCCAAGATATTTCATGTGTTGTCTGGTGAACTTAATTTTATTTGTTAATATACATTAATTCCTGCATTTCAGCCCCTGTAACAGGTTCCAAACAAGTTGTGATGGGGGCAATTTAGGGCTAGTAATGAGGTTTAAAAAAAGGAAATAATGATGTGATTTTAAACAGATGAGGTCAACAGGTGATTGTTATCATGATTTGGTACAAAAGCAGTGTCCATCAAAGGATGAAACTTTTAGGAGCAAAGATGGGCAGAGGAAATGAAGTTGACCAGACAAAACAAGAAATATTTTGGGTTCCCACAGTCTACAATGAAATAAAAGTCAAAGTAAATGTACCGCCCCAGCTTCTTTTGAGTTGGGGTTGTAATATCCAAAACCACTAGAAAACTACACGTGGCTTCTAAGTTTTTATATGTAATGTTTATACTGGTAAAATATTAGAAATCGGATAAAAAACAATAATTATTCTTTGGGGACCATTTCTCTCTTACAACATGTATCCCATCTCCATGAATAAGTTAAAATAAATGGCTCAACAAGGCGGGATATTCATAAATACTTTATGTAATAAGTTCCTGTTTAGGAGCTTTTAGAGGCATTAATCTCATCAGATGTTTGGCTCCTATTATCACCACTATGAACAACAAAAAACGCAGTAAGTTTCTTTGGAACAAAACATTTCACATCAAACCAAGGTATCATTGGTCTGTTCCAACCAACAAAGTGGAGAATTGATTTTTTCTGTCCCACAAGAAGTTAACTTCCTGGAGTTAGCATACTTTGATTAGTTTTGTCTGACTAGTTTGTAATATGAAATGTTTAATGAGCAAAAAAACTCAAAAGTTCTTCTTAACCATAAAGCAATAATATGACCCCATGTCATACATTTTAGTAATGATTATTTGTGGTATAGTGCAGAACCTATAATGTAGTGGGGAGATTTATATACTAGAATAATCAGCAGAATGCTGACACTTAATTTCATTTCTTTGGTGTGCTATTAAAAGTTATCCTGCAGACTTCAGCACCAGCCTTAATAAACCCCACCTGAGCCATCTCATTATTGTCTTTAGAAGTCCTTGTTTAGCTGAAGGAGGCGTTTTACGCCACATTGCAGGCTAGAAAAAGTAGACCCCCTTTACCAGTGATCGCCTCCATCAGACGTTTCCTGTAGCTGCAAATAAGAATTGCACAAAGCTGAGGAGGTGTGTTGGACCATTCTTCCTGCAAATGTGGTTCAGCTCCTCTGGGATGCACAGCCCTTGCTTGCACAGCCCTCTTCAGGACATAACACATACCATGGCATCTCAAATAAGAACGGGACTCTGCATGGCCATTCCAAAACACAACACAAATCTTCTCTTTCAACCATTCCTTGGTTGTTTTATTCGTGTCCCTTGGGTCATCGTGGACTTATGTCATCACTCAACATCTCTTCAGCTTGAGGACATGGACTGCACCCCCTACAATTTCCTTTGAAATGTTTTGATACACCTTCCAATTAATTGCTCTCTAAATGATCACAAGGTGTCCAGGCCCTGAGTCAGCAAATGCTCCCACCACCATGCTTCATAGTTGATATAAGTTTTTGGTGTTGGTGTGTGCAGTGTCTGTTTTCTCTCAAACGTAATGTTGTGCATTTGCACAAAACACACTTTAATTCCATCAGTCCATGGAACATCTTTTCCAGAAGTATTGCAGAACATTCAGGCAATCTTGGGAAAACTTGAGATGGGTTGTGATGTTTTTTGCAGCATCCTCTATGGTGTGCTTCCATGAACTCCATGGAACACAGTTTTGTTTTTCTAGGCAAACTGCAGGGGGTCCAGCAGGTGTCCTGTGATGCTCTTCAGGTGAGTGAATCCCAGTTAGTCAAATGACTGCATGACCACAGATGTTAAAGCGATTGGCAAGAACATCTGTGAAAAACCCCACTTGATGCCAGAGTCGGCTCCCTGAGATGAAAAACAACAACATGGTCGTACCTGGAGCTTTTTCATTCAACATCACAATATTTAAAACCAGTCATTAGTGACAGAGCAACTGAGGTGGAAGCACAAGGCTGATCCTCAAAGCAGCAGGCAGGCTGAATCATAAGCATGAATCACCTGAGCATACATTCCTGTCCGAATTAGAGATGTTTCATCCTCTGAAAAATTTACAGAACATTACTGAGTAGATTTAGGCTATGTTGACAGTGGGAGTCTGACATAATGTTTGGCTTAACTAAAGAATTTGCTCTCACCTATATTTATTGTTTGTCACGAGACCACATTTACTCCTACAAGGAGCCTGCAGAGAAGCCTTTATCACACCAGTGCAATGTTCTGTCTAAGACCGTATGCATGCAGCTCCTACCAGCTAACTCATTAATTACCTTGTATGTTTGTGTGAATTCAGGCATGCATGGATGATAAGAGGCAGCACGCGAGCTTAAGCATGTCTGTGCTCCGCAGGCAAACCTACAAATAGATACACTGACATTCCACTGGCTTCTTTCTTATTCATAAATGTCACGGATGATCACTGTGCTACAACACTGAAGACTTGTTATGGGAATTTAAAAGTCATGTTCCCAGGAGGAATACATGTGTGCTACAAACATGAGCAGCTGACATCAGAGGAAACTGATGGCCTGGAATCGTTTGTGCTGACCTGCACTCTTTTAAAAGAAAGGTTCTTCAATAGTTCTTGTACCTACTGTAGGAGTAACCTTTAATTGATGTAGAACCTTCATGTCATGTGAAGGGTTCTTTTAAAAGGTTCCTGATGGCGCATTTGTTAAAAAGAAACCATTTACTGAGGGGCTTGCAAGCACATTAAAGGTGGTTCTTCAATTTTGGTCCTTAAGATTTGGTGTCCAGCAGTTTGGTGATATGCTAGCTCATACACACCCAGTAAATGAGCAGAATCACTGTATATGGGAAGCTGCCAAATTGTGGGTGGTGGATCATTCTCAGCACTTCAGTGACACTGATGGGGTGGTGGTGTGTTAGTGTGTGTTGTGCTGGAATGAGTGGATCAGACACAGCAGTGCTGCTGTGTTCAATAAAACAGCACTTGCTTCCTATGTCTTTTTACTCTATGCTGACATCACAATATATTCAACAGAAACATATACAGAACGTATACAGCCTCAAAAATTAAATATTATTAGAATTGCCTCTCTCTACTAGTCATTGCCGTTATTACAGCTTCCATTTTTTGGCAGGGACATTTTTCCACACTCCCAAAGTTCTGTTGCTAGTTGCATTTTCTGCATCTCGCAAAGTAAACCATAACACATTCAACAATGTTGATGTCTGGACTGTGGGCTTTGGGTTTTGTTTTTTGTCTATTTCTTTTTCTCAGCAGCGGATTCACATTCTTCCAGACGTATGGTTGAGTGCTGAGTTGTCTTCTCACAGTAGATTGATGGACAAAACCATCTGTGGAGCTTGATTTTCTCTTAAGGTTAAATGTTTTAAGTGCTGTTTATCCCATGGTGAACGTTTTGGTGTTGCACCATGTGTAGCATGTCTTATTGTCTGTATGTCTTTTAGTAATATTTTTTCAGTTTTGAAAATCCCTGTTTTTCATTTATTTGTCTTTGATCTTCCTCTTCCTTATGCAAGTGCACTGATTTATATCTAATCGGCTTTCTAATTGGAACTTAATGGTCATTTTGACTGCTAAGTAAGTAAATGAAAGGTGGTCGCTGACTTTTACACAGTACTGTATATGACATATACTACACATTTCAAACAACAGTCTCTCTCTCTCTCTCTCTCTCTCTCTCTATCTCTCTCACACACACACACACACACACACGCACACACAAATTTATCATGAAGCTGCAGAGAAAGATTATGCATATAACATGATACAGTAGTCGCATGAACCAGAGATTTTAAAATAAACTGTAAATTAAATTGGCCTTTATCTTTGTACTATCTTTTTATCTTTATCTTATCTTTGATACAGTATAATCAGAGACTGTTTGTTCAGTACTTCATTAGTGCGCTGCAGGAATAACATTACACTAAGCTGACAACATAAAACACGACATGAAAAAATCCAGTGAGGCTAAGAAGAAAAATTGGCACCCAGTAGATTTCCTTCACACTGTCTCTTAAGAGACCATGGTGAATGATTCACAGAGGGTAATTGTTCACATTATACATGTATGGAAATATTGGAATTCATTTGCTTCTCCACTAATGAAATATGAATTATTCACTGTGACTGGACCTGGAGGTGTCTTGGAGAATCATGCAAGGCTACAACATGTAATTCATGATATACGAAGCCCAGGATGTTGGATGACGTCTCATGCTGTCATAATTATGAGCTAGATATTTTCATGTTGTGAGAGTGGACCTTGGCAAATCCTGTTGAGGTCAGAATGTTCTTATCCATTTCTGACCGTACCTGTGGTGTGAGACAGAATTCATGATTCCACATACAGAAGAGCTAATTATGGTGTTTCAACTCCAGCAATGGCTAAAGTGTTTTTACTTGTCCACTGTAAGAAGCTACTGCTGAGGTAAAATTCACATGATGATGTAGAGGACAACTGTGGCAAAACTGAAATGAAATATATTTGTAATATCTAAGTGAGGGAAAGTGAAGTTATGATGGCTGGAAACTAAGTGAGGAACTTTGATTTGCTATTATTTGCCTCCAGTCTTTTGGCAGCTATACAGCTGTGGTCAGCAGGCAACCAAAGTTCAGTAAATGCTCTGCTTAAAGTATTTTTCTTTTCTCCCAAGTGGGTATAGTTATAGTCAAACTTAAGTGTAGTAGGTCTTTCCCACTCTTTTTCCAATGAATACACCGTGTAAAACCCGCAGACCACCCTTCATTTATTTAATGCCCAATCAAAATGACCATTAGGAACAATTTATTTGTTTTTCAGTGTCAGACAAAGAGGTGAAAACTTATTTAACAGAAATTACATAGAAGCCTCAACAACTGAATACAAAAGCTTTTGTTTCAGAAGTTTTTTCTCAATATTTGATGTGTCCACCCCCTGCCTTTATTACGGCTTCCATCCTTTTCAGGAGACTTTCAGTTTTTCAAAGAAATCTATGGGGATAGTTTTTTTCAGTCCGTTGGCTGCATTTTCTGCTTATAATTATCCGAGTAATCCCAAACACATTTAGTGATGTTGACGTGTGGACTCTGGGGTAGTCATTTCATTGTTATGTGAACACCAGCAGCTTCTTTTTAAGCATCATTTAGTATAATTAGTGGATTATCATATATCTAATCTCCTCAGAAATATCTCCTGAAAAAAGTATAACTGGTATTAAATGGCTGTTGTGACTGGAAATCAAATTAAGGTGACAAGATGTCCCTGTTTTTGGTGGCCTTGTGTTTGTTTTGGCCAACAAAAGGGCCGCTGCTATCTATTAACCACTTCTACCATTTGCTCACCTAGTTGTATAGAATAGACTACTGCTGAGTAAAATTCTACCAGAAGCTATCAAGTGTCAAGTGAGTCCACAATATCACCACAAACATCTTTTCAAGACATAAGGCAATCCAGGGGTCAAATGCAAAACAGATCTTGAACACTACCACCAAGTCATGTGTAAGCTGATTTGCACAGGCACACAATCTACCTTAATGCAGGCTATATAACTTTTTCAGCCATACGTGTATGACATATGCCATATATTGACACCAGCCGTCTCTGCTTCTTCAGAACTGGAGCTAGCCCAGGGGTGTGCTTAGGGACTAACAACTGGACTATAGCCACAGGTCTTTTTTTCTGTAGCTATGAGTCTCTTTTTACTGACAGAATATTCCTTTGAATGTTAATTATGGGCTCATACAACCACTGAATCTTATGTGGTCTCATCCCTGTCTAGGCTGTTAGTTAGTACTTACTACTTATAGTTACTTTTAGTACTTTATAGTTACTTATAGCTACTTCACTATAGCTTTATTACAGTGCAACAGCTACCATGATCAAAATGAATGAAACTGGAACTACCTACCTTTCTATTTCATTGATGAAATCATTGATATTTTAATGGCAGATGGGCGGCTGAACTGGAAATGTCATAAATATGGTCACTTTAAAATAGACTTTTACTTGGCAACTGAGGATATGTAAATTATGATTATTATATAGAGTTTATGCACACACCCAATGCTCAGTTGACTGGGCACTCATAAACTGTAGGGGTTTGTGATTTTTAGGACCCTAAAATAATTTTTAGTAAATAAAACATCCAAAGTTATATCTAGAGCTTAGATTTGAAAATTGTATCAAACCTTAAAATATGTACAAGCATTACACCCCTATTTCTTACCAGTGACGATATGCAGCCTGCCATGTCTTTCCTGAACAAATTGCTGTGTTTCATATGCACTCAGTGGAAAACACTAAATCCTTGCCTCTGTTTTACGATCATGTAATTGCCTGATTGTGTTGTATATAGTGTTGAAGAAAAACGTTGACTCCCGTGAGAGCACAGTTGTGTTCTTTCGATCACATACCTCACACGTCTTAGCTGGGTCTCAAGCCTGAGACCCAGTGTTTCAGTAGGGCCACAATAAATAAATACCCTCAGGGGCAAAAAACACCCAGTATACGGTGCTGCTTCTAAAGCCACCTGAACATGCAGTGGATGATAGATGTGTAATTTGTGCCCCTCTTTTTTGTTGCGCATGTTCGTGCCTGTGAGACTGCTCTCAGTCTGCAGAGCTCACTAATGAAGTGGATTAAAGGGTGGTGGATAGGGGAGCGGGAAACAGACATTGTTTGCTCTCTGTGATAAGAGAAGCTCGACAAAGAAGACGACTGGAATTCCTGATAAGAGAAGACGGATTAAAAATTCCGCCGACCTTCAGCAAAACTATTTATGACATGTGATGTGGGGATCTGTGAGATTGTGTCACAGAACTGCAAGCAAATGTAAAACTGAACTATTGCTCATTTCTGTGAAAAGAAATAACTCGTACGCAACAAATGAAATGATACTTGAAGGCACATTTAGCTCTTTTCATTAAGGCTTATTAGATACTTTGCTGTTCTCTGTAGAGATGAAAAATGTTAAACACAAATATGAAAGTAAAACATTTATACTAAGCAGATTTTGCAGCTATTCACATTATGGCTAGGACTCAATAAGGCCTACACACATTTCAGTATTTCAGCAGTATCCCACATTTCTCTGCAAATTGAAGTTACGCTGCTTGGTGTGTACCCAATGATCCATCAAGGGACCCTAACACTCAGTATTTTCAGTTTAGCACTGTTCATCTGTTATATTATTATCCTGCCTTGAAATGTAATACAAGAGGCCACCGGTACCTGTGGCGCTTTCAGTCCATTTGCTTCCAGTGATATGGTATGATGTCCATTCAAGGGTAGAACATAACGCAATGCACTATATTTCTACAATATGAGAGGGGAACCTGTAACACACTAGTAATTCCATGTAGGATAAAATGCTCTGAAATTGTAAATGGGGCATTCTGGCCTTAAACTACCTTTTAATGTTAAGTAATATTCCTTTGCACAGTGCTGCATCTGTCAGCCTAACACGTTTGAGAAAATTCATGATTTTGTTCTTTTTGCATTTCCACCGAGACTTCCACAGAGATCTTTCACTTTCCTGACTACTCAGACACCAGCTAGAGTTTTCCATTTAGGTCTGAATGTCCCTGTAAAGTCCCAGAGAATAACACTGCAAATAATTATATCTTCACAAGTAAAATGATTTTATTTATAATCTGATCTAGATAACCTACATCTAGTTAATATATATCCAAAAATTCTCATTTTTAGATTTTTGTAAGCTTGTGTATCTTATTTACAGATATTTTTTTTACCTTACAATCTTTAAGTAAGAAATTTCAGATACATCAACCAGTTTCGTTTTACTTGCCAAGATATCTTTTGTGATAAGTAGAAAAAAAATCTTTGAAATGTATGCGACTAAACTTGATTGTTATACTGAACGTACAGCAAGGCTTGAATGAAAAATCAAAGGTATACACATATTTGAGAACTGTGTAGCTAATGAGCAGATTGATTAACAGCTCTCTGTCCAACACATCCAGCCTGCTCCACCACTCATACATACCTAAAATAATTACACAGCCTTTATGTAACAATAACTGAATGAAAAAAGGCACAAATGAATGGATGTTCAAACGGAAAGATGAACGAATGAACAAATGGACAGATGAAGAAACATGCCAAATAATGGACAAAAGGACAATGCGGACAAAAGGATTGCCTAATAGCAAGCAAACAAAATGATGATGCAATGTGTGAATAAAGGAATGGATGAATGAATAATGTTTGTTAATGGACAACTGAATGAATGGATGACAGGCAGCTACAGACAGGTGGTCAAGCTTGCTAGCTTTTGGTTATACTGGATGAGCTTTTAAGGTTTGATATCAGCCTTGTGATTGGTTAGGAGATGCATATTGAAGCATTATCCAACGATAGGACCACCTAGTTTAAATAGAGAGGAAGGAAATACGGTGAAAAATAGCGGACATGCATTACACTGTTGGAAGGTATTCATAAGATATTCATAAGGCACATAAGCTCACCGGACAAAAAATGAGTCACCTTGCATGTTTAATGTGGTAGTAACTTCAGGCTCCTGCAGATGAGGAGGATGCACGAGGATGATGGGTCTATAAATACCTGCAGGGTGTGATGGGATTCATAGATTGAGAAGAGGTGGTACAGTGCAGTGAATGTCTTGACCGATGTGTGGAAAACAGGTGTAAAGCAGATGCTAATGATGGCAAAAAGGAGTGATTGCATTTGGGTGTGCTGAAGGCTATAGTGTGAAGGAAGTAGCTGAATCTGCAGGTGTATGAAAGCCTACGGTCATACGAGTCTACCAGCAGTGGGAAAAATCCCAGTCTACAGGAAATTCTCTTCAGAATTGTGTCAGGGAAGGCGTCCACCAAATCTGGCCCAACTGCACAATTCATTGAGGCAAGAGTGACTGAACATTGAGGTGGCCTACATATAAACTTGTCCAGTCTATGCCATATTGAACTGCAGCTGTTATTCACAGGTATTGTAGGAGGTATTACACACTATTAAGTACGTTTCAGTCACAGGTGACTAATTTTTTGTCAGGTGAGCTTAATTTGTAAATGCATATTGTGGCCAAAAGGAACAAGATGTGGGGGTTTAAAGTCAACCTGAAATCAAAACTGACCTTTGTGTGTTGATTCATAATCATTTAAATGATCATATAATTTAAAAGACTTGTAATCTTGTAATGACTTGAAATGTGTGATGTTCTGATGCTAATGATGTTCTGATGCTGTTCTGAAGGTGAAGTACAGTATGTTTACTGCACTAAGGGATAATGCCCATTATGTAATTAGGCCATTTTGGGTGCCTATGGATGTCCTCTGTAAAATTCTGTATTTAGGACTAGGATATGTCACATTGGCACAGGGTACCGATAGTAGAACTGCATCTGCTGGATTACCTATAGCTCCCCTCACATCAGCTTGTATCTGGCCGAGCACTGCGGCAACCGGAGATCCGCTCCACACTCTGTGCTGGGTAATTAATTCACGGTGAGCGCTGCAGTGGACAGCCTGCTTTAATCTGCTCGAGATGTCATTCTGTTTGTGTAAGTAACAATGCTAAGTCTTCATTTGCCACTCTCTCCAGCCCCCTCATAAATAAACTAATTAACTTTAGCTTGGCACAGTGGCTGGAGGAGGAGAAGTAAATTGTCTCGATGCCTTCTCAAAGCTTCCTTCACCACATAATGCGGCACCTTTCACGAATACCAATGACCTGGCTGCCTGTCTCTCCGTATCAGGACGTATAACCACAGTGAGAACAACATAAACAATCAGGTCACAAACGGAGAGAGGGCCGCAGACTCCTGATAGGTGCCGCTGCAGATACCGCAGCAAAACAGTGGTAACATTTGAATAACAATAATGAAAGCCCTGCTTAGCCCTGGACGGTTTTGTTAGTAGCAGGTATTCTGGATACTACTTGTGTCAGTATATCACATTTTTGGAATTGGTTCAGGGGATTCAAGCAAGAGTTACGGACAGAGTGCGAATTTGCTTATTCATTTTAAGTGGGCCTGTGAATCATAGGAAGGTTGAGTCAGGTAAAAATGACTGGGAGTGAAAGAGGTAGTTTGAGAATGCCACATCAAGGTCAGCTGTATGAAAACAAATCATTTTCAAGATGGAGATTAAGAAGACCTTTTTCTTCTCATGCATATATACAGTGGGGGAAATAGGTTTTAGTCAATGACTTTTTTTTTATTAAACACATTTCCAGTGCAGCTATTTACAAATTTAGACCACACGTTGGTTTTAACGATAAACCACACAGCTAAATAACTCAAAATCCATCAAAATACCAATCCATAAAAATGTAAGTGCAATTAAAGGTAATAACACTGGAAAAGGGTATTGAACACAGTAAGGAAAAGCACTAAAAGCCAGCCTGTTCCACTAATTAGTTCTCTTGCTTGTGCTAATTAGAAGCAACTGGGTTAGTGCATGTTGGCATGTTAGCACTTCCACTTTGATAAAAGGGTACCTACCTCTGAATGCAAGTAAACAAATCATTTATTATCAAGCCGTCGTGAAAGAAGCATGATGGGTAGAGGCAAAGAGCTCTCCCACAAAGGAACAGAAGCAATGGCCCTGGTTACTGGTTTCTCCTATATGATGGATTTCTATAAGCGCCACTGGAGCCATTATATGCATGTGAAAGAAACACAACTACAATCACTTGACCATCAAACACCCATGCACAGGAGCTCCCCACAAGATTTCTGACTGGGCAACCAGAAACTTAGGCAGAAGAGTAGCCGAAGAGTCAAGGAGCACTAGAAGAGAGCTACAGAGAGACCTGGAAGCAGTTGGTACCATCACTGAGAAAACAACAGGCATTGCATTCCACCAACATGGTCTCCGTTTAATCTTGGGAGACACCATTACTGAAGAAAAGGCATGTTGAAGCTTGTTAGAAGTTTACTACAGATCATTTGGAGAAGCCTGTAGATTACTGGGAATTTTCAGAAAATCTCTAAAATTCCTATTTCTATATTTCTGAATTATAGCTATTTCTACATGGTATAGGAAGGCTCATGCATGAATCCATGAACAAGAAAATTCCTGAGAAGGTTCTGTTGCGACATGGGTGGACCTTCTAGCAGGAAAATTATCCAAAGCATAGTAGGCCTATAAATTTAGCTTTAGGCTCTGGCTTTTGGGATATAGTAAAGGGCCTTTTTTCTTCTCGATTTAATATGAATATGAATTATGGGCTCAAACAACCACTGAATCTTTTGTCATAAATGTATCTTGGTCTCATTCCCTGCCAATATAGGTAAATTTAGTGAATTTTGAGACCCTTTTTTACTTAGCGACTGCTGTTCAGAGTAACATTAACGTCAGTCTCAAATCTGAGTTACTGTGGGGAATAGCAGCATGATTATGTTTGAGGCAGTGCTGAAATCTATCAAATCATTGCAGTTTGACCATTTTTATGGAGTGTTTCATAGTTTACCATAGCTTGTCTCACCATGGTAGGCTACTGCATGATTTTCAGACACAATTTACAACGTTACTGAGTCAGTATCCTGTTGCGCATGATAACTGATCTGGTCACCTTAATATAACCAGCAGGCTCCCTGCAATCTGTAATATTTGAACACTGTCTGTGTAGCAGAATTGGGCATCAGAAATATGTTTAATAAAGAAATGTTGAGGTGTTTAATGCTTATTTCTCCCATTATTATGCATATAGTGGAACAAACAAGACAACAGAAGAAGTAACAGAAGAGACATGGCCAGTGTTTACTGGAAGACATAGCTCAAGTAACAGAGGTGTAGATATACAGTCATATGCAAACGTTTAGGAGCCCCTGGAGAAATGACAAGTTTACAGTGATATCAGGTAACAGGAAGTGTTGTATTCCAATGCTATTCTGAAGGAAGATAAAGGTTACCAGGAAACATAAAGGATAATAAATTTAGACTAATATGAGCAATATTTATTGAGCTACACATACAGAAGTAGTGTCTTTCAGTATGGTGTTGGGCTGCCATGTTTGCTAACGTAACATGCCAGATGTCTAGGCATGGAGTTGTAGAGGTTGTTAAATGGTGTCCTGCAATAATCCATTCCATGCAGCTTGAATACTCTCACACAGTTCCTACAGATTGTGCAGTAGGGGTTGAGGTGGAGTGACACCAGGCCTTCTGGACGTGTGACAACAAACCATTCATTTTGGAGCTGACCACGGTGCTTACACACAGGGATTTGTTGGTCGTCTCCACCAAGACAAAAGCGGGCCTCATCACTAAAGATGACCAATTGCTATTCTGAATCACTCCATGACAGTCTGGCATGACACCATTGCAGTCTTTGATGAAGTTGACGTGGTGTTAGGGACAGTTGTCATAACAGTCTGCAAGCATGTGGTCCTGCATCGTGTAGCCATCTGCTAATGGTGCTGGCACTAACAGGATGACTCATGGAGGTCATCACTGCTTGCTGAATGTCTGCATTGGTGGCTGTTGGGTCAGTCAGGTACAGTGTTAAGGCCCGTCCTTGCTTATGTCACATGTGCGGCCGAGCGTGAAACTTAAATCATATGCATGTTGCATAATGTCAAACCTACCCAGCAAGTTTCATTCTTGTCAGTTGATTCCCTCTGGGTGCAACTATTTTTTTTTGAGTGTACGTTCCCATTTGAGTGTATATAACCCATTATGGGAAATCACATAGAGGTGCTTGCAGCAATTCAAATTATTGTGATTGTGCTTTTTCTCCTTGTTTTTAACAGAGTTTTGATATTTATGGCCAAAATTGAAAGCCCAGCCATGATAGTGATGGTTCAGAACTATTTATTTATAACAACAGCACACCAATTCTTGATCTTGTGTATTAGATTCTGCTAATGGTAGAGGATAGAATTTTTAGTGGAAAAGTTGATGACAGATGTCCACAGCTTCTAAAGATGCAAGCCAACCATGAGTGCATGCCCAGGGGATCAAGCCACCAGTGGGCCCCACAATTATGAGAAAGCCTAAATAGCTGTTTTGATTCGGATGGGACTTTTAATAGAGGCGCAGTGAAAAAAAACTAATTTGTCATTGTGTCAAGGCTATCGTAATCCTGAAACTATCCAAGTCCACTTTTCTCCTCCGGTCCCTGCTTACCAAACCTTCCTTACCAACCGGTCAAGTTTACAGTTTCTTAGCAGTAAGATAGCACAGTTGTGAATATACTATGAATTTATAGCTCCAGATATTCAAAACATGTGCCTGGGGATCTGTAAAAGCTAGACCTGGACAGAGTAGAGGACACCCATTTTTAAAGCTAAATATACTGTAAAACGAGTCAGACATCGAATAAAAAGAAAAAAAATGAAATGTCATCATAGACAAGAAATAAATGAAAAAAAAATAACATGCCTGCTGTGGCTGTGTGCTTTAGCTAACATGCCTCACTGTGGGTTTTTCAGACTGATGGTTATGTCTTTATTATGTACATTCCATATTTAAATTAAACTTTTAACAAATGTATCTTTTTTATAGAGATTAATGTTTTGTTTGTGATGAATGGATGCATGCTTTACAGGGAATGTTGCAACAGTGGCTAGGTTTAATGTAACCTCAGTCTTTTTTTAATGTGTGCCAAGTTTAATGTTATTTTGCCTCAGTTGGGAAAAATTGTATTTGTTGTGGTGACATGCCCAACACTGCATTTAGTATTTTACCATTGTGCATAACCCTCCATGTGATTCTAGAGTGTCCGCTTCATTTTCCCTATCAGTCACTGCTTAGCAGCTGTTCTACCATCCGCCATTACTTCGTCAATATTTTCAGGGGTTTTTTGGCACCTTTGAATGTACTTTGAATTTGAAACTTGTGCCCATGAGATGTGGCTGGGAGTAAGACCTGACATAAATGATATAGGTCAACAGCATAAAAGAACCGTTCCCAAAACTCCTAAAAATCTAAAAAAAACATATGGCAAAAGCTATTGCTATTGCTTTGGTGGTTTGGGTTTTTAAGTTTGCTTTGTATACATTTTAATTAATAAGTTCTTCACAGGGGTAAATGTTTTGCTTCTCATGCTTTATATGGATGTGTTGCTTTGGTTGTCGACTTTGTGTTAACCTGCACACTTGTTAATGAGTGTGCAATATTGCTATTGTTTTGCCTTGAAAAAATACATGCTAATAGCAATGCTATGCCCAACACCGCAGTTAAGGCCTATTCACACCTGGTTTGCACGTCAGGTTTTGAAAATGAACACATGCAAATTAATGCCATCTTTCACATCAAGTCTGAAACTGACAGACTGCAAAGCTGCATACATGTTTTAATCAGAGCCTGCTCTATTTTCTGTGTTGCACAGATGTGCTAGGATGGCCAGTCAGAGACCCACTGTCATGGCAGCAGCCCAAACAAATGCACATGAGTAGTAGATGGCGATTAGCTTACAGTGACTTTATACTTGTTTTTGAGCTTATCTCGGTGCATTGTAGTCTTTTCATGACCATGAAGAACTCAAAGCCTCTCTCATTAATTAATGCTACCTTTAATGAGAAGAGCAACAAGCAGTAGCAGAGCCTTGGATAGAATGGGGTGAACTGAGTGCGTCATTTAGTATAGTGCTTAACAGAAAAATGATGAATTAATCATCACTGTTTCTCAAGGAGTCCATTTCTTCTTCTTCTTTCATCTTGTAAGGCCCAATACATTCAAAATTGTATCTGTTAAATAAGTAACATCTAAGTAATTCTTAGTGTGAATGGGCTTTTACTATGCTGTGATTGTGGAGCTGCATAGGCCTCATGTAAACTGCTGTTATATCTTTACAAAATGCCTTATCACCTACAAGACACCAAACACCTGATGATCCATGCCTGGTCACAGTAGCACATTTTCCATCCACCAACAAATTACCCAAAACACTGAACTGTTTTTACAGTAGGACAGGGTGCGAAAGTTATGGAATATGGCTGAAATGCGATTACGACTTATCAAGTCGTAAGTCACATGTTTCTATTCTGCCTGAGGTTATTTTGTTGCATACAGCTTATGCGCAATGGTGAACTGTTGCGCTTATGCCATATGTTATGCTCACCACTCTATACTCCACACAAACGGCCAGCTCCTTTATCACAATGGTCGTCCGCGTATCAGTTGGCATGTCTGGAAATGACTGGCCCTACAGATGGTCCTATCCTGGCACCTAGTTTTTAAAGACTGCTTTCGACATTCTGAAATGCCCGATCTATAGCTCTTTTGAAAAATGGCTCTGCAAATGTGCTCCCCAAATTATCCAGTTGGTTTGCTATCCCAGTGGCAGGGACATTGTTGACATTGTTGAGGTGGCACAAAAGATTTTCAGATTAGGTGGTGGGTTTTAAAAGATGAGGTGGGCCATCGGTCATCCTGCACAGCGCCTCATAAAAAGATGGTAAACGGCTGTAAAGATAATTCTACATTTCAGTTTAGATTTCTGTTTCTCCATTTTGCTTGTTTCAGTGTAGCCCCTAATCCTAATTATCCTAAATCCTACATTATCCAAAGTTCCTTCAGAACTATAGTGAAAGCAAGACTTGCATTTCCCTTTCATTTGAAAGGAAGCCTGGCTAATGACTAAACAATTATTAAGAAACTATTAAGGCTAAATATTATGAAGAATGAAAAAAGTACTGCCACACTCAAATGGGAGTTTCTAGAGTTGTGGTTAAATGAAGTAAAACAGAAGTTTCAAATGGGTTGTGCAGAAATGCATTTTAATGCATATTCTCTTAGCATTTTTTAGCCATCAGGCCCAGTGTTTTAGTTTTTCAAAGGCTGCATATATAATACAAAATGTATTACAATAGACAATATAATGTGAAGTATAATGCATAATATTCTTTTTGCATAATGTTCTTAAAATGTTCTTACAAAAAAGACTGTTATTGGTAATAACAATACTTGCTTAAACAATGAACTGAAAATGCGTTGAAAATCTCTCACATTTGAAGGACATAAGGACAATATCTGTCTGTGCACATGCTTGTCTCATAGAATGCACATTTTAATCTGCACTCCGTACATCCGCTTCCATTCGGTCCACCACAGATTAAAGTCCATGGCTCCCTGAAGGGTTATTTGACACAGATTGATGCATTCCTGCTTTATCCCTTTTTTTAGAGTCACAGGTTTCTTAGGGGGAGATATACAAAGTAAAGTATTGTGGTGTAATAAAGTCATTCCTGTGTTATTGGCAACTTTCCTTGTTCCCTCCCATTCCGTTTCATATGAGAAACCATGAGGCAAAAAAAGCGTGTGTCAGCAGTATATTGTTGATAATAAAAAAGCCACAGCGAAGCAAGCAGGACTTGAAATAGCTTTGAGAGGAGAGAATATTTATTCACTTTAATGATGAGGCCCTCTATTGACTTTTTGAGAAATCTAATATTCAGCCTGCAGGGCTGTGAGAATCTTCCCCCTCACAATGCAATTTCAGAATGATCTCTGGGATGATAAACATTTATAACCTTCCACACAACCGCTGCTCTCCACAAACAAAGACAAAGTTCCTTCACATCATCTCTTCTGTTGGGCCCTGCTCTAACCACAGGGGTGGTCTGTTCAGGCCTCCGCCTAGATTTGTAGATTACTGTTTAAGCAGATGTGCACAATTGACTGGGAAACAGGTCACACTTACAGATGCTTACATTATTAACAAACTTTCTGGTGCTACCCATTATCACATCATGCTCACTATAGTTCATTTTCAACAACATTAGAGTTAGGTTTAGGAATAGGTGTAGATTTTGGCTTGAGGTTAGGGTTAGGAATAGGTGTAGGTTTTGCCTTGAGAGTAGGGTCAGGGTTGGGTTTAGGAGTAGGTATAGGTTTTGTCTTGAGGTTAGAGTTAGAATTAGGTTTAGGAATAGGTGCAGGTTTTGCCTTGAGAGTAGGGTTAGGGTTAGGTTTAGGAGTAGGTGTAGGTTTTGCCTTGAGGTTAAGGTTAGGTTTAGGAGTATTTCTGCCTTTTGCTTTGGGGGTAGGGTTAGGGTTAGGTTTAGGAGTAGGTGTAGGTTTTGGCTTGAGGTTAGGGTTAGGTTATGGTTAGGAGTAGATACAGGTTTTGCCTTGAAGTTAGGGTTAGAGTTAGATTTAGTAGCAGGTGTAGGTTTTGTCTTGTGGTTAGAGTTAGGAGTAGGGTTAAGTTTAGGAGTAGGTGTATGTTTTGCCTTGAGGTTAGGATTAGTTTTGGGAATATGTATAGGTCTTGCCTTGAGGTTAGAGTCAGGGTTAGGGTTAGGTATAGTAGTAGGTGTAGGATGGGGTTAGGTTTAGGAGCAGGTGTAGGTTTTGCCTTGAAGGTAGGGTTAGGATTAGGAGAAGGCTTAGGTTAAGGAGTATGTATAGGTCTTGCCTGGAGGTTATGGTTAGATTTAGAAGTAGATATGGGTTTTGTCTTGAAGTTAGAGTTGGGGCTAGGTTTAGGAGTAGGTGTAGGTTGAGGTTAGGGTAAGGTTTAGGAGTGCATGTAGGTTATGCTTTGAGGTTAGGGTTATGGTTAAGTGTCAAGTTTATCTGCATTTAATAGATATTTATTTGAATGTTTATTAAAGATACGCTAAGCATCTACAAAGTATTTACAGTGGATCCAGTGCTGGAACGTCTATATCTTACATATTTCTGATATTTTTTTTTCCAGCAAAAATTACTTGTGAACCTTCATCTGTAGTGGGTGTAGCTTCCTATTTAACAGCTTCTTGTTGGAATTTAAATGTTAGTAGTGTTGCTTGTAGTCAATGTTTTAAATCTACCAGCAGTGCACACCCACAGATGAACTGTGCAAAATACAATACTCCTGTCCACCCAACCATAAAGAGCTTAAGTCAGCTTCTTGTTCACCAATGTTCCTGTTACACCTTACATGGTGTGGCAGTTACATTGTCCATAACATTAGTGTTGCGAGGTGCTGCAGTGTTGAAGGTTTTTTGCTAGGTTGATCCACAGGACAATACAAGAAAACCACACAACAGTCATTTGCTTTCACTTGTATTCTTGAGTAGAAGGATGTCTGGAGGGAGAGGTAATTGTATATATCTATGGCCTTGATAGCAGACAAACCTTTCAGTTCAGCTGAAAAATTGTTCCTCTCTTATAACATAAGGGTCACGTCCGTCAGATTTGATTTGATAGGATTGTGTTTTGCCGTTAAAGCATTTATACACTCATCATCAAAAAATAGTTGCACCCAGATCCAGCCGGCAGGAATGAAACTAGGTGGGTAGGTTTAACATTGTGAGGCATGCAAACGATTTAAGCTTCATGCTCGGCCACACAAGTGAGGTAAGCAAGGACGGGCCTTATTGCTGTACCTGACTGACTACATAAGGTCATCCTGTTGTGTGTGCTTCCCATTCTGACTCGTGTTGGTAGCATTGCTTGCAAGTGAAGTATGCCTCGGAGAAGAGTTCAAAAGCAATCTGAGCAGTTGGAAGAGTTGGATCGCAACTTTACGACGACTGCCCTTAACACCATGTCAACGTCACCAAAGACTGCAATGTTGTCGTGCCAGACTGTCATGGAGTGACTCAGAATGGTAGCTGGTCATCTCTTGTCTTGGGGGAGTTGGCCAACAGATCCGCATGTGGGGGCACCGTGGTCAGGGTCAAGATGAACGGTTTGTTGTCACACATCACACGTCCAGAAGGCCTTGTGTCATGGTGTGGGGTGCAATTTAGTATGATGCCAAGTCACCTTTTGTTTTCATTACTGGCACTTTGACAGTACAATGTTACGTTAAAGAGGTCCTGCTGCCAGTGGCCCTACCTTTTCTAAACACACACTCTGATGCACTATTCCAACAGGACAACGCTTGTCCACCTACTGCTGCCATCTCAACAGCTAGCCTTGAACACTCAGGTACCATGCCATGGCCAGCTGCATTACCAGATCTATTTCCCATTGAAAATGGGAGCAATGCTAATGGAAGTGCTATCAACACTCCACCCCTACCATAAAATCTGCAGGAACTGTGTGAGAATACTCAAGCTGCATGGGAAGGATTATCGCAGGACGCCAATAGGAACCGCTACACCTCCATGCCGAGACGTTTGATATGTTGTATTAGCAAACATGGTGGCCTAACGCCATACTGAGAGACACTACGTCTGTATGTGTAGCTCAGTAAATATTGCCCATATTAGTCTAAATTTATCATCATTCATTGTTCCTGGTAACCTTTGTCTTTTTTTCTGAATAGCTTTTTAGATTGAGTGAATGGGAAGTATATTTTGAAACTTTAGCAATGCTTTTGCTCTACACCAAAGTCTTCCATTTAACAAAAGCAAGGGAATATGTTTTTCCCATGATATGGGCTCTTTAAATGTCTGGGCGAGGGTCTGTTAGCTGAGCTTAATATAGTGGGGAGCTTCACATAATACTCCAGCGCTTCCTCACTGACATGAATAAATGACTGCTGCAGATAGAAGCAGTCCATATGTGAGGCTATTGGGTATTCTTTGGAGTAGCCCTGGTGAGGAGGTCTGAAGGGTTATCTATAGTCTTGTGTCAAATGATGGCAAGAGAGGAGTGAAAAATAGGTCAGCTGAAAAGACTGAAGTGGTGCGAGTTAAGAGCACCTTAAATGTAATGATATCTGAAGAGACTGGAAGAGACTGCCGAGAGCCACTGTAAAATACATACGGGGAAATTTAAACTCCTCATTTAAATAAACACCTACAAGACTTTTATGAGCCAAAGTTTTATGCAGTTCCAGTTCCAGTTAAGTTTAGAAAAGGATGAAAGGATGCAGTATAATTTTCATCAGCCAGTAGTCTGCATTATTTGCAGTGGTTAGTTTTTATGTGCTGTGCCACAATTAAGTAAAAGGATAGGAGTAAATAAATGTTTGAATAATTACATAACAGAAAGTAGAGTCTTGAAGAAGGGATTCATCCAGGGTTCCTCAGAAGGTGCAGTTGTTCTGTATATTGCCATGTACAACTTATAGAACCCTATGAGTTTTAAGGGGGCACTTCAGAATAAAAATATAAAAATGTAACCATCAAAACATCTGTTGTAAACATGCCAGTTATTGCCTCCTATCGTGGTGCCATAGTGGTCTCTAGAGTGACATTTCCAGATTTAAAGACCAGGAAACCCTTCTTCTGCACCTTCATCTTAAAGGTGCCAAATACTTTCAGAAAACTACTAGCCCCCAGGGCCAGACACTTGAGGACAGGCTGAGATGGCCCCTTCAGAACCTGTTTATGCCAGGAAGATGAATATCATGTGTGTAGTTATTAACCTCTACATCAGCGGCTACGCTAGCAGTCAGGATCTCTTTATCGCTTTGGGAGGTTTATCAATTGTTACTGACAGAGGTAGTGAGGGAACACTAATGGATGCAAACATAAAAAGGATTGTTAACTCTATCAAACCAGTGAGACTGAAATATGCAGTGCAGCACTACAGGACGCTACCTAGCATGACAAATAACATATTAGGCTCTTTTTATTGGTTCTTCATACTCCAAAAAAAAAAACCTAGTTATAAAAATATGTACCATTGTAATCGTGATATACTGGGAAACACAAGATCATGACGGTCAGTTCCTATACACTGTACTGCATCTATAATTAGTATTATTATTAGTGGTATTTGTAGTACTATTATTAATAATACATGTAGCTGCAAGGGGCAATCCATGGGGTCCAAGCTGCATTCACAAGTAGTCCTAGCCGGGTAGCCCTCAGTGACGTTTCATACATACATATAAAGTTTCAGGGTGATTGACCGTTTGTGAGGTTTTGAAAGCTCTGCTGAACTCTGATTAGCCATGCTTTTCTGGATATGATGTCAATCTCATAGAATCTGAACCAGGACAGGATAAAGTAGCAGCAGGCACTATTTCACATCAACACAGTATTTACAGTACAACAGTATGGTGAACAGTACCTCTAAAGATGCTTTCAGCCATCTTCTTTTATTAGCATAGCACAATCATCTGTAACTTTGGACAGCAGTCAGACAAATATTCCCAAAATTGATTCCACAAATGTATTTTTTTAGTATCATAAAAGTTCCTTTTATCTTGTATCTTGATACTGAATTGTACATATAAATAAAACAATCCACTACTATATGACTGTCATCGCTCTCTTGGTGGCTGTAATAGCACCATTTTGAAGCATGTACACAAATCACAGTGAGAGCTAACCAGGCTGAAGTACAGCCTCCACAGGGTGGGGTTAGTTTTTAAATTGTCTTACAACTAAGCCTCCTAAAATACACAATGAGAGTCCATATTGTCACTGTCCAATTTTTGTTTTCTCCACTTTTGTCCATTTTTACTTTTGTGCATCATTTGAACACATCAGCTGCTGTTTACACTGAAAATCTCATGATGAATGTAACAACAGAAATGGCCCAAAACGGTTTGGAAAGGTGTCTGGTTCCATTGACTTACATTAAAGTTAAATATGGTTTTTGGCCTCTCCTATAAAGTTGCCATTTTGGAGATACTTGTTTTTCTTTGCACAGCAACGATATGTATCAGTGGGAGTCCCCATAGCAGAGACCCCCCCATATGAATTCAAATAATTTTATAGATGTCATATTAATAAATATATTCCACTTTTAATGTGCAGATATTTGCTGTTCTACTTTGAGGTCAAACATAAATGTGCTACATTCAATACAGCCACTGTCACCAACCTTTTTCTTTCTCTTATTTTTCTTGATGAAGGGATTCTTTTGTGGAAAACTCATTTGCGTCTATTGCCATGGAACTTCATTAGTTAATTGTGTTTGCATAAATAGCAAAACAAACTTATCCATCTGTTACAGTATACTAATTTGCTTATTGTTTATAAATAAGGACAGATGCACAAGCATGAGATTTTTTAAAGATCTGTCTGATGTCAGATACAATGGCTTTTATAGCAATATGCTAATTTGTATAATGTACACACTTACACACCACCACAATGTCTGTGTCACTGCAGTGCTGAGAATGACCCACCACCCAAATAGGGGGTCTTGACCATTAAAGAACAGGGTAAATGAGGGATAACATATAATGTATGTAATATATATATATATATATATATATATATATATATATATATATATATATATATATACATATGTACGAATTGCATTACAATTGGACTCATAATCATGCAAAGTTTTAGTTTTATCCCCTCCGTGCTTTCTTAAAGCAACTTCTAGTCAAGGCCCTGGTGACTTATTAGAGCTTTACTGCAGATTTTGGATACTCACACTGCCATATGATGTGACTAATGG
The DNA here is from genome assembly GCA_034552555.1 of Semaprochilodus insignis. Lineage (NCBI taxonomy): Eukaryota > Metazoa > Chordata > Actinopteri > Characiformes > Prochilodontidae > Semaprochilodus > Semaprochilodus insignis. The sequence continues at coordinate 25,406,418 of CM067481.1, read as the reverse complement.
ACATTTTCGGCATGGTCACAGGAAACACAGAAGGGGCAGTGTTGCACTCTCCAATCCCTGCTGCCCTTCAGACACACCATCTATTCTACATTGCTTTTGGCAACTTTATTTTAGTTAAATTGGCTGAATTAGTGGTAAGTGTGCTGCCTGGAGGTGTTTATTTTGGCATAAATTGGCTAACGGCTACAGCACTGTTTACTGACAAACCGGTAATAAAGAAGCCAACCATTTCATGCTGTGACATTGCCAGTGTCACCTCAGGAGATCCCAATGAATTCATCTTTCTCACTTATTTTGCACTTATGTTGCTATCATCCATTCTTTTCTACCTATTTTCTTCCTTTAGAAGGTCTCTTAGAAGGACGACAGGGGATACGATTAACTCTGTATTTCGGTCATTTTATTATCTCAAGGGTGCACCTAGGCTGAATGCTTTCTCATACGAAATCAGTTTAATACAAAGTCCAAGGCTAGTTTAATAGGCACTTGCTAGCTTCCTGCAGGTGTCAGAGGAGTCGTTGAAGCCAAAGGAATAAATCAATTGCACCTGAATTGAATGTTAACATACACAAATTAGAATAACTAGCCCAAAAGGGAATGTGTTTAAGACAAGTGGATCACTGATAATAGATCACGATAATACTTTACTGTGGGGCAGCGTTCAAAAGACACATGGCACATAACACACACATACTTCATTACTACTGACTTAGACCCAGGGGTGGACTGAACATTGGGAGAACTGGGACAATTCCCAGTGGGCTACTGGGCCACTAAGATAGTGAGAAAGAAAGAAAATGCATAATCATTTTTAATGTAGTCCTGTACAAAATGAATGGATATCGCCCAGGAGAAACAGTATGAGTTCTGTGAATACTGGAGTGCACGTATAAAGACATGTTAAATACACAATTCATTACCAACGTGTGATCATTGGGAATTACGCAAATGCTGCTGCTCCCAGAACAAGGCATAATGATAACAACTGGGAATGGTAAACTGTGGACAAAAGTGCAGAGGTTAGTCAGTTAATTTAGGCTACCTGCACACTAAGGCAGCAGATGGCTAGCTTAATGTTTTAATATACTGTATAATTACACACTGACTAAGTGTACAGTGGACAGCTTAGTTTAAAGAAGTAAACCATGTTAATTGTTGTTTGAAAATATGCATCTACTTGTAACTATGATAGTGTGACACCCACAAAAGTGTGGTCACATTTCTGTTTACTTTTTTTGTAAATATTGTAATTGTTTTCTTGTAAATATTAGGTGGTTGAAGTTGAATTTTGTTTGGGGAGAAAATGACCATGCTTTCATGATGTACATGTTTCTGTCTGCCCAGCAACATACTGTATAGCATTTCTAGTTTGAAGAATTTGCTTGCTATACCCATGGCGTAACAGCAGGGGGCAGTGTGAGCTGGAGAGTTGGCTTACGTGCGTTGCTGGATTTTTCTCATAGCTGCAGAGAACTCAGTAACGTTCAACCGTGTTGCCGTGTTTCATCATTCCTCTCCTGTTTTACAGGTTAGTAAAGTGAACTAACACTTTAAAACCGTCATTAAAAGGCGCCATGTGTTGTAATCCAACTGTCTAATAGGGTAAATGTCTCCATGATGATCGTTTTGTTAAGATTTAAGCTTCTGTTTAAAGGAGAAAACTAAGACTGGTCAGGGAGGGGGTGAAGCTAGCTAATGGCGGCGTCACGTGTCTTTTGTTCCAAAGAATTGTGTCAGCACTGGTCATGTTTCTCCCACCAAACCTTGTTTCTTGTTGCTTTTGTTGCTTGGTATTAATGTTGTTTTGCGTGTAGATTGAGATGAAAGTACGTCATGTTGTGATAATGTACTGTAGTTGCTATTTGTTTAGAGAACTCATTGCAGCTCATTGTTAAATTACTTCTGATGCATACTGATGTACTGTTGTAGTGCTAAAAGTGCAGTTCATCACTATATTCTGTTAAAGAGAACGGTCTTGTCATTTAAAGCATACATAATAGAATAAGAAGCAATGAGATTCATGGATGTAGATATATTTTTGATGTTTTATTATATTTTTGTATGTGCTTTAAAATTGGAAAATGGAATGTATTTTATGATAATAACAAAAAGACAGTGAAGAGTGAATTCCAAGAAAAGTGACATAATGCACATGAAAGAAAAAGTGTAATAAATAGCTGCAGAGAACTCAGTAACGTTCAACCGTGTTGCCGTGTTTCATCATTCCTCTCCTGTTTTACAGGAGCTTTAACTGTTATGTTGGTACCGACATTCGGTACCTGTAACAATAGCATGGTGGAGAACGGGGTGTCATTGTGGCTATCTAGCACAAACTTGCTTAGACCTACATTATTTGCCATAATCATCATGAAGTCAAGTTTACATATGATCAGTGCCCCTTGATATTGACGTTTCTGACATTAGGTTGTTATTACAATTTTTGGGGTGCAACGACAGGCTTTATAGCTAAGTGTATCTCACAGTGACACAATGCTGATAATATGACATTGCAGTAACAGACATAACAGTAACATACCAACAGTTTCTGTGGCCTTTTGGTAAAGCAAGTTTAATTTGACCATATATAACATTTAAGCTATGTTACATTATGAATGTTCACTATTCTACTGAGTTGGTTCAAAGTCAGTTGAAAACACATTTCAGACTTTTAGCTGACTTGGATTTTTGACTACTTTGTTTGACCCTATAACTTAATTAGGTTTCACAGGTTGGTAATGAATTGTGCATTTAACATGTCCTATAACTTACTTAGGTTTATTTATTAAAACAGATGATGGATCATTCCATTTTATCACTAACAAAATCAATCATTTCATTTTAAAATCGTTACCAAATGTTTAGGCAGTGCTGGTAGTGACAATATTATGTAATTTTGAGGATGATTCAAGAATGTACATGACTAGCCGTACATGACTGCATGACTAATCGTACATGAAAACAGCACTGAACAACTGCACAAACATAAAACCTGTTATTAAAATTTTATTGGAAAATATTTTTCATTAAAACAAAGATATCGAACTGCTCACCACGTGGTCAGGGTGTAAGGAATGCAGTCTTGCTTCCTGTTAAAAATGCAGGAGTGTTTCTAAAATAACCTTTATAAGTATATGACTTTATGTAGTCATGTATTTATGTAGTCATACTCTTGCGACAAAGTGTTTGCACTATAAAGTGTAACAATTATACAAGCTTATCCCTGGTTTTATAAGATATTATGAGTGCCATATAATGTCATATAAATGCATTATGCAATATTATAAATGCATTATACTCATTATGCAATATGAGTACAGGATTCACAGGAAGTATTACTGTTTTATTTGTCTTTATTTTTGTGGTTATGCCATTTCACTCATATGTCACAACCCAATGTAAAAAAAAAATGTCTCCTGACACAGGTGTGATATCAACTTGACATAAGCCTTTATAAATGTGCTTGTTGGAATAAGTCTTCATAAATGTTTGTGCAGGTTTGTGTCAGTTGTCAGGACAGGCTTAGGTGTCATACAGCCTATTGCAGTGACTATTTCTGGAAAAAAGTGTCTTTCTAGCCAACTAGTCATTAAAAATTAGAGAAAGAATGATAATTGATGCTGAAACTGGAGGTGCTTACCTGACTTTTGGATATCGTTAGTATTTATGAATGCACCTGTATTTCCCTATAAATGAATGCATCTCTGATGTTCCAGCCATAAATGATGGCTGAGCTCTGTACTCAGTGCTAATCAGCACGCTGTTGCCCCATCTGTGTCCCATTTTTTGAATTGTTTTTATGCTGCTGCTGAAAATCACACTAATGAAAACTCTCCCTGGGGAGAAACTATACTTGACTCTCTCTAATGTAACCCTGGACAACTCTCTCTGTCTGTCTCTCTCTCTCTCTCTCTCTCTCTCTCTCTCACTACCTCTCTGTCTCACTTTTATGATGCTGGTGTGAAAAATACGCAGTTTAGTTCTTCTAATAGGAATATTTTAATTAGAACAGGTTCTGTCTAAAATTAGTAAGACTGCAATACGTAAGCATATGCTCATTTATGGCTAATCATGCAAATATTAAATAGCTACATATTATGAACATGTTTTTTCACTTAAAAAAGATTTTTGATGTATTTTGAGAATGTGAACATGTTAGTGCATACAGTGCATACATATGGAAGCTAAAGTGTAAAAGTAGCCCATTTTATTTAATTAAATCTTTTTGTGATCTCATAAAAACTGACACATTTACATATATCCCCCTTTTCAGCCTGCGGCAGTTTAGCACTACCCGTTATCCCTGAAGCGCTTCAGCCTGGACTGCTTTGTGAACGAAGACACCCAATCAGAACAGAGCTCATTTACAAACAGTATTTTGGTCTTAAAGAGAGTAGCAAAATCAGCCTGTTTATTTTTTGTGAAGGAAGACAACCAATCAGAACAGAGCCCATTTACATATATTTGTCTTAAAGTTACAGTAGCAAAATCAGCCTGTTTAATTCTAAGGGATAAAGAGAGGTTAGAAATTATGGTGAATCATCAGTATATAAAACATCACCATAAAAAGGCATCATTGGATTATTATTATTATTATTATTATTATTAGTAGTAGTAGTAGTAGTAGTAGTAGTAGTAGTAGTAGTATTAGTAGTAGTAGTAGTAGTAGTAGTAGTAGTACTTATACAAGGGTGTTAAGTAGTATAAGGGTATTAATAGGGAGTTCATTCCCCTTTGCTGCAAAAACATCCTCTGCTCCTATGGGTAGGCTTTACAGTAGAACATTGCTGTGAGGGTTTGATTGGATGCACCCACAAGATTATTACTGAGGTCAGGTACTGATGTTGGATCATTAGCTCTGGATCACTGACTCCACTCCAGCTCATCCCGAAATTACTGAATGTTCTGTCACTGCAGAGAACACAGATCCATTGCTGCACAGCCCAGTGCTGAGAATCTCAATATATTAACAACGCTTTCCTATGGAGATAATACAAGCTGTGTTTGTACAACTGAGCACCAAAAAGTAGCTGAACTCACCAATTTGAAGGGGTGTCTGGGTATCTTTGCACATATAGCATATGTATGTCTATATGTATTCTGTGACCTTTAATTAAAGTTTAACTAGTTCAATTTGTCTCAAAGCTCATTAAATTTGCAATATAAACATTAAAATATTTCTCATTATTTTTCCATGGCCTGTACAAGGCTACGTTTCAGATTAGAACACATAATGTAACCTGCACTAGTGTAATCCCAGCTGAGGCCAGCTTTGTCTGCCTCCACTGTGGTGCTAACTAATCCTCATATGCTTGTCAAACCACCACAATGTAATAATGTGCCATTGGCTTGAAAGCAGTGACATTAATTCTTAATTTATCCATTGAATGGGAAGGTATTAAAATTTGTACGAGCCTCCTGCCCCTCGATCTTCTCTAATGAAAATGCATGCGAAAAGAAATGCTATTGAAATGGCGTCACAAGAAAATCACATCTATTTGCATAGATGAGTCTTTAACAAGGGGCGCAGTGAGAAATCCTTGGTGTCTGCTAAGCTGGCAGTCTATGCATGACTTCTTTGCGTTTTGGCTGCGGCGTGTATGATTAACCTTGTTTATGGTGATGGCATGAAAATGGGTCTGTATGTATAAGAGGGCCTTGTTTTCAGGTGAAAACTTTTCAGGTGTGGCACTCAATCACTATAAACATTTTAATATACATATATATGCTTTTTATCTTAGTTATTTTATTATTTAATTCCTTTATTTATATGTTTATTTATTATCATTCATGTTATTCTTATTTAAATTTTCAGTCCTTTTGAATTATAAGTACTTCTTGTTATTGTTATTTTTATTTTCCCAAAATGTGTTATTTTACTTAAATTTCTATTATTTAATTCATTTTTTAAATCATTTTAATTTAGTTTCCCTAATTATCCTTTAGTGTTGCAATCTTATGAATTAGTTTATTATATTGATTGTATTGTTTCTTTCCTCTTTATTAATTCAATCTTCATTGGCCTCTTAATTCTTGTATAATTTTATTCAGATTTTTTGTCAATTTGTTCTACGTAATCTTTCTTTTAATTTAGCTTTCCAGATTAAAATCCATTTTAATTTCTTTTTCTATCACTTAGACTGTAAATGCTCGGCTTCATTGAAAATGATGGTCGACCTACAAAGTATTTCCAAGTGAAAATATAGACTGATTTATTGATTAAGTGAACTCTGCTAAACTCTGAGTTAAAAGTCTGTTTGATGCAAAAGTCTTGATGCGGAACAGAAGTTAAGTCCTCACAATCTAGCTCCAAAAAGTAACTGAGATAAATAGGAATAGACAAACGCCCTATTGGGATTGGATTAGTTTATCAGAGGTACATCTATAATGAAACACACAGTCAAGACACATTACTATGTGCGCAGCACGGACAGCAGCTAGATGGGCTGGGAGTGACTCAAAAAAGGTCCTGGTAGGTTGTCACAGGTATCTGGAGCCATGCTGACCACAGTGCATCCCACAGCTGCTGGAGGGTGCATGCGGGAGGATCCATAGATCAAACACAACAATCGAGGTGGTTCCACAGATGCTCATTTGGGTTTAAGTCTGGGGAATTAGGGGGTCAGGATAGTACTTGGAAGTCTTGTCAGACATTTCTAGCTGTGTGACATGTTGCATTGTCTTGCTGGAAGATCCCATTCGCCCCAGGGAAGACAATCAGCATGTATACGTGTCTGTGATCTGCAAAGATGGATTCATACCCAAATCAGTGGAGACTGCCTTGTACATAGATGAGTGGGTCCAGAGAACGCCACGAAAACATGACTCCCTTCATGAGCTGTGTGCTGCTGCCACTGAAAGTAGGAGCTGGTCATAATACTGTGACTCGACTGTATATTTCACATCTTAACAGTAAAAGCTCTAGCCTGGGGTCACCAGTCATATCTGCTAATGGCTGGTGCAGCTGTAGGTTTTCATTCCAACTAAGCACACCTTACGCAACTAATTATTTGTCTGAAGACTGAGACCAAATGGAATAAAAATTTGCAGCCATACAAACCCTTTGTGGATACAACAAATGACCTACGCTTTAGCAAGTGGCAGTACGCTTACCAACAGGGTGAGGGAATTTCAAGTGAGTTGTATTTTCTACAGATCCAGACTTTGGCATTACATTTGCCCATATGATCACAGACGCTGGAAAGGTAAGAACTTGATATTGTGCATATGTGAAAGTACTGTAATGTTTCATACTAGTTAACTATTATACGCTCACTTTTAATAAGCCTATGGCATCTCCCTTTTCTCGGCCTTTTGCTAATGGTCTCATGTTGTAGAAAATATGGAGATGAAATCCTGCCACCCAGACCGAATAAATGGTTGAAAAAGTATTTCAAGGTATCCAATGTTATACAAGGGATGCTTTGGATATGTGCGCTAGAAGACTCAATATGGCGAGTAAAAACAATCAAAAAACTACTTTCCCAATGCAAGGTGACATCTGCCAAGAAAATCATGGAGATGTGTATCCTGACGGGACTGAAATTATCAGACCACCGCTGAGTTTGCTGGAAAACAGTAGGTAATTCAGCCTGCAATTTTCTTGGGGGAAAAGGCAGAAAAACACTGACGTCCAATCTGGGGAAAAAATCGTAGAACCTGTAAAAGAGGAAATAACTCCATGTAAAATCTGTCCTGTCCCAATCAGGCTCATAAATGGGCTTATGTAGTAACTATGATTTAGCCTGGTTGATGTCAGTTACCTTTATAAATACATTGCATTGACTTGTGTTATTTCTCTCATGTGATTGACATGGAATATAATCACAGTTGATTGAAGGCAGCTGTTGCTTGTAACATGGTCTACTGTCAGTTGTTGCAATTTGCATAAAACTATTATGTTGTCTTTCCCTTTAGAGTCTCTTTACCTGCTACCAGTACACTATATGGTCAAATGTTTGTAGACACCTGCACAACATACTTTTGTAGTGAAACCAAGATTATTAATCCTTTATCCCCCTTTGCTGCAGTAACAGCCTCTACTCTTCTGGGTAGCCTTTACACCACATGAAGGAAAATTGGTGAGATCAGGTACGGATGTTGAATAATTAGTTCTGGATCACAAATGCCATTCATCCCTGAGGTACTATATGAAGCTACATCACTCCAGAGAACACAGTTTCACTGCTCCAAAGTCCAAGGCACATTATTCCGACACTTGGCATTGGGCCTTGTGTTCAAAGGCTTGTGTGGTGCTGCTCCAGAGCATCCCTATCGACTGTACATGCTTTACTACAGAGATTATACAAGGTGTGTGTTGTGCATGTAAGTAGCAGGTACACATTAAAGTGGACGACTTTACAAATTACATAGAGTGTCTGAATACATCTGGAATATACAGAGTGGCATGCTCAAGGGCATGCTGGTACATTCAGCATAGCCTACCCGTTGAAGTTCCATGATAAATGTAGTGAGATGAGAAAGAATGAGAGAGAATGAGTTTATATGTATGAACATACCCTGAAATTTGGGAGGTGTTTGACAGAATGGGGAGCTGATTAAAGACAGAGCTGCTCTGAGTCCCAGGCAGACTGGTCAGGTTTATTCAAGGCTCTTTACTAAAAAGTAAAAGCCATTCATTTTCAGAAGCTAATGGGGGTACTTTTCACCTCTGCAGAGCAGAACTCAGCCATCTGCTTCAGGGAGCTAGCTCACTCTGCACCTCTCTGGAGCTGGAGATGCACAAATGGCAACCTGAGTGCAGAGCTAAACAGCTGAGTACAAAGCTATGCACACATACACGGGTTGGGTGGGGTCATGCATGTATCCCCTTATGTATTATGTAAATAGCTATATGTAATAATAATATAATTATACACATACAGTGGTGCTTGGTGCTTGAAAGTGAAACCCTTTAGACTCAATACTTACCCTATATATATATAGTGGAATTACTAAAAATGAAACAAATACAACAAGCATATTATACTTAATATTTCTTTATGGAGGAAAATGATTCAATATTACATATCTGTGAGTGGCAAAAGTATGTGAACCATTGCTTATAGGATTCACCGTGAACCCTTGTGCAGCAATAACTGCAACTAAATATTTCTGGAAACTGTTGATCAGTCCTGCACGTCAGTATGGAGGATTTTTAGCCCATTCTGCTGTACAGAACAACTTAAACTTTGGGATTTTGGTGGGTTATCTGACATGATTTGCTCACTTCGGGTCCTTCCACAACATTCCTATAAGTTTCAGGGCAGGACTTTAGCTTTAGACATCAGCTTTTTACTTCGGTAACCATTCTTTAGTAGAACAACCTGTGTGCTTAGGGTCGTTGTCTTGCTGTGTGATCCACATTCTTCTAAGATTCAGTTCAGATGTCCTGACATTTTCCTTTAGAATTCACTGATATAATCCAGAACTCATCGTTCAATCAGTGATCGCAAATCATCATAGCTCAGAGGTAGCAAAACAGGCCCAAGCCATGTTACTACAACCACCATGTTTCACAGATGGGATTAGGTTCTTAAGCTGAAATGTAGTGTTTTCCTTTCTCCAGACATAAGCCTTCTAATTTTAACCAAATATTCTATTCTGGACTCCCAAATGTTCTATTTTGGACCCAGATACCATGGGTTCCTTGGTGACATCTTGTGACCTCTTGGTGAACCACTCCTGGAAAGCGTAACAATGGTATTAAATTTCCTCCAATCTGTCTGACTGTGGATTGGTGGAGTAGAAACTTTTTAAAGATGAAAATCTGGTAGATTTCAGTTCTTTAAATACAACAGGGTGGCCTTTCACAGCTAAATGTTGTCCCATTGACTGATTCATTTCCCCTTTAAGTGAACTGCTAATCATAGACGTACACATACTTGTCTTAATACGTTAATACTTGTCTTTAATGTCTTAATACCTCTCATTCTTTTCAGTAGACTCAAAACTCAAAAACTCTTCTTTTTCCCCTTTTTTCATTTGACTTTCCATTTCCTTATACAAGTGGATTAACTTATATTTAATATCCCAAGAAATTATTCCTGGAGAGGGAATACTTTATACCTACTTTTGACTTTTACCTTGCACAATAGCATATCCCATATGAGACGCATGACTCTCTATCTCACATATACACTCATTCAAACAAGTATGCACATACAAATTTGTATAGTATCTCGCATAACTTTTGTAATACCTCTTATAATGTATACTTGTGATGCTTATCTGTGCTCAGTTTTGCTTTTCTCGAACCTTCAGTTATCACCCATAGTTAAAAAAACATAGAAGTCAAATTCTGCAACTTCAAACAAAATGACACATAGCACTCCTAGAAGCTCGCAATATTCACCAAACCTTTTATCGGACCTGGATGTGAACGTCTCTCTTCCCACATTTTCTGCTGAAAGAACTGGTGTTTGGATGGGTATTGCTGACAGGCATGTGAAGCTTCCACATTAGCTTTGAGCCACTTTCTGTCAAAACATAAAGTAATCCAGAATGGAAAACTCAAGGGATTCAAGTACATCCAAGCCTAGCAATGACTGAGGCTGAACATGGCTTAACCTGTCATGAGAAGTGTATGTTCCAGCTAGCAGTTACATGTGTAGGGTTTAATATCTGAGAGGGGAAAACATGGAAGATTTCACACAAACAATATATTTTTAGGTTAGAAATGATCTGTCTATACTAATTTACACAACCTGGATTTCAGTTTTTACATGTATTTTTGGCACTTTTTTGACACCTCTAGACCCCCTTAATATAATCATCCAATTATGAGTATATCGAGAGAGAAATTAGCATGTTTGATTTTAGTATTGTTTGTGCATTATGTTATAAATAAAAAAAAATACATGCATAATTAGACATCATTTGACATTATTTGGTATTTACACTGGTCTTGATTTGGACGTCTGCTTCATCTTCCCGTATCCCATTAAGTGTTGTTTTTCATTCCTGTTGCTGGATTTTAGTCAATAGATGCATTTCTTTATTTGATAGTATGCTACTACCTGTAGTCCATATGTAGAGCTATAAGCAAATGATTTTCTTAAGGAAAGAAGTGCATCAGATAAACACATCGTTAAATGATAAGGCACCACTCTCCATCTGCTCCACCAAGAAGCCAAACCCAACTCCTTGGTCTATAAAGATTTGTCAAAAACCTCTACTGTATTACATTATTATCTACTACAACTGGGTTTGGCTGTTCTCGTGTTACATAATGTAATTCTTCATGCTCATATTAGAAGTAATACCAAACCAATCCCATAAGAATCGTATGCCACACAGTCCATCCTTTAGTAGTGCCTATTCAATAGTTTCTTAGATACGTCAGAACAACATGTAGAACATTGTAGTGAACTTTTTCTACTAAAGAGTGGTGGCTGTCCATACAGCAGATGCTGTTTGTGACAAATAAGTTGCACTGTAAACCAAGACTTGTCATGATACACTCAAGGACTGTTAGAACCAAGATTAAGTTTTAAAAATTCCTATTTGGTCTCTGACTTTCTCTAATCTGTATCTGAAAACCAGCCTTAAAGCTTAATCCACAATGAAATTCAAAACACAGTGGGTCAAAACAGAATATCATATATGCGTTCCCTTGATGGACTGATATAATTTCAGAAGTTTTTTTTCAGTCTTTTTTAAAAACCCAATTTCATCATTTATGGCAGACATTGACGTTGTTTCAAAGACCTCTCAATGTCATTTCTTGTATACTGACACTGCAGTGGGAGACCACATGGATTAGATTTCATACTAAATATTTCACTGAAAATCTGAAAGGAAAACTGTTCTGAATTGTACAGTTCATAATTCATAAAGGTCTCTGACTTTATATGGTAAGTCAGAGAGCTCACTTCATTTATTAAGATTCCAGTCAAAATGGCCATTAAATAAACACATATGTGACAGAAAATAACCCAGAAGCCTCATATCAAAATGATTAATATTTAATGTGCTTATCCTTTTGTCTTTATTGCAGCTTCTGTTCTTTTCAGATGGTTTGGTTTCCATTCTTCACAGAAATCTGTAGGGACATTTTTCCACACCACCAGCAGTTTGATTTAGTAATAATTTTTGTCTATTATCGTTTCTCAGTAAAGGAATCTTGACAGCAACATTTACTTTCAGATTCTCTCCACAATGGAAGGATGGACAAAAACACCTGTGAAGTGTTTCATATTTGAAGCTAGAGTGGAGCTTGATGTTCTCGTCTCCATCAAAGATAATAGCTTTAAGAACTGTTTATCTGAGGGTGTCAGTTTTGATGGTCCAGGTCTTGTTAGGACCCCTATTTCCTCTGTATCTTTTAATATTTTCAGTTATATTATTCAATATTATCCAGTTTTTAGCCCTTCCTTATACAAGTGGATTGTTTTATTTGTAATCTCCTCACAAATATCTCCTGATATTAATAATAATAATTGGTACTGAATGGCCATTTTGACTGGACAGAAAGAAATTAAATAGTGGTCAACATATATCTGGGTAACTAAAACAGAGATTGCAATCAGCGCTCCCTCTCTGCATGTAAAGAGACACGAGGGACATGAAGAGAGACTATAATGTGCCTGTTTGTTTTCTATAACAGCCTGTGCGTATTGTTTGAGGAGCAGAACCAGCAGCAGGGCCAAGCAGAACAGAAGGCATGTTTCCGTCTGATCACCACACATCAAGATGTGTATGCATTGTTGGGCTAATGTTGTGTCGATCACGCAGCAGGCTCGGCAGGATTAGTGGAAACACAGAGGCATCTGCATGTAGGCTCCCCTGGGCCGCGTCATGCATAGTTGGTATTCCTCAAAGGGTGGACTTGGCACCAAAAGCCCGCTTGGCATTATCCCTGCGTAATGCCGTACCCGCACAATAGCAGTGAGAAAAAAAGGCAGTTATTTAACGAAAAACATAAAATACAAAAATATGCACTACTACTTGTTGACTAGACCGATTTTGTATGCAAAACATAACACTTTGTTTCCCTGCTGTATTGCTGGGAGAATTATGGCAAGCTGTTGTTTATTTTGCTATTCCATTTTTTTCTTTACTCACGCAATTAACTTGTAGAAGTATAGAGTGAGGATGCACCGAAATTAAAATTCATGACTGAAACCAAGCCGAAATTCAGGATACACTCTGGCAATAACTGAAAGAAAAGGTTGTCAGTGGTGCCAGAAAAGAAGCTCATTAACAGTAAAAGTATCTTTTCTTAATTATGGTATAAGACTGTAAAATTACAATTATTTATTTCTTAGAATATCTGCTTCACTGTAATTAAACAGTTTTACTAGCTCAACTTAATATTCTGCATGTAGTATTTAACCATGACAGTAGCAAGCTTTGAAAAAAATGGACATAATGTCTGTGAAAGGTGGTCATTTGTTTTTATGAATTTATGTTATACATAAGTTATGTTAAAATACAACATATGTACAGATAATTTCCATGCATTAAAATATAAACTGGTATACCATTCAGTTTCATAGCACATGTACATGTGAGCATGCGCATCACTGTTTACCTGCTGTGCTCAAACTATTTAAACCCATCTCTGCGGACTTTGGCAGCAATAATGTAAACATTACTTCTCATTTTCATGATCATTCTGATTATTTATTCTGATTTGATTTGGACCATTTTTAATCTTTAGTTTTTTCTCTTTTGGAAAGTGGAATTCTCAAACTTTTGTTGGAAAATTGAGGTTTTTGGCCAAAATTAAGGTCCTTTAGCAAGTCCCGAGTTATTCTTGTTATATTGCTGTGCTAAACATAACAAGGTAATTACATAATTACTTATATAACAAATTCCATATGTCTGTACACACAAATTCCACCTGAATTGTGACATCTGGCATCCGAATCTAAACTTTTAATGAAATGACTCTATTTATTTCAATGAATTCCAAGTGAAAACTAAGTTCTTATCAAATACTACACTTCTGTTGACACTGATAACTGCAACTTCTACCCGTCGAAGACTGAAATAAATAACATTAACATCACTACACTAGGCCTATTTAAATGCAGTTCTATACTGGCTTCATGTCCTGATCTGTATTTTCCTTCTGTTTATTGCAGGCATTTTTGTCCCAGTTCCCATGAGATTGCTTCCCTCTGTAACAAGGACAGTTTTTTAGGGAATGCCCCGTGGGAAAGAAGCTTTTGATTCCTCCTGATTCCTTCATCTTCTCACCGGGACTCCACTCCATACACCCAGTGGGGACTCCAACTGCTGAATGACAAAGGGCAGGGGCACAGGTCACCGAAAATGACAGACGAAAAAAATTGTGGTTTAGAGCCAGGCTCGGCTATGGACCCCAGATATTCTTCAAAGAAAACCTGATCCTGTCCTCCACCGGTAAAACGGCCACAGAGACACTTTCATCCATGTGTATAAACACATCAAGGCCTTTTTCCACAGCACACTGGTGTCTTCAATGATTCTGGGCTTTTTGTACAATGGCAGACCATTGGAGGCATTTTAAGACCCAGAAGCACTTTAACACCTCAAACCGTATCTTTCCAGTTGGATAAAAAAATCTTGGTTAAAGGAATATTTCAGAAGGCAAGAAGGGAGATTTTTCCCCTTTGAATGGTATGAAGTGTTAAGAAGAATGCAAATTTGCTGTTTAATGTTTGATATTTTGACGTGCAATCAAGAAGCAATGTTGAATTTCCATACTTGTCAGTATGCTTCAGGGGTGCCTAACCCTGCTGCATCGTTCCTACAGAACTTCTGTCCCGGGAGACTTTCAGCCTCAGTCTAATATACCTGGCTGTAACATGCAGATGTTTCTTAAGATCTTGATTGGCTAGATAAGTCTGATCTAACCCGGTCTAGTCAGATCTAATACTGCAAGACAGTATAAATTAGATGTGATCTAACCTGCAAATATACCACAGGACCGTGTAGCTCCAGGAGCAGTTTAGAGCACATCTGATGTACTGCTATTTGAAGTATCCTAGACATACATTCATACATGAATTAAATATATTGGCCAATTATTGAAACAAGAGTTCAGTAAATTATCTGAATACCAGCTTATTATAAACATTGATATGATGCTGCAAATTCAGTGCGAATGCTTTATAAGAATTTGTGTTGGTGATACATGCAATTATACAAGCACTAATGATTTGCTATTGAGTTTTTGTACAAAGCAGAATAGCAGTACTTCCGTAACAGAAGACACTTCTAGACTAAAAGTGACTGGCATTTTCAGATGGGTTTAACATAATGCAAGTGAACACTTTATCTCAGTCAGAAGGTGATTATGCCTTGTCATTGCGACAAGTAAACATACTGAACGAGCTGCTACAATATTTCTGTCAATCACCTTACATATGCGAGAAAATAACATTAGTGTCAGTTAAGAGTGAGATAGCATTGTCAAACTGCTCTCCAATGCTGTTTGTTCGTGTCACGGCAATCACCTGTATAATTATTTTGCCTCAGGGTTGTCCTAATACAAAAAGTAGAAGAGCTCAATGCATCACCACTTATTATAATTCAACATTCTACAGTATATATGCACCGGACAGCCACTTCATTAAGTGCACTTACCTTGTATTTAAACACATTGGCATCTCCACTTACCATACAAGTGCACTTTGTAGTTCAACAAAACAGACTGAAGTTCATCTGGTCCTGTGGATAATTTGTTAGCCCTCTTTTAAGCTGGTATTCAAAGGTTATGACTCCCCAAACAAGGCCATCACAGACCAGGTATTATTTGGGTGGTGGGTCATTTCTCACCACTGCAGTGACACTGACATGGAGGTGTTGTGCTGGTGTGAGTGGATCAGACGCAACAGTGCTTCTGGAGCTTTTAAACACTGTGTACACTCACTGTCCACCCCATGTGGCACTCCATGTGGCACTTTGTTGGTCCACTTTGTGGATGTAGAGTTAGAGCCAGTAGCTCGTATGTTTTCCTGCACAGCTTGTGTCGATCATTCTCTAGTCTTTCATCAGTTGTCACAGGATTCTGCCCATGGTAATGGCTGGACGTTTGTGTTATTCCCAGTCCAGCAGAGATACTGAAGTCAGTTCAGATTCATAGGATTACCTATGACACTTTGATATTTTGTGTTACCCTATTTTAAAATACCAACTCCTAAAATTTTATTTAAAGTGATGTTGGTTTATGTAAAAATGTAGTTTGTGACAAAAAATTACTAACTGAAAAACATTTGCGGACACAATTGACTTTGTAAATGACCCCGGTGAGTCATTACAGACAAGACAAGTGTACAAAATAATATCCAAGTGTTTGCATATACAAGTGAGAAAGGAAGCTGTATAATACCACCCCTCAATACTCAGCATCAGAGCAAAACAGAGTCTTAAGAGGGAAGTTACAGAGAGGCCATGAATCATTTTGAAGGAGCTTAGTGGCTGAGACTAGAGAGAAAGTGCACCGGTCAATGATATCAAGAGCTCTGCATACAATCGGTCTGTATGGAAGGGAGCCTAGAAAGAAGCCATCACTAAAAAAACACATCCACACACGTCTACAGTTTACCAGACAGCATCAGAGTGACTTATGCAAAAATAAGTGGGATAAGTGGGGTATTCAAAGCACTATGTGTGGTACAAATCAACAAACACCATCCCACCACTGAAGTATAGGGATTGCAGCATCATGTGGAGATGCTTTTCCTCAGTGAGGACTGGACTTCCTGTTAAAACTACAGGATAGCTGGTGCATATTGCAGGGAGATACTACAAGACAGCTGGACAACTAAACTTTGGGAGAAGCTTTATCTTTCAACAGGACAACAACCCAGACACAGGGCTAAAGGAAAACAGGAGTGGTTGAACAACAAAAAGGTGAATCCTCTACAATGGCCAGATCTCAGTCTGATCAACACTTTATCGCACTATTTGGAAAATGCGGTCCACAAAAGTCAAAGAGCCAACCTGACCAACAATCTAGAGCAAATCTGTTTCAGGAAGAATGGACAAAATCCATTCATCCATTCCGACAAAATCCTAAAAGTGTGCAAAACTGGTATAAACCTATGTTAATCTCAGCTGTGAGGCTTGCTACAACAACACCCAGCAGAACTTAGCCCTGGCCTTCAAATTTAGAGCTCCTGCAAAAGGAAACAAGTGTAATCCATTTCTAATGAAAAATGCAGGGATATACAGTCACTAGGTAAGAAGCCTCAACAACTTAATATTATGTCATTTTTTTACTATTTACTCTTTTATTACAATGTATTCCACTTTTTCATAGTAATCTTTAGGGATATTTCTCCACAGCTCCAATGTTAATTCGTAGAAGTTGGTTGCATTTCCTGTTTCTTACAGTCCAGATAATCCCAATGACAAACTAATACACCAGTCCATTAGACCTCCTCATGTGTACCTCATCTCATGTGTACATGTTCAGTATTCTCTTGCAACTATCTTTTCTCAGCAAGGGTGGCATCTACTTATCCTTTCAGACCTAGCATTGATTTGTCCTCAGAGTAGAAGGATGGACAGAAACATCTGTGTATTTTTTCTCAAGGATGAATGTTTTAAGTACTGTTTATCTAACAGGGACAGTTTGGGTATACAGGGGTGGTCTACAATGTCTTTCACAGTTGTTAGGAGTTCTCTGTATCTTTTTAACACTCGTTTAACATATCTAATCTCTTCAGAAATTCTTTTTTATGTCCATGAGATATTTGACAGCAGCTAAGGTGTGGTTGGGTAGTTGCTGTTCTCACACATTTCTGTTTATTGCATGCGTCCTACTTTTTTCGACACTTGGAAAAAAGGAATAACTTACAGGTCATAACTGGTTGTGAATGCTTAAACCTGATCATTAACATGGTCTCCTTAAACCATAAGACTGGACATTCTGTAGATCAGACATTCTGTTGTGTATAGTATGCTCGGATTGAACCATACCTGGTAAAATGACCTCTAAATGTAATCATACAGTTACTCTTGGAAGCTTTCTGTATGAAAGAGAAGAGAAAAGAAAGCTTTTTTCTCCTTAGCACTTAACAGAGGCATCCTAAATGAAAAAAAAAGTTTTTACAGTGTTTACATCTGAGTCACACAGATGGCTCCCTAAATCATGGCATTGAAGAAATTTTCAAGGCTTGTTCGGTAAACAGCATGATGTGAAAAAGAGGAAAAAAAAAAGAGCCCAGAGAGCCAGTGGACTCGGGAGTGGACTGTTGCGGATCACATGCTACGCACTCCACTGCTTCTTTCTGGCCCTTTCTTTGCACTCCACTTAATTTCCCATCCCTTTTCTTCATTTGGTCTGTGCTCTCTCGCTGGTCTTTCACTTCCCACACTCGACAATCAGCGTCTGTGAACTTCTGATAAGCCATAAGGCAAACAAGCAGTTGGGTGTCGAGTTGTGACTCCTCTCCAAGGGACTGTGGAGGTGAAGCAGCCTGAGTGCGTTCCTGTGTGAATGTGCTCCACTGCACTTGGAAAAGGGAAGCACTGCATCTATCTTCCTTCTCTCATTTTACTGCAGAGAGAACAGTGTGCCCGCCACTGCCCCCTATTAAAGTGTTTAGGAGCTTTAGCTGGACACATTATCACCGGGCTTCAGCAATGTGTCATCTTCCAGGTGCAGTAAGATAATCCCCCTGCAGATTAAGGCCCGACTCCCGCCGCAATCCTCAAATTGGGGCAGTAATTAAAGGCGGCTCATGTATATTCATTAGCTTGTTGAAAGCAGACATGGATAAAATGGAAGTCGAGTCTTACATCACTTGTCACATTTTTACAGAAGAACTGCTGGAAATGTTGGTCATCCCATCTGTGTCTTTTTGCACCTTCATAGGCTTATTTTGACGCACGTACAAGGAAGCCATAAGCTGCCTATAAAGGTGCTGACCCAAGAATTTTTGCTGCTAATTTTGAATATATAATAATATTATATATGCACACATTTTGAGGAATGGCAATATTTTAGGAGGGGGGTCGGGGACCACTTAATGGGGCATAGTTCTGGTTTAAATTCAAAGATCCCAAAAACTGGCTGTCTTGTTGTTTTGGACAGCAAAAATCATTATGACCCTCGGTTCCTATCACCACCACTGTAAAGAAACTGAAGTCAGTAAATTATTAGATGAATTATTAGACAAATAATAATTAGATTAAGAGATTAAATGTGTGGAATGACTATTTTCGTATCTCGATGATTTGATTATACAGCAGATGCACCCTTAAAGCACCAAGTTCATATGACATATGAAGTACATATAACCATGATCTGCTGTTTGAGAAGAGGGATTCTTCTTCAGATTTCTCCAGAAAAACTCCTCAAATCTACGCTATGCATATGAATCCACCTCTGATTTTGAGCTATTGCGCAGTAATGATCACGGTGCCTGAGTTTGTGCATTAATTACAATATGTAGCAGCAATTACAGCACTCAGAAATAATACTTACATTGTTAGCAAGCTAACTGCTCCATATGTTTTAGCTCAGTCATTTCCATCCATTTACATACATTATGCGTATAATGGGAATGCAGTTCTTTTGCTTCCTAGATTCAGTACTCTTTTCCAGTTGCCCGTTTCCAGTTGTATGGTCATTCATGAGCATTTAACTTTTTTTGGCATATTCTGATTGTTTTAGAAGTAAAGAGAGCATTTGGAGGACTCACTATTGGAAATGATGACAGATAAATGGTGGCTGAGTTCAGCCCACAGGCGCAAGACTAAATAGAGATATAAAAGATGAGCAGAAAATAGCCATATTCTATGGCATGTGAGCGATGTGAGAAAATTGATGTCTGCACTCTGTAATCGTTTGTAAGAATTTTGCAGAAATATCCCAAAGCTGATATTGTAGGTTCATAGGAACAAGTTCAAGACAAAAAAATGTGGAAATGCCTTGTAAAGTATTAGTCATTTATTTTTTTTAATTGGCACCTTCACCAATTGGTGTCTCCATTTTCCAGGACTATATTTTTTTAATTGGACATTTTTGGTCTTCTGATTGTCAAGTGCATCAAAGAACACACCTTTTAACCCACATTATTGCTCTTTTTTAACGCAATCTCAAGCACACCAGGAAAAAAAACATGAGGGCTTGCAAAAATTCTGTGTTGATAGCTGCACACTGTGTCTTAAAATAGTTTAGGCTATTATTTGAAAACCCCTAGAGACCACAAAACTACAGCAATCTTACATGTCATTTAAATGAAACGAGCAGTTATTTACACCTATGTTTTTTTTTCTCAAATAAATAATATAAAAAGAAATAAAGGTCACCTAAAACAGTGAATGAAATCCTGATTGTGCTCACCCCATACTTGGTAGAATGTATGCTTTTATGCCTCCAAAGAATGCACGGCTCTAATTTTGCTTCTACTTGTCATGCTCTTCCACTGGCCTTGTTGCCTTGTTCTTGGACATAGATTAATTTCAGCACAAGTCCTCTGTGTCCTTTTGTGTCCTTACAAATAGATTTCTGCACGTCACCTCCCGTGTTGCATGATGAATGTGTTGTAGTGTGGAATTGCAGTACTTTTCCCCAGCCGCTTGGTCATAACAGTTTATTGACTACACCACGGAGACGGTGAAAACGGCGGCAGAAGAAGAGTGCGAATGAGTCAGGGAGACGCCGGCCTTTGCAGCAGTCTCAGTACACTCTGCCAGTAAATGATCTAGTCTAAAGGCAATCATGACTCTTTTAATGCTCCACTTGAGCAGCTCATTGTAAATCACTGGGGAAAATGCAGTCAAAGTAAACTATGCAATGCCAGAGCGATATTTAAAAATACCTGGGTAAATATTACCTTTTCGCTAACATAGACTGCTCTGAGAAGCATTATAGCTCCACACACGGCAACAATGACTTTACCAATGGTTTATTGGCTTTCAGCGGCAGATGCAACTATTAAGGCCATATATTTGATTGTGTGGCCTAAAAGCACTACATATGCTGCAATGCATATGACCATAACAGATATGTAGCATTGTATAATAACAGACTAGAGCTTTAATTAAGCATGACATTTTGAATACCCGAGCCACGTCATAAAGTACCCATATAGTGCCAAATAAAAACATCATGTTTTTAAGGCTTTGGCAGTGACAATAATAACCATCATTATATCACCTAATAAAATATGAAGTTATTTAAAATCATAAAATTACAAATATGAAATAATATCAAAACACACTAGTTTAATCTCTGCTGTAACAAATGTATTCACCAATCAGTGCTTTTGAACAACATGCCAAACATTTTGTGGCCTGGAAAAACTTTCCATAATGTGCTCTTCACATGCTATCCAGGGGTGGTAGCCTTAGGCTGTCAGCTTTCACCTGTTCAATCTTAAAACTCTTTCTGTACCTAAAACAAATTACACAGAACATGAAAAATACATTTAGCCAAACTAGAAATATAGATATCTTTTTGGATGCATTGAACTGATCTCTCCTCATTTAGATTCTGATAAATGGCCAGGCAATACTTATACACGTCAGAAGCTGCTATACAATCACCCTACCCATGCTATCACATTATATCATAATCATAATATCATAAGTAAAACATGATATGATTTCATAAGTAAAACATGATATGATGCATTTCTCTACAGTTTTAAACAAGATTATTTTTTTTATTTAAATCTTTTACAATTTCAAAATAATAAGTTAAAAGCAAAAGCCCCCAGATTTAGATTCATTAATAAACAGGTATAAGACTCCTTACTCCTACTCCTACTTAGGTTTAGGAGTAGGTGTAGTCAGTGTCTTGAGGTTTAAGTTAGGTTTAGGAGTAGGTGTAGTCAGTGTCTTGAGGTTTAAGTTAGGTTTAGGAGTAGGTGTAGTCTGTGTCTCGAGGTCAGAGTTAGGTTTAGAAGTAGGTGTAGTCTGTGTCTTGAGGTTTAAGTTAGGTTTAGGAGTAGGTGTAGTCTGTGTCTTGAGGTTAGGGTTAGGTTTAGGAGTAGGTGTAGTCTGTGTCTTGAGGTTAGAGTTAGGTTTAGGAGTGGGTGTAGTCTGTGTCTTGAGGTTAGAGTTAGGTTTAGGAATAGCTGTAGTCTGTGGCTTGAGGTTTAAGTTAGGTTTAGGAGTAGCTGTAGTCTGTGTCTTGAGGTTAGAGGTAGGTTTAGGAGTGGGTGTAGTCTGTGTCTTGAGGTTAGAGTTAGGTTTAGGAGTGGGTGTAGTCTGTGTCTTGAGGTTAGAGTTAGGTTTAGGAGTAGCTGTAGTCTGTGTCTTGAGGTTAGAGTTGGTTTAGGAGTGGGTGTAGTCTGTGTCTTGAGGTTTAAGAAAATTAAATCCCAGTCATCCTTATTTTGCCTTTAAACAAGTTTTTTCCTCTGAGCCTACATCACACTAAGACTTGCTCTGGCTCAGGTTTGGAGGATGCTTATAATATTGAAATCTGTGCATATAAAGTACACACAAATGAGAAACACAGGAGTTGGACGCTGCTGGTTGCTGTTAACAGGTTCTCTTAACTGATTCACACGTATATTCTGTATAACTATAACCAGATAACCAGTTAATAGTAAGTCTCATGGGAGCAGAAGCAGAAACTAGCATAGTTATTGTATCATATAAATGAAGGCTGCTTGAAAGTGATTTGCTAAATTTCTGCTTTAAATGTTGTCATGTAGTGAAACACAGCTGGCATGATTGCATGACTGTATGTGGGATTCAGTGTAAACAAAACAAAAAGTTTATGAAAAGCTCTGAAAATCTCATGCTCTTTCACAGTCTGCTCCATCCACACCACGCTAAGGAGAACTCTGCACTCTTGCCACCGGCTCAAATATAATACAGCAGGCTTGTGCAGGTCGAAATAAGATATCTCCTGCTGTTCCAGACTAGGAGAATCAGGTGGAGAAAAATCTCTCCCACCACTATCACCTTCACTATCTTCATCTCCACATGTGGTAGTCATTTTGTCCGGGTTCTTAGAACACAGCTCAGTTTATGATTTATGAATATTAAAATTTCCCATCAAGCACTGTACACAGGCTGCACCCAGGCACTAGTGAAGTAAGTTTGTCGCCAGAGAGCATAGTGTTCTTGTACAGACATCATACACAAGGTCACATGAAACTGAAAATGATTTAAAAATATATAAATGATTAAAATATATAAATGATTTAAAATATAAAAACGATTTAAAAATATGTAAAAGATTGCGCTCCTGGCCAAAATTCACCATTTTGACAAGAACTCTGAACTCCACTATTTGCTGTGGTCAGGATAACTTTCTAATTGCTCTGTGTTAAAAACCAGTGTGTGAAATACCTCCTGGTATTCAAGGGGTTTCATGTTGGATGGCTTCTCCAGTGTTGGCTAGTCATATCGTACATTTCATTGTTATTCTGGGCATAGTTGCAAAGCTATGAAGGACCAACTGAATGAACCAGTTCTACATCTCTAGTTAGTCAAGAATACCAAAGACAGAACTTTGCTGATTGTGGGTGAAGGAACTAAACAATGACCTTTCCCTGAATTTGCATTTGAGTGTCTATTTTACCCCAAATAACAACATAACCTTATAATAACACAACTGACTTTTGATATAGTTGAAATATTCAGGGGGTCCATTTGGTTAATTAGGGGTCCCAGACACCCCAGGAAAAAACCCACTAAAAAAATCTATTTTAGAAATATCTTAATGAGACATATTTGTTGATGATTAGTAGAATAAATACGAAGGGCTGAATTTTTACATTTGATTAGAAAGCCAACAATATGTGATGCTAGCAAGCTAACATAAAACACATTAGCAGGTTTTGCCCTCAAGTGAGTGGGGTTGGTTGGCACTCTGTGTGGTACATTGTAGATACCAGTCTTCTCACGTGTAGGGCTACTTTCACAGACATATATTATACCCTGCATGCCTATACGGCACACTAAATAACACAACTGCACTCATAAAAAGGCACTGATCTGTCACTGCGTTGATCCCGTCAAGGGTATGTCTTCAGTGTCTTTAGCTAGGGAATACAATTGCATCATATTCCACTGCAGCTATGTACTTACTTAACCTGCACTGACACCACACACTCTATTTGACTCCAGGCTTCTTATTTTACTCCTACGTTTTATAACACTTAAGTTATGAAATTGTAAAAATATGTCAATTTTCTCTTGGTAGGTAGACTTTTGATCTCGTTTAAGGTGCACAATTTGACACTTGGGCTTTTGTTATACCTTTTATTTATTTTAAATTTATGTTATTTTAAATTTAAGTTATAAGTTTCATAACTTGTTCCTATCAACTAGGCCAACTAGAATAGATAAATAAATAAATGAGAATCTTAAGATGAAAATAACATGACTTTGATGTTAAAATATTTATGTATTAAATTGTAATTATTACTTGAATACAACTTTTATCTCACTTTTTATTTTATTTTTATTTTTATATAGTTCGAATATCAAGGCTGTGTTCCTGTTCTGGTATTCACTATAAAAAAGGACAGTTTATACACTGTGAATTAAACATGTTTAATTCACAATTTATGCTTAATTTATTTAATATTTGGATTGTTTTTAAAATGCATTTTAAGTACAAGCCAAATATGAAATAAATGGAATATTCTTAAAGGTGCCATAGAACCGAAAGCTGTATTTACGTTGGTATAGCTGAATAATGAGGGTTGGTACATAGAACCTACATACCATGAACCTTAAACCTTGTTGTCACCTCCTTCAAACACCAATCCTGGATTTGCATCTACTGTTCCACGCTGTGATGGGGATGTCAGCACTTTTCATACTCTTCCCAAGGAACTCAACTGTCAATGGGAATCATTGATGTTCATCTTTAAACAAGGCTGAAATTGGCTTCCTATTCTTCAGCGTCTTTATCGAATGTTCCAGTTCAACTTAGATGCTACAGCTTGTACAGGAGCCAGAATGTAACTGCAGCACCATTTAAGAACAACTAGTTGTTGAATAGGAAGCCAACTTCAGCTCCTTCACCTTTAACAAGATCCCAAGCAACTTTAATTTAACTCTAGTTGTTATTTTGGTCTGCATATTTCACTCCCGGACAGTTTCTCAAACATTGGACAGTATCGAGCAGCTCCATTCAACAGTGAGTGAGTGAAGGGAGGAGCAGTTCCACCTGTATTAACACCACAACCCCAACAGCAGCCTGTAAGTAGCAGACATGCTGTGTGATTTTATCAGTATTTGCTGATTAAAGCAGATCATCTTCAACTAAAAGTTTTATAGTGAGTAACAATATTAATTTGCTTCTTGTTGTTGAGATTGAAAGCGAGCAGCTAGTATAGGCAACGTTAGCAACTAGCAAGCTCCTAGTAGCTGGTACACCTGTCTGATGATGTAGCTTATTTACATGGAGGCTCATTTATTTTTCTGTCTGTGTCTATTTTGACATGTTGCTTCTGTGTGATCACCGTCATGTCTCTACCAGTAAACCAGCAATTCAAAGGAGAACTTATCAAATTATTCATGAGCTCACCAAAATAGGGAACACAGCTTGTTTCATTTTAGGGCCAAAACATAGATTTGCAAGTGGGCATTTAGATACACATACCTTCTATGTAAACAGTAGGGAACAGTTTAGTATGGTGATAAATGCATTCTATGGCACCTTTAATGTTTTAATGTTATTTGATTGCCACTGAAAGTTTATTTTTGTACTTCGGTTTCAATAAGAAGCTCTTTTAATGCTGTGCCAACCATTTCCATAACATGTGCCAAGCAACCCACATGAAATTAGTCACGAATGCACTAATTCCAGAAAAATGTTTCTGACATTGAAAGTCTTGTTTTTTAGCGGAAATGCTCCGCTTCCTCTTGATGCTATTTGAGTTATCTGACTGTCTGACAGGGGTGAGATATACTGTGCCAAGCAATCCAGCTCTCTCCTATGCAAATCCCATGTGTCCATACAAACAATGATGTACATCTTTTGCGACCCAGCTCAATTTGTAACTCCAGCAGCAATCATGACAAACTGGATGATGTGTTGAAAAGACATTACTCGACTTAGACATGTTCTACAGCTAGACGACAAATGTGTACAGTATAAGAGGGTATAGAAAAGGATGGGACAGCCAAGAATCAGATGGCAAGGTTTTACAATGACTGAGTGTGCAGAGACAACGGGTAGATCGACGAACCTACTTGTCCTCTGGATTTATATGATTAACAGTAGTGAGAGAAAAACACATTCTTAAATCAAATTCTGACATCTGTTTTCACTCGCTCTCAACCGAACAACTTCAACACTGGGCACAATATTTATAGCTTTCTGTAATAAAAATGGCAAACTGCATTACACTGATATGCATCATATATTTGTTCTCAGCGATGAGCAGAGATGCACTAGGCCCAGTGTATTGGGTGCCTTGCTTGTAGGCTACAGTTTTTGAGCAGCGCTTGGAGAAGTTAACCAGGCGTTCAGAGTGAAATAAAGATTAATGTGCAGGGCAGGAATAAGATGGATCGCATTAGTGCATTACAAAGAGTCTTCGTATTGCAGTTTTGGGGCTGACATTGCAAGCTTCCTATTTGATGAGCAATTAGCATACCCTCGTCTGAGTTTGTATCATGATGATCCATTCATTTCCGTGGTGTAATTATGTGTATAAGGGCCCCTCATTTGGAAAACACTGAAGTCATCAATCTTTTGGGTCCCAATTTTTTTCCCCCCTCTCCCCCATTCTATAATTCACCCCACTGAGTGAACCCTCTGGGATGCCAAACCGCACTTAATTGTCCTCATTCCAGACGCCTTCTAATTACATGAAGTGCTTTGGATCTCGTTATGGAAGGGGGAAAAAAAGAGCTGAAGTTCTTCCTCTTGTTCCTCTTTTTCTGCAGAGTGCCCCGCATCCATCTCCTCTCTCACACTGAGAGAAATTCCCTCGTCACCTTGCCCTCCGGCAGCTGCGCCCTGGATAAACAAACACGCGTCACTGAGCATCACTCAGCCGGCTGTGCACATTGGCTTGATTAAAAATCTCCCTATGTGATTGCAGTGGCCTTGATCCTCCAGAGCCTGCTGATAAATGAATAAATAAAAAGTCCTCGTTGATCTAGTAGAGGGTTAGGCCAGAGGAATGGGAGTGGCTGTACCTATGCAGCAGCGTCTGAACGGCGTATCGGGGTTCAATGACCTGGAGATGCCGAATGAGAGCATATGACTGAGGGTGGGTATCGGCAGTTTGGCAGAGTGAATTCTCTCAGGATAACAAATGGGAACGTTCTGTCATTTTGTGATGCCGATCACACACCTCACACGTTCAGGGCTACAGCTCAGATGCCCTCTCCCCTCGAGCTGATAGCTG
The DNA here is from genome assembly GCA_034552555.1 of Semaprochilodus insignis. Taxonomy (NCBI): domain Eukaryota; kingdom Metazoa; phylum Chordata; class Actinopteri; order Characiformes; family Prochilodontidae; genus Semaprochilodus; species Semaprochilodus insignis. Next base: position 25,379,143 of record CM067481.1, on the reverse strand, counting down.
GTAATGATTATTAATAAAGAGAAGAGTCTTGGTACTTGTGTGAGAATGGAATGCAGACCTATAGTCCCTCTCAGAATACTCAATATTGTCAATATTCTTGGGAACAAGAACAGCTCCTTCATACCTAACAGAAAGGAATCTGATGCTGCCAATTGAGGAAGTTAATTAACTAGAGCAGGCGTGGAAAAGAATAAATGAAACTAAACTCCACAGTAAGGTCTTCAGGATCAGGGTTGGTGAGCCCTGGTGTAGTCCAAAGAAGGAAGTATAAAGACTACTGCAGCCAGCTAAAGCTAAGCCAGCTAATTGAGCTATCAGTAACGGATTGTACCAGGGGAATGCAGACACACAGACATACTCACACCTAGGTGCTATTTAGCACCTGACTGCATGTCTTTGGGCAGTGGGAGGAAACTGGAGCACCGAAGGAAACTCACACAGACACGGGGAGAACATGCACACACAGAACTCTACACACAAAGGACCCCAGAAACCCCCGCCAGGAACTGAACCCTGGCCCTTCTTGCTGTGAGGCAATAGCCCTACTCATACAAGAGTGATTCCTAAGAAAAACAGCCTTTGGTTTCCTAAAGAATGTTACGATGGCTGGTTCTATTTTGATGTGCATGAGATGTGTAAGAGTGAACAATATTCAAAGCTTAAAATACATTAACATATGTTGTAAAAGTTCCATACCAGTTTTCCTAAAAAAAAGCGCATGGCCAAGCCAAGAACTGTTTAGGAACCTTGAGTGTAGCAGAAGCTGGGAATTTATTATTCTAGATGTACATGGCCTACAGTACCCTCCATTCCTATCTGTTATTTGGACTGATATAGAGGGAGAGAAAATGTGTTTTGCAGTATGGCCGAGCTAGCAGGGGAAGGTGGATAGCCCCAGGGTTTCTCCACCTGACAGAGATGAACAGAGGAGGGGAGAGGGGAAGTGAAGAGAGGCGAGCAGCTGGACTGGCAGGAGCAAGCTGGCGAGAGAACTTAGACACAATGAACAGATGTTTCCATTGAACTCCCTATGCGAAACTGCCTGCGCACGGTGCCTTACACAAACATTTGCATTACTGTGATGCTCTCCCGGCCACTGTGGTATTCACTATTCACTATTCTGAAATTTTGGAACAGATGTCAAGTCAACTAGTTTCAAAACAAGCCTGAGTACAGGTTTTGGAAATGAGGCTCAAAAGATAAGAAGACAGATGATAAGAAGGTGTTTGAAACAAAGGCAGAGCCAGAACTCTGGGAGGCATTTTGGGAAGCACATTTGGCTGAAAGACATCTTTTCCGCTGCAGAACTCAGGACTGGACGCAACTGTTTTGTGTTGTTACACAAGTATGCTATAGTGGTTCCTGCAGGCATTTTTATTATTTTGTCCTAAAGTACCTGCTCAGTTTATTGGCTGGGAACAGTATCACACCAAACAGGCTCTCTGTTCCCAGTCCTCAGTCACAAATGAACTGGATATGTCTGTGCACATTATATTCAATAATCTCCCGAAGCAATTCAGCAGAAGAGACTACCGTCGTGTTCTCTGTTCAGTGAGACACGCAGTCGCTGTTCACAGGGCAGAATGTAATGATGCATGGGAATCAAAGTGGAGGGTTGGTCATGTCGGAGAACTAGCAGCTGACCACACTGCACCTGGGACCAGACAGACATAGAAGCTGAGGCCAACACCTGGCTTCACACTAAGACTAATGGTCAGGTTCTTTGTGGACATTTGCAGGAGATAACAAGTCCTGTTTTCATGGTCTAATTCACCCTGTCTAGAAAGCAGGGGTCATAGCAGTGTGAGCAAGCCACTTTATAAGTGGCATGTTTAGTTGTAAGTTACCATAGACTCTATTAAACATATTCAGTGCTGTTGAGGCCTGGACTCTGGAGTGGTCAGTCCATTGTTCTGAGAACAACAGCAGCTTCTTTCTTTGTACATTTTTTTGTCAGTAATGGCTTTCTGACCACTACACATCCTTTCAGACCCATAGTGTTGAGAGTCTTTTCACAGTGGAATGATGAACAGAAACACTTGTATCTTTTGTAGATCAGAAGTAAGTGTGGAACTTGATTTTGAACTCCTTCTTAAATATGAAAGCTTAGGTACCTTTTCTCTTATTTTCAAAGAATACAGTTTTGGAAACTTTGGAAATCCTATATCTAATATCCTCACACATATCTCCAGAAAAAAAGAATAACGTGCTAAATGGCCATTTAAGTAGTAATTAAATAAATGAGGGGTGGTCTCTGACTTATGCGCAGATATGTATACCTGAGGTGTAGCTGAAGGTTTTCATGTCTCCTCTGCCGTTACTACAAGATCACTCATAGTAAAGATTTGCGTATAGAGTTTCTACCGGATGAAAAATCATTTTATTCAGAGCCTTTAGCATTACACTAATAATACACTAATGTCTCCATGAACGAGCTCCTCACTGGATGTAAACTCCACCAGCCAGGCCCTGATTAACATTTGAGAGCTATCCATAAAGAAATGAGTCACTGAGACAGAATAATGACTGATTTAATAATGAGAGGTGCTAAAGGAGCAGAGCTGCTGTTGAATGATTTATATTCTTATCCTATTATTAAGGACTGGAATTCAAAGCAAGTCTGCAACTTCTGATCTACCTCTGATGATCATTGCTGCTCATTGCAACTGGTTATATCCTATCAGTCTGACCCCATTCTAAATCCCAACAATATCTGAATATCCATAGTAATATAGTAGTAGTAGTAATATAAGTGTTTAATTTCAAATATGGTCATTACTACTTTAGTAGTAACTTTAGTAGTAACTACTTTAGGCTGGTCATTACTACTTTATAAGCAAAAACTGCATTGTGTTAAACATTTTCAAGAAGACTTTTATTTATGTACCACACATCTTTGTACAACACTTTAGGTGTTGATTATTATGCCCTTAGTAGGCCTTTGCAGGTCAATAAATCACTACTTATGCTCTTTTCCACTGGACAGAATGGTACAGTGGCAAATCCATACCCATTACAATATCTTTATCAATTAGCTGTGTCCATGTCCCATCACATAACAGAACCATAAAAAGTGGGGATTCACTTTAGCATGTGTGATTTTGCAGGTGAATCTGGCATTTCTGTAAATACCAAAAATAGCGGCAACAATTCTGGAGCTTTAAGTGCTGTCCTTCGTTTGGTTTTATTTGATTTGTTTGATTTGTTTGTGAATAATTTTTATAGTGGTCATCTGGCTTCAGTGACAAACATGACAATTCTGTGATGAATGCGTTGGACCAATTAATGATTTGCACCATTACTGTTTCCACCCATACATTCTGGCTCTACACATTTGATACCTTACTGTTGATCAGACCTATCTGAGAGCTGTGTGGACGTGAACACTCCTAAACTGGTCCACTAATCACACAGAAAATCATTATCTAGCTTATATGTTGATAACTGTACGAAAATGTGACAGATGTACAAACAGACAGATGGACACAAAGTAATGAGCAAAGGAACAAATGAGATGTCATGCAAAAAGATGGACAGAGGGACGGATGTACTCAGGTAGCATACCACTCACTTGGCAGTAAAACTGATGTGATCTTACATTTGTAACCATACTGTACTGTGCTGTGGATGAATTATCAACCCAACAACTGCTATATTAATTGCATATATATTGTGCAGTTACTTCTTTAACAACCAATAACTGAAAAAGGTTATGATGTATAATACACAAATAAAAGCGCTCTAGAAAACTCTTAATTCACTCAAGTTACTGCCTTATGAAGTAATAATCGGCAACAAATTAATTAGGCGTTATTGGCTTGACATGTAGTTACAAGCTATTAGCATAAACAGACGTAATAAGGGTGCAATCATGGACAACTCAAATGCTGTGCAAAAGATTTTGATGAATAATACACAAATGCTCTGGAAAATGTTTCATTCATCTATTTATTTTTTAATATTGTGGCAGTGAGGAGCCAGTTACTAACTACTGGACTGTTAAAATTTAATAAGGGTATTACAAGCTCATTATAATATCCCCCTATACTTAAATCCTCAGAAAACACAGACTAAAATATTAACATGCATTGACATGCAAAGAGACGGACAGCACCATGTGTATAAAGGAACAGATGAGCGAACAGTGTTTGTGTATGAATAAACAAGTAAATGGGCTACAGGCAGCTACAGACAAGTGACCTAGCTCGCTAGCTTTTGGTTATGCTGGTTAGCTTTAGCTCACTAAGTTTACTCTGAAGCATTACCCAAGATTAGGACCACACAGGTTACAAGGAGAGGAGAGAAATATGGTGAAATACAGTGGACATTTATTAGACACACTCGGTACATGTACATTCATCATCGAAAAAAAGGTTGCACCCAGAAGAAATCAACCAACAGGAATAAAACTTGGTGGGTAGGTTTGACATTGTGAGACATGCAAACGAATTTAAGTTTCATCCTCAGCCATGCATGTGACGTAAGCAAGGACGAGCCTTATTGCTATACCTGACTGACTATATATAAATTTGTTCTTTTGTACATGCTTTCCATTCGTGTTGATGCTGTAATGTTGGTGGTATCCTTTGCAAGTGAAGTATGCCTCAGAGAAGAGTTCGAAAACAATTTGAGCAGTTGGAGGAGTCTGAGAGGGAACGCATCACAGGCCTCCAGGAAACGGAATGGTCTTATCGACATCTTGTGCTCCATACCCGTTGTGTGGATACTATCATAGCATGCTGTTGGCAGCTGTAAATAGAAGAAGGCACACGCCAGTGGTATGAAGGATCTGGGAGACCTACACGAACCATGGAGAGAGAGAACCGACCAATTGGTCAACAGAGTGACCCAACACCCACAATTGCAGACATTCAGCGAGCAGTGATGCCCTCTAAGACTGCCATTAACACCACGTTGTTGGCTGCAATGGAGTAAGACTGCAATGGTGTCGTGCCAGACTGTCATGGAGTGACTCAAAATGGCAGCAGGTCATCTTCAGTGACAGTCCCACTTTTGTCTTGGTGGAGACAACCAACGAATCCGTGTATATAGTCTGTGGTCACTGTGGCCAGCGCCAAGATGAACGGAGATGGTTTGTTGTCACGTGTTGTCAGAGGGCCTGGTGTCACTCCACCTCTACCCCTACCACAAAGTCTGCAAGAGAATATTCAAACTGCATGTGATGGGTTATCACAGGACACCTCTACAACTCCATGCCAAGACGTCCGGCATGTTGCGTTAGCAAACATGGTATCCCAATGCCATACTGAGAGACACTACTTCAGTATGTGTAGCTCAATAAATATTGCCCGTATCAGTCTAAATTTATCATCATTTATTGTTCCTGGTAACCTTCAGCTTCCTTCCAAATAGCACTACAATCAGACACTTCCTTCTGGGTGCAACTACTCTTTTGGTCCAGAGGGATAAGATTAACTTCATTAGAGAGTAAACACAGATTCAGGTTCCCTGGGGGTTTAAGTGTTTCTCATCTGCTCAGTTTCAGGAAAACAACAATTATGCATGACCGAATGTAACAGTAAAAGGTGCAATAACTTGCATTCAGTACATTAGGTATTATATTTCCCAATAAGTTATTTAAGGAATATCCACAGAATATTTTCGATACATTCTGTCCATTGTCTTCCTTACTTTGGATTAGCACACTTCTTCACTGATGTATATACGATGACTGACTGTAGATATCACTCTATGTTCCCTTGGGACGTAAATGTCAGGCACTAAGAAGGCTATGTAGTGTCATGTCAATGCTAAGAGTCTTAGGTCTTCTTTAAAAGTTTCACGAGAATAAATAATAAATGACACACCAGTCAGTACCAAGTGAGTCATCTTTATGGCTACAAATCCAGTGCACACATATTTCATGTAAAGAGAAAAAATATGCTGCCTGGTTGGGTGTATCTCTCCAGTCCAATAGCAGCAGGTATGCCAGTCAATCCCACATAAATGCACTAAAACAACTAAAACCAGCTAAGACCCAGTTCACCAGCAGGAAAGGGCAAATCCCTTCCATGTCTCTTTCTTTTCCTCTCTGCTTGTTGCTCATAGCCCCGTATCACAATAAGCTCACAAAGCCTGTATATTTCCTTCCATCTGAGGCCATTTCTTTCCTCCCCGTATTCTAAGCATTTGTCTGCCAGTGGCTTGCAGTCGTCTTGCACACTTTCCTGGAACTCAATGGAGCATGATTTCTGTGATTTGTATGGGTCAATTTCAGTGGTCACAGAGCAGGGCTATATATACTGGCGTAATGTCCTGTTCTGGGGCCATGTAGTGTGAAATGTATTAAAAGCATGAGGAAAATAAAAGAGTTATGGCTGTACTATGTGATGGCTCAAACCAGGAGTGGTAATTAGAAGTCCACAGACCAGCAGGGCCATATAGCGCATATTAATATGCTGCTGTCCATTCTGTCAGTTTCTGTGTCATTCTCTGCTTTAGCATGTAATCACATTTGTAATGTAAGTATTGTGGAGTATAGAACTTTATATCCCCGCCGTGACAGCCCCTCTATTAATAACACGTCAGAAACTGTTCGGTCTAATGGATATTCAGCTGGTTGTCCTCAGTCAGTCATGGATCTCTCATCTCAGGTGGTAATATGAGCGTCGGTTTCCATTTAAAAGAGGCCCGATCTGGTTTGCTTCTTCCACCGAACAGATGGGGACTAGGCATACTCACTCTCTGTTTGTAATACTTTAGTACCCTTTGGAGAGAGCTTTGCACACAATGTATGTACTTCTCTGTTTCTCAGACAACCAGCACTGAAGATTAGACCGCTTATGTAAACCAGCTGCATCCCAACTGTTGAGAGGGAGGCTTTGTACTGACAACAATGCAGAATAAACATCAATTAAGAGTAAGCAAAATAAGACGTATCCTCGCCATTCGGAAGACTATAGCACTGAAATAAGCACAATAGATACAAATTACTTGGATTCTTGTTTGAAGAGTGGTGAGACAGATCTATGAATGGTTATGGATTGAGCACAATGGGCGATTGAGGCCGTTGCTGAGACAGTTTTGTGGAGATGTTTAATAAATGATGTGATTTTAGTTTAGTTCCAGTTCAGAGAAGGAAAAGGGGAGGGCGGGGGGTGTTGGGGTGAGTGCGTGCATGCATGCTGAGCATCCAAACATCTCCACTGTGAATTATGCATGTGAGATCCAAATAATTCTATCATCTCTATTAAATCTGAGGGCATTCATTTATAAAAGCGTATCTGAAATAAACCGAATTGCGCATGTGACGTTTTGGCTGGAGGAGCAACAACAGCCTCTCTTTAATGTCTGTTTACACATATATATTTCGCTCGTACAAATATGGAGGCGTTTTGATTACCCACAATCAAACTTGCGGGGGGATATTAACTGAAGATCATCTTAAATAATCTGATTATTCCAGTCTCATGATGCTTAACCTTGAAATGAATAAAATATTACTACCTACTGCCACAGCCTACCAACCATGTCCTAAAGCATTACACCGCTGGGGAGTATTACCTTGTTTCACTCTGCATGTATCAGATTTGGGATGTGGTTTGAACGCGCATGCACAGGACAGTCAGGCCCATGGAGTCTCAGGCGAGTGGGGGTGGGGGCAGAGGACTGTTGATACAGGAACAGCCTGCACAAGAAAAACGCAGCCTCAAATCCTTCCGGCCGCCAGCCATGTCAAAAGCTTAGAGACAAGATCCCATGGTGAAATTTGAAAACCAAATCGATTTGCATGGAGGCTAAATTCCATCAGTCAGTAAAATATTCAAATCCTCCTCAAAATGTGGATTATGAGTGCGATTTAGAACTTCCTCCACAACTTTGGCAGAAGGAGACATGCAATGGCATGAGTTGTCCTGACATCCTACCTTCAGCTGAATCATGTTAAACCATGACGTGGAATCTTGCATCATATAGATGGGGAACTATGTGAGAATCCACCTTTTCGAGGTATAGGTGTCACAAAGCAGGACATAACGCTGTAATCAGGGTTGCTGGGAGGCTTAACTTAAAAGTGTATTTTGTTACAGATTACTGATTACCTGATAAAAATGCAATTGTAAACTAATCCTAAAATATTACTGTAATAAAGTAATGTAATGTTATAGTGTTCATTAGTTTCGAATTACTTGTCATTTCAAACGGTTAAATATAGACAATCAGCAAGACTTTTCATCAGCAAAATATCAATGTAAAACCTGGTATACTGGGACTAAAACTGTAGTAGCGCCCAGTTCGTTGAATTCAACATAGATGCAAATACAGTTCCAAATCAAAAGATCAGTCTGGTAGATCTTCTTTCTCATCAATCCTTCTGAAAACATTCTGTTACTGATCACACATTATATAGCTGATCATCATTTGGGTTCTAACTGGTAAAAGTTCTAGGTTAGCTTATTATATGTTGTATTGGTGCATCGTGCTTTGATGCTTTGATGGTCAATACTTCATATGTTTTCATAATGTAGGTATAATCTGATTACTGTCTTTGTTACTGTAGCTGTAAAGGAACACAGTTTTGTTTTGTATCCTAATTACATTTACATTTACATTTATGGCATTTAGCAGACACTCTTATCCAGAGTGACTTACAACTGTGCTTAGTGTTCCAACAGATAATATTTCCTAGCTAGTACAGGAAGGTTAGAGTCTAAAACTCACCATGAGCTCAGACACTGCCCGAACAAGGGCCAGTGCTAATACCTAGAGAGAACAATACACAGACATATATAAAGCATAAGTGCACTACCTAGCAATCCCATACCCAGCACTCATACCTAGAGAGATGAAAAGTTATGGTCTATTAGTGCTCACTCACTTAAGTGCTTTATGAAGAGATAAGCCTTTAGTCTGCGTTTAAAGACTGCAAGAGACTCAACTGTTCGTCTGGATGCTTGTCTTCCATGCATCTTCAGGGATGGCGGGTGGAGTCGAGCTGTACTTGAAGCTCTAAGGGCTCGAGGTACAGATCGACTCTTCACCATTGCCATAAGGTAGGGAGGGACTGGTCCATTCTTGGCTTTGTAGGCAAGCATCAGAGTTTTAAATTTGATGAGGGTAGGGCAGCTACAGGAAGCCATTGAAGGGAGCGCAGCTCCGTATCGCTGCTACAAGTATTCCATTGCTGCCCACTCTTGGCTGTCATATTTAAATACCTGTTCTAGACTTGTTTGGTGCACTATTTACTGTTAGCTATGATTACATCTTAATCATATTAAAAATAGACATTACACCTATTGTTTTAAGGACATTTTAAGATGTTTAACCTTTTACAACATCAATACAAAATGATCTGCCAGTGCAGTAAAATAGTCACTTGATAACAACGTAGTAAAAACACATTACATGTCCACTGGTATCTAGGAACCCTTTCTAATTAGTGGATTCAGACTAAAGGCTGTTACGGTGGAGGTACTGTGTCTAAAACTTCTAAATATATAGTGAATGCAGAAATAGGCTGAATAATGTGATTTTCTTATATAAAATAATTAGAGACATTAGCTGATTAGACATTACAGTGAACATGCTTTCACATGTCAAGATATCACTGTTTACAGTATAATTATGTAGAATTCAGAATTTGCTTTGGCAAGTGAAATTCTCTCTTTTTTGCAATCATTATATATTCAAGAAGAAAAAACTGTCTGCCAATATAATGTGACAATTGTTCTAAAGAAAATGCCTTAAACAATACAATGTCTAGAAAATGTTCAATAATCTGAAAACAAATACTAACAACAATCTAAAAAATAGAAAATATAAGACATATCTAGATCATTTGCTAGATTTAAGATGATTTCACTCAGCATTTTTGCAGCCTTGTGAATTGTGACAATGCTTTAAAGCTTTACATTTAAGAGTGTAACATTGTGTTCTGAAATCATAACACCACAATGCAAAACTGTGACAATATGCATTGTGGAGAATTTACATAATGGAATTATATCTCTAATCCATTAAACACCAGTGTTTGCAAACAATCAACACATCGCTCCAGCACTCCTCCTGCCTCTCAGGTCCAAACATCAGTTAACGTCATTTAAATTTGGTTCAAAATGTTGAGAGAATACGGAATTGTGGTCTTGGTGTCATGAATCAAATCCTGACCTGAGCATATTATTACACCGCTGTTTAAAAGTGCCAATTTATGTAACCATTGTTCTTATATGCACTCACAATACATTAATCACACCATAAACGCTATCACTGTGAACACAGTGAGTACTATGTTTTATATGGAGGTGGTGGCGCTTTATTTAAACACCTAAATTTCACATTTGTTCCTCATCTGTCATGAGTGCGCATGGATGAGTATGGCAAAATGCAGTTAGCATGACATTAGACTGATTTGACTGCTAAAGTAGGTATTTAGGTATTGGACACACTTTTTTTCCCTCTCACATATAGGCGTACTTATGCTTCCTGACACCCTAAGTCTCACACAATGTCTCTCTCCCACGTTCTCGCTCTCTTCCTCTGGTAAAAGAGGAGTGATTGGACATGGTCACCAGAGCGCATGCCATGACATTGATATTCCTGGGAGATCCAGCATACTAATGCTGCTCATTTGTACCTAAGGCACATCATAAGTGGCAGTCTTTACCCTGCCGATCTGCCTCTTTGACTTCAAAGGGATGCAGAGAGAAAGATCCTATTATGCAGCTGCTGCAGAAATCACCAGCCTTCCTCATCGCTGATATTCTCATAGAGGAGAGTGAGCACTGAACTACTATCTAGATAACTTCTATATCCTTCATCAAGAGAATGTGTGCATATTGTTCTTGGGTATTCCATCAACACATTGCAATAATGCTGCTTCTGGCTACCTTTCTCTTTATTGCTAAGTGACAGAATCGCCATACCTGTCAATCAGTTCTACTAGTTTTGATATGTATAGTCTCTGTCAATGAACTTCTTAAAAACTAATTTGCTAATTGCTTTATGTCACACTAATTTATACCTATTACATCATAAGCTGTGTTCAGAATGTCCTACCATATACTGCTTACATACTGATTATGCCCAAGTAGTAGCATATGCTATATGTAAGCAAAATACTTTTCTCCAGCATTCCCAAGAATAAGCCAATGTTGTGCTGCTCTGGCTTTCTCTGTTGGACTTGAGGTGGCTTTGCTTACTTCATCTACACTCATCAATAAAAGAATATGCACCCAAAAGGTGCAAGATAAAGAATACCAGGAACTATAATTTAAACTGATATGGGCAAAATTTATTGAGCTACACGTACAGAAGTAATGTCTCTCAGCATGGCGTCGGGCCACCATGTTTGCTAAGGCAACATGCCAGACGTCTTGGCATGGAGTTGTAGAGGTTCCTGATGGTGTCTTGAGATAATCCATTCCATGCATCTTGAATATTCTCACACAGTTCCTGCAGATTTCTGGACATGTAACGCAACAAACTGTTCATCTTGACCCTGACCATGGTGCCTCCACACACAGATCTGGTCGTCTCCACCAAGACAGAAGTGGAACTCGTCACTGAAGATGACCTGCTGCCATTCTGACTCACTCCATGACAGTCTGGCACGACACCATTGCAGTCTTTGGCAACGTTGACGCAGTGTGAAGGGCAGTTGTTGTATCAGTCTGCATACATGTAATCCTGCGTCATGCAGCCATCTGGCTATGGTGCTGACTCCTGGAGGGCATCAATGCTGGCTGAATGTCTGCAATTGTGGCTGTTGGGTCAGTCAGGGACAGCGATAAGGCTCGTTGTTGCTTACGTCACATGTGCTTCAGAGCGGGAACTTTGAATCATTTGCATGTCTCACAATGCCAAACCTACCCACCAAGTTTAATTTCTGTCAGTTGATTCCTTCTGGGTGTAACTATTTGTGCAACTATTCTTTTGATGATGAGTGTATTTAAAGATAACTTAGTGTACTGAGAGCATAGTTAAAGCAGAAACATGCTAAAAATGGTCCAAATTAAACAGGCTGCAGAGCATCAGCTTTTCATGCTCACAGAGTCACAAGCTTTATTATTCAGTCAAACTAGTTCACAATACCACTGACATTTCAGTAACAGAAAACAGAGGCAACTCTCGAAACCACATAGGTTTACCATACAGACAGATGCTTATTTGGCATTTATTTGTGGCTAAGGAAGATGGGTTGAAAACAACACCTTCTACTCTGCCATGATGTCATTTAAAACTCAGCAGGCACATTTCTTGACAAAAATGCATGTACACATGCTTGCGCTGGTAAAAATCTGAAAACTGGCTTGCAATGTTCAGTTAATCAGTGATTAGAGAGCTAAGGAAAATGGGTTTGAACGCTCAACTGTTTATTACAAGCGAAATCCAGTGTGAAATAATCTGTCAGTGCTGTAAAATAATTTCAATTGACATTATCTTTGAACAAGATAAAGCATTACATGCCCAGAGGTATCAAAAACCCCTTCTAGGTACTGAATTAAGCTACTTTGAGGCGCACCCACTGCTGAAATGCTTTGCAAATATAATAGGTTGCCCTTGGCACATAAATATAAGGTCACCATGCAGAGTGCCAATCACCAGTATAAAGGCCCCAGCATTGGAGTATAGAGCAGTGGAACTGTGTTCTCATAAAAGTTGGGATGTGGTGAAGAGGTGTTTGTGGTCCAGAACAATTCATTTGACATCAGTTTCAACATCTAGTGTAAAGTCTTTCCAAAAGTGTAGACGTGTGATGATGGACAGACAGACTGTGACGTGTGCTGAGCTAAAAGCAAAGTGATGTTTATTAAACAGATGGGTAGTATAACACAGCAGCAACAAGATCAAAGCAAACATAACCAAAGGGCGAGGACAGAAATCAGAAAATCAAAACAGAATAGAGTAACAACAGGGAGAACTGCTCAGTACACACAGAGTTGCAATACTTCACAATGAGTCAGTGTGAGAGAGTATAAATACAAAAAGACTAAATGAGAAACATGTGTGTGTGATTAGTATTCCGGGGATGAGAGTCTGGAAAGCAGAACGGGATTGGAGGAGGGTGAACATGTGGTGGTGATGTCATCGGGTGGTGGGTTATGGGAAATGGAGTCCAGGAGATTGGAGGTGAGAAGAGAATCCGCAGGCATGACAAGATGCTGTTACTGCAACAAATGTGGACAAACTCACTATTAATACTGTAATACATATTAATACCCTAATACTCCCTGTTAATACTCTACCAATTATTACCATGAAGAACATGCAGTATAAACTATGGCTGTATGCACTATACAGTTCACAGTGTGCTATTTCAAGCAGCTAAAATTCAGGATACTAGGCAATGGCAATCATCCCTGAAAGCCAGCTTTCCTTTTGATCTGATTGCACACAAGAAGTTCTGATAACTTGGGCTACTTGACCACTTAGAGATATATTTTTTTTAAACACAGGGCACCCGGAGTGCTCTACACAAATGATAGCAGTGCAGGAGCCCAGTGCACAAAAACAACACAAAAACGCATCTCTCCCTTTAAAAACAACAATAAAAAAAAGGTTCCTGTACCACAAAACGTACATCCAGTGTGAACTGCTCCCAATACTGCAATGGCTATTTTTCCAGACCCAAGCTGGTCTAATTTTCAGTGATATAACACCACCAAGCCTACACTGTTTATTCCATGTCCACAAAACCAGAAGCCTAGCACACATTACATGGCTCCAAACTAGAGAACATGCAATGAAAATGTCAAACGTCTTGCTGCAAAGCTGATTTATATTTCCCTTCTTTGGGAATCCTACCACAGTCTTGTTTGAACAGAAGGCGTGCATGATTCAACTGTGGTTGTTCCTGCATGATATCAAAGGACAAACTGTGTAAGGTTAAACTTTCTAAACTTCACAGGGTTACATGGACTATATCATCCTTGGTAGTTTCTTGAGTTCATGCCCTTCTGTTGAAACTGAGTGGTAGCCTGGTTGCACAGGGAAAGACCCTTTTATTGTTGCATATGGTGTCAGTGGTAAGTACTGCTTTTAACAAGAGCATTACAGCTTTGGTTACATGTGCTCTTCATCTTTTGTGAATCAAAGCCCATTATCTATCAAAAACGGTCCAGGAGAAGTGATATTGTTCTCCTTTGTGAATTCTTTTGTGACATTTCTGAATGCCTCTATGTTTTGAACCAAACTCTTAGATCATCAAATGCCAGCTCACTCAGTGCACTTACAAGCAATACATAAAAGAACTCCACAGGTAAGCTGCCTACTTTCAGAGATTTATCAGGTAAACATTTGTAACCTATTTGTAAAAAACATTGGTGCCAGGGGCATGAGAAGGACTGGTGGAAGTGTGCAGAATGCTTATCAGGACATTTCCAAGCTAAGGGCTATATTTATAAACAGACAATGACAAAACAGGCAGGTGTAAACAATGATCACCTGCTCACCCAACAATTTCCTTCTAAAATCAAAGGGTCTTGATAAGGAGTGTGTCCTCCTTTTTGCTGCAGTAGTTTCTGATAAGACTTTGCACTAGGTATAACATTGCTGTGAGGTTCTTTAACTGATGGTTGGGTGTGGTGACCCCAGGCTTGTGTGTAGCTGTTCCAGAGCATCATATTCTATTGACATTCTATTGACATTGTCACGTCCTGTCTTGTCTTGCCCCTGTTTGTCTTGGTTTTCTCTGGTTTTCTGTTTCTTTCTCTTTTCTCTTGTCACTTCCATGTGTCTTTTGTTGTCCTGTTCCATGTGCTTCTGTTTGTTTTGGTTATTGCTTCTCCTGTCTCCGCCCTCTTGTCAGGCCCCTCACCTGTCCTTAGTTTGTAGCTCCGCCCCTTCCCAGGTGTTCCTTGTTAGTCCTTGTTCATTTATACTCCCTGTTGTTCCCTTTGTTCTTGCTTGGTGTTTTGTCTCCATGTCCTGTTCCCTGTCATTTCTCAGTTTGCTAGTGTCTTTGATTTCTTTGGTTTTGTTTTAATTTGTTCTTTATTAAAGACTTGCACTTACATCCTGCCTCCTCATCCTGTCCCCACGTGACAGACATTCTATTGACATCTTATTCTATTCTATTTTCTACCCCAACAGGTGCTCCTTTAAGTAAAGAAACTCACTCATTTTAAAGGGTATTTGAATAGTTTTGGGCATGTAGTGTACTATGTACCATTATCAAAAGGCTTTCTGTCTTATATCAATACAATATCTATATGAATTATGACTATTTCAAAGTATTAATGGTTTTGCTTTAGTCCTGCTGGTTTATTATCACAATATCTATATCTTTTGTGTTTTTTCAGTATATTTTTCGTCCAAACTTTCATTTTATTCTCTGTTTTTGTTGCTGTACAATTTTACAAAGTGACATTAGTCCTACGTCACTTTCCAGAAATCCATTCCTCACATTTACCGTTTATACATTTCATAATTTTTTAGGATTTCATATAAGATTTTCTCGAGAGGGAGCTGAGGAATATGTACTTTTTGCTGATAGTGCCTTTTATCAAACATTCTGTTGCTCTCAGCATTCAAGAAAGAAATGAAGGATTAACATTAGAAGAGTACAGAATCATGGTGTAAACGTTTCCCAAGTAGAATTTGAAAATGTTTTAATTGAATTAAAGAACTAAAAATGTTTATTAAAGTGTGATCACCAGTATACAGTACTTTGCAAAGTGAGAGACCACTTTGGCTCTATTTTCAATATTCTATATTATTTGAAAATCTCTTCATGCTGCTCTTCTGTTTTTGTCTTGCATTCCAGTGTTGATCAGAGGAGGATGGGTTCCCTTTTCGGTAAGGTAGATTTCTTGGTAAAGCTGCTCTATGACAACACTTGTATAAAGTGTTATATAATTAAACTTTAATTTGACTTGACCACCTGTCCCAGACACATGACCTGCAGACATCAATGGCAGCTGTGAGAGGTGGCGGGAAGGTAGTGTCTGAACGCTGTGCTCTTTCTTCCTCCTCTTGCTGTCACTCGAAGCTGCCATTAGTGCTCAGGAGAGAAAACATATTTCTGCATTATAAACATTTATCAGAAAACTACACAAACGTCTCAACAACTAAATATAACATCACATTTTTCAGTCTTTACTGTTCTCACCTTTATAGCTTCCATTCTTTTCAGGAGACTTGCTTTCAGTTTTTCAAACTATTTTTTGCCACACCAACAAAGTTCAGTTTTTGAAGTTAGTTGTGTTTTCTGCTTTTCTGAAGATCTAAGCAATGTGTGATGTTAAGGTCTGGAATCTGGGCCGGTCAGTCCATTGTTCTCAGAACACCAGCAGATTCTTTGTTTGATTTGCATATTTTGTCTTTTTTGATATTTCCTTTCCTCAGTGAGATCTTCTTGACAGCTAATCATCATTTCATACTCATAGCATTGAGTTGTCTTCTCACAGTGAAAGGATGAAACAAAAGTGGAGCCTGTTTTTTTTTTTTCATCTCGAAGATGAAAGCCTCAGATACTTTTTTGGGTGCTCTACTAGTTATTGCACGGTTCTCTCTGTATCTTTTAATGATTTTTTTGAACTCCAGTTTTTCAGCTATTTTCTGTTACCTTTCCCATTTCTTATGCAAGCTGGTTATTTTATGTGTAATCTCCTAGGTATCTGCTAGGCATATCGGCTCAATCAGGCTTAATTCATATACAGCCAGAGGATTCAAGGATCCAAGGCCAAGATCAGTCATGAAAGATCACTTCTTCCTTTCTTTATGAATATGTACATTAAATTTGAAAACGATAAACCCTTACAATGCGAGGCCTCCAACTCAATGCTTCTCAGGTTCTTGGGCTGATGAGACGAGCAGGTGAGTAAGAGAGAGCAATGAAATCTACTGCAGCTGGAGCTCTCCCCCCCAGTGAAGCCTGGCCTTTATCTGATCACACTCTTCCACTCCAGCGATTGTCCTCACACCAGAGGAGCGTTCGGCTCCAACTCAAACCACTTTCCCATTATGCAAATAATTTCCCTCTAAGAAAAGTGCTACGCTTGGTGCCCATCAATTCAGCCAGGCCCGCAGTTTTGAATGCAGGCATCACTCCCCCTACTCACACCTCCCATCCCCTACATTCCACCCCCCCACCACCACCATACGCCAGAAAAGAAGGTCTATTTCTGATGCGTAGCTCAGTATTCGCATTGCTGTGGGATGGGAATAGAGAAGGCTCTTGCTCAATCAATTTATATAACCCTTTGAAGAACTTGTGTGTTTTTTCTATAGCAAGGAATGAAATTATACAAATGTATGGGGAATTCTGGCTGAAAAAGTGAGATGCACTTATATAGCCTTGGGTTGTTTGGATGATGGGATTGCCATTCTGTGCGCATTTCACCTCAGACCGTAGAAATAAATCCTGTACCACACTCTATTAACTCTTTCTAAGCCCTACAGCGTGATAGACTCTAAAAATAACCAACACAAGCCCCACCCCCACCCCACCTCCCGTCGCTTCAGTTTACTTTCACCTTGTTTGTGATCTACTGTTACTCATTACCAGTTAGTGGTTTAGAATTAGCCCTGCAAGCAGGGACTTACAGTACAGCGCTCAGATCCCCCCCAGTGCTGCTGATTGAAAATTGCATGTGTATGTGCCAGTAAGACTGATTTTGTTACAGGCAGCCACGGTGTGTGATCTGTTTTATCAGAGCAGCCCGCTACAACCAGTCTGAAAATAAGATTTGCTTCCTCCATCTCTACCTAACCTTGTTTTGTCAGAGTATTGCTGAGCCCTAGTCATCTCTGAGTCCACGCCATTCATTTATAGAAGCAGCAAGTCATTTTCTTCCAGGGGTTTTCTTCTAATGGTCGGCTTCAATTTATTTAATTTACATCCAGTCTTTTCATAGAAATACAAACTCCTGGAGTTTCTTTCAGAAATTATGTGTTTAATAACAGTACACATGTTTGCAGCATATTTTAAGTTGTAACACAGCTTGTGTCATTTTGTGTTAAATATGGGTTCAAATTAATGTGTTGTCCTGAATGTGACTCACATATGTGTTACTGTTAACGCGATGAGTTTTGAGAGTGTGCAAGTTCTGTCATCTTTGGGAAATGGTTTAACAACACCCTTCTTCAATGTGTCATCCAATAAAAAAGTGGCCCTAGTTCAGTATATAATTGGCAGGTTTTGTTTTAGAGATGTTTTATTGGTGCACTGGAAAATCTGCAGTAATTTAATGACATTGAGTTCCCAAAACTTTAAATATGCAAACGGCTTTGCTCAGTGTATACGGGGGTCGTATGTTGGCTCACTAATCCAGTGTTGACTGGCTGATCATTTGCCATAGTGGCACTGATGCTAACTTCAATGGCAACAAAAATGTTTGCTGTAACAGTTTTTTCTTCTGGAAATACTCTTTTCTAGTTTGTTGATGCCACTTATCTACATATTAACTGAAATCTGCTCAATGCCAATTTGCTATAGCACCACGCTGAGGCAGACTACTGCTGCTACTGCTGCTACTGTACTGTACTGTAAGGGACTTCGCACCTAAGTTTTTCACTCACCTTCACACCTGTAGTGTAATAAGGTATATATATAATATAAGGGGGTATATGTGATAATTAATTAACCAATTAATTAATTAGTTAATTAATCAATTGTTTAATGAATAGGATATCAGAGGGCATAGTCTAGCTTAATTTAAGCACAAACCATAATCGCCATCTGATCCAATCTCAGGGTGAGAGTTCATTTCCGAGACATCTAGTGATCTGCACGCTTGTCACAATATTGAGTCATTTATCCAGACTAGTTTTATAAAAGCAGTTTATTTACAGCACATTTAATAACACAGTAAAATAACACATTAAAGATGAGTGGGGTTGAGATATGCATAATAGAGAGTCCAGATACGTTACATTCACTGAGAGACTACATGAGTTTACTGAACTCAGAGCAAGCTATTTCGTGGAGAAGGAGCATAAATCTGAATGCAACAATTACTCTAAGATCATATTTTCAAAGACACAGCATCACTAAGCACAGCACCGAGGACTGGACCATAGAAGAGTATTTTGGTTGGGTCACCTTACTGGAAGTCCAGGAAGTGAGGGCCTGAGTGCAGTCTGGCCTGGTCAGGGGAATGTGGTCCGTCGACCCATGTGGTTGGACTGGCCGTGATGGCACCTGCTGGGCCGCTGGCGGTCTTCCCGTGGAGAGGGCCGGCGTGCAGCCTTTCTTCGCTTTGGGTTGGACCCGTCTCTGGTCACATGTTCTGGCGTCTGGCAGTTGATGCTGGCTTATCTGGTCCGCAACTTTGTAGTAAGGTAAGCGGACCTTACGCCGGCTACATCTTGACTTCTCTGGCGTGCTCTTTCGAAGGGACTGCTTCTAGAGGACCCATCTTCCACTGGTCGTCATCTTGGAATGCCGGAGCTTTGCAGGAGAGTGCGTGGTCTCCAGCTTCCCAGAGGAGCGGAGGGAGAGCGCCAAGAGAGCCCCAAAGGGCTGGAGAGTCAAACTGAAGAACTGAGCTGAACTTCGGCTGAGCCGAAGCCGAGCTCGAACCAAAGCCGAAGCCGAGCTGAGCCCGAAGCTCAGCCGAACTGAGCCGAAGACTGCTCTTGAAGCTTTTCTTGCTGCTGTTCCGAAGCTTTTTCGAAAAACTCATTCTCTGTGAGTGACCTGAGTTTAAGTACAGGCCTTTGGAGGTGGAACTAGGAGGGGTCCGTGGTCACTTCCTCATGAATATGCATTAGCTTGCTCCTTCCTCCACGAGTGTGTCACATGTTCACATACACTTGAGAGTTTCAAAGCATGGCTGTATCATTAATAAAATAAGCATTTCATGTGTAGGATGAACGCATATTGTAGTTAACCAAAATATAGAAAGAATAAAATAAAATACCCTAAAGCCTTATACATTCTATATCCCCTGAGATTATGTATACCCACTTTGTATTAGGGTTTCAACCTTTAACAATCCTAAGAGGTTACATTGGAATAAAGCAAAGCATTTAGTAAAACAAACAGAGGATAAAGTAAATTAAAATCCATGATTTAAAACATGATTCATGATGATTGTGTTTTAAATCATGACTCAGTCAGATCCAATAACTACAACTACACATGTGATATTCTAAACTACATACAAGATGGGAAAGCATAAGGAGAGTTAAAACTAATATGTGGATTAAAGAACCTAGATCACAGAATCCTAACCTATAAGGAGATAGATAGGAGAAGAACACATTCAAGTGACAGTTCTAAAATGGATCCTGACTGGGATTGAATTGTAAGCTGACATTTTAACAAACATTAACAACATTTAACAGAACAATTCTAACATCCTTGGATTATGGAAGGGGACTCGTCTGGTATTTCTTAAGAGTCTGTCACATGTCACATGTTGAAATACTGCTGATGTTTGCAAGTTGCAAGTCACGGGGGTCTCTGTGGCAAGGCCCCTTAGGCAGGAAGGTCTGCGTTGAGACAGTTGAGTTTCTGGAGGGTTTGGCTTTATGACACTCCAAAAAGGGGCCCCATTGTGGTTTCCCAAGTCTTAAATTGGGCCTTGTCTCGTGGGCCGTTAGCAACAGGGTGTTGTGCAAATGGCTTACCAGGGCCTCCAGGTGCCACTGAGGGTACATGGCCAGTTCAGGGGGAAGTTGTCCCCATCTTCAACAGATGTATTAATTGTTCAAGCAAGATTGCATAAAGAGCTACACAGGGCCTCCTCTTTGGCTCCAGGGGTCTGAGGGTCAAACCTCCTGACCTTTTAGGGGAGGGGGCCAGTTCCAACTTGATAAGAGAAAAACCAGATGCTACCGGATCCTCTACGGGTGATGTCTTCACAGTCATATGAAAAATCGATATTTAGTTTTATCAACCAAAAACGGCCAAATCACTACACACCTGTAAAAATGTGACGTGACAATAAAAGTGATTTGATTTGATTTGATTTGATTTGATTTGATTTGATTTGATTTGCATCTCTAGTTAGTCCAGAAACCTCAGTGATTGTGATAAACAGCTGAGCAATGACACCACAACATGATAATAAGTTTATTTTCAGGGACCCCCCAGAATTGTGATTTTGAGACTTTCAGGGGGGCCAGGAGGTTAATTAGTGGGTTCCAGACATCCCCAGGACTTCAACCCAAAATGCATTGTAGGCCATTTTCAAGAAATATCCTTTTATACATTGTTAGGAATGGATTTTGCACATACTTAAAATATCAATGCTTTATTCACTTTATTATTAAATCAATACCATCCGTAATAAAGAAATAAAAATATATTTCCAAGATATGCCAGCTGCTAGTCATTTCACAAATACATGGCTATTAGTACATTAGTACATTAGTACATCATATACATGTACAGCATTTTGTAATGAAGCTCTTCATACAGCTTTGGGGTGTTAGACGTGTTACTGTAATTAAAATAAACTACTGTAAAGTAGTGAATTTTACAGCATGAAATCACAGTAATTATTGTAAACACAAAGTATACACTAGTACATATTTAGAGTTATACTGGATGCTTTTACAGCTAAAAGGTAAAACTATACAAAAGTGGACAAATAATCAAAATGATAACAAATTATACTAATTGCTATGGAAGTAATTTCAGCCAGTGATTTACTGTACATGCCTACCAGTAGAGTGAAATTCACTGGCAGAACAGATCTTCATGCTACTGGTGCATTCACTCTCTTTGCCCACGTCCCAGAGAGCCTCAAATTAACCATGAGTAGTGTTGGAGGTAACACAAAGAAACACATTACAGTGACAAAGTTAGTTTTTCTGTAAAGAAGCAATGTGACATATTATAACTTTAAATTTTTGTTACATCACATTAAATACATTACAGTTACTGATCTTATAAGCATTATGTCACTGCCACGACCCCTGTGTCTCTAACAGAGCAATATTAATTACATGTGATTAATTTAAAACATAGATTATCAGTGCCTGTCCCTAGCCCATACATTGGGCTCATGTGTGGTACCTATGACAGCTGACTGCATGACTGTAAATGTGAGCAGTGAAGCGGGGAAAGCACTACAAACCGAACAAACAATCCTTTGCAGCCTCTGATCATGCTAAAACATAACTGATAGATAAAGATCCCCAAGCTGAACAAGAGAACGTTCCAACCTCACCTATACAGGGTTGCTTTTCATTCAAAAACAGGTGTATAAGATTTAAGCTTTATTCATGAACAGTTTTCACACAGCACTTCCACCATTCATTATTTTAATCATCACTGCAAACAAGGAAGCAACAATGCGTTACCAGGATGAGTCTTTGGACAATTTAGAAAGTGGTGAATTTTTCATACAGCATTAGCCATTCATCATTTTAATCAAGCAGAAATGTCTGTGTCTTGTTCAAAGGCTGGGATTAATGAGAGAACTTTGAAAGGTGTTTACTTTTAGGTTGTCTTTATCTTTCTAATAAACAACTGAAAAATATATAACTATCAGTTTTTCCACTGGACTTTCTAGTTGGTTTTAGATTTAGATTTAATTTAATGGTAAAATAAAGAGTAGTAAGATTACGCTTTCAAGGAAGTAATAAGAAAAGTAATCACATAGTTTGACAGGAGCAATTAGTCATTTGTAATAGATTACTTCCCCAACACTGACCATGAATCATAGGCATGTGGATAACTACACTCCACAGATAAGCACAAATTCTAAATTCATCCTACATATAACTACATGCTCAACCTACTGATTCACTGACTCCATGGCTTTTGTCTACACTCTAGAGTTAACTACAGCACTACACATAATAACAGGCTATGAATCACTGTCACCACGTTTGTAATATACAGCATAACATGCAAAAAGTCATCTTCAGTGTTATTAGCTCACTTTTAAACTGTACACACACATTGAATCTTGGTTTTGTTAGATGTTGAATTATTTTGCTGATTTAGAGATTGGAGCAACATCCTTAGTCTTCCTGTTTTAATTCCATAGAAGTTTCAACAAACTCAGGGTTAGGTAATGTTCATGAGAGGTGACTTTAAATTAAAAAGTATTGACAGCAGACTTTAAGAAATGGTAAGATTTCAAACTCTCATTATTTGAAAGACTTTGCTGATGTGAGGATAAATGCCTTTGCAGAGGTATTTGTAGAGTATGAGCTTTAGTAAGCAGGGGGGTTATAGTTTTAGGCCCAGCCATTAACACTAGAATCTGTGAAACTGTTCAGCTCCGGCCTTCTTTTATAACTCTTTAAGTAAGAAACTTTGATCAGCCATTATGGACTTGAAAACACCCGTGGGCTTACTTGTAGCATTCAGCTCATGTTAGCTATATGGATTTTTCATTTACCAGTGACCTAGCCTATCCTTTGGTACTGAAGTTTTTGCATTTTGAGACATTAAAAGGTCCACAATGTAGACACCGTACTGGAAGCAGTTTCACAGCTTGCTTCAAAATATCTGTTCAGTTAGACTGTTTCTATAACCCTGTGTCTATTTCTATAAGTAAACCTGTTTGACCATTTTTGTCATATTTTGAGCTCAGTGAGACACGTTTTCATAACTTCCACTGACATTTCTGAATGCAGCAATCGAAATGGACAGTGTTTATTGACAGTGTTTTGTCAAAGCACTCCTGAACCCATGTAGTAATATCCAGCACAGAGGCATGACAGCTTTCAATGCGACTCCATCTGAGGGGTCGAAAGTCACAGGCATTCAGTTGTGGTTTTTGCCCTTGTCCTTTATGCACAGTCTCTATTGATGATTTTACGCATTGTAGGTGCAATAGTTAAAATCCCTGCAATCTCTGGCTGAGGAGCATCATTTTTAAACTGTCCTTCATTGCAGCGTCACTAAAAATCTAGGCTTTCTGTAGGTTTTTCACTCAGTCAGTATGGCAACTAGCTGTTGAAGGCTGCGCAGAAAGAAACCGCAGTCACACACTGTGAAAACACTGTGAAAGAGATAATAGTTGAAAAGCTGCTGCTGCTATAAATAACTTGAACACATCATTTCACATTATTGGTGCTGAGAGATATGCTAACATGTCCTAGGAATCTTATAAACACATCCTGTATTTACAATGCTTTGTAAATGTATTTATAAGATGTCACATGCTGTACTCATTGCTTGCACAATTGCTTATAAATAGTCATAGTTACATGCATAACACATTATAATGTCAGGTTTCATAACACATTATAACATCTGTTCATTGCAAACATGAATCTTGATATGCATTATAGCACCCTATAACAAGGTTCTGGTCTGTTTTCTACATCACAGCCGATCCAGACATCCATCCAGGTCAACATGTGTTGAGTATATTGACTTCCTGGACAACTGAGAAGATTCTTTATGAAGTGAGAAACAAGAGCTGATTTTGGAAGACCTGGCACTGCTCCAAATTTTTTAAAGCGTAATTTTTATAAGTTGTGTGAATATGATAGATATCACTTTGCTAACTGGTAACTGAAATGCTAAGCTAGCAGGCTACAAGTGCTTGATGGGGTAAATTGTGACTGTCTGCATTCCTCTTCATCCACCATCTTTGTTGTTCTGGAGAAGGTGTTTCATAGTGGGCGGTCAGTCACGATACCAGGTGCCATCTACTAATAGCATTCGCTGACAGAACCGGCCCATGTGCCTGCCCCCATGTGCCTGCCCCCAAACAATATGATAGATATCACTTTGGTAACTGGTAACTGAAATGCTAAGCTAGCAGGCTACAAGTGCTAGATTGGGTAAATTGTGACTGTCTGCGTTCCTCTTCATCCACCATCTTTGTTGTTCTGAAGAAGGCGTTTCATAGTTGGCGGTCAGTCACGATACCAGGTGCCATCTACCAATAGCATTCGCTGACAGAACCAGCCCATGTGCCTGCCCCCAAACTGTCAAAACCACCCCTTTCAAGACTCGAGCGCAAAAATTGTCTTGAGCGCAGAGAGCTGCCATTTTGTACACGAGGAAAACTAAGAGGTCCTGAAGGAAAAACACATTAAAAAATGAAAAAACATACAGTGTGAGCGTGATATTATGAAATATGCGCGTGCAAATCTTCTGCAAAAGGTTTCACATTTGTGCTCACGAGTGTGACGTTTACACACGTGAAATGTTAAAACTTGGTGTATGTTTTTCACCCTGTGTTTTTGCGCCCCCTACTTTTGACAGTGATCTGACGGCATAGTATGAGAGCTGCTTTATGTTGACCAGGAGACAACAGCAGTAAAGAGCTGACTTGTTTGGGACTGTACATAACATTAGCAAAGGCTTAAAACAGGCTTCTTGAAAGTCATTTGTTATTATCTCACTTCACTTAAAATTTATAATGACCTGGCGTAATGGTCTATGACAGTTTCTAATGAACAAATATTAGAATACATTATGGAACCTGTCTTTATAAAGTCATATCTCTACAAACTCTTTTATAAAGTCTTTATAAACCCTTTATAAGTCATATGCAGGTAATTATAACTATTTATATTATACAAGCTCACACCAGGCATTATAAGGTATTATGGCATATAATGCCATATTAATACAATTTTAATGCATTGTGAATGAAGAGGAAGTGTTACCAGAAATAGTTTCTTGTTCAAATCACTTTTTTCTGTAATCACCCATCTCTAAATTCCCACTGCTTTCAATTCTAGTGCTTGCTTTTCTCAGCTTAGTAAAGTCACCTAAAGTAAATTCATTTTGAGTCCTCTTTCTCTGAAACAGAACCAAAGACATCACTGGTCTGATTTTCCTCACGTTTTTCTCTTAAATGACTTTGATGGTAAAGACTGCACTTTTTCAAAGCTGTGGCATGACAAAGCACTTTCAGACATTAAAGAATCAACAAATGTGACTGATCCCTTTTAACTAGCTAATTAAGCTAAGTAAGACCATTTAAAAGAAGAGCATTTTCATTGGTAAATCACATGCGTGAGTTAGCCTGATTTCTTTGTCAAACTAGGAAGTTTAGTGTCATGTCTACACTTTAACCACTGGCCGGACCAAACTCCCTGAGTTATGAGGATAAAGTCTAGTGCATGAAATCCCTCTTTTAGCTCTTAGCACCCTATGATTACTGTGGACTAAAGTGGAGGCTCAATGAAAACAAATCGAAAAAGAATATGATCCTGAATGCAGTATGACATACAGTATTAATCATTCTCAAGCAGTGTCATAGAAGATTGCTTCTGCTAAATTTCACTCACTTCTCATACTTCAGCATCTTATGCATGACAAACAGCTATTTAGAAGGAGGTGCTGAGGAGAACAAACCTTACTCAATGCTGAGGGACTTCTGATGTCTGTTCTTTACTTTTAGCATCAATAGAACTGACACAAATGTCTTCAGATTCCAGTGACACTAGAGTAAAACAATCAACGCTGCATGTCCAAAAGTAGTCCAAAAGACTTCTAATTAATTCTGCTACTTAAAGGTGCAGCCATTGCTGACACAGTAGTTCAATTGTTCACACGTGGCTTGTATAATCTTAATAGAAAAGCACTTACACTGGAATGGATTTGCACTGGAAGACCCACACATGAGCAAAAGGTCACTCTGCCCAATGCCAAGTGTCAACTAGAGGGATATAAAGGCCCCAGCCTTGGGCTGTGGAGCAATGGAACAGTGATGTATTACCATCCAGTGCCTTTGGGATGAGCTGGAGTGATGTAATCAAGTTATCGTAGCAATGCTTCAACACCTAGTGTGAAGTTTATCAGAGGGATCGAGGCTGTAACTGCAGCAAAGAAGGATAAACTCTCAATTAATACCCTTGACCTCAGAAGAAGCATTGGATGTGTAGGTGTCTACAAATGTTCGGACATAAAATATATGCATAAACAGATGAAACTAGGGTGATTAAAAGTAGATGCAACCAACATGCAACATGTGTACACATAGCTGCCAGTTTACATAGCTGCCAGGTAGATTAACCTTATGGCTAAATGCTGCTACACTGATATTCTCATACTAGCACAACACTGTAAACATGGGTTTGAGAGACTTTGCTGGTGTGACAGCAAACGCACCTGCATAAGCAAGTTAGAAGTCTACTGGCGATGGAGTAGCATGGGATTTATACTGTTAGGATCAGTCATTAACTAGACTATTAACTGGACCCAGGCCTGTCCTTCAGTACTGAAGTTTTCATATCCCAATACTTAAAGGCCACAGTGAGAATGTCAGTACACAATGTAGATAGAATAACCAGCCTCAAAAGACCAAAGCACCACATTTTTTGGTGTATATGGTGGGTGTACACTATCAGTCAACATTCAATGCTGTCTGAAGAAAGTCACGCGTCTCTTTATTTCAGTTTTTTCTTTCTGCATCATTTCAGCCCAGCAGCTGTCCTTTGCATTGAACAGACCAATACAGATTGGCATTGAAAAGCAGAGAATGTTTCTGCCCTCTCCTGTAAAGTCATTATACTTGATTTTTTGAACAGCAACGGTATGCCAAAAACCTGAAAACCACATGGTGAAGGAGGTTATCAAAAACGATATTTTAAACCTTTTTTTGTTTGTTTTTTTAAATCAATTCAATATGCCTCAAAGCACAGTTTTAAGTGACAGAACTAACACTTCGCTATAGAATTCAGTGTAAGCTTAAACAGTGCATGGTTATTGCAGATACCTTGTATAACGTGTATAAAGAACACAAAATAAAATCCAAACTTCATCCCACAAATGCATGCATGGGTTTTTCCTATGCCTAAAAATACAATTATCGTCAAAAGAATGCACAAATATTGCACCCAGAAGGAATCAACCAACAAGAATTAAATTTGGTGGGTAGGTTTGACATTTAGCCATGCATGTGACGTAAGCAAGGACAGGCCTTATCGCTATACCTCAGTGACCCAACAGCCGCCATTACGGAGCGAGCAGTGATGTCCTCCATAAGTCATCCTGTTAGTACCAGACTACCACATCAACATCACCAAAGACTGCATGGGTTGGATTATCGCAGAACACCATTAGGAACCTCTACAACTCCATGCTGAGACGTATGCATGTTGCTTTAGCAAACATGGTGGCCTGATACCATACTGAGAGACATTACTTCTGTATGTGTAGCTCAAAAAATATATTCCCATATCAGTCTAAATTTATCATCAGTTATTGTTCCAGGTAACATTTATCTTCCTTCCAAATGGCACTGCAACCCGACACTCCTATCTGGGTACAAATATTGTTTTGATGATGAGGTTCTGTTAGCACCCATACTCAGTGGTGGACAGTAAGAAAGTACATTAACTCGAGTACTGTACTTAAGTATGTTTTTTGACTATATGTGCTTTTTTGACCTCTGCCTATACATGCCACATCCCAGATGGAAACTACCACGAGGAAGAGTAGTTAGCTAGTTGTCAGCCCCACTATAGTGATTTATCTGCCTCCTAGTTGGTCCCCCTGAACTGTACCCAATCCATCCATAAAATGAAATTTTGACTACACCACTGCACCACACTCGTGTAAAAAACTAAAAGGACTGGCATTTTGAATTTCAGGACGAGACTTAGTGTTAATTGCGGTTCAGCAAGCACTCTGGCAAAAGGTCACAAAGTTCAACCGCATAACGGAGCACAGCCATCCGTCACAATAACTCATTCACCACTCATCAGTCATCTCATGCTAAATTAAAACCGTCTCCATCCCCAATGAATCTCTCTCTGGCATTTTTGATAAGACAGAGGCTACACTAATGTGTTATTCATGTCCCTAACAGACTCCTCATCACAATGGGATAAAGCAATCATCGCACACATTAAAGGGACCTCATCTCTCATCTGCCACCTGGATGGCTTTCAAAGCCCGTCTCTGACAGGAAGAGAGCCCTCTGATGCTCCAGCGTGACACACATAGCCTGATTAGCTCTCATTAACTTCCCATGGAGAACTTTGTAATGGCAGAGAGAAAATGGCAGGAAAGACAAATGGAGCTACTGCTCTGTCTCCTACACATGCTCCCTCTCCTGGACCCTCTGCCATTAAGCTGTCTGGGCATAACCCTTTTACAAAAGAAACTGCTCGCCAGCCTCTCGCTCAACTCATCTCGCTTTTATCTCGGGGGTAAGTGTAAATTCCATGATGAAGCCTCTGTCTGATAGAGTGGCAGAAGCAAACATGGGTCAGGCCACAGTGTCACTCTGATGTCTCAGGTTTTTACAAAGCCACTAAAACCGACGTGAAGGGGGACTTAAGGCAGCAACGTGAAACACTTCACAGCCTCACCTCACAACTTCATTTTAAAGGGGAACTCCATCATTTTTCTAAATTTCTGTATTATGAAATGGCTAAGAGCTGTGTTCTAGAGAAAACTGTAGGGTCTGAATTGTTTACAGTGGTGGTGATAGCAACCAGATGTCTAAAGAGTTTAATGCTTCTAGAAGCTCACTTATAGGATGATATTAAACAAAAGAGTTATAAAAATATTACCTGATGTCTGAAACATTACTTTACAGTACTTTGGTGAAAAGGCGTTTGGTCCGAAACCTATTTTAACCTATTTGGTTTATTTTAATCAAATAATGGTGGAAGCATACAATGACAGTGATCTAAGGCAAAGTAGTCCACATAGAACCCTTTTGCTCAGATTTATGACTACTTTACCATTGTCAACATTTCATATATAAACTCACAAGACACATGTAGGTTCACTGGTTGTTTTGGCTAGTCAATAAAATGGCTATATTTGCACTGTTGACATTGTGACCCCTGGTTCCTAAGTCCATCTTTGTAAAGAGATCAAAAGTGGGTAGGTTCCTTTAAAACAAACCTTTCTCATCAAACCACTCTGAACGACTCTCTAAATTACAAAGACGTGTTTAGAAATTTAGAAACAAATGGTGGAATTCCCCTTTAATAGCACTCAGCCAGAACAAATCAGAATGCCACTGAACCAATTGGAAGACAAGTTGTACAGCAGAGGGCAGACTGACAAGATGCTTGCAGATGTTGAAGTAAAAGCTGGTTGAATAGCAAGTGAGTGAGTGAGTGTGCACAAAGACAGGAGATAACCAGGAAGTTATCAGAGCAGACATGAGCAAAATTAAGTCCAAACCAGAGGAACCAACCAACCAGGCAAACAAAGAGTAAACCAAAAGAGAAAAACCAAGGTAGGGCAAAACACGAGAACGGCAAAAAGAATAATAGAGCACAATAAACAACAAAGAAAGTTGGCAATGCTTCACAAAGTGGCGCAGGTGTAAATACACATGGGTAAATGGGAAACAGGTGAATGGCATCAGTACTCAGGTAAAGGTGAACAGGAAAACTCTCTGATTGGTGGTTTGTGGACATGTGGTATTGATGTCACTGAGAGGTGCATCATGAGAATTAGTAGTTTTCAGCGATTGAGGCAGAAGGAGACCCCGGAAATGTGATACTTGCTTTGTCATCAATCTAATGCCAGTGCTAGTCTAATTCTTTTTTTTTTTCTGAAGAAAAAAAAAAATATTTAAGAAATGTAGAATATTAATATAAAACTACAACTACATGGAAATACACATGGGGTATAGGGGAGGGACGTATTGCACATGCAATAAGTATACTGCACATACTAGGCGAGTATGCTGCAGAAGACATAACAGTAAACAAAATGGCAGCAAAAAGTACAGGTGACTGAACAAGGTAAATGACAGTCATAGCACTGCTATGGGAATATACAGTGTAGCAAAGTGTAGTACTATGTGCAGAATAATACAACAAAAGAGACCACGTGTGGGACAATACACTGTCTAGCTAAAAAAAAACACCATTTGGATTTAAATAAGCAAATACTTAAGAGCCTTTGAATATATAGTTGCTGCTGTGATTAATATATTTCAATGATTCTTTTAACCATAAACTCATAAATGCACTAATTACAGCGAGTAGCTGTTTTTAAATAATCATGTCAGTAGATGTGTCCTGTGGTTGTGGACAGGATGTTACTGTGTTATAGTTATAGAAGGGTAAAATTATTAGCCTGCATAGAAAGCTGAAATGACTGAAATTGGGTTAGTAACTGTTCAGCACATTATTAAAACCTGGAAGGGTAGTGGAAAACCCTCAACTTTGTGGAAGAACTGTGATCAGAAAATGATCTTGAACAACCACGATCAGAGCTCACAACGTGATCACAGCTGCGTTTAATAGTGGAAGTATGAGGTTTTCCACATATACAATGCAATGAGAACTCACAGGATTGGGACTAAACAGCAGTGTGGGCATAAGAAAGCCACTTGTTAGTGAGGCTAACCTGGAAAAAAGGCTTCAGTTTGCTAGGGAGTATAAAGATTGAACCCCGAAACGATGGAAAAACATCACATGGTCTGATGAGTCCAGATTTACCCTATTTCAGAGCGAAAGACATGTCAGGGTTAGAAGAGAATTTACTGAAGCGGTGCACCCATCATGCATAGTGCCCACTGCACAAACCTCTGGAGGCAGTGCTGTGATCTGGGTTTACTTTAGTTGGTCAGACTGAGGCTCAGCAATGTTATATGGCAATACAGTAAAGTAAGCTGACTACTCAGTAGTATCGTGAATGACCAGGTTATCTTACCAATGGATTTTTCTGCACTGATGGCACAGACATATTCCAGGTCCACAATGCCGGGATCCATCAGGCTCTGCTAATGAAACAGTGGTTTGGGGAGCATCAGGAATCATTTTCACACACAAATTGACCACAAAATAGTCCTGAACTTACCCCCTTTGAAAGTCTTTCAGAAGTGCTGTGGAAGACTGGATTGCCCCCACTCTCCCTTCATCAATACAAGATCTCAACATTAATGCAACTCTGTACGATAATAAATGTTGTGATGTTGTGTAAGGTTGTTGAATCAGTGCTATATGCACTTCATAATCAAAGCTAAAGGTGGTCCAATGAAATATTTTTAGAGTGTGTGATTTCTTTTGTCCCAGTTAGTGCACAGTACAGTACGCTACAGTAAACTGTGCAATGCTGCAATACATACAATTTACTAGAATATGGTACAATATATCCAATTTACTGGCTATGCTACAAATTGTAACAGTTCAGTGGAAAAATATGCAAGATGCAATATATATAACATAAATAGGGAGTCCATCTTTACTGTCAGAGCTCTAATGGCCTGCATGCTGTGATTGCGAAGTGTTTGCCAGAGGGAAGATGGAAGAACGGGCCATGAACTGGGTGGGAGGCATCCGAGATGAAGGGCTGATCCCTCATCTGGCTTGGAATACATGATTGTCTTGAAGTTACGGGAGGTCAGCTTCCCAAAGTCTAACTGCAATATCATATACGTTGGAGTGGATGGTACTTTAAAGAAGCATCTTTTTGTTAGATGAGATATGTGAGTGTGAAGAGCGTTTTTGGTGAACATCAGATAAACTTTACTGCACAATAGTGTTACAATCTAATCCTTCAGTAATCAGCAGTCACTTCATTGTGCCATGTCACCCAAAGCAAATGCAAAATAAATAAATAAGCAACAAAAGCTCTTATAGATTACTACTGATTTGTTTAGTAAGAAACTTAACTTTCTGTGTTATTCTACTTAAAGTGGTAGATGCGTTCAAAGTCACATCAGTGTACCAAAACGTTGTGCTTGAAGTGATGGCCAGTTTAGCAGATTATCTAAAAACTTCCATTAACACATGAACGGTGCAATATAACCCCCCTTTGGCTCACATGCTTTCTGCATAAAAGCCTGTTTCTACCAGGTAGGAGGAAAAAGGTTTTGATCCTTCTCTGAATCTAGTTCAAATTAGGATTTATTGTGGTGAGATTTTGACTTAGTGAGTCTATGTAAAAGCAGTTGGCTGCGTATTTCCACTCTCGCAGGAGTATAAGGGCTTCTGTCTATGAGTCAGCAGCCACAGATTGCAAGTGATTATTTTAATATGAAAACTCACTAAACCCCATTGAAGCCATGTGGCCGAAACATTTGTCCACCACTTTATATAGGTCGGCTGCTTAATTCCCCGCAGAAGGGTGTGTGCATGTGTGTGTGTGTGTGTGTGTGTGTGTGTGTGTGTGATTGACAGTGGAGTAAACTTTAGTGTGTCAGCGTTAGCCCTGCAAGATAGATGGGCATAAATATGCATGCATGCAGAAGCGCGGATGAGAAGAAAGAAGAATGCATGTGCCGCAGAGGAGGCCTGAGTGTGTCTTGATTAGGCATTCGCGGTGATCACCTCGGCTGCCACTAATCCCTGCTGTCCATGTAACGCCTGGATGCTGCCCACTAGCTCTGTCGTCTTTGCGTCATGGCCAGCTACCTGAGTGCACACCTTCGCTGTTAGCTCCCCCACCAGGGACTTTGCATTGATTTCCATGCGAATATTTAATAGATGTACATGCGATGGGCCCTTATAAACTGTAGAGCTAGAATATTGAGTTCCCACTTCGTCGTTAATGAGGCTTACAGGACAGATAGACTGAGAGCTCCGTAATGATGATGTAGACTAAGTCATTATAAAATAGCACTGGGGTAAAATTCCTGCTAGCACTTTTCAGACTACTCTAGCGGTAACAAATCTAGTGATGGGGAAAAAAACTGACAGATGACAGTGATGTTAATGCATGCACGCTACAAGGAGGAAGCGTTCCCGTGTTAAGACTGCTGGATGGAGCAGTGTGATGCATGCTAGTGCTTAAGCTGCTCTCGCTAAGCATCCAGGTGGGGGCGTGAGGGATGAACAAACCCTCTCCCTTGACTTTTACAATCTTATTTTGAGCTGCAAATCCAATCGGATTTCTCCATTATCATAACTCAGTTGCACATAAACCCACTCACTTTTTTGTGCTTAGTCAGGATCAAAGTCAACCTATAAAAACCCAACTCCAGTGCCTTTTCCTCATTGACCCCCATGTGTGTGCAGCTTGTAACTTGTGTAAGCTGAGTGTATGCCAGGCTAATCTGCTGGATGATGATTACCATGATGTGCCCTTGATGTGCAGAGGGAGGCAGCAGGAGACTGCATTCATCACTCATTGAGCTTTGTTTTGGCTGACTGGTGCAGGCTTGCATCATCTCTCTCCCCTCATGTGCTGTGCTAAATGCCAGGCCGGCCAGTCACCCATCTGGAAGGAGAGATATTTTGTCTGTTACTTTGTGTGCGCGGGCACGTGCCTCCGTCTCTCTGCCTCTTCTGTTTGTCCGCGCCTGCGTGGGTGGCAGCGTGTGAATGCACATGCCTCAGCATTGATCAGCTTGGCTTGATTTAGAGTGACATGAGGTGCGGAGGGCAAATGTCAGCGGAGCTCCCGAGACACGGTGCCTTGCTTGTTCTCACTCCCTCCACGGCATATTCTCTGACAGTGACGGTGTTTGGCGACAACAGATTGACTTCCTTTACTGCTGATTTTATTGTTATGTCACGTAGTGTGAAAAGCACTGACAGGAGCCAGACTAAATATCTGTTACAATTACTACTTTGGTTGCCTTTTAAAACACGACTGTTTTGTTTGCCATAAGGAAAGACAAATCTGCTGTCTATATTATTATGTAAGAGGTCCCCCAGGGATCCGTTCTTGGCCCTCTCATCATTTGTATGTTACTACTTAGTTAGGTCATTTATTCTTCACTTTCATGAGAACTCAGAACTGTTTGAGCACCTGCCTTGATGTCCTATATCCTAGATGTTTGACCATAGTCATAGTCTAGTTACAATCTGCCACACCTGCTCCAGCACATGAACTTCTTCAGAATTACATGATTGGCTGGATCAGAATCATTAGTATTTGGTAGAGAACACGTTATATCAGTGTTCTCAACTCTGTTCCTGGAGGCACCCTGCCCTGCACCTTTTAGTGCCTTCCCTGCTCCCAACACACCTGATTTAACTTATTAGCTCATTAACAAACCCTTCCAGAGTTGCAGGGGGTGTGTTAAAGCAGGAAATCCACCAAAATGCAGGTTGCTATCTTACTCCATCGCTATATTAATCAAACTTTGTTATAGATCTGCACTGTATGTAGTTATTTAACAGATATTAACTGTAACTACTGACTGTTTCACTAGAATAAAGCCTGATGTTTAGTTTAGTAGCTTTTAGCTTTTAACCAGAATTCTGTCACACCTTCAGGGTTTGCCTTTCAGAGTCACTTCTCAGAGAAAGAACTACCCTGTAGATCTGATATGATTGACAACATATTATTTCTGAAATGACTGGTTTACAACTTATGAAATCTGATAAAGCCCCTCTAAAACTGGCCTTCCAACACCATGGAGAGATATAAATGGGTAACCTGCACATCTCCGAAAGCACCATTACACTAAACACGTTTTGGACCAGCATGTGCTGCCTTTTAGACACTGTGTCTTTCAAGGATATTTATGCTTATTTCAATATGACAACATGAGCCACACTGTGCATGTGTTACAACAGCATGGCTGTGGAATCAGAGTGTGTGTGTGCTAGACTGGTCTGTCTGGAGTCCAGAACTGTCTCCCATTGAAAATGTCTCCCATTGAAAATGTGTGTCTTATTTAGCTGCACAGCTGAGGACTTGTATAATAAAAGAATGGCTAAAAAATTATTTTGCAAAACAAGATCTGTTTGTTTTTTCAATCACCAAACCTTTATCAAGTATTATTAAAAGGTGATATAACCCAACGCTAAATATGTTCTTGGCCCAACTTTTGGAACATGTGTATATTTACAATAAATAAATAAATAAATAATACAAATTAAGTTGATGAGCTAAAACATCACATATTGTGTTTTTGTACCATTTATAATTTACTACAGGTTAAAATAAGCACTTTGAATACTGTCCCAACTTTTTTTGGAATTGGGTTCGTATAATGCAGTTATTATCCAAATGCTTCAGATTCCAAAAGTAATTATCAAACTTTGTAAAAAGATAATTCACTATAAAATGATTTGGTTAACTTTAAAAAGCAAGTGACCTGGCTGCTTCATTATTTTGATTTCTTTAAACTTTGATTTCATTGAAATATAAAGTAAACAGAATATATTTTTGAATATTGTTCTATTATCTATTATCTATTACATTTTCAGTAAATTCTCTCTTTTAGAATAGAGTACATTATTTCATCATTCAAAATGTAAAATCTAGATCCCCAAAATTTTAAATTAGAAAATAAGGCATATAATAACACTGTGCGATTTAGGTTATAACATTTAAGTCTTCTTACTATATGTTAATGCAGCCATGATCGTGGACATTCAGCCAGCAGTGATGAATCATCCTGTTATGTCAGCACCATTGGCAGACTGGGATGGATTATCACAAGACACCATTAGGAACCTCTACAACTCCATGCCAAGATATCTGGCATGTTGCATTAGCAAACATGGCGGCACAACCCCATACTTTTATTGTTCCTGGTAACTTTTATCTTCTTCCCAATAGCATTGCAATCCGACACTTCCTTCTGGGTGCAACTATTGTTTTGATGATGAGTGTATTATCAACTTTTGAATGGTAGAGTATATGCCAATGAATGCATGGGAAGAAGAAATATGTGATACAATAAGCTGCACACATTTTACTCCAACAGTTTGCTGCAAAATGATTTTGTTTATGATACGTGTTTATAATACAAACAGTGATCTAGCAGTTTAAGAGGATCTTGCGCTATTATGAAAATATTTATTGCTCATGTCATGGCTGATAATAGAGCAGAAATGGAAAGTATTATGTGCTCTTTAATCAAATAGACAAATCATGCTGCTATTATTGGCTTTTATCATTAATTAGAAGGATGAAGGTTTTATCTCAAGTGGTTCAATTCAGTCTGAGGCTTGCTCAGGTCTGAAGGTGGGTGGATAATGCTTTTAGTTTAATCTGACATATCAGTCTCATTTTGTAGCAGAAATCAGAGAAATACTGATATTATTCTTCCTCATTCACAATACACTGCAGTTCAAGTGCCTATACTATGATAATATTTAGTTGTTGTTTTTTTTCAGAACATTAGATTTGGAATGCAATGGCTATAAGATTAAAGGGGCTATCTATCTATCTATTCCCATTTCTGGTGAACACTGATATTGGACAAATCAACATAACTTTAGCTGAATAAAACCATGTTTACACATCGCTTGCATTCCAAGCCTGTCTGAAGTCCACGTCCCACAGACATCACCAGACACTGGGTACATTCCCTAGTCACTTCCTGCTTGTGTCAGAGGCTTTTTGCCTTCAGTCTTGTCCTCAGGAAGTGCAATGCATGCTCAGTGGAACTCAGGTATAGACTGTGACTCTGAAATGTCATAGATACATATGCACGCCAAATGCAAAAGTGTTGAAGAAGTATTCCTGACATAGGCATCTATACATTTCTCCTGCAGAGGCATCAACTTTCTATGACCAAATCATAGTCACACACTTAACCATTAAATTAGGTCCAGATGAACAGAGAACAGCAACCTCACAAATTCTCTCCAGAAAGAAGTCATTATTTGTAAAGTCTTAGCCAATCAGTGAGGAGGTTTAGCTCTGTTTTTGATGACTGACATGAGCCTCTGTCATTATGAAAAAGTGTCATTTTGAAATGAAACAGAGAGAGGGGGGAAATGCCATTAGAAAAGAAGCCCTGCTGAAAAGTGTCATTATGATATGAAAATAGGTTTTTGACAAAAAGTCATTTGGAAATAAATTGTACTACAAAACAGGAACACTTGAGCTGAAGCTTTCCAAAAGTGACCATAGATCTAGGCACATGGATAAAACAAACAGGCTATACTGAGATACGTGTTCAATGGAGAGTCAAACCACCCAGAAAAATAGTCTTTTAAAAGCATTTCTATGAGAAGGAAAATAGTGCAGAGGAGTGCAACAAAGTGGCAATGCAAAGTGCTTGCGTTTCAATATGACTTAATGGACCCATATCCTAGATTTTGCTTGCATGTTACATATGATACCCATGTATGACATTTTTGTGGTTCGGTGCACCAAAATGGCACAATCACTTATTTCACAGCCATTTTTCAAGCATAACAATTTAGTATTAAACAGGCTGTTTCTACAAACTGTTTCTGAATTTAAATGAGATTTTTGCACCCTAATTCTACATACGATGCAAACGGACTGGATAGTCAGTGGTACATGTCGAAACAAGGTTTAGACACTATGTCAAAGTGAAACAAGTGAGAAGAATTGTGCACGGAAATGGCTGAAAGTACCTGATGATGATAAGGAAAGGGAGGATCAAAAAAGACCATTTCTATTGAGTTTATAATACACTCTTCCTCAAAATAATAGTTGCACCCAGAAGGGATCAACCGACAGGACTTGGTGGGTAGGTTTGACACCATGAGACATGCAAATGATTCAAGTTTAAATCTACATAGCATAAGTTGTTAGAATTATAGAACAAACAATTGATAATTGACTACAGGAGATACCAAACATTTGAATGGTAGTGTATATCGCCACTGTCCAAAGAAAAACATGTATCTCCTTTTTTACCATTTTTATTTTTATTATTTGATCACATGAACTGCCATTTACATTGTGTATAAATTTCATGATGAATGGACCAAAATTGCCGTTTTGGAGTTACAGCAGCGGTATAATTTTTGAATGAGGCATAATACAGGGCAGCAAATCAGGCTTAAAAGCACAGTAACAAAGAAACTGCCTGTTAAAAAGCCTAAAATACATTTATTCAGCAATTTAAATTGTCTTCTGTTGTAGGAAGTATATGACTCTGGTCAGAATGAAAAATGCCCAGATGTGGTTTTACATGCGCATTTACACCTTGTGATTTAGTCCTAGAATAAAACAAGCTGTTTTTCCTTTTTTGTTCAGCTCATGAATAGTTTAAGTTTAAATAATTTAAGTTAGCTATGCTAGCTAGTTACTTGAGGTTTCCTTGTAGCTAATGTTACCTATGCCAGTCACTCGTTTTTGATCTTGACAGCAAAACAAACTAAATTGAAGTTGTTACTCACTATGAAGCTTTCAGATGATCTTAAGGCGATCTGTTTCAACCAGCATGGCTACTACTTACAGATTGCGACTGTGATGCTAATAAAGGTAGAATTGCTCTTTCCCTCAGTCTCCTCAGAATCAAATGCTAAGTTCTGCAACATTGTCCAAGGTTTGAGAAACTGTCTGGAGTGAAATGTGCAGAGTAAACTAACAACTTTGAATTAAAATTGTCCAGGATTTTGTTAAAGATGTGGGAGCTGAAGTTGGCTTCCTATTCACCAGCTGGTTTGGAAAATGTTCCTTTCCACTTTAATTGGTGCTGCGGTTACTTTCTGCTCCCTGTGCAAGCTGTAGCATTTAAGGTGGAACAGAACATTCAGTTAAGAAACTGGTGGAAAGGAAGCCAACTTTAGCCTTGTTTGAAGATGAAATTAACCATACCCCTGACAGTTCTTTGGGGAGGGTATGAAAAATGCTAACATTACCTTCACAGCCTGAAATAGTGGATTTCTCTGCATAGCCTGCCATTTTCATCCCTGTTGCTCTGTTTGTGAGCTGGGGTATGTATATTAGGGGGGCATAACTTTTAATGCATCAAGGCTGTTGCGTAACAGTTTAAGATTTCGGAATTGCCCCATTTTACTGCCCTCTTGTTCAAATGCAGAATTTGTATTTGATGTAGGAGACAACAGATGCCACCCCAAATGTTCTGCCACTGAAAGGCTTGAACAAATCAGATTTGCAGATAAAAATAAGAGTGTTAGCTTTAATAATACAGAGTGGTAAGAAAGGCAATCCAACATGCAAGGCAGGGTCAAAGCCAAGAAAGGCAATCCTCAAAACATGGGGAAAGGAAAAAGAGAAGAAAAACAAACCAAAGTAGAAGCCAAAAACAGGAAATCCAAACTAGCAAACAAAACCAAAGGAAAAGTCCAAAAACGGAGTCAAAAAACTAAGCAGGTCAATACACAGAGAAAGCAAATGGAAATTAGCGCTCAAAATGCAAAGTAAACAGTGGCAATACTTTTTAGTAACAGTTAGTACTCAGGTGACTTGGACCGAGGAAGTGGATAGTGATTGGTTGAGACAGCATGTGTGGGAGTCATGTGATCTCCTGTAGGATCCTGGGAAATGTAGTTCATAGAGTCAATTGAACCAGCCAGCGAAATGGAGTAGGGAGTACTACAAGCTGTGGCAACAGGAAATGTGACATCCACG
Organism: Semaprochilodus insignis; assembly: GCA_034552555.1. Lineage (NCBI taxonomy): Eukaryota > Metazoa > Chordata > Actinopteri > Characiformes > Prochilodontidae > Semaprochilodus > Semaprochilodus insignis. Next base: position 25,339,131 of record CM067481.1, on the reverse strand, counting down.
TCATTGGCTTCACCTCTCTGTGATGTAGGTTTTTGCGCCTTTAGAGGTGAATTGTTTCGTTATCAGCAGAGCAACTCGCCACCCTCTCATGGTGAGCATGTCTCTTCTGTCCCACTTTGCCTTTAAGGGGAGAATGAAATGGCTGTCAGAGATTGGCAATACAACTACCACCACCTCCCACCCAACACTGCTTGCACATGCAAGTTGAACAGAGTCTCGTGGAAGAACATCCCCCCACCCCCCATGCTTGCATGTTAGCACTGCCATACTGCCAAAACTCCCTGTCACCCTTTGCCAACCTAGGGAAAACTTTTATAAGACTGCCACTGCCTGAACACAAACAGATCTCATATGCAGACCACTGTGTTGGGTGGGTGGTGGGGATGAAATGCAAGAGAAATGCAGCAAATGAGTATTTTAATCAAATAATACAAATCATGGCCCTATTATCTGCATCAGAAGGATGAAAGTTATAAATGGTGCAATTAATTCTGAGCCTGTCTCACAGCTGACTCCAATTTTTAGAAAGATTTATCAAGTATATCATTCTGCAGGAGCTTTTGTCCTTTATTATATAATCTACAATGTTGAAATCAATGCCACAGAAACTTCAGCCAGACAGCGAATTGTGCCACTCCTTAGTGTTTGGAGACAAGTGGCTTCAAATAGGATTTATGGACGGCACTCTTGTGCTCATTGATCCCGGATCTAAGTTGTCTACTTGTTTTACCAACGTATTGTTTGCCACAAGGACAAGACGAGGTAAACGACATTCACAGTACTACAGGCAATGAATTTATAATCGGACACTGTATGGAAGCTAGTGGGAACATTCATTGTTTTGCTATTAGAACATGAGCACACAAAACAAAGGCATCTCAATTAGGCAGCCAAAAGCTTTAATAAATAAGATTAGTTATTTACTTAAATAGCTTAAATAAATAATTCATCAATAAAATTGATTTAATACATAAAATTTCAGTGTATGATTCTACACCCTTAAATTTACATTTTCTAAAATCTTCATCATTTATTAAAACAATGGCTCTATTCCAATGGGCTGTAAAAAACACACAATTAAACATCCATGGCTTGTCTAAGTCAATTTAACTGTTTGGTAATAATGGCCAAATCACTGCATTTGGTTTCTTCATGTCACTGTTCGTTACATTTAAGTAAAATAAGTAATAATTTTAAAAAACCTGCCTCAAAGAGTGCAGTGAAGGAAGTGAAATAGTTTGACATTTTGATTGAGGTGACAGTAAAAATTCACAAGAATAAAGGAGAACAGAATCTACGTTCCAGCAGTCAGCACCATTGGGAGCCCTCTGATTGGCTGTCACTCACACAAAGTCTTTCTGTCAATCAAAGGAGAGCCACGCAAAGCCGTGACCTGAGCAAAGAGGCGATGGAGAAAAGCTGCAGTGCGTGCTGAGTGAACATTCAAAACAGGGCCATTCTCAAAACAGATTCCCTGAGGTTCATTTATTTTATGGTATCATTTGTCCAAATTGAATTTTTCAATTAGTGAAGATTACACCTCATCATGCAGGATGTACTGTTAATCCCAGAAAATCATTCATATTATCCCACAGAAATCCCCTCTGCCAGTACTCCCAGCATTGTGCAACCACGTTTTCTAAAGAGAGAAAGAGATTTTCTAAATGTTATTTGCAGATTCTTGATCTTCAAAACTACATTACTGTAACTGTTTTTGGGCATTCTGCAGTCAGAGACAGACAGACAGAGATAAAGATAGATAGATAGATAGATAGATAGATAGATAGATAGATAGATAGATAGATAGATAGATCTGCCCTGCCCCCCTAGATCTGCCCTGATCAACTGTAGAAGCTATTATTGTAAAAAGGCATCTAGGAGCAACAACAGCTCAGCCACAAAGAGGCTGAATGGAGAACCAAACATAGTGTGCTGAAAGTATAATGTTTAGAAATCACCTGTCATCTGCTGCATTACTCATTACGGAGTTTCAAACTGCCTCTTGGAACAACATCAGCACAGGAACTGTGCATGGGAGGCTTCATGCAATGGGTTACCATGGCTGAGTGTCTGCAAACAAGATCACTATGTGCAATGCCAAATGTTGGCTGGAGAGGTCCCTTAGTTCCAGTAAAGGGTAATGTTAATGTGTGATTGGGCACACATTCCTAGAGACATTCCAAAAGTAATTAAGTTATTATAAGTAACTTCATATTAACATGCTTGGTTAGCTCATATAGGTATGATGATCTAGTGTCCACATACATTTGGCCATATAATGTAAGTACATGGGTGTATAAATACATGGATGTATGGCTAGACAGATGGATGAATAGATGGAAGGACACATGCCTGAATGGATAGATGGATAGATACAGTGCTGATTGTACATGAAGTATAGAAATGTCACTTAAATATGTTTTTATTAGAATTATTAATACGGTATGTGATAATGAGGTTCAGGAGATTCAGCCAGTTGGATGACAACCAAGTTGAGTATGACTGACCTTATTTATATAACATCAACCTGAGTCTTCACCATCAAGCTCTGATTTGTACCAAACACATTTATTAGGGAATGCCATTTCTCAATAAAGTGAGATTTCTGAGGACCTTAGAATATTATCTACCAATGATCATTGTATCATAATAAGAGATTAAAAAACTATTTCTTCACTGATCCACTGTCCACAGGCAGATTCAATGTCACCGTTATCCTTCTCTGGAGTAGTCATCCAACAAACACAACTTTTAAAGCATAGAATTACGATTAAAGCATAAAATTTTAAAGCATAGAATGGTCTGGTTTCCTAAAGACCACCTGGATGAGTCACAAGTCTACTAATAATGTTATGTTGGCAGAAAAGATGAAAAATAGACCTGTATGGCTCATATGAGAAATGATATTTTTGGCAAAACTGAACACTACACTTCAGCATAAAAACCTCACCCCTACTTTGAAACACATTGGTGGCAGTATCGTGGTTTGGGGCTGGAAGAGGACAGCTTGTCATTATTTGAGGGAGCTATAATTTCTGGATTGTATCAGGAAATTTTGCAGACGAATGGTAGGGCCTCCATCCACATACGTCGTGCATGTTGCATTAGCAAACGTGGTGGTCCAACACCATGCTGAGAGACACTACTTATGTATGTGTAGCTCAATAAACGTTGCCCATATCAGTCTAAATTTATCACCATTTCTCATTCCTGGTAACCTTTATCTTCCTTCCCAATAGCATTGCAATCAGACACTTCCTTCCCTGTGTGCAACAATTTTTTTGATGATGAGTGTATGAGTGTCTGTTGTAACGAGACTGCAAATAGATAGATAGATAGAGAGAGAGAGAGAGAGAGAGAGAGAGAGAGAGAGAGAGAGAGAAGACTTAACACCTGAGATATCTACACATAGGCTGGTGGGAGTGGTAGATGTATTCCTCCAATGTGTGGCTAAGAGTGATGAGGCTTTAATTCAATGCTAACTGGGCCAAAGAGCTGACTTCATCTCAGCAGGGAATGTCTGCTCTGCTAATGGAGTCAATGGCTATTGACAGAAACAGCTGACAACAGCGATGCACCCTGCAAGAAGCTGCTCCATGCTGCAATATGCCATCGACAAGCCCAAGGACTAACTCATCAGTGCACTGAGCTTTAGCTCTAAATTACCATGTCCAGCATTCCACATTTACTCATTGGTTTTAGCATAAAGTACACAAGCAATTTGTGTATTAGTCCGCTCAGGATAGTCTCACTGCAGCTTACATAAATCTTTGGGTGGGTGATATACTACAGCTTCTTCTTAACTACAAAGTTTTGAGATGCCCCGGGCTCAGATGCTCGATGACTAGGGGAAACATCAAAACATCTGGCTTTAATATGTAGTGAGACTTCAGTGTCTCAGGAGACAAATCAAAGGAAAAGCAATATTGTATCCATTTTCTCTTGCACTTGTGGGAATAAAGTTTGTCAGCCTGCAGATTTAGTAAAAGGCAGATATGAGCAGAGGAGACTAAACTTTTACTCAGCAGTTACTTCAAATGAAACAATGATATTATAGTAGTCCAGCCAAAACGTTTCAGAGAGAGAGAGAGAGAGAGAGAGAGAGAGAGAGAGAGAGAAAAGAGAGAGAGTGCCTGGTGGAATAAAAAAATAAACAAACAAAAACCCTATAGAACCAAAGTAGTTCTTTGTTTTTCAGTTGGTTTTCTATTTTTTGGGTTTCCATTGGTGCAATATCAAATGCTAAAATCTCAAACATGTGAGTAGCAGCAACATTTCTGGAACCCAACAGAATTAAACACAAAAAGGAACCAGATGTGAAAGATCGTTAAAAAGAGGATTCAGCACAAATATACAAGACTCAAAAGTGTAACCATTTAATTATATGTAGAAAACTGTAGAAGTTTTTGCAGCCCTGGTGAAATACTGGTTTGTTTATTTTCTATGTGAAATATATAACCCATAAAATTTGTGGCATAACTTTTGCACATGCTACATTTTGTTAATCTGTTATCAATTCACTAAATAATCAATAAAACAAACTGTAAAATGATCATACATTCACATTGCGGACTTGCATTGCTCAGTTCCATTTCAGATCTGATCTGTCTTTGGCAATTCACATTTTTGTGATGAATATTTATTTTCAGGGTGAACAGACCAGAAGACCTCTACTCATGACCTGCATGCATACATGCAAAGAAAAACACCACTTGCATCATTAACAATGACAAATGAAAGAACTAGCAGTCTACTTATTCATCTACTTTTTGCATTTACTCAGCTTTAAATTGACCAGGTTCGGGTTGTATTAACCCCCTTTTACAGTTGCCATGAAAAGCAATTTCCCCCCTGGTTTGGAGGCCGCTCAGTTAAAGCATGGCTTTCTTTCTTCAGTAATGCTGATGGAATATATTTCAGCAGGCCTAGCATCAGGGGGTAATTTAGTGTAGTAATGCCCCACTGTTCAATCTTCATGCCCCACTACTTTTGATAAAGGCTTAATGGCAGGCAGCAAAACAAAGTGAAACTAAAGTTTGTGCATGCTGTTGCACCTTGCTGTGTGCACCCAATGTACGCTCACTGTGCAGTGCATAATATCATGCAGATATGGGCCAGTGGCTTCAGGTAATGCTCACATCAACCACCAGAATGGGGAAAAAATTTGGTCTTAGTGATTTTGACCATGGCTTGGTTACCAAACAGGCTGGTTTGAGTATTTCTATATCTACTGATCTTTAGGTATTTATGCAAAATATTGCAACAAAGGAAAAACGCTCTGTAAGCGGCAGTTCTGTGGACAGAAATACTTTGTTGATGAGAGAGGTCAACTGGTTGTAGCTGACAGCATGGCTACATTAAGCCAGATAACCACTTAGTACAGTTGCGGTGAGCTGAAAACCATCTCAGAATTCACAACATGTAGAAACTTAAGGCGGATGGGCTACAACTGCAGATTACCACCTTGGATTTCACTTCAGCAGTGGACACAGACTCATCAAAACTGGAGAGTAGAAGACTGGAAAAACATAGCCTGGTCTGATGAATCTCTATTTTTGCTCGCAGATGACCCGTTAATACAACTCTATCATTGTTTAAATGGTGCAGCCTATTTAAGTGTTGTTGCTGACTATATACATCCATTCATGCCCACAATTTACCATCCTCTAATGGTTACTTCCAGCATGATAATGTGCCATGTCACAAAGCAAAAGTCTTCTCAAACAGTTTTTCATAAACACGACAACATGAGTTCAATGCTCTTCAGTAGCCTTCCTTAGAGAGTTTAACTGATCTGTATTTAACAGACAACCTTTGGGAAGTTTTAGAACGGGAGACAGCCAGCATGAAAGTGCACCTGAAAAATGTGCAGGAATTGCATGATGCAATCATGTCAACATAGACTAGAATTTCAGGTAAATGTTTCCACCATCGAACAAAGAACTAAGGCTTTGAGAGCAAAGGAAGGCTCTTCCCAGTATTAGTGTAACATGTAATAAAGTGCTTAGTGAGTGTACAAAGCTATTAATTAATATTTAATCATTTTTATTGGCATAATTATTTTTTGTGCTTAAATACTATTTGTAATTGTTGAATATATATATGAAATTTTTTGATCAGTTTTTTTTCCATGCTGGCCTTATTTTGATGCCTCCTCCTCCATCCCTCATTGCTCACTAGCAGCTCAACACATGGTCACAAGATTTCACCCACAGGGAGCTAACATTGTCATAGCTCCCATACACAGGATGCCTAGGAACTGCATATCTATGCTAGCTGCTTACTGTGAATCTTTGCATGCCTTAGCAGCCTTTAATGCCTATAGCCATTATCTATAGAGTCTGAGTGCAAAAGTGTATATGTGTGTGTCACTGGGCCCTAGCCATCTTTAGCATGCAGACTTGATTATCCACTGTCGGTGTGAAATGGACTCATTCAAATACCCCCCTCCTCCCACCCTCGTAGGAGTCACTTAGACATCACAATCCTTGGAAAATCAAATTATAGAGCCATTAATTTGTCTAGGTAATCCAGGCTGTCAGCTGCATTGGAGAAGCAATCTCCGAGGACTGCGTTCATCAAGTGCGTGATGCCAGCAGAAGTGAAGCATTATCTAATTAGCATGAGAGGAGTGGAGCTGGGAGTTGCATATGAATGTTATCACCCCTCAACCCATATCCAAAGCAAGGAGAAAAAGCAATCCTTATATTTCTACACTGACCATAAAGGTAATATTGGCACTTTATCACATATTTCCATGCAGAGATTTCCTTTAGTTGCACCAAGACAATCCTTCTCAATAAGACTGTGTGAATAACCATATGCTTAGGTAAACATCTCAGCTGTCTTCTTGCGCACTGCGGGTTGTACTCTAGCACAGATGATGTGTTTTTTTTTTCTAATACTCACATAAGCATTGTCTGCTGGGAGCCTATTACCCTTGTGTAAGAAATGATGCTCTGATGGAACTAAAAAGTAATATCACAATACGTTAAAACGACAGTGCTATTCATTTCCCTGGTGGAGGCGTCGCTGCCCGTATGCATAAAAAGAAAACACCTACAGTGAATGCTTTCATAAATAAAGTCTTGCTTATTCTTTCATCAGCGTGCATGAAGTACAGTACATGATACTAGATCCTTCGCAGCAGGCATGTCAGTCAATCTAATAACAATATGGAAGAGTATGAGATTTATGCTCATCAGCTGAACGGCAGAAAATAGTGAAAAAAGGCAAGGCAAGTAAAAAGAAAAAAGAAAAGGAAAATCCAGACTGGAGGTTGGAACACGATGGCTGTCTTTTGCTAAAGATGGTAGTGAAATATTAATTTTCCCCATGATTGGGTTCGAGGCTGACAAGGAGGTAAAAGCTTAATTAGCCATTGATAATGACAGCTTATTGGTTTATCTGAAAAAAAAAAAAGACTGAATGGGGAGGGAAAGATCCTTTCTCTTCAGCCTGCACATTCTAAGTTTTCCTCCCAGTTGCATTATTAGTCATTTTTGTGGAAAGTACAGCCACACATAAGCCTGTTGTCAAGATACATCTCTATTGCAAATGCCTCATTCTTTTTTTGTTACCCACTTCGATGTCCCTTTTCTAGCTCAGGGCCAGTGGTCTGTAATCACGTTATGAGATCATATGTGACAGCTCTTTCACTATGTGTGATGTCTTAAATTCAAAAAGGCTGTTTCTGCTCCAGTGCCATGCCAGGAGGGCTTCTTAAACAGGAAGTTAATCAAAATGAAAAACTAAACCATGTCCTGGCTATGACTGTCTGTAGAACTGGAAGGAATATGTGCTGCATTGATTTTATATTTTGTCATGTATTCCACAGAGCATGGCTTGGTAAGTTAGGAATAATGACATCAATTTGTGTGATCCTGTATCTTTTTCGCCTGGTCACATACATAATGAACTTACCATCTGACGTCTTTTATGTCATCCAGTCTGGATCATCTGGTCATCATCTCACCAGGAAATGTCCCACATGTGGACTGAAGATAACATTGAGTGTGTTTCCATGCCCACTAATAATATGATTATTATCAGATTTTGACCTTTACCATATTATTCAAGTGGTTATCTGAACAGTATACTGCAGCATCTCATATTGGATTAAACAAGTTTTCATAAAACTGATTTCAAGATATCTGATGAAGACACCTGGATTTTAGCTCAATGCATAAACCATGTTAATCTGATTTCTGGTGTGTTTTTTCCTATATCTGTGCACACCAGAAGGTAGCTGCCTCTGATGAATAGATTTAATTTAGTACTATACTTGCAAAATGAATACAAGTGAGAGAATTTTGTTTTGGTACCACTTTCCTTTGCCAGTGCTGTAAGTTTTGTACATTAACCAGGTGTGGTATGTTGGGTAATGATGGTTACATTTAATTAACTTATGCTGAAATGCAGGTTCTAGATATTTCCAGAGTAAACACTGTACCATTACTTAAGTTCAGATTATTGTAAGTACCCACACAGTATAACTACAATACACTGAAATGCCCAACAAGTTCCAGCTATGGGAGTAAATGTAAAGTAAGCTCACCAGACAAAAAAAAATAGTTACCTGTGACTGAAACGTATCCTTTACAAGCATGAATAACTGCTGTGATTTAAATAGGCATGGACGAACAAGTTTCTGGATGTAGGCTGCATCAATGTTCAGCCACTCTTGCATGAAAGAATTGCACACTTGGGCCAGATTTGGTGGATGTCTTTCCTGGCACAATTCTGAGGAGAGTTTCCTGTAGACTGGGATGTTTGCCACTGCTGGTAGACCCATATGACCATACGCTTCCATATACCTGTTATTCAGCTACGGCTTTTACAATATGGCCGTTGGCACGCCAGATGCAATCACTCCATTTAGCCAATCATTAACACCTTTATGAATCACTTTCCACAGGAGCCTTACTACCACCTTAAACATGCAAGTAATGGACAGGTGCAAACTATAATACTTTATACTTTATACTATACTAGATTTATTACTATAATTTCTATAATGATCATATATCATTGAAAATTGTATCTTCACACAGTAATGTAGTGTTTGTATACTTACCATATCCACATTTAACTTTTTTATTTATAACCTGTTAGGCATTTCACTGTAAATAAGTTCAACTATTTTGGACCTTATCACCATGTAAAACTTGATACTTTGGAGTTTGTACCCCACACTTGTTTGCCTAGCACCTAAAACCCAAGGTACTTTGAAATAAATGTCTGTAGAATTAAAATTAGCAGGTAGTACTACTCCAGGTAAAAAGAAAGAGTTTACATAACATCTTCTTTGTGGGATTATTGATGGGTTGCAAAGCAACTATAGAGATGCATACATAATATATTTAGAGAGAAATCCAATTATTGGTTGTCTCATGTGCATCCGGAGCTTTTCTATTGCATGATTACTATAAACAATAGGTAGCTCAAGGGACTCTACTTAGGACTCTAACCTATTTGTACTGTCTGAGTACATATTCTCTGAGTGGACAACAAAATACTTGATGCTAATTAATGGAGTACAAGCTGCCATTAGTTGCTAGCTGCATCAGCCTCATAACCTCAGTGCAAAATGAATCAAATACCGAGCATGTCCTCCCTTATTGAGTCCATTTTGGGGTGAAATTCTGTACACATGACTTTTGAAATATGACATCCTAGCACTATTTGCGGTTGTCAGTGTATATTCTCCCGAGAATGAATGTCTCTGTAGTGGTCCAGTGTAAGCAGGAGAAAAAAGAAGCGGCCCTGAGGTTACAGCAGCATGAGGGCGGCACGCAGTGTTTAGCGGCCCCTTTCATCGATCAGCCAAGTGAGTTCTAGCCTGCATCGGCATCCCATCACACTACGGGGAAACACAGGAGTGCGAGAGGTGCAATTAGCCATTCCCTTGAGCACGGAGAGAATGACAGCCAATTGGCCACCAGCGTCATTACATTGTGAGGTCATTATGCCCCATCCATCCCATGGAGCACCACACCACTCTCCTATCAGCCGCTGCATGCTTTAATTGGTCAGCATCGGCTGTTTGTTCAGGCATGCTCCTGAAGTTGATGGAGCTCTCGCTGGGGAACGGCAGGGAGGTTTACAGTATAGACATAAAGTGGATTTTTAAGCAGGAGGAAAGAAGGATGAGTCGAGAGTTTAAAAAGGCGTGGGCACAGAGTGTCTCTGCTGTACGGTAAAGAAATGTTGGCATTCAGGCTGGTTGCTTTATTACAGCCTGGTCATGTCTTCTCACTTGTTGTTGACAATGGTGCAAAACTATAGGGGGTCTGGAGGCTATCTGTCCCCTTTTGTTTTTGAAACTATGTAGGAAATGTACAATGTCTTTTGAAGATTATCATAAACAGTACATAGCCTGCAATAAAATGGATGGCTGTGTAAATATAGACGCACCATGCGCACACTGGGGTGTAGGAAGAAGAGTCAGCCCCACTACCTTTCTATGAACATGATGTGATGCAAAACACAAGTACCCTTAACATATATACAGTGTATTGGTTTGTCAGAAATCGTCAGACACTTGGAAAAAGGCCATCCAGTTATATAAGAAAATATTTCAGCCTGTAGTTGCCTTTGTTCAGCTTCGACCACAGACATCCAGTCATTCAGAATAACCTTGAGAAAAAGCAGTCAGTTTTTTAAATATCCCTTATAAAACTTGAATTAAAGCCAAATACATAAAAATGTTGTTCTGTTTGGTTCTAGATAGCAATATCACATTCTTACATGCGCTTGGAAGCTGTTGGGTATAATATTTTTTAGCTAGGGAGCTAAGAGGATAAGATCTCCAAAGTACAAATTTTGGAGGGTCGCAGCTCTGAAGGTCTGAAAATTGTGTAGTACTACTGTCTACTATTTACTCTGTGGAGTTTGAGTTAATGGAAGAGTTTGTCCTACGTGTCATGAATATGCATTTGATTGGCTACTGATACACCTGCATTGTAACCCACAGTTCAGCAAAATTGCACTAAATGTTTTCATGTGCATTAGACGTAACAGAATCCAAAAGCTGACATGCCCTGCCTTTATTAAATTGCTTATAACACTTATTCAGTGCTCTATAATGATCAGTTGGTTTATGTAATTTATAAACTTTTCTTTTTCCTACCTATCATTACCAAAGTTCATGGAAGAAAAGCCTTACCCACTGGGAACAGCAAGAAGCTGATGCACTGAATTTGCATCAAAATACATTGCATTATTCATATTACATGCCTTTAGATACACTATTTGGTCAAAAGTATGTGGATGCCTGTCACTCATACTTAAATGAGCTTGCTGAACATCCCATTCCATTACCATGGACCTTAATATGGAGATGGACACATGATGCAGAACAGCTCCTGCTATTTTTGGAAGACTTTCGATAAGATGTTTCAGTGTGAATTTGTGCCCATTCGGCCAAAATAGCATTTATGATGTCACGTACTGATGTTGGATGAAAAAAAAACTGGCTTGCAATCCAAATTCCAAAGGTATTCCACAGGACTGAGGTAAGGGCTTTGTGCAGAATACTGGAGTTCCTCCATATTCAATGAACCATGTTTTTATGGGCCTCACTTTGGGCACAGAAATGCTGAAACAGGATCTTACTTAAACTTTTTCCGCAATGTATATTTGAGCAAAACATCTTTGTGTGCTGTAATATTAACGTTTCCTTTCACTTTAACTAAGGGGGCTAGTACAAACCCTGAAACCCTAGTAAAACAGCACAGGCCATTATCTCTTCTCCACCGAACATTACTGACGTCTCTTTCTCATCCAGATTCGTTGACTGTTAGATAGTAAAGCAATATTAATCAGTACAGAGAATATATATGTTTCCACTACACCAGAGTCCAGTAACAGCATGCTTTACACCTACCTACGCATAGAGCTTTAGATTAGTGTGCAGCTGCTCAGCTGTGGAAACCCATTTTATGAAGCTCCAGACATAGTTTTTGTACTGAAGTTACTTACATAGGTGCTCTAGATCTCAACTGAACGCAGCAGTTGGGAGGGGTGTCCACAAATCTTAGGCCAAACATTGTATTTAATTGCAGGTGTACTTTTTCAGCTAATTTTACATTTGAATTGCACTATGTAGACACTAGCCTCCTGAAATATTGTAGGTCCCTCACACTTTGCAGACCACATTTTCACCTCTAGTGATAGATAACTACTGTGCAACACTTGCATCACATGAACAACGAACATAAGCACTGACATACCAAAGGCAACTGATATTACATAAAACATAAAGGCTTCCAGGTAAACCTCTTTTTTTCCACAAAAAAATGGATAAATAAAAATGAATAATAAAAGATTTGGTATCAGTTTTAGGCTTTGATTCATTTCAGCTGAAAGTGAGTCTAAAAGCTCAGAGAAAGAAGAGAAATTAATTCATGATCCATTTCCATGTGTCCTTGGCCCATGCAGATTGAATCTTTATCGAGAACTGCAAAACAATATCACCACATGGATGTTGTGCTGCAGAAGAGTTTCAACTGTACATAATACGCTAGATGACTGCTTGAACGTAGGCTAAAAAGTCATGTAAACACTTTTATCAGACTCTTTAAGCTCTTAATTGTGGTAAGTAAAACCTGACCAGACCGTTACCCAATACCTTGAGTAACATGGCAATGTAAACAACTTTATTGCATTCCTGACATGCACCACAAATATTATCAAATATGAGATATATTCACACTCAAAGACTATGAATTACGCTTCTTTTAATAATGGAGCTTGAATAAAATCTACGTTTTGATATTAGCATGCATTTATAAAACACACAGGAAGCCTTCTGGTTCCTTAATTGTAAGCAAACACATCATATGAATCCATAACATCTTTTAGGGATGCCCTGAAAGCCATGGGAATGTTCTGCTTCCATTCCTGGTCAGAAAATTCCATGAACAGCTCATGCACCCATCAGTAGATATTATGGTCAGTACCTTATGCCTTTTGCAGGAGACAACCTGGAGACAACAATCTTGTCAGGCAAGTAGAGGAGATTAAGAACAGTAGATGGTGTTTTCAGAAGATCAGAAGTTTTAGACCTTGACCAAGTAAATTATCATTTTTCCCCCAATAGCCTACCAAATTAACCCAACTAAAAGATTAAAATGTTAACTAAACAACTTCATAGATATCCATTATAAAAGTTTGAAAAATAAAAAAGTTGCTTCATTTCAATCAAATATAAAGTTACCTTGCAGAAAGTAATTAAAGATGATGTTATCATGAAAATGGGACCTGATGGCTGAAACATTGTTTCACAATAGATTTTAGAGATTTTAAGACACATACACTGTAACAAAATTACAGCTGACCCCTCTCAACGTAGACATCAACTCTTCCAGACACTTCCCCTCTGGTAGAAGATTAAGGGTCATCAAAACCAGTACAGCCAGACGTGCTAACAGTGTTTCCCCAAGAGCTGTAGCACTCATTAACCACAACGGACACCTCAAACTTAAAAATAAACTGTACCAACAAACCTCCCTTACTGCATTACAGTAAGCCCACTGTACCATAATGCTTATTTGCACAGCTCTAAAGATGTTCCTGTTTTTGTTCATGTTCATATGATATTCTTTATAATATATGATAGTCTTTATAATATCTGTCTACTCAGACCTGCATATGCATTGATATCTATATCAATAGATATGTCTAATATATCTAAGTACCGATATTGTCATCCCTTTAGCTCTTCATTATTCTGTATTCTTTATTCTATTTATTCAATACTGGGTAATATAAATTCTGATACAGGGTGGAGAGGTACACACAGTGACAAAAACATTCCACACATAGAAAAATGTTGTTATAACTTAAAAAAGTGTAAGTCTGGGCTGCCTTAATATTTTGAGTTGTTTGAACAATAATAAATAATAAAGTTTCGGGCCATAAAACACAGATTTTTTCTGTGAAGTTTAAAAGAAGTTTCTATTTGAAATTCAGTTTACTCAAAATTCTAAGGCAACCCAAACACTAACTTTTTAAGTTAATACAACTTTGTTTTGTTTTACTGTGCAAACGAAAGTACATTATTTATTTCAGATTTATCACTTTTTTAACTTTATCAGCTTTATATATAGAAGACCTTCAGGTTCACTGGCTGTTATGGGCAGCATGTGAAACGGTATTGATATTGGTGTTGTAGACTTGGTGATCCCTGGCTGCTATCACAACCCACTGTGAGGAAACCTTAGCCAGTAAGTTTCTGTACAATGGGTAATGGAATTATGCAGAATGATTGATTTCCCCTTTAATAAAGTGGCCATGGATACCACCACTGAGTGATTAGTCATAGACGCACCATCTAACTTTTACAAATGTACAAACTACAAAAATTGTGTTAATGGGTACGGTGATGAAAGCATAACGATTAAAAAGTACTATTGGAATCCTTTAGAATTACTTTTTTCCAGATCTCCCTTATTTTTAGAGGTAAGTATGTCAGAAATATAACATTGCAACACAGTTCATGATACATGATAGGTCATGATATTTTATCATGATATCATATATCTAATCAGTTGGAATAGAAGAAATAAAGAACAACAAGTGCTACATTAAAAAAAACACTAGCAAAAACACTAATTTTGCCTTTTTTATTCTGAAAAAATGCAGTCAGTCAGTGTTCTATGAGAACTGATGATATGTATGATATGTTCAAAAAAGCATGTTGGATTGTATTGTGCCAATGCTGTCACCGGGCTGGCAAGTAGTTAGGACAGTAATATAGTGACAATAATTAAGAGCTGAAACCACCTTGCAATTCTGTAAATTGGGTATTATTGTAGTTATTGAACAATAAGTCTTAAGATTGATAGCTGAATAATAAGCATGTAGTTTATGATTTTAAAGTACAAAGGCAATGAACCCTTTGGTAGTGGAACTAATCATTTGGATCCACATAATTTACCAAATTGCACCAAACTCATATGTTACATTTGTTATATTTAACCCTTTAAAGTGCATGATTATTATTCAGTTATTAATTGTAGGACATATTATATAACTACTATAAAAACATTATGTTATGCCTTTATGAAAGTGAGGAATTTACATGTGGGCCTACACATAAGCTGCTGCAGTTAAAAACGCTAATCTGGTATCATACCTTTTTTCTATGATTTACCATACAAGCAAAATAATTTATGTAGAATGAATGTCCATGTTGTGCACAAGTTCACAAGGAGAAGACTGGAACATACCCTTTCAGTTATGCTGGCCATTGCTCAGTGGTTATTGTGGATGCTCATCTTAACGACAGGCCAAGGATCGACTCAAATACAGCCATCAGCGCTTTCTAAGTAAACTTATTTTCAGAACTATAACGGGAGCTGACATTACTGGAGGGGTTTAGGAAACTATGCTGGGAGCCTCCTAAATTGGCTGTCTTGGACTGTGACCACACACCCGATGACAACTCCTCAGGGCTACATCTTATACTGTGTGTAAAGATGGAAAGGGTGCAGGAATGATTTCATATATCCTGACCAGACAGGAGATTATAGTAATGTCCGAGATCAACCTTAAGGCCAAAGCCAAGCAACCACACCGATAACCTGTAAACACCAGCACGTGTTATGTTGCCTGTAATTAGGTACTACAGGTGTAGATGCTTGAAGATGTAATTTACTGTTGTGTACATTATTAATCTGTCTGCTCATCAAACTGAATTATAGAAATTGGATACTGAATATTAGGTCTCTCATATTGACACTACAGACTGTAGTCTATCTGTTTATCTGCATATTTGCTAGTCCCTTTTTATCCTGTTCTTTAGCAGTCAGAACCCCAAACAGGACCACCAGTGCTGATCCACCACCCAAATAATATGTGTTTTGTGGAGGTCCTCTGGGGGTTCTGATGAATGGGGACCACTGATGAATGGGTTAAAGGAGGGATAACACCGAGAAAAAAAATGAAGAACATTTCAGAACAGTTGTTGAACAGTTCTTTAATTCTTTAATTCTTTAATTCAGCGTAACAGTTGTTACTCTGAATTAAAAATGCAGTTGAATTTAAATAAAATAACTATAATATTATATAATCTATTATAGAAATGATCTACAATTCTGAGATTCTCGTCATTTCTTAATGATCCTGACCGGCAATGTTTGGCTAGAATTGTCTGTGCGATCAGACAAGCGACTCATGGCAGACATCATATCCACATTCAATGCAGGAGGCCCTACATGCATGTCCCACAGGCCAGTACAGCATTCTTTAGGAGCAGCAGACCAACCAGAGTCCCTCTGTTAACATCACAGTACCGAACACAGTGCCCCACCTGGGTTCATGGGGTTGCTAACCGGACTCTAGAGGACTGGCAACATGTGGTGTGGTCTGATAAGTCAAGGTACATATTGTTTCGGGCTGATAGTAGGGTTTGTGTGTGGGAAGTCAGTTGTCGACAAGGCAGTGTACAGGCTGGTGGTGGCTCCATAGTGGTGTGGGGTGTGTTTTCATTGCATGAAGTGAGTCCGCCTAAACACATCATTGACCGGTGCCCACTATGTTTCACTGTTTGGTGACCATTAGCAACCCTTCACGGTCTTCATGTACCCCAACAGTGATGGGATATTCCTGCAGGGTTATGCACTGTGCCATCGGTCCCAAGTTGTCCAGAATTGATTCAAGAAGCATTTTAGAGAGTTGTGGGCATCCCTTGAGGTAACACTAATTCATAATCATTTTACATACTGCTGTCCCATGACTTTTTGTATGTGAGTGCATATACCAGCATACTGTAGAGGATCACAGGCCCACGCAGGAGACCATTCCTTAATTTTCTGCCCAAGCAAGTACACCACAACAATACCGGTAAAAGTGTTTGGGCAAAACTATTGCACTGAAAATGTGAAAATGATTTAAAAACTTTAAATGTAACACCTATGTCATAGTTATTTCATGTTTTCAACAAAACCTGGATGCACGGTTGTTTACAAGTAGCGGGTCCTTCATTAACAATCTAATTCTATCTTTTCTTCTAGATGTCCAACATGCGTCCATCTTCCATAACCAAAGATCCTTTCTTTTGTTTGAAGAATGCATCAGCAAACTGAGTTGTCACTGCAAAACAAGGGAGGATGATTGTCTGAGGACAGCATGCACATATACAGAACACAGCTGCACAGCAATTACCACAAAAACAAGGAAGTATTCTGCCTAATGAGTCTGTAATTGAAGCTCTTTATCTTTCTGAGCTGTACCTGATAGATTAGTGACAGAGCTTATCTGGGCTATGAAGAACTCACAACATTATATTCACGTTTACCATCATTCTCTTTCTTCCCTTAACTAACTTTATTTACTGCGTTAGATAACATTAACAGCCTTTGAATTTCACTATTAATGAGACGTGTAGAGTGTAAACAAAGTAATTAACACACTCTAATTAATATTTGTTTAACTGAACTGAATAAGTAACACATTAATAATTCCTCTTATGAATGGTGAGATCCAAAATATGTGGCCAAAAACACATTGTTGTCCCGTATTAACTGATACTAATAAGGATCAGAATGAACAGGCTGTTTGTTTGTTTTACTTGTTGTAAAGTGGATCTTCTTTTCTCCAAAAAGCTTAATTACGGTCCCTGGTGCCTGTGTTAATGGAAACAATGAATAATGAAATATAGCATTTTGGTCTGACGAGTAGAAGGGAGCAATGTCCAGAGGCTAAAGCCTAAATATAGCAACTGAAATGTAAAATTAAGTAGAAACCTGCAGTTAGAGACACCATGTTGTCATATGTGGATGGTGAATGAACATTAAAGGAATATAACAAACAAATGCACCAATTACTACTTTCAGCTTGTTAAAGAAAATGCCTGGTCTACATATTGCAGAAAATATTTAAAGATACTTAGCTAATGATAATAGAGTTAAAAGGACAGGACCAGCATAACTGGTTGTAGTATAGTAACATGTGTGCATTTAATGTAAATCTAACTAAATTTCGTAACTTTAAGTCGCAACGCAGGTCATCAGCTAATCAGGCTCATGTAGTCAATTACATGTAAGACTCAATTCACTTAAAGTCCTCAGAGAAAAAAAAAGCCAAGATAAATATGAAACCAGTAATCAATATTGCTACACAGTTCCCAAACACTTTCAGCAACATCCATCTAAAATAGTAATTCAGTGTTTGCAACTCAACTAACCCAGAAAAAAACACACACAATACACACGATAGCTTCCAACCATACCGCAGAACACGTCACATAGTAAAATAAAACAGCAACTGTCTTTGTTTGATTGTTACAAAATCTCTCAAAAAATCTGACAGATGTTCCACAATGCCATCCTGAACGAAGTGATGTGTCTGCTTTAAGAGCTGAATAAAAGCAACAGTATGCAGAAACACAGTCAATACAATACAATACTGGAGTCTTAAATAATGAATATGAGCTCAAAGTGCTCATAAAAAGTATAATTTGAGGGAATTTACACCCATATGGGATGAGTGGTATAGGAATGACAAACATTTACATACATAATTTCATAATGACATCATTTCATGTTGACAATATTAACTAATCAAGCAAATAAATAGAAACTTATTGGTACTGTTCCTGTGCTTGTACATTTGGGGATCCGGAGTGCCTACCAGTCCACTAACTGTGAAGTAATACAAGTTAGTCAGTTTTTTGGGGCTGCCTGAATCAACAAACATGGGATTCAACAAGCTGCTCAGATTTGGTTCCACTCTTCCAATGTTAAATAGGGGCTTATTAGAATAACACTGCCCCTATCTGAGTAGCTCCACCCACAGCTTCCGAGCCGTGGATAAAGTGCACAAAGTTTATTTTTAAAGGCAATGTCACAGCTACGATCTGCAAAAACCTAACCTGGGTCAGTACAATGCAGGACAGGCAAATGAATTCTTCCCAAAAGAGGGATCACTTTCAACTGTCTGTGGCAAAACTGCAAACGAGGGAAATGTAAGTATTTAAAGAGTAATTATGCTCTGCTTTTGGCCCTTTGGCTAATGTTAATGAAGATGTAATTTTCTAGAAAGTTTTTGTGTTACTTAACTTGTAGCTCATTATTATTTAATGAAACAGGCACTTGGACAGGCCATTGCGAATGGGGCTGTTTAGACAGGGTGAGGAGAGAGCTGTGGTGCTTCATCCTTGTGGTATTTTAAACAATGCATGTCACAGATATTTCAGGGAGCTGTATTAACTTGTGCAAAAGGGGTATAATGTGTCATCTTTCATTCCAAACATTACTATAGGGCTATACACACACACACACACACACACACACATATATATATATACACAGTCATTGTCAAAACAATAGTTGCAGAAATAATTGCACCCAGAAGGAATCAGCTGACAGGCATGAAACTTGGTGGGTAGGTTTGACATTGTGAGGCATGCGAATGATTCAAGTTTCACCTTATCGCCTTATTGCTGTACCTGACTGACCCAACAGCCACGATTGCAGACATTCAGCGAACAGTGATGTCCTCCATCCTGTGTCAGCACCTTTGGCAGACAGTTGCACAATGCAGGACTACATGCACCACGGACACCATGGTCAGCTTCAAGATAAGTGGTATGTCGTCACTTGTCACACGTCCAGAAGGCCTGGTGTCACTCCACCTCCACATTTTCTGCAAACTCTGCAGGAACTGTGTGAGAATATTCAAGCTGTATGAGATGGATTATTGCAGGAGACCTAGTCTCCATTAGGACACCAGGAACCTCTACAACTCCATGCTGAGACATCTGGCCTGATGCCATACTGACAGATGCTACTTCTATATGTGTTGCTCAGGAAATATTGCCCAATTTGACACCTTCTGGAAGTGCATTGCCATAATTTCTATGGCCGTTCATAGGGGTTTCTTTATGTAATAAGCTATTCAGGAGCGATATGTTTGAGTCTTGTATTACTTTACTAACTGAAATGAGACTGCACTGCACTTTTTCCTGTATACGTTCAGAGCTAAAGTCTGGATCTAGGGCCCTTAGTCCTTTCATGATGTCCCCCACAGTTGTTCATTACCCAAAGGAGGAAATGTTTGTGCCGCTATCTTGTCTTGTAGCAACGGAACTAAAGACAGTGCGGAGTACGAGTTGCAGATGTGGGATTCAGATAAAGCATGAGCAGACTTCCCATGTCTCACATGCCTCTGTTGTCATGACCACAGTCTGCACATCCTTGCAAGGTAAAACTATGATCAATAATGCATGCACTGGAAAAACCATCTTGGTCTGATAAATAGACTTCAGTGCATGCTGTTGTTAAGCACATTCAGATACATTCATTTGCCGGGTCAAGGTCATGTACTGTTATACGCTGATATGCAGTACATATTTAAAACAGGTCTGCCCTTTTCTTTGTCCTCTTGTTGCAGGAGAAGACTGGAGCACAATGGAAAAGACCAACTTTATCTATTCGGAATAGATGAATAATATTCTTTTAAGAGAATTTTTCATACATGCTTATTAACTTAATGACAGTGGCCTAGCACTGGACAGCACACGTTTAGATCCTCAGCTTGGCATAGTTCATTTAATTATAAGATGTACTTGTTGCCATGGTTATAGTTAACATTGGAGCAGTAAGGTTATATGAACTGGCGGATCAGATATATAGAGTACAGTCTCGAATGATGAGAAGGATAGAAGAGTTAAGACCTTAAGACCTGAGTTATGATTTGACAAGATCAGTGTCAGATGTCTCTAATTTCAGAAGCAAATCCAAACTTAATTTAGGAATCCTAAGTTATCTTATCACATCTTATTCAGGAATATGAAATGACTAAATCAATAGATGAGGTTCATTCTTATATATGTCACCAATCACACTTAAAAGTCAGAGTTAAGCTTTAAATTAAAATATTTGCTAGAGATGTCATGGGAACTGGCAGCACAGAAAGTAAAGTGTATGTTATACTCTATATTAGATGATAGTATGTTATACTATATTATTTTAAGCTTTAAGGAGCCATGTGTAGTTATGTAGTTTCTACTATAGTTTATGGTTTAAAACATTACCTAATTAACTAAAATGATCAATAGATTGAGAAGAAATAGCAGTTTTGACAATATGTCAAGGACGTCTATGTGTTGTGTTGCAGAGGTATATACTTAAGTTAGCATGCTAACCAGCTAGCCTCATGCTTCCTGTCTTGCAATAGCACTTTGTACCTCAAGAGGCGATAGTGAGTCACTTTAGCATCAAGTCGAACCAGTATAACATGAGAGGATGAAGAAGTAGCACTGCTCTGACACCGATTTTAATCTCATCAGTCATGTTGAAGGTGTTTTAAAAACAGGAAGCCAGTGAAAGGAAGAGTAAACAAAGCTCTTGTCAAGCAATCCCCGCCATCGATCCTGGCAAGGATGCACGTTCGGCAGCAAACAAAAAAAGTGACATAAATGGAACCAAAACAAGAGTTAACACTGACGTTGCTTTCCACCACAGGGGATGCTCTTGATATGTCGTCCCCTTTTTGTTTTGAGTGTGTATTTGACAGGTGGATTGGACATCATCTTACAAATTGCTCCTTTAAATGTCAGTGTTAAAATTACAGCTTCTATAAATAATAGTAAATCCATAATTGTTATTATCATTAGGGAAAGTAAACATAAGTGAATATAACACCGTTAGCGTGCTAGCTTGATTGCAAACATAACATTGCAAATCCCACAGCTGTGAAAAGGTCATCGCTACATATAGGAAGCCTCGATCTTAAATGCTGCTATACAATAAATTGCATTGTACTCATGTTCATGAGTATGACAAAATAACAAGTTCATAAACTTAGTAAAATATCCTATGCTTTGCTTTAAGGTCAGTGAGAATTGAAAATAACACATATTCCTTCAGTATTGTTATGTATTTCTGAGTGAAATGCAGCATCAGGGAGAGTCTAGGGCTAGCTGTGAGATTGCACCTAATCATAGGTTGCAGGAGGTGGGAAAAGGAGGTGAAGCATGGCATTATTCTTTGGTGCACACTGCCATAGTCACATATCACAAGACGTGAAGTGAGGAAAAAGTCAATACACTTAAATCAAAAATGACAGGAAAACAAGAACTTCTTTTAAATTATATGATGTTGAAAATTGTGTTTAACATGACCAGGAATAACTAACAAGGTAAAAAAGTTGGTGCAGGTTTTGGAGATGACCACAGAAAGCGAAGCATGCTTCCATGGAAAAGAGGCGCTTTACACTGATGATAGTGACATGACAGAAACATTTCCTGGTGAGGTATTAGAGTATCTGCAAGTTCAGATACAGCAACAAATGATTAACCTCTTGCAACCCCAGCCTTATTGTATCGTAAGGTTTATTAATCACTACATTGACTACAGTGCTGAGATATTCTCAAGTTATAGAAGAAGGCAATAAAAGTTCAGACCTGCCAGCAGTTCTGGGCCATTTAACAGGTAAATGTTCACCCCTATTAGTAAGTACTAGTAACCCAGTTTGCTACTCATCATAAATTCCTATTAGTCACATTTTATTTTCAAAAGAATGTCTAACAGTAGAAATGGAAGCTAGAAGTACAGGTTAACATAAAGTTAGAATGTTAAGGGATCTTAAGTCTGTATAAGAAAGTCTATCCACTGTGGAGAGAGACCTATAAACCGATAAACTGAACCCCAAAGTCATTTTTAAAAACACATATGAAATCAGCAGACAAAATCAGACAAAAACTGCATTAATGTGTTGTAGCGTTTGGTTCGGTGCACAAAAACATGCTTTTTCAGGCTACAGCTAGGAAAGCCTTGATGCCTTGAGTCCACTGCACTCATTTCCTGCAACAAAGGACAGCTTTTCTTGCTTGCGGCTTTACCAGCAGCGAACTGATTGGCTTTTTTATGAAAAGGCCAGACTCTTACTGTAAGCAGATGCTATGTTGAACTTTTCCATTAGTTTTTAAACCACTGAACTGTCTGTTCCTCCTTTGTAATGTCTCTGCATAGTCTTCTGTAATAGTTACTGAATTCAACATTTGACAGTTCTTTTATTTTGGTGTTAGGATGTTTCTGCAATATGGAATATTTAACATAATTATATTTTGTATTGTTATTCTCATATCACTCTTCAAATTCAGCTGATAACTGGCTAATTGGAAAAAAAACCTTCCATCTGCAGAGTACACAAAGGCAAATGTCTGGTACTAGACATGCTCTTGGTAACAGTTCATCCATCACAAAACAAATACTTTCTGTGTGTTATCAAGTATGAAAGATCAAAATGTGTGTGTGTTTGTGGGATGGTGTGATGAGGCAATAGCATAGGACTGAGATTCTGATCTCTCTCACTTTATTTATCTCTCTCTCTCTTTTTCTTGCTCACTAGCTCTCTCACTCTCCGATGATCCAACACACACAACGACTTGCGCTTCCTCCTTCTGTTCTTCTCCGCTCTGCAAACTCTCCCTCATAATCCCATCTGATGAGAACACCAGTCAGAATGTGGCAGATAAGCAATGAAAAATGAATGCTAATATGGCTCTGAATATTAAATGGAAATTATAGCCTTCCAAGTGAACAGACATGATCATAAAAAAAAAATAATAATAAAAAAAACACAAGCTATCATTAAAAAAAGAAAAAGGTTAGTTGACAGAGGCTTATCAAGATGGATCAATAAAGAATTTTGAAGCCTGTTGGAGGTGCATGTTTTCTTCGTCTGAACAAAGCCCTCTAGCTCAAAGCTAAAATCTGAATGAATTGGAGCGAATGGACATGCTCTGTGCACACAATACGACAAAAAGCAGAAGTTAAAATGACTCGGGAGGAATGCCTCTGTCCGGTGGCCTTGGAGTTTAAGCAACTAGATCAAAGCCTTTTTGGACAAAGCTGAGGACCATCAACAAAGCAAGCAGCGCAATGGCTGGTGTGATCCTGGTAGCATCTGATAAGTTGTAAACTGGATTATGTGGCTGTGTGCTCACCTTTAGAAGGCAGCAGGAGTAGAGCGATCGATATGGGGGATAATGTGGGCAGGGAGTGCTATCACCTTTTATCCTCTTCCACCAGCAGAATAGCTCTTACTCAGTGGCAGTGTTGGCGCCCAGGCCCTTTAAAAGCCCACTGAGAGTGGGTCATCTTCTTCCGCATCTATGCACCAGTCGGAACCCACTGACACCTCAGACTTAACAAGCACATTTGTCATTTTCTCCATTAGCTTTTTGCAGAGCTGTTATCATATTACATTATTATTTTTTTAAATGACTGGACTATATTTGATTTTATTGGCCTTAGTGTGAAGGATTATAGCTCTATAATACACTGCGGCAATGAAAAGTGTCTTGCCTAAAGGACCTTTCACAGGTGCACTGTAAAATGCTATTAAAGTGTGGTGCCAATGTTGGTGACAGGGGTGCAGGAGGTTCTTCTGAAGCTCATATTGATGGTTATTGTAAATAAAATGAAACTGTGAATCCAAGGGCTATCCAGATACTGCTACCTCAGTGATGGATATGTTGCTGTAAAAATTCAGTGCTTGGGTACATGTATACCTCTTTCTATTTTTAGGCATTATGTAAAAGAGAGATATGAATTAGGACAATGCTAGAGAGGATTCCAGAGTCGCACGTATTGCAGGATGTAACAGCCAAGTAGTCCCATATTCATACTTTAAGACCCGTGAGATGGATCATTGTGAGCTGCTGATTTGTTCTCTTCTGCTCAGATATTAACCCCTCAAAATCCCAGACTTACTACATCCTAAAGCTTATTATTCAGTAACTGGAGTACTGTGCAAAAGTCTGAGACCTTACTGCATTCAATTGATTTAATGGTCAAAAGAAAGAAACATAGAACTAAAGAGAGGCAGAGCTTGAGGCCCCAGAATGGGACTGCTGTACCAATTATGGTGGAATGGGGACATTGTAACAAAATGGTGACTGGCTATCAACACATCTTACCTGTACCTTCATGCTGGTAGAAACTGACACTTATTTGTCAGTTTCTTGTTGGAATTATCCTGTTCCACCTTAAATGTTTCAGTAGCCTGAGGCAGAGTTGGAGGATTCGAGTCACATGACTTGACTCGAGTCATAAATTTAAGGACTTGAGAACTTGCTTGACTAATACTGATAAAAGACTCAACTTAACTTTGACTTAGACTTGAGGCAGATGACTCAAAATTATGTGATTTATTATTAAATATTTGTATTTTAAGGGATTTCTTTTTGTTAAAACATGATTGGGTGATTTCTGTTGCAGCCTACCAGAACGCAGGAGACCAGCACAGGTCAATGTACAAAGGAAGGCGCCTACAGTAGAAACAGTGAGGTTTGGATTAAAGGATTATGTTGTGGATGAAAGCAGTAAAGAGAGCTCAGCGATATACAGCGTCTGGAGATCAAACATTGTGTCAGACCACCAAAACCAACTTCATCCGTTACTATAGACCACACAAAAAAAGGTACAAGACTGTGTTGTATGGCTAGTTGAGGTTTAGCTAACGTTAAGAGCAGGAGCCGAGAATAAAGTAACTAAACTCTACAGGCTCCACATTTAACTCCTGCTCCATGACTGCACTGACCTACAGCCAGCAGTTCTGCTCCAACCCTACAGAACTGCTTCTGCTGCTTAACCTGAGAGGGGAGTCCAGGAAGTTTTGTTCTCTAGCTCGGTAAAGTTCGGCTGATATTGTATATTCGGCAGATATTCGTGTTTCGCGCGTCATACTGCTCACAGACATCCTCCTAAAATCCCTGAAACTGCATTTTCAAGTCGTGGTAAATCTAGGAACAAACTACAGTTGTTACATTTCCCCAGAGTTCTCGATCTCTCCTTCCGGCCAGTACATTTGATTACTATAGCCAGAATCGCTGCAGCATACCGTAAGGGGCTGTAGCTAAAGTGCGGTTCTGTTTGAAACGTACAAGATTCAGAGAGATGAGGAGCCTGTTGATATTATTTATAAAGACTTGAAACGCACTGAAATACACAGATAATGTGAAAGACATACATTGTAACACCTGCCATAACTTTACTGAGCCACACATAAACCTACTGCAAAATAAAATCACTTGTAATTTATTAAATCACATCTAACAAATATAACTGAATCTTTAGTTTACTAAGATAAGCTTTGGTTAAATTGTAGTTATTTTTATAAGTATTAAGTTATGTACTATAACAAATGTAAACATTACTCTCCAGGTGGTGTAGCAATCAGGAAGCCTTTACTGACAAAAGGCAGAACATTTCCAGATCAAATAAAGAAAAGAAGCCGCTGGTGTTCTCAGAACAATGGACTGACCACCCCAGCATTGAGATCTCAACATCACTGAATGTGTTTGAAATTATTTGAATCATGAGACGTCAATGCAGCCGGCTTTTAATACTGAATATGAAGATGGGGGCCAAATATTTCAGCAGATATCAGTAAAAAACTGAAACTGAAATGGCAGCTGTAATGAAGGCAAATTGGACTGTGAGTGGAAACTATTAATGAAAAATAGCTTTGCTGTTAATAAGCTACTACTAACCTCCACTTGCTATTTGGCTGGTTTGGCCATGGATGCTCATTCCTTAGTTATAGAAGAGTATAATCAAGGTTTGGACCTGCCAGCATGGCCTGGCCATTCAGGGAGCTAACACTGAGGAGCTAGCGCAAGGAAGCCCTTGATAACTACCCCAAAAAGATATATATCAACAACAACAACATATAATAACCAACATTGATTATTGCAATCAGTACACAATCTGCATTTCCTGGACAAATACTAGCAAGTGGGCATCTTTCTTGCTCTTTCCATATGCTGGTGGAAGTCACTCAGATTTTCTTGAAGTTAAAGACGTTGTCACAGCATATTACAAAATCACTAGCTTGGAAGGAATAACATCTGGAAAGTACATGGTGCATGAAATGTCTACCCAGCCTCGTGGCTTCCAGAGAAAGAGAGGGAGAGAGAGAGAGAGTGCAAAGGAAACAAACAGAAAGACAGAGGGCTACATTTGATCAGAAATGAAAAATGAATGTTAAAAAACAGCGTTCAACTGATTAAACACATATAGTTATAACCACTTGAAATAAAAGATTAAAACCCAGAGATAAAAAGAAGAAATAACCCTTTTCTCTGAATAGTGAAATAGCAACTCCCTCCTTTTTCTCCACAAGAACAACTATTAAGTTAGTTTGATATGTTTTACATCAGTGCCCTAATGCTCCTGCCATGACTTGTGTATACTATCTATTCATGAAGATGTTTGTTCTTCAGAAAAATAATTTTGTATTAGACTTGTTAATAGACATATGTGTTGAGATATTGTACATTATTCTGTGTGCATCCATTATTTTGATTGACCTGTGCGATATAAAGAATTCAGGAACCTTTGGAAGTATCTGGGTTTCTGCATGACTGGATCCTAACTTTTGCTTTTTATGATTTTTTGGCCTTCATCAAAGCCATACTTATAAACAAAGGCTAGCTTGATGATACTCCCTTGAAAAAGTGATCTTTCAGATCTTTCAGAAAACTCAGATGGGAGTTTGACCTGCCATATCATATAAAATCCCCACAATTTTGGTTCCCTGCTGTTCTCTGTAGAATTCTGTTCAAGTGCCTGACCAGTTGAGGTTTTAGAGGATTTTAGAAGTAAACTCCAGAAAAGATTACAAAAGGATTTCTAAAAAGCTAGGGCCTCCTCCAGTCCACAGTGAGGCAAGTACCTTCTAAATGGAAGAAAATCAGCACCACTGCTGCTTCTCCTAAGAGTGGGTGCTCTACAAAGATCAGTGCAAGGACATGCTGTAGAATCCTTAAACAAGGGACCCAGGGTCTGTAGGTAAATCTAACATAAAAACACTGAACTAAAGAGAAGAAATGCTGCCCATCTTGCGTATGTTTGTTAAAGTCAACCAGGATATTCCATAGCATTAATGGAACAATACTGTGTGGACAGAAGAGACAAAGGTAGAATAGTTTTTGGAAACAAAAATGGTGTATCGCAACACCAAAATATCCCCAAGTGTGAAGCATGGTGGTGGGAAAATAATGATGGAGCTGCTTTACATCCTGGATGGCCTGGAATCACTTACGGTTCAATGAATTCCAACCTGTGTTAAGAATGTGTGAAGCTGTCTGTGTAAACCTGAAGTTCATTGGGGCATGCAACAATGCAACAATGACAGTGGTCGAAAACACAGGCGTAAATTAACAATGGCTAAAACTGAGTCCATGGAAACAGCTTTGAATAGAAGACTTGCCCTAATGAGTTCTCAGCTGCTGTTCTGGAATAATCAGGTACTGAAGCCTAAGGTTTTCATTGCCAATAAAGGAGGTAAAGGAGATTTTACACAGGTTTTACATTCCAACACTGGCTATCGTTGTATAACCATTTGTTCACCAGAGATATGAGCCTATAAAATCCATGTCATTATTCTTTGAAGAAATCTGAGTAATTCACACATTATTCAAAACAGAGAGGAGTTTCCAGCTAAACATATAGAGGTATGATGAGATAATGCCCGCTATTGTGGTGGTATATGGTAGTGGTATATGATCACACAATCATGTGAAAAAATTTGGTTGTCCCATTAAATATGTAGTTCCTTGTTAAGAAATATAGACATATCAATGTTTTTTACTTTTTAAACAATACATAGAGATAAAGTATAATTTAGATCATTTACTCTCTCTCTCTCTCTCTCTCTCTCTCTCTCTCTCTCTCTATATATATATATATATATATATATATATATATATATATAAATTCCTACTGAGGAAAAAGGGTAACACTTTACTTGAAGGTTGTCACAGCATCAACACTTTATAATGTATTTACAAATGTTTAAATTAACATTCATAAAGTATACATATTTTACATGATATTAATATAGAGTGCCATGCCATTTTAGTGGGAGACATTTCTCAAAATCTCCTCATTTATTATTCAATTATTATTTTATAAAACTTTATCAAATATCATACAGTGTATGAGCTGCTCCTTTGGCACAATAAAAAAATATTTAGAAGACAAAACTAGAGAAGAGGAAGGATAACAAAGTGCAATAAATTAAAGGCTAGACAAAAAACTGCCTAAATGTCAAACTACTTTTTGTCCAAAAGGGTAAGGCCAGGTCATTTTATTTTTTTCTGTCCAGAAATGAGACATTTCACTTTCACATTTGAAAAATGTGTCAGTAAATGACATAATACTCCAAAATAATATCATGTAAAATATCACGTATACTTTATACATTTTTATTTAAACACTCATGAATACCTAATAAAATGTTTATGTAAAATGTTATGAATGTGTTATGTAGACACCCTTAAGACAAAAAGTTAGGACACCCTATGCCCTAGCAGCTGGTACTACCCTGTTTGGCTGAAATAACCACAATTAGGCATTTCCAATAACTGCCTACCAGTCACTGACCTCAACTACAGGAAAGGTTTTCCCTTTCCTCCATGCAGAAGTCTTTTAGCTGTGTGATGTTTAAGTGGGGTTTCATGCAAGTACAGCCCATTTCAAACCACTCCACAGCATTCCAATAAGATTCCAAAACTATCCATTTCTTTCTTTTGAGTCAGTGCTTAGTGGATTTACTGGAATTTCTTGGATCATTGTCATGTTGCGTGGTTGATGTCCACTTCAGTTTTTAGACAGCTGGTCTCAGATTTACCACAAACAGCCTCTGAAACACCAGTATATTCATATTGGATTCTATGACGGAAAGCAGCCCCAAACCATGACATTTCCATCTCCATGCTTCACAGCTGGTATGATGTCATTGTGCTCAAATGCTGGATTTGGTTTGCATCAAATATGTCTTCTGTTACTGTGTCCAAATAATTTAGCAAGGGTTTCCTCCTTGCACACCTCCCATAAAAATTACACGTGTACAATGTCTTTCTGAGAGGAGATGCATGTACTTGGACATCAACTGTGGTAAGAGCTATTTGAAGGTAGCGTGACTGGACTGTTGAACATGCTAGGATGGCCTGACCTGGCCATGCTGACAGTTGTTTTAAATGTTCTCTGCTTGTAAATTATTTTCTAGCAATTTTAAATGCTTCTAATTGGAATGCTAGTAAAAATTTTGCTAGTGAGAATCTAAAATTCACTAGCTATAATTACAAATTACAGATATCTGTGATTCTTGTTCTTATAGTTATAATTATATTTTGAATAGTCAGAAATCTATTGTTACTAGTAAAAAGTTTTGTATCGCTGGTTTCATTTTAGGCTAATACAGCATGCCATATGCTGGCTATGAGGGAGAGGAGAGATGCTCAATGCAAAGATCTGTCCTGTAGCAGGACTGTTTTCACAGAACATAAAGAGAAAGTGATGCAGCAGTTGAGGCAAGCTGTGTGGTAAGAAAGCTCATCGTGCTTTAGGTCACTCTTATCCTGTGCCCAGAAAAGGTGACTTTGTACAGAAAAGACTGACCACAAATACCGTGGGTGTTCCAGTACAGTGATGCATTGATGTCAAGCAGAATAAAGAAATAAACCGTTCTGCTTGTTCTAATTACAAGATATTATGTCATAATCTCATAATTCTGAAATAGTTATGACTAATACGTGCACCAAAATGTAAACTACTGGCTGATTCAGTCATGGAGATGCAGGAGGTGTGTTATAAAGACAACATTATATGATATTCATTTGATATTTGAATGGTTTCAGTATTTAGATGATATTCACTTTTCCCATTGCAATTTGCTGTGTTGACTTACTCTGGTGCTCCCTTTGGACTATGCTGCCTGACTAGCAGCG
Source organism: Semaprochilodus insignis (assembly GCA_034552555.1). Lineage (NCBI taxonomy): Eukaryota > Metazoa > Chordata > Actinopteri > Characiformes > Prochilodontidae > Semaprochilodus > Semaprochilodus insignis. Next base: position 25,308,383 of record CM067481.1, on the reverse strand, counting down.
CCTGGTAATTTTAAGTTTGCCTTAAAGCAGTATTGTACCATGATGATAAGGAGAAAGTTAATGTTTAAATTTGATATAAATGATAACAGTACGTATGGAAATTATTCCAGTAAATGCCACTTGAAGTTGATTTAAAAAAAGAAACCTCTACATGACTCTCAGATAACATTGTGCAATTAAGTGGAATGGATATGTTAAAGACTATAAGGATATTTCAGCAAACTTTAACAACCTGTCAAACCAAACTGTCATAATCCTCTTCAGTACAAGATCACAAGTTACATTTCAGTGCTTGATTATTTGTGTTACATTTAAATGCTTGTTTTCAGTTAAAGTGCACTGTTATGGAAGATTATACAGTGCAATAGCATAACCTGACATTATGATAAGGTTAAACTGTACAGACATCAAGAAACGTGTGATAACAGCAAGACAGGCCTTAGAACAGTAGAACAATATATTAAACCCAAATATGCAATACCAAAAAATGTCATGTTGGGAAATATCATATAGGTATGATATTATTTCAAAGCAATATGGCCACAAAGGCAAAAAGGGATTCAACATGGCTTCCAGAAAGGCATGTGACAAAATCAAAAACACTGCTATTGGTTTCCATAGTGCCCTGCCTAAAATATTGCATTTGACTCTAAAAGGCCAACAATGGGTACAATACCTAGAGGTAACATTGTTTCCATAGAGGGTTCTTGTTCTACAGGATTAAGGCCATAGTAACACTTTATTGAACTCTGCTTTATAACTTTGACATAACCATGTCATAAACACGTCAGAGCAGATGTCATAATGCTGTTATGAGTTGTCATAACTATGTCATATTGCTATTAAATGTTAACATTTTAAATATCAAGACAGTTCATAAAACATGATGTCATGACTGCTAACTAGAGTACTAGAGAGTAATATTATTGAACACAGTCTGTCATCTAATTTGACATATTTATGCCATGCTAATGTAGCAATGTCAATGCTACCTATATACAAGCATTAGTTATGGCATCGATATCTAATAACGAAGTTACAAATGAGCAAAGAAATGTTCACATACACAATATAAAGGAGTATTCCTCCTGCAGTGGCCACCTTGTCGTGGAGAAATCTGCTTAGCACATACACACACACACACACACACACACACACACCTTGAACACAATCCCCCATCAGTGCTGGTCAGCATTGCTGAGGGCAGCAGAGTGGGCTGTAATTAGGAGTCCCTTGGCTCAGTGCTTATGCTTGGCTGGGCTCCGCTGGGGATGCACTTGTCAAGCTTATCCTCCATGGTTAGATCACGTAGGCCCTCCACTCTTAGTCTAAAGCCCAAGGCTTCTGCAGGGTTGGCTGGGTGAGGACAGAATTATAAGAGCCTGAAATTATTCCGCACTTTTAGAGACTTTAAACTTCTTTCTAAACCGTCAACCATCTGTACAACACTTAAGGCACAACAATGGAGGGAAGGCAAGCAGCACCATTTTGAAAGAAAGCTTCTGAGCGAGTATGTGTGTGCATGATTTTGCAAGACATTTCTACATTCTGCTCTTGCCATGCACCTCAGGGTTTCAAAACAAATCCATGCTATTCGGTTAAAATGCTGTAATGCGGCTTATTTTGAAAAGCAGTCTGAGCGGGTGAGCTTTTTACTGTGCACTTGTACTGCAGTTCAATATGTTGCAGAGGCCTGCTGAGTGTGTGGAGGGCCAGATGCTTCTCTATGCGCTGACCCGCCCTTTTACCAAATGGTACTGCTTTAAAGCTTTTTAACCCCTTCAGAGGGCTATGTCCATTGTAACATATGCACAAGCATCAAAAACATATTTATGTATGGTTATGTCAGTATTTGCAAGACTGCTTTCAATTATGTACATACTAATTACATCAGAGGTATATGATAAAAGAGGACAATGAAGAAAGCTCAAACAGTTCAGCTACTTTAAGTGCACATGCATCTACTATAATCTGCATAAGACCTTTGTCAATAGGACGGGACACTCTAGATCGCCTGCATATTAGCCTAAGGTCATTATGCTCAGTGCCAAGCCCCACAGCATTGGGCTGTGGAGCAGTGGAACTGCATTCTCTGGACTGATGGAGCTGCATCCAATGGGCAGCTGTAAAGACCTGAGAGACTTAGACAAGGGCCAATTGATATGGACAGGCGAGTGGGTTCAGATCATCTCTGAAATGGCAAGGCTTGTGGTCAGCAGCAGTGAGTATGTACTGACAGTGGCCCAAGGTGGCTCCCAAGGCTCCCTGATTGAAATTTTGAATGATGGTTATGATAGGAATGTATCATAACACACAGAGCATCACACGCTACTCCATATTGGGCTGCCTAGCTGAGGACCAATCAGAGTGCCCAAGCTAACCCCATCCAAAATCAAAACCGTCTGCAATGAACAATGAACCCACTGTAGAGAGGGTCAGCAGCTTCAAGTTCTTCGTTTTCACACCACACCACACCACACGAGATACAGTGCCTCTTCTACCTCAGATGGCTAAGGACGTTTGGCATAAACCCCTGAATCCTCAGAACATTTCACACGTGTACTGTAGACAGCATTTTTACTGGCTCCATCAACCACCTGGTATGGGAACTGGACCGCCATTGAGCCGAAAGCACATCACCGGGGTTCACCTCCCAAACCTCTTGGATTTTTACACCAGCTGCCTGAGGAAGACCAGGAAGACCAGACCTCAAGGACTCCACCCACCCAAGCCACTGTCTGTTCTCACAGCTGTCAAGTGGGAGGAGGTACAGAAGTATGTATTCCAGAACCAGACGGTTCCAAAGTAGTTTCTTCCTCTGTGCCATCTGGCTGCTGAATAGCCAGTAGTGCTGGTGCATTGTTTAATGGGACTGTCACTACACCTCTCACCTAAATCATCATCACAATGATCTCCATGAACAGTCCACACCCTTACTCTCACCATGACTCTGTACTTTACATGTAGCATATCTACATATATATACCTGCACATATAGTCAATATATGTATATATATATGTATATATGTATATATATATATTCTGTCGCCTGAATATACCTTCATCATATACATCTATTTTATCTACCTCAGACTCCCCAAATATATATATATATATATATAGCTTTTATTCATAACTTTATATTACTTTATATTTAGGCCTATTTCTAAACTTACTTTTATTTCAAAGATTATGGAGATGGCTGGTCTCTGCTCAACTTGTGCAGCATTTTTCAAACGTTCTTGAAAAATTTCAATCTGGCGCTTGCCCAAAGCACGGTACTGAGACAGCACTCCTCAGAGTTTTAAACAACGTTTTAATGCATGCTGATGCTGGTGATGTTTCCGTTTTAGTTAGATATCTTAGATATTAGTGCTGCCTTTGATACCATTGACCATGGTATCTTATTAGAAAGGTTAGAACAGTGGGCTGGGATCTCTGGGATCTCTTAAGTGGTTTCATTGCTACCTACTGAATACATTGTTTGTAGTATCTATTGGGGACAAGATGTCTGCCCTGGCATCTCTTACCAGTGGGGTGCCACAAGGTTCTATTCAAGGTCCTTTTTATTTTTTTTTTGTACATGCTCCCTCTAGGCAATCGTATTCATAGTTTTAATGTTTCCTTCCATTTTTATGCAGATCACACTGTAAACCGCAACAATATTGGTTGAGCGAGGACAAGACAGAAGTCCTAATTGTGGGTTCAGAACATATGTCAAAAGGGGTGCAGTTAGTTCTTGATTGTGCTGGGAAATCTGGGTGTAACTTTTGATCCTCACCTCAGTTTCACTGCCCACATCAAGAAGCTTCTTCAATCCTGCTTCCTCCAACTTAGGAACATCAGCAAGATCAGAAATTTCCTGTCCTTTTTTGACACTGAAAAACTTGCATTTGTCTCCTCCCGATTGGACTACTGTAATGCCCCATTCACCTGTTTGAGTCAGAAAGACCTTGCTTCACTGCAGCTTTTTCAAAATGCAGCAGCCCGTCTTCTAACCAGGACAAGACGCAGGGAGCATATCACTCCAGTGCTGACCTCTCTTCATTGGCCTGTGAGCCACAGGATAGATTTTAAAGTACTGGTGCCGACCTATTAGGCATTACAGAACGATGCCCCTCCATGCCTTACTGAGCTTTATTGTCCTCTTAACAACATGAGAACTTTAAGGTCTTCAGATCAGGGGCTATTACCTGTCACCCGAACTAAAAACTAAAATCAAAGTGAGACTTATTTTTATTCTCTTGCTTTTAGTAGTTTGTGACTATTGATTTTTTTAATTGTATTTTATTGGGTGGCTTTGTAAAGCACTTGAGACATGTTCTGGAAAAGTTCTACATACTTACTGTTATATAAAACTGTATATTTGGATGAGCTAAATACACAGCTATATACAGCAGGATAAAGCTAATCTGCTGTTTACTATTGTGTATATGTATTATCTAATGTGTATCTTTTGTATTGTTGTATTAAGTAGGGACTACACAATTATTTACATTTACATTTATGGCATTTAGCAGACTTACAACCGTGCTTAGTGTTCCGTTGGATAATGTTTCCCAGCTAGTACAGGAAGGTTAGAGTCTAAAACTCGCCATGAGCTCAAACACTGCCCGAACAAGGGCCAGTGCTGCTACCTAGAGAGAACAATACACAGACATATATAAGCATAAGTGCACTACCTGGCAAACCCAACCCAGCGCTCATACCTAGTGAGAAGAAAGGTTATGGTGAGTATAAGTGCAAAACCAAGGTATTTCAACATACACATCTACTAGTGCTCACTCAAGTGCTTTACAAAGAGATGGGTCTTCAGCCTGCGCTTGAAGACTGCGAGAGACTCAGCTGTTCAGACAGCCAGTGGGAGTTCATTCCACCATCTGTGAGCCAGGACAGAGAAGAGTCTGGACGCTTTTCTTCCATGCGTTTTCAGGGATGGCGGGTTGAGCCGAGCTGTACTTGAAGCTCTAAGGGCTCGAGGTACAGATCGACTCTTAACCATTGCCATAAGGTAGGGAGGGGCTGGTCCGTTCTTGGCTTTGTAGGCCAGCATCAGAGTTTTACATCTGATGTGGGCAGCTACAGGAAGCCAGTGAAGCGAGCACAGCAGTGGAGTGACGTGGGTAAACTTAGGAAGATTGAAGATGAGTTGAGCTGCTGCATTCTGGACCAGTTGCAAGGGCCTGATCGCCCGTGGAGGAAGACCGGCCAGGAGTGAGTTGCAGTAGTCTAGCCTTGAAATGACCAGAGACTGGACAAGCAGCTGGGTGGCCTCCTGAGAGAGGAAGGGTCGTATCCTCCGGATGTTGTAGAGGAGGAATCTGCATGACCAAGTCAGGTTCGCAATATGATCTGAGAACAATAACTGGCCATGCAGTTATGATTTTTACTCACCTTCACACCTGTGTAAATGTGAGATATCTGATTTGAGTATGTGAACTTGACTTCGGAGTAATAAGTGTAGATTGCCTGGTTTGTTGTATCCCAGTTTCTTTTACACGATTGCTTTGAAAAGATCACGTCATCATGCTGTTCATAAAGTATTATTCTTAAAAACATTATTCAGTACTTATGCATGTGTAATGATGTCCAGGTGTAAGTGGCAGTCTTCATATGAACAGTTTTTGCAGTTGTTACAGTTCCTCTTTATCAGGGTTTTAAACTTACTGTGTAATGTCTCAGGAGATTTTTCTCAGCATTCTAAAATCTTCAAAAGTCACTCCTTGAGTATCTCTTACTGTTCTAGAAACACACTTGGGTTTTTGTTGTGCTAAACTCTTTCCATGCCAAAATTCAAAATACCACATGCGTAAAAACTCATTATATCAGGCATGCTTTTCTTTGTGCACTCAGGAGCAAACAAATGTTTTAAAGCAGCGGTGATTACATCTCCAAAGGCATTAGCACTATTGTTACAGCAGAGCGTTAATCTCAGCCCTTAATGAGTTTTAGGCATGTTTACTGCCTGCAAGCTTATGAAATCAGAGAGGGTTCGCCACATAAATGCAAAAAGCAGGCTGGCTGTACTCTGTAAGAAAAAAAAGCACTTTTATGGCAGCTGTTAGATTGCATTTGCCCAGAATCAGGTGCAGAGGTACAGTGAATGGGGATTGTCTGACTGTGTAATGTACAGTTAGCTTCGGTAACAGAAATCTCTCAGCACCTATTGCCATAGCTTAGAAATCTTGACATTTCATGGTGGCAAAAGGGACTATAAAGGCTGTGCTTAGGCAAAGCTAAATGCTGTTGCTTTAGTGCTCTTCGTAATGTCTTGGAAATCCTAAGACACAAACAATATCAGTGTCTAGTAAAGATTGTGTGGTTGAATGCTAACCAAATGGCGGATGATCTGGTATAATCAGGATGTTTTGAGAACCAAATGACATGTAAATTAATCCAGCATACAGTTCCACCTAGTCTAGGCAGCGCAGATACGTGCCTAAATCAGACAATACTTGGCTTGGCTGTTTATGCTGTCATTTGATTTACTGGTAGGTTTGTGTTGCATTTGCATGAATGACTCATATCATAATAATACAATATTTTTGCAACATCTATCTTAATGCTTACCAAAAATGTGTCAGATTCTTAATCAGCACTTTAGTTTCTAAATCCACCTCCAAAAATCTAATGATTCATAGAAAATTAGCAACAGAGTCACATAGAAACTAGCTGTATTTTACAACACTTTCTGTAACAGGATAAAGAGGCTGCAAGAAAATTTATGGACTCAATTCAAAAAATGAAACAGGCATATCATAAGAAAATGATGACCGACAACAGGCAAATATTTTCTCTAACAATCTCCAACCATTCCAAGACCATTTTCCAGTGAACTGACACAAAAGGCAAGAAGCTAAACTTACGGTTCATGTCAACTTAATTGTCTGTGCTTGAGCATTCATAGTAACTATGGTTAACAAACGAATTTTTCATTTGAGTCTTTTTTATCATTATATGCACACATCTAAAAAAAACTACATAGTGTAATTTGTCTAAGTTGCTAACTTGCTTGCTGAGCTTAACTCTAACATTAATCTCTAATAATTCTTATATTAAAATCATGCTAATTAGTTTCCAAACTAGCTTATGTCATGTTAGCAAACTCTTATCAATGTTATAATCAGAAAAATAGCTATTGTGATGACTTGGCAAAGAAGGAGATGCAGGAAACAGTGTTTGAAACAACTGACCAGAGTAGCAGAGGCCCAGTGCTGCAGGATAGCAGGCAAGCCATCGGTAGCTCTCCCTTACAGCAGGGACCACTGAACCACTATCCCACTAAGCAACTCTACAGCCCGACACAGAATAACCCACATAAAGCATTTACACATCGTTACACTAACAGCCACAGCCATTTACAAGGGTTAAAGTCTCTCTTAGAGTCTTGCGTTCTCCCAGGGGTCCCACATGTGCCCACACCTCCTGTGTCTTCATGGCTGAACCAACCAGTAGCAGACCACTACATTATCCACACATCAACATACCGTTCTAGTTTACATTGTAGTGCACAGATTAGTCACCTAGTGCTTGTCTTTATCTTTACCTGGAAGACTAAAGAATTTGCTAAATTAGTTGCTAGTGTTACCAAAGACAGAGGGGAACCAGAGAGGTACCATTAGGTCCTGGTACAATGGATCAAGCACAGTTCCAGTTTTCCAGGTTCAGGCATTTTGTGCATAGCTGTGCCACAACCTAACAGAAGATGACATCACAACAACTACAACAACTTTTGAACCTGTGACAAAATCATATTCCTATTAGGACTAAGTATCAAAATGCAATGCTTTTATTGTACCAATCAAATTACTTCAGTACTACTGAGTATCCAAAAATTCTATTTTTCTGATTAGTTTCTAATCTGCTGTAGTCTGTCCCATATACTAATTTTTAGTTTAGGCTATTCACGTTATTATTATTATTATTATTATTAAACATTTTTGGGCCATAGTCAGCACTACTTCATATATGTGGGCACAAGTGCAGTCAAAGACATGCTTTTTAAAGTGGGGGGATTATTCAACAGTATTTGGGTGCAGCTTGCTACAATGCTTGAAGGCCTAACATCAAAGCCCATTTCCTGATGAGCCAGACTTGTTTCTCTGAACATTCTGCTGAGCTTAGCCTGAAGATGTTGAGAGTCATAACCACTCCATTTCACATTATGTGCAAGACAACTGGAACAGGTTTCAAATACAGTCACCAAACACATCTCACATTCACATAAGTACCACTTAAGTTCTTGCAATAAGAGATTGAACATGGGTGAGATTCAGACTGTTTTGATATCTATTTGAATGTGTCATACATGTATTTGTACACCTGAAGAAACTTTGTCGCGGGGTTCATGAAACTGAGATTAAATCATTAGGTTAATTTGTATCTAATTTTATTGCGTATTTTTCAAGCATACGATTGCTATTGTTTTTCTGCTTTTCAAAATTTGGGAAATCATAGTGAGTCTCCAAAAATAGACAACACATTTTAGCAGGCATGAAAAACAACTTTGATATGTCATGCTTCCAGGAATTTGAAGGAAAGTCACAGGGCTACTTTACTGCACTTCAGAAATGGTTGTAATAGATTTGTATTCAACAGAGACTTGAGGGTTGTTCTCGAGTTGACATAACATAATCTAGGGCACAGGCAGCACAGAAACTTCTGGTGCCATTTGCATTGGGTCTTGAGCTGAATAAGGATTAATCATCACACAATTCATAACAAATTCTGATTATTAACAGAAGAACTTGAGCACCATGGAACAAAGATAAAAAAAAAAAGGAAATATGCCATGTGCAAAAGTTTGTGCACCCTTTCATTGATCCCCTGGTGTTTTTGTAATGTCTCAGAGCTTATTTGACTCACCCTGCCTTCATTCAAGGGTTTCCAGGGTTTAATAAGTTATCTGACCAGTCAGACCTCCCTATTACATTCTACAGCAATGGGTTAATCTAAGCATTTACATACACAGCATTTAGCAGATGCTCTTATCCAGACCGACTTAGAAAAGTACTTAGTCAGTCAGAGTATGTATCCTAGTATAGACAAGCTAGAGTATATACTCCCCTTGAGCTTAGACACTGCCTGGACAAGGGCCAATGCTGATACCTAGAAAGAAGAAAACAGCAGAAATTTTAAATACAGCAGAAATACACTACTTAGCAATCTCAAACCAGTGCTCATACCTAGAGAGAAGTTAAGCTCAGCAAAACAATGCACTTCAACATATACTTTGATTAGTGCTCACTTAAGTGCTTCACTAATAGATGAGCCTTCAGTTTGCATTTGAAGACCGTGACAGAGTCTGCTGGTCCATCATATGGGTGCTAGGACAGAGATGAGTCTACAGACTGACTCTTTACCATTGCCAAAAGGTAGAGAGGGGCTGGTCCATTCTTTGGTCTTTGTAGGCAAGCACACTGGTGTCAATGAGACTTTTAAATCTCATGTGGGAAGCCTTCCCAAGTACTGGAAGCCATTGAAGGGAGGTCAGCAGTGGCATGACATGAGTGAATCAAGGAAGATTCAAGACAAGCCAAGCTGCTGCATTTTGGATCAGTTGCAAGGGCCTGATGACCCACAGAGGAAAGAGTGAGTTACAGCATTCAAGCCTTGAAACGACTGGACTGGCAACTGGGTGTCTCAGGATCCTGGAATTCAAACCTTGGGCTGACCTGTTGGACGAAGTACACAAACCATGTACTTGGGTTAAAGATACCTAAGGTAAAATATTACTCCAGGAAAAGTAAAAGTCCTCCTTTTAGACCTGAGTAAAAGTACTAAAGTAATTCCCTTAAATGTACTTAAGTATGGAGAGTAAAACTAGCATGATTGATTATGGCTCTAATGTCCTGCTGTCATTTCTGGAACAAGACTCTTAATCAACTCACTGTAGGTGAAGAGACTCTAGTGTCTCTCTGTCCACCAGTCTTTAATAGAAGGTCATTAATTAGTCTGACACTGATGTCTATTCAAATGATCATAAGCACAGAACACTGAGGGAGAACAGGTTCCATTAGCTAGAACTATAAAATAACTTTTTGCAAACAAACAATTTTTTTTAAACAATATGATTTATCTGTTTACTAACCCCATTCTGCTTTACCTATCTCCCTACTTAAGTACAGTAACGAATTCCATTTACTTTGTTATTGTCCACCACTGCCTGAAACCACAGCTGAAACTAGTAATTACTATTAACTCTAGGTCCAACAAGGTAGCTAGACTTGTAACTAACAGAGCCTAAGCCAAAGTAAAATTTAAACTCAAATCCTACCTTACCAGCAGAAAGATTGACTGACTTAGAGAAAGAAAGAGATGACTTTATCTGATATGTCATTATGAAATCAAAGTTAAGGAGACCTGTTAAAACCAAGATAAGATGTGAAAGACAAAAAAAATTACTCATAAACTACTCAGATATGTAAAGCAAAACCCCCACATGGAATATTAGTTTCACAGGAAAGATAGAATACAATCTTTTTCACACATATCTGTTAAAGCTCAGGCCAAAAATAAAAAAAGTACTTTGCAGAGTTGACAGAAGCAACAACAATAAATGATGGCAATGGAAAGTAAAAGATGGACTATAAAGGTGTAAACATAAAAAATAAAAGGTACATATAAGATTCTCTGCAGAGATGCCATAGAAAAACTACCCTTTACCAATTTTTTTATTGGGTGCTTCTTTAATACCATATGAGACATGTTAATTGTAAATAAGTTGTTGTGGTTCAGATAAAGATGTGCATAAATATTCTGCATATATTTTCTAGGATATGCTATTATGTGTACCATGAACAGATATTGTGTGGTTGGAAGTGACCTGCCTGCTTGCTGCCTGAGTTCCCTAAACCAAAAGCCTCCATGCACTCCAGGCCGACGAAAATGTTCAAACCAAGCAGAAACAATGTGTTTTTTTGGGCTTTTTTATCCTGGAACCATACAATCAGATCTCATCTAGCTTAACTAGAGATGCATTTTAGTGAAAAGCATAAATGGAATCAAGCAAAGTTTATCCAGACATGAGCCAGACATGAAACTGGCTATTGCAAGGTGTGAACAGGCTCTTAGAGTTTGCCCTTCTCCCAATGCTCCCAACACAATCATTGAGCTAATTATCAAGCTGACCTGAGGTGAACTGGGTGTTTTTTAAGCAGGATGAACACTACAGCATGCAGCGCAGTAGTACTCCAGGAGCAGGACAGAGAAGCACTATTCTGTGGCACCTCTCCAAAGAACCTCTAGCACCTATACTTTTAAGAGTCAAATTTTGAGACATTTAACTGACAATCAACAAAACAAACTACAAACTTCCTTCATACTTCCAGAAAACTAGTCCACAATAAATAACTTGATGCTTATCCCCCTTAGGAACTTACCGTATTTAGACTGCGCTGCCAACATCCCAGCCAATTATGATGTGTGCTCCTGTAGGTAAAACATATCCTACTATGAATCTAATTCTCAAGACACTGGTGCAAACAAAACAATCATCTGCAGCTCAATTGCAATATTTACCACTCATGAATAATAAACACATTGATGTGAAAAAATTTGGTTAAAAAAGTAATACTTTCAATGCAGCTATATAAACACAACTTTTTCTTTTGCTTGATTCATATTTCAGGTACATCGCCTACCTTCAGCATACTTCAGTGCATTCTGTTATTGCTTCCTTTGAAAGAACTCAGTTATACATGCAGTCATTCATACAGAATCAGACCCAGCATCTGCAACAAGAGACAGAATGACTGCAAAAGAATTTGACTGATTGAAGCAGTTTTAAAAGATATAATTATTTGCATCAATCTTGACATTCATGGAAGTACAAAAAAGTAAATTTCACTAATGGGTCTGGCTGGGCTCAAACCAAATACATTGTAATGCAGCTATTGAGTTCCCGCTGATAACAGACACAAAGTAGTGCTTTGCATTCCTCTTGTGCTCCCCATTGGGTAAAGCATGCCTCTGCAGCCGAGTCTGGAAATTCTATTATAGCGACATAAATATTTATTTGGATTCATTTTCAGAAAGATCAGTTAGATTCCTTTTTATTTGCTTACTCTGGTGATGCTGTGTGCATATAGGCTTTTGGACCAATGGTTATACCAATGGTCATAACATGTTTCCTTGACTCAACATGCCTGAGATCCAGCTATGCAGATTCTTAACTGGTTAAAACTTAGATATCAGTTATAATTGCCAATTTGTTATGCATTTGATTTACAGTACCTGATCAGTTTGTAATTATGTAATAACATGCTTATTTTTAGAGCTGTGCAAAAGTCAGCAGTCGCCATTCATTTATTTAATTTCCACAGGCACAATGTCTGCTTTTGTTTCTATTAGCAATTAGATATAATATGATCTACTATAAACTATAAGTGTGGTAAACTGTGATCATCAGAAAAGGCTACTTAAACAGACCTCTTTGATAGACAGGAGAAAATCAAGCTCCAATCAAGCTTTTGCTAGAAGTCTAAAAAATAACATCTGCAGTTGTTTCTGTCCAAGTGTTTCTGATCATCTAGTTCTGAGGACTCAAATCCTGCCATACTGTTCAGAAACTGCTTGGTGATTGACACTCACCAAATGATGGTTTGCCTGGCTATGGGGGGGGGGGGGTGGGGGGGTTAGTGACGGGACTGGTACACTTTGATACACATACAACAAAAGCATGTAAAATACATTCAAAATTCACATTTTAGCATGGGAATATGCTATGACTCTATAATACAGTATACATTATGAGAAGTAAATGGATGAAAAATTAGAAAAGAATAAAGTTAATTGACAGAGACAAACAAAACTGCTGGGAAGCACTTTCCACGCTAATTGGTGTTAACTAGCTTAACCAATAAACCGACACCCATATACCAGGATTAATTTAATTTGACCACTTTTCTCCCAACATGTCACTATGCAGATGTCAGCCTAAGTCCAACTGAGTGGCACTTGCTAACAGCCTATACGATATTAGTGGCTTTCTCCTATTCTCTGGAATAATTAAGGTCTGGTCAATGTACACATTACAAATTGTCTGTAATTGTGTGTAATCATCTGTAATCATTTAAAAATGTTAAACATTTACAACATTTATCAACGCAGCCTTTTCCAGTGATTTCCTTTGCTGTAGCCTCAGAAACGTCCATGATAAAGAATACCCAAAATCCCCAAAACTCACTGCAGCTGAAAAGGTAATTGCAATGGGTTGGAACTATCAAAAGGTTTTGAGTGTCAAGACTGTCATTCCAATCAGAGCAACTCCCCAGAGGAAGTGAACAAAGACTCTCTTGTTGAACAGATTAGCGTTTGAAGTAGTCATAAAAAAATACATTTTAAGAAGAGAAATAATGAAAATTCAAAAAATAAAGATAATTGACAAAGATCAACTTCTCCACACTAACTGATCTTAATTAGATTAAGATTAAGATTAATTAGAGTAACTAAAGCATAAAACTATAAACAGGTTATTATTAACGTAAGTACATAATAAAAGAAAGTAAAACAAAAAACTTCCTACATTATATAGTGTATATACATAGCTTTTTATCAAATTTCAGTGACAGTATGTAATAATTAGTATGTAATTACATTATTACATTCTGTATAGGAAGTTTCAATATCAAGAAAGTATAAATTTGCAAGGGAGTCACTGTGTATGCACTGTACAAACAATACATTTTCGCAAACTTAAATCATAAAATATCTTCTAATTAATATGACAAATTAGGTTTTGAAAAGTTCAGCGCCTTCAGCAGAACTTCTCCAGTTGTTTCAATGAGCTACAAGTGAGAAAGAATTTAACCAATGTAAAAAAGTTTCCAGGTGTTTACACTAAGACGGTTACAGTTCCTCAAGAACTCAACCTTTCCACACACAACACAGCTGCAATTCAAACCTAAAGCTCCATGTGAGTTTTACCTGTGCTCATCTGCTCTGGCCTCCAGTGATATAGTTAAAGCAGCCAGCCAGGCAGAGGAAGCAGGGTCTCAGCTCACGATAAGGCTATTTTGTCGCCTTCATGAAGGTCTATACATCCATTTCTTGTAAGAATCACCTGACAGCATTGTTGCTATTAATTGTGTGTTTTTTTAGCTTTACCACAAGCTTTCCAAAAGGCCTTCTGAAAAGCTCCTAGGAACCTTTAACTTGATTAAAATCTATCGCCTCATTCCATGGTTCACTGGTTCATTTACAGTTTCTTCATGGAACCGATTATACCTCGGACTAGACATATTTCCCCAACCGACTACTTTTCTTTAGCTGTCGTATTTGGAGCCATGGGCCATATCCCTTCATTGTGATATAGTGCCGTGCCTATTTTCACCTCGGTAACATTAGAATATTTCTTGTGATGCCTTAGGCATGAATTTAGGATTTTGTTAAAAGGCCTCTATCTGGGAAATGGAAAATGTCTGAGTGAACGTTTCAGAGAAACGACAGACATTTTCAACCTTCTTGACCTTGTCTGATTTTTATAAAGACAGCGACAAATGACAGTTCCTCTTGAGAAATGCATGTGGAAGCGCTGCCTGCAAAACAGAAAGCTGTAAAGCACCACACACATTTATTCTGTATCTCTAAGGACAAAAGGAAAAGACAAATGACCAGAGCGGCTCACAGTATGACATCCGTATACCACGATTAAGTTCATTTGACACCTCTTTTCCCCACATGTCAACATTCAGATGTCAGCTTAAGTCCAATTGACTGGCACTTGCTAACAGCCTGCAGGATATTAGTGGCTGCCCTCCTATTCTCTGGAATCATTTATGTTTGGCCAGTGGACTCATTACAAATTGTCTGTAATTGTGCGTAATCGTTTGTAAACATTTCAAAATGTAAAACATTTACCTCAACTTAGCTTTTTCCGGTCATTTCCATTGTTGTGGCCTCAGAAGTGTCCATAATAAAGAATACCCAGAACCCCCCAAAACTCACCACAGGAGAAAAGGTAATTGCAGAGGGTTGGAACTATCAAAGTGCCTTGAGTGTGTACGTCGAGACTGTCATTCCAATCTGAACAACTCCCCAGCGAAAGTGAACAAAGACTCTCTTGTTGAACAGATTGAAGTTCAAAGTAATCATTCCCCTCAAATGCCACATTTGAGCAGTGATTTTGACAATAGAAATGGAGCAACAGGAAGCCTACCACCAAAAGCCAGGCAGGCTAATGTTCATTACTGTAGCTCTGGTGGGTTGGAAAACACTTGAACGCAGCGAGACCTCTCCACGGAAATAGAGAAGTCCCATGGGTGCACATGCCATATAATTAACAATATTCATTTTACAGTCATGCGTTCAAAGCCATGTCATCTGATAACTACACCGCTTTGGAAATGGCGTTTTGCTGACCCTCCTCTTCTATTCATACTTTCGCCAATATCTCACCAATATCTCAACCAGTGAACCCTCATATATCTTTTTATACAGAACTGTACAAAAGTCAGAAACTACCCTTTCATTCAGCTCTTTTCTGATCACAATGGTTATCAAGTACAAGTTATTCATTTTTCAGGCAATATTTCTGAGAAGGATTAGATATAATATAATCCAGTTCCCAAAACTGGAGTTTAAAACTAATTAGACGATACAGAGAAAATGGGACCCCTAACAACCTAACAACTTTAAGTGAGCGGCGATAATCAAGCTCAACTCTTGGTTCTCTGGGTTGTTTTGTGACTTCCTGGATGAGTCATCATTGCACTCTTGGTGAAATTTTGGTGTGTCATCCGCTCTTGGGAAGGTTCATCACTGTTTTTTCCATTTGTGGATATTGGCTCTTACTGTGGTTTGCTGGAGGCCAAGAACCCTAGCAATGACTGGTAAATTATGGTGACTTTCAATGTTTCACATCTGTATTTGAATTTCTTTAGACGTGGCATCATATGCTACATGAAACATTCAAGTGTGACAAATATGCAAAAAATAAGAAACTGGGAAGGGGGCAAATACTCTTGCACAGCATTGTATGGCTGTCTGATTGCATAATACAGTATCAAGTACTCCTGAGTCAATAGGTCTATATTTAACACCGTAGCATGATTCTCATGCCATGCTGGGGGCTTGGAAATCATAGTTATTTAGCAGTGCTTTTGGCCTTGCCCTACATAGACTGAGATGATCATGATACGCATGATACGCTCATGATACGCCCACCTGTTAATAATTCACCTGGTTATTGTGGATTGTTTCAAAATTGTGTGTGACATAAAAACCTCATCTCAGAACTTTTGTAAAACGATGTCTCAGGCATCAGATACTACATCTACAAACATTTTCGTGTAATTACTTTCTGATATGTGTCTATTGGAGGGATTGAATGCTTTGGACAGCTAGTTTCCTTTCCCACCAATGTGAACTACTGGGACTCATTATGTTTCTCTAGAATGGATCAAACCACTCATGAACGATGATAAATTAGTGAAATTCTCTTTTAAGGGTCAACCATTAAAAAGACATTTTTTGTGTGCCATGCCATAGAACACCCACTTTGAGTTCTCTTTGAAGAACTATTTTTGCTACAGAGTTGAGTGCATGTGAAGAGCTGCTTTAAAGTTTAAAGAGCCTCCTCACAATGAAAACGTCCCATACCCATTAAGAGTTCTCCTATTTTGGCATAAACAAGGAACTGTTTCGAAACTGTTCTTTTCAATAGAGTAATTTGAGGGATTAAGATGGAATTCATTAAGAATTTTTTCCTGTGACATGATCATGGTTCCTCCAGCTCCAGGTGTTTGTTCAGTTTAATGGTAGCAGGGTGTAATCTGAGAGGGCTGAACAGACACAGGCATGCCAGGTACTTAATGTTTTTGGCTGATGGTGTGAAAGCAGTGAGGGGGAATGAAAGGAGAAGATAATCTGTGTTAGACAGATGGAGCTTTAACTGTGATCCTCCCTCACGCAGGGCCGCTTCTGTCTATATGGGATGGATTACTGTAAAGGACAAACAAAGACCGAATGATCAGCATCAGACAGATGGGAGTTTAACTCTCACACAAGTGCAGTGGCACACACTCACACATGTGCACGCACATTCACATTTACCCACTAAACGAATGTGATGGGAACACATTCGTTTAGTGAAGTGAAAGAAAAGAAAATACATAAACATAATAAACACATGAATATAATTTGGTAGAATTTTTTTTTCTATGATATTATAATTCCCCTTTATTTAACAGAACTGGAAAGAGGTAAATACTTAACAGCAGTAGACATTCTTCAAAATGCCCTACAGGCTTCAGAGGAAGTGCATCTCCAAGAGTTCTGTAGACCTCTGCTCATCCAACATTTCCTCTGTAAATAAGAGCATTATTAAGGGTCTTCTACCCATTTGCTGCAGTAACTGCCACTACTCTTCTGGCTTCAGGCTTTATACCAAATGATGGAAAATTGAGGCTGTGAGGATTTGATTGCATTCAGCCATAAGAACATTAGTACGGTCAGGTTCTGATGTTGGATGATTAGCTCTGGATCACAAACAGGTATTAGATGGAGCTCTATCACTCCGGGGATTGCAGTTTCACTGCCTTCACAGCTTTATACCTTTCTTGTTGGCACTGTGCATGGTGACCTGCATTGGATGGAGATTATTAAAGGCGCCATAGAAAGCATTTATTCACATTTTAAACTGTTCTCTGACATCTACATAGAAGGCATGTGACTTTACATGCTCACATACAACCCTATAATTTGGCCCTACAATAAAACAGGCTGTTTTCTCTTTTTGGTGAGCTCATCAATAATTAGATGTGATTTGCTGGTTTACAGTGAGGCACCACCATAATCACACAAAGGCAACATGTCGAAATGGTTAATAAGCTATGCCATGCTAATTATTCATTACTTGAGTACTGCAAGTAACTAATGCTACATATACTAGCTGCTTGCTTTTGATCTCAACATCAACTCAATGCAAATGAAAGTTGTTACTCACTATGAAACTTTTAGTTTAAGATGGTCTGCCTCAACCAGCAAACACTGATACAATCACACAGCATGGCTGCTACTTACAGGTTGCTGTTAGGGGGTTGTGATGCTAATAAAGGTGGAACAGCTCCTCTCTTCAGTCTCCTTAATGTGAAATGATGAGTAAAGCAGCTTGATGTTGTCCCAGGTTTGAGAAACTGTCTGGAATTAAATGTGTACAGCAAACTAACAATTGAGGTTTTGTGAGTTTTCCGTTCCACCTTAACTTGTGTCTTAGCTACATTCTCATACCTGTACAATCTGTAGCTTGCTTAAGGTGGAACGGAACATTCGATTAAGAAGGTGGTGAATAGGAATTCAACTCCAGCCTTGTTTAAAGATGAACATTAACCATAACCTTGGCTCCTTGGAAAGAGTATGAAAAGTGCCAACATCCTCTTCACAACCTGGAACAGAAGATTCCTTGACATAATCCGTCATTTTTGTTGCTGTTGCTTGTGTGTCATTTTTTTGGGGTTTAAATATTAATGGGTGAAGACTGTTATGTAACAGCCTAGGAGTTTGGAATCAGTCCATTTTACTAATCTCCTTTGTAAATGTGGGGTTTGTATTTAAAGGAGGAACAACATTGTTTGAGGTTCATCTTGGCATGTCGGTTCTATGTTTTGAACTCTCCTTATTCAACTACACTATTGTATATACATACAATCTGTTCTGTGGTACTTTCAAAGAAGCTGAATTTACAAAATAAATGGGGTCTGGATGCCTGTGAACAATGCAAAAGTGACAGCGACAACAATGATGATGATGACACATTGTCTTTGTCTATTTGTCCTTGCACTACACTGTTTACACTATTTATATATATATTTATACACATATATTCTTGTACTGCACTGACTGTGTTTCGTTATACTGTACAACCCTGTATTGGTATAATGACAATAAAGTTGAATTGAATTGAACTGAATTGATGATGATGATGATGATTATGATGATGATGAGGAGAAGGAGGAGCAGGAAGAGGAACATGCAGCATGCATGGGTCAGGCCTGTCTGTTGTCTCGTTAATAAATCGCTCACGCAAAAACAAAATATTACAGTGAGTAATAACCACCACAACTCCTCACCTGCTCTCAAACTTCTTTTTAGTCTCACCTATTAAACTGCTCGCGCGTCAACAGGGGGCGTTGTTTTACTGCCTACTGCCTGTCAGAACGTGCCCATACTAATAATGAGAGCAGAAACATTAATCAGATAAAACCCAGATCGAGAAGCTTTATTGTATCGCCTTGTTCTGAAACGTAGCCTAGGGGAGCATATTCAGCTGCTGCAGGCCGCAGCTTTCAGGATGCGTTACGCTATCCGCGCATTTAGCTCCATTAGTTAGATGATTTAAAGGACACGGACCTGCTGTTCCCCTGAGCACGTGTGTATGTTGGTTTTACATCCGTCGTATTAGTCATAGTCTGTGCCCCGTTCTCATGCTTTACTATTACGCCCGCGCGCGCTGCTCCGAATGTGGCCCTCAACTCCCTTTAGGAGGTGAGCTGGAGACGGAGGCCTTAAGAAGTCACCAGCAGTCATAAAAGAAGAGACGAAGCCCGTTGGTGATGCGATTGGCCGGTATGGCTATATAGTGGTGCAGTGTTGCCCCGGTGAAGCAGCTGCGCCGCGCGTGTATAGCCTATGTGCGTATTCGAGCGAGCGCGCGCGCGCTCGTGTGCGTGCGTGCGCGTATATGTGTGTCTATGCGAGTGCAGGCTTCCATACAGATGAGAGCTGCAAGTCACGCACTGCCTGACGTAGCGAAGCACCGGCTGCGTTTCCATAGCGCGTATTGCGCAACCGAACGGATCGGCAGTCCGAGCAGCCTGTCCGTGCCGTTAGCCTACGAAAAAAGAAAAGAGGAGAGGTGACCGGTCTCTTCTTACTTCGCGTGCACTGCTTCACTGTTTCTTTTTTATCTCGTCGTTTTTATTGCTGCTCAGTTTTTCCTCCTCTTCATTGCGGTCAGCTTGTATGGGAGTCGCGGCGCCGCCGAGTGCACGCGCATTCCTCGCGCCCGAGCTGGGATCGTGTGGCTCCAGGGATGCAGCCGTGAAACGAACGCGAGGAGCAGCGGGCGCGAGCGGCGCGCGGCGCCACAAACTTTACGGCCTTAAACGCGAGAGGGGGAGCGAGCGTGGGCGCCTGGTCTGAAGGGTTCTGAGAGGGGAGCAGGAGCGGCAGCAAGGCGTGCGCGAGGCTCGCCGCTGTCCGCGCGAACCGCTCTTGGCGTTGAGGAGACGTATCATTGGGTCGCCGCTACTTCGTCGTCAACGTGACGCCAGCGCACATTTGCAACGTCTGACTGATCGATTCTTTTGACTTTGTGCTCACGAGCCTCGGAGAGAGAGAGAGAGAGCAAGAGAGAGGGAGAGAGAAAAGAGAGAGAGAGAAGCCCAAAAAGGCATCTTGGCATATATGTTTTCTATCCACTCCCACCGTTCCAGCCTCGCTGAATGACTGCGAGCGGGACTACGGCGTGATCCGTGCGCGCGCTGACCGCCGTTCACGCCTCTCCGGACTGCTGAACTAGATATGTCGAGAACCACGTAAGGATGGATGGGATTATCAGTCTGCTGGGGCTCATCGCGCTCATGCTGGAAGGCGTTTACTGCCAGGGAGTGTACGGTGAGTCAGAGCGGCCAGCAGCATCATGATGACCTTGTGGGGAGTAAACTATATGTATTAGCTGCTGTTTTCCTACATGGGTCCAGTCAGTGGTAGATGGCCTTTGAGCTCTCGATCTGCTCGTGGTTGCTGTTTTTGTTCTCCTCTTTTTCATTTACAAGAGCAAACAGGTCACGACGGAGAAGGTTCCACGCGTTGTTACTGACTGATCGATGCCGTAATGCTAAACGCAAACAATTGCTTAATGAACGTCAACGTACGGCCAGCGTTCGTTGACCAGAGGTTATATCGGTTTGTCAATACGAATCATAGCTTGACCCATCACTGACACTTGAGCAGTTTCTCACCGCGAGCGTTTTGTTTTCGATGTTTGTAGTGATAAGGTTCTTTGACAGGTCGACGAGGAGCCTATTAATAGTGGTATTCATGAGGGGACAGTGCAAGCCAAGTGTAGCTATTGGCCCCCAGTGCACATCACATGCAACTAGTGGCATTCTGGTAGTGTGTGAGTCTACCTTCAGTGTGAGACTGAGCCTTGCATGGCTATGAATCATAATGTGCAAATGTCACAGGGGAAAACATCTGAGCATTGTTTGCTCTGGGCTGTTGTTGCTCAGGGCGGCGAGAGAAAAGCATGGGGAGGTTTGGTCAGTGCCGGGGTCACGCTCAGAACTGGTAGGGGTAGGAATGGCTTGATGTCTCTGCACTAGGTCCCAGTTCACACGTAGTGCGGCAGGCGTGGAGTGTGCTTCATTTGAGTGGCAGAGGTTCAGGGAGAGAGAGAGTGTTTTAGTCTCGAGCATTTGGAAGGATGAATAGAGCCAGCACGGACTGTACTTTGGTTAAATATGAAATGTTCAAGAGGGACATTAACAAGGCCTAATAAATGTTATGCTTATGCCAGTATGTATCAGATGACTATTTTAATGCTTGTGTTTATTGCACCTATAATGATGGGCTTCAGTCTTGATACTGGGTTCTATATCGGTCATTATAGAGTGTATCAGTCATGCCATGAACAGTATGTCCATGATCACTTCATATGAGACATCACATCAGACAGTATGATTCATTTAGCCAAGTGCTATTCATTTTGTACCACTAGTGCATGTGAATAGGGAATGGGCTCTGCTCATAAAAATTCTAGTCAAGAAAAGTCTAGTATATCCAGTCGAGAAGCACGGAGAAGCTTACTGTCATTCCATCCATACACCAGCATATAATGACATGAAATAGCACTCCTCTAGGTGCAACATATAGGGGCTGTGTTCACAGCGTCAAACCCTACCAAGTAAACAAGATTGTGCAAAATGAGAAACTGCAGAGTATAATTGGACAAGACAGTGCAGCAGAGAGCATAACAAATACAACAAATACAGAATGGCTCACTGGTGAGTTAGACCTGTTAGACCAATGTGTAGCACTGATGGTGCCTGTATTTCTGTATTTTGAGAAATACAGTAATTGGGCTTGTGGAACTGATGCAAAAAAAGACTATAAACAAAATACGAAGTACATAAGACGTACAGTAATTGCACCGATCATTGCTTTGGCATTTATGCCCAACTTTCATCCATAGCCTGACTACTCATGTGACTTTGCACTTTTTATTTGCTTATTAGCTTTAAATTTATTTATGCAGCAGCGAGTGTGTTTATATAATGCACTTAATAATCCGACTGCAGAATAATCCATTTTTTTCATTAATCCATGTAATGCATTTACATGCACTTGAATAATCAGACTCCAGGTCCATATGATTCAGACACTAGTCAGATTTGTGCTTTGCTCATAAAAAAAGACGTAACACTAAATCATCATGCTGAAAATATGAACATACACCGTTTCATCGAGTATGTTGTTGATTTCAGCTTTGCTTCAAAAGTAGTTTGTTGCCATGTCACGATTGCTGTTTTTTACTGTACCCTGGACTGTTTTTGCTCTAGAGCAGACTTTGAAAACTAAGGGAAATGAATTTAAATTCATGTAAGTTTTAGGTGAGGCCAATCACTCTCCGAGTAGAGAGTTTTTGAGCCATTTTTTGCTATTTGTGCTTGCACCCAGTGGAATTTGTCTTCTGCATACACACACTCCAGTGAACACATACACTAGGGGGCAGTGAGCACACTTGCCCGGAGCGGTGGGCAGCCCTAACCATGGCACCTGGGGAGCAGTTGGGGTTTGGTACCCTGCTTAAGGGCACTTCAGTCATTACTGTCGGTTCAGGGGATCTAACTGGCAACCTTCTGGTCACACGGCTGGTTCCCTAACCTCCAGCCCATGACTGCCCCACAAATAGTAAGAGTATATGTGCACTGCAAAAGCAGATTACTGAGCTAAAACCCAACTTGACTTATCAGATAACTGACAAAATTGAACCATGATCAGATTATTAAGTGCATATAAACATGCACAGTGTTTCCTCTAAATTTTCTTTGTAGGCTGGGAGGTATACCCTTCACTGCTAATAGTGCTAATAATAATATTGTAGTAAATGTGCTCTACTATACATACAAACACATGAACACAATGTAAGTTTTCAAGAAGTGCAACTGTGCTTTTTTGGGTTTCATTTCTAGTCAGTTAGCTCATTTATTTACCATAGAATTACTGCAGGGCTGAATTTATTTTAGGTCATACTGGACTAAAATTGTTAGTAGCACCTTAAATCTGCACTCTGTAAGATGTTTTGTTTAAATTGAAAGAAGTAGCAATACTGAGTCAGAAGGAAAAAAGTACACGCTAAAATGCGGAATTCATGTGTAACCCTGTAAAGCCTGAAATAGCAAGTTAAAAGTCAGGTCTGATTTTATGTAAGAGTTTCAAACCATGTCATATGTCTTAATGCATTAACACTTCAAAAATAAGGTCCAAAATGCAGCTTCAACATTATACTGATTAATATATTATGACAATAGTAGATACTTTGTTCACATTCCTAGAAGACGTCTTCTTTCTTTTCGAATACTCTTTAGACTCATTTCAACCTCCAGTCGGATGTCTGAGGCACAACCAATGTTACAGAATGCTCATCTGCCAGCTCCTGCCATTCTGCCATTTTAACGACCAGATCCTCTCAGGACTTGTGATCTGAAATTAGTGCAGCTATATTTGAAAATAGAATTATTTTGGACCAAAAATACATGCTAGGAAGCAAAACAGAGGGCAAAAGCCTAATTTAATTTTAATGCAAGTCAATGGAACCAATTACTTTTTTTCAAGTAGTTTTGGACCATTTCTGTAGGTCCATTTGTCATGCAATTTTCATGCAATCTAAACGACAGATGATGCATAAAGTAAAAATCGACAAAAATGGAGATACATGTTTTTTCTTTGGACAGCAACGTAATGTTAGTTTGCCAGATATATCTTGATGTCTGTATCTCAATCAGAGATAGCCAGGCAGCATGTGTGTTTGGTGCAGTCTGAACGTGTCCTTCTTGAGTCCAGTTGCGTAGAAAACGTCTGCGTGGAGTTGATCAGTAAATGAATCTAGTGCTGGATTGGGAGCATCGTACAGCATGACAGGAAAAAGGTCTAGGCCCAAAACACGCTTTGATCATACCAGAGAATAGCTAAATACTGTAATAGAAAATCAATGGGAATTTAGGGAGATTAAGTCACTGGCAAATACATTTTGTACTAGCAGACAAAATATAAAAGAGCGGTTCCATTGATCAGAGTAATCTTTAGAGCAGTGATGTGAAATCCAGAGGGCAACATTTAGGGATTGGTTTAATGCATTTTTGGCTTCACTTTGCTAAAAAAGTAAGACACTTTACTAAGACTGTTAAAGTGCACAAATGACTCACAGCTGGTGTCTGACTACTCCTCTTAAGGAAGATGGATTTTCAGACGGATGGGAAATTATCAGCTATGTATCCCATGTCAGTTGATAAAATGCCTAGGAACAGTCATCTACTCATTAAGCTCAGCCTGTGTGGTTATAGGCTAACGGGTTCACGCTCAAGCGTCTGTTTTTAAAAGCAACAAAACTATTGAAATTTGCGTGCCGTTCCGTTGGGGCATACAATGAAAAGAGTAACTTCCGAAGGACATCCTCCACCCAGAATTGGTGCGTAAGACAAGCAATTATCCAGTCAAATGTGAATTATGCTGCACCTTCTGCACCCTGCTGAGTGAGGTAAAGCCCTGTACAGCTTTCTGGAATGGTAGCAGAGAATGAGAAAATGTTGAAAAGAGATTAGAGAAAAGAAGTTCAGGATAATATCAGTGTGGTCATGCTTTTGGGCTCTACTTTAAAATTATTGACAAAATAGCTAAATAAGAAAACAGAAAAGCCTGAAAAGCAAGGTACTGTGAAATCCTTGTCAGTAAAATAGTTACTTTTGCTTTGCTTCATCTTGCATCACTACTGAACCTACTGAATAAAGTAAAACTAATGTAGTATCTGTATATGTAAGGACAATCATGCATCTCCTGTGGCCTTTGCTTTTAAAAGACTTGTTTAAGTGAAAAGAAAAAAAATGTGTAGACATAGTTTATCATATCCAGTGAGGAGTTTCTTTTCTTAAATGTTGTGTTGGCCTTTAGGAGCAATTTGTAAGATGACACAACCTGTCAAATTTATACTCCAAACAATAGTGGGAACTGTATCTCCAGAAAGCTGTGGTGTCCAGCACTATCATAAGATACAAGGAAAAGCAAAGTCCCTCTTACTGAGTGTTAGCTTTAACAGCTGTTCACTTACCAGTCTAGAAGAAATGTTGAAAGTTTAGCATCAGACTTCATCCTTGTACTTGCCAGTAGTGTCTCTAGTGGCATATTGCTTCTTTGCTGCTGAGCGTGGTTTCTTACCAAGAGTGGGCAGCACTGGTGATGATGGTTGCTTGCCAGGAGCTTCAATCATCATTGCATTTACTCCTCCTTTCATTGGCTAACTATCCTTAAATTGTTTAACTTGGAGCAGAACCTTCAACATGATTGACAAGAGGTTAGAATACACAGTTAGGGCAGTGCTACGTCTTTATCCTCTTATGTTTTACTGATGACTCATTGAGGCTAGCTGGTTAGCATGCTAATTTTAAAAGGGACCTCTGCAACACGATACATAGACATACCGTCAGAATATTTCTTCACACTGTGTTCATAATTTTGGAACGTTTCAAGCAAAATATCTTTTTCTATAAATTGCTAATTAAAGTAAAATTCGATTGATAAATGCTTTTGCTTTGTAGTGGAAAATGTGGTAAAAACAGTTATGATTTCAGAATCTTCACCAGTTACTTAAACGAAAACTTCAATATAATGAGTCTATAATCAGAAGGAAGTTGTTTGAGTCTGTAATCAGAAGGAAGTTGTTTGTGTATTCTGTTTTTTAATATCAACTAATATTTTGCCTGTGATTGGCTAGAAAAAAATTGGCCAACATGTAGGAAGCCAGAAAATGCTGTAAAAGAAAACTTGAGTGTCAGAGAGAGCAACAGTTTAAACCTGGCCTGTCTGGCATGTCATGTTCGATCATGTCTCCTTGCTGAAGAATAGAGGGAGCATTGATTCTAAAGACTGCTATGCGATTGTGTTGTTCTAATGTACACATATCCATCCATATCAAGAAACATCAGCATAGTATATACATTATAAGGTTTAACAAAACAGTTACAGAATAGTTCATCTTGCATTAAACACAAACTAACCTGCCAGTGTCTTTCAACTGTTTGAAGCTGTAAATTCTGAGTGAAGCAATCATGGCTCTTCTTTCTGTAAAACATTACACATTTGCACATTTACCCAAAAACATCTCTATTTAAAGAAATGAAAGGGAAAAGCTTCCCATATTAACTCACTTTATGTGTTTGTTTTACTGATTTGTTTGGGTTTTCCCATTTGGGCATGGCCCATTTTGTGCCCAGGAGCATATATATTGTGGTGTCAGACACAGATGGAGACACGAGAAGCAATGATTCTGCTGCAAGTAGTGCTCTTTTATTGAAACAACAGAAATAAAGAGTCACCGCTTGGTGCTAGCTGACATGGCCAGGAAGCAGACAGTTCTAATCCCATGTTTCTGCTCTATTGTTAACAGTAAACCCACACAAACTACCCCGCAGTCCAAGACACAATGATACAAACATCGCATCTTCAAGCCAGCAACAGCAGGTTAATTACTATTAAACTCAATCTACCACAAAGCGGTGCCTTCTGAGAGTGTTTTGATTTAGTGGTAATTGATTTAGATTTAAATGTACAATTTGTCTGCTAGAACATATGGATGCATGTGGCTAAAAGGAATTATCTTGCAGCATATTGCAACATTTACTGTAAGCATGGCACCAACCTGCTTAAAGTGGTGGGGCACAATGTTATATTAATTGGTTGTATTTATATAATAAGATAATCAAACATGTAAATGGACAGTAGTTGCTGCCAATAGGTCAGTGGTCCATGCAGATAGGGAGAGTGGAGATTTTGTTATTTTAATAAACGGTGTCCTGAATGTAAATTACATTGAAAAATACATTACAAGTATATACAACATACAAGTATTGAGGCAAAGCCTTCTTGCCCCTGTTGTTCCAGCAACCATTCATTGTTGCCCTACAAATCAAGGTCATGTTGTATTATATCATAGAGAATGTGTTACACTTACTGGACATATTTGGCAAAATCAGACCAGCTGCATCATTAGTGCGGTTCAGTGACCCAAAAAGAGCATATGAAGATATGTAGACAGCACTTTTCATTCAGCAGTCACATCTGTCATAGGAAGGTAAGATTCTTCATAGGTGTAGAGCCCTGTAGATTATATTATATCATATGTTTGGTTTGAATATTCTACCACCTTACCCAGATACATTTTGATAAGGTTATATCAATCCAGGTTAATATGTACTGCGTATGGAATAATTTAGTGTGAGTCATCAGGTTGAGTCAAATGCATGTTCTGTATAAATATAGAAGCCTCTTAACCTCTAAAAATGACCCAAGTTTTTAACCCTAGAAACATTTTCAGTCATTAAGATTCAGCTCAGCCTGACATGGGATCTCACATCTGCTAGTATGTGTATATATATATATGTGTGTGTGTGTGTGTGTGTATATACATGATAACCAAGGCACGATCTTGCCATATCACATGCAGTGCAGTACACTGTTTGTAGACCAAGCCCAGAAAGAGAGAGAGAGTGAGAGAGAGAGATATGATGGGAAGGATGCTTGTTTGTAGCAGCATGGCACTTTTTCCGCTGCTTAAAATATTAATCCTATGAGGGTTTTTTTTCCTGCATACGGAATGGAGGAGAATAATGAATGTTTTAACGTAGTTGGAACAAAACTTTATTTGCGTCATGTGAGACCTTCGCTAAAGTCGTATGAAACATTAAGTTAATTTTGGATGTGATCACATGCAGCTCCGTGGAAAGAAGCTTACTGTGGGATTAATCCGCAATAATTACATCTAGGGAGAAGCACACTGTACTTTGCATTGCATAACATTATTTGAAGATGACAGGATCTTCCAGTTCTTATGGGTTGGGGAGAAGAAAGTACAGTAAGTTCTCACCACTCCTCTTTTTTTCCCTCCGCTGGTTACTGTTAAAGTCAAAGCAACTTCTCGGGTATCTTTTCATGAGTCGCTTCAGTCGCTTGACTTCTAAGCTATGCAAATGCATTCGACTGGTGAAACTAAAGCGGCCTTTGTTGCTTTTCAGAGCCTCCTCCCGAGTCCTTCATCAATTCCCTTGGATCAAGACCTTCACATTTCCTACAGTAATGAGAAGGAGAGAGAGAGTAAAATTGTTTGGTGTGTTTGAACATTACCGAGCAGCACACTGGAATGATCAGTAGTCTTTTGCTTCAGAGTGGATTTGTAGGAAGTTTGAGAGATGCTTGTTAATGAATTTGAGGCTTAGGCAGCCTGTTACCTGGTTCTGTGAGGTGGGTTTTTAGCCTGAAAGACGGTACCTTATCTCAGTTTAGTATAGAGGTTTGTGATGAATGCTTATCCGTCTCTTAAAATAGCTTCAGTCCCTGCTTTGACATGTAGCTGTGGATTCTCGGTAGATGAAGGACTATGACTGGTTTGCTTGAAGGCTAGAACCCAAGGCTACACTGGAGTGGATCAATGGACAGCTACTGAGATCAATAAGAAGCTAGTAGGTGTTTCTTGCTAGTTGTGAAGCTCCTGACACATAGTTCTTGGTGATTTTTACATTTTGCTAGGTGCTACATACTATATGAGTTTGCGTGGTCTCCTGCTTCATGGCTGAGCTGTTGTTGCAAATAGATGCTGTCATTTCACAATAATAGTACTTACAGTTGACCAGGGCAGATCTGACTTGTGGTAAAGGTAGTATCCTATAACAGTGCCCTCAGTGTCATTCAGCTCCTTAATATGTCCAGTTCTACTGGCACTGTTTGTTGCTGGAGAGTGCATAGCTATATACTTGACTTTATACACTTGCTAGCCATAAGTGTGACTGAATCTGAACTGAATAGTTAGGGTGGGTGCCCACATACTTTTGGCCATAAAATCTGCCAATGCTTAGAAATTTATAATAGCAGAAATTGGGGCTAAAAAAGCCTGCGAAATGAATAAAATGCAAACATTTTAGCAATCATATACTGATACGATTCACATCATGTATCCCTAGATTTTAGAGAATGATGCTCATGACTAAAATTGATTTCTTTGCGCAGGCATTGCCCTGTCAGAGAACAGAGATAAAACATCAGGCCGTTCCGCTCTGCTGTTGCTCTACATGCTGGTTTTACTGTATTGTGCGATATTAAGCCTTCATGGCCTTCGACGTCCAATCGGATCTCTAAACATATAAATGAGCATATGCTAGAATCAGTGACATTTCAGGCTTCCTTTAGCCTAGAAGTCAATTGTGTGCAGTGAGCCATGTTCAGTGTTGGCCATCAGCCATACTTGGATTATTACAACATAACCATTTTGTTCATTTGATGTCGTTTGTCCACATGACTCTTGCTATTCTGTGTTTCTTCCCCCACTTGAAAGACCGTGTTACTCCTTTGTTGCTGCACCATGCCAACATGCCTAAGGCTTGAGCTTAGGGCATCTGAAAAGTAGTCTGAACCATACTGTGACGTGTAGGTGGGCTCTCATTAATTAAGGCCTTGCGCCGATGCCATGGGTGAGCAAGTGAGTGCTTGGCATGAGGCTCATTGGCAGTCTCGCGCTAACCTTCCGCTGTGCTGCTCTAGCCCACATCCATTCCAAGTGCTGCTCCTGTGTGAAGTGATGTCTGTTGTCATGGTGACAGCATCCACGGTGCACTTCTCACATCCCCAACTTCCCTCTTCCCTGCACTACGCATGCCAGGGAATCGCTGAAAAGAATGCAAAGTGATTGCAACCCGAGAGTCCTCATTGCCCCACACGAGCGCGGCACGAGAGAGTTAGAGGAGTCTTGAGCGAGAGAAAAAAAACATCTCCCAGGCAACTCAAAGGGGATACTTATCTCTGTTGCAAGCAGTGTTTAAGAGGTTCTGACAAGAACGGAACAGGGCTGAGGTAAGCGTGTTGACAGTGATGCCTTCAGTAGTCTTAAAGCTTCAAAACTCAATGATAAACAGCTCAGACGGCAGCACGGCCGCAAACGCCATCTTTTGCTTTTTCTCTCTCTCGTTCCGTTCTGTCTTCCGTGCTTCCCTCTCTTCCTCCCTGTCTCCCTCTGCTCGGGGAGTCACACAGCAACAAGCACAGGCTCTGCTGACTGCTTCCTTCCACGCTAGAGAGCTCCAACGTTTCATCTCGCTGTATGTAGGCCATGGCGAGATGATGAGACACAAATTAATGGGTTCCCTGTATGTGTTTCACTGTCCATAGAACTGGCACATCAAAATGATCGTAAGCAGATTGGTCAAAGGGGATGGAAGAGACTCCATTAGTGAACATGTGACAGCGTGATTACGTGTGTTATTAAATTCGTGGGCACTTCCAAGTTCTTCAAGGCCATCACATGTCTGATGCAGTGCATAGACAAAGCACAGCATAATTGGAACCAGCAGGCAAACACTAAGCCAAAATGAAGACTGTGTGGAGTGCTGGAAGAAGTTTACTGCAGAGCAAATCTACTTTGAGGACTGTACCAGTAGACCAGAGCAGGGGTAGTAGAAATTATACACACGTTATTCTACTCATATTAACGAAGCAACTGCATAAAAAGATGCCAACATGGTCAATAGACAATTCCTACAAAGTAGGAATTAGCTTATGGGTTTTGCTCTGCTAAGAAGAAAGAGTGAAGACTTATGATAATAAGCAAGTGCAGCTTATCCAGTCATCTCATGTCTGTAGATAGATTTCCGTTCAGATGTTTCACAAAGGGTATGTGCATTTCCAAATTTTTACAGTTATGCAAAGAGATGAGAAGATGTAGGCTACCGAGTAAGGGCTGCATCAATACAAGCAAGTTGGAGAGATTTAACTCTGTGTTTGCCTTAAGTAGAATTATCTTTACAGCAATTTAACTCTTTAATCTTTTTTATGGCAGATGGATGTACCTATGAGCTTTGGATTTGGATTTGGTACGAAATGTAGAAAGAAGCCTTTGCAAATTTAAGTGCTGTGATTGGACCATGTGTAAGGCCAATCGTTTCCGGTCACCGGCCACCAATGCCAACTGATAAGAAACTCACCAATGTGGTATACAAGATGGCCACTTTTGCAGAGTGTAGGGTAGTGGGTTAAATATGTGGCAATAACAGTGGTTCCCTGTTGTGTATATGTTGTATGTCAAGCAGTACAATCAGGTGGAACGAAATCATGTCATTTACAGCTTGATACGTAATCCTTTGTTCATAACTTCTTTATTTGCATCTCCATTTAGTTCTATTTTGTGTAATTCACAAAAGTGTGGATGGAAAACCTAATGATAAAGGTGCCTGTTAGTACTATTGAAAACTATTTAAACCAAACCATTAAAGACAATGCTTAATAATTTGCTACAAAATATAATAATACATTTAATGCCTACTGAATTATGAACAGGGAAATAACTTCTGTGATCACTTATTAAAAGGCATTAAGGACAATTCAGTACCAGGCTCTTCCTTTCTCTCTAAACATCCCCCTTGATCCCCCCATTTTCTGTCCTCCATTCTTTCTTTCTAAATGTAAAACCTGGAATATTCACTGAGATTTACAGTTACCATTAAGCAGTCTCATTTGATGAGGAATGTTATCAGAGGACAGTTCAAAACCGAATAGATTTTTTTTAATTGGCTGAATAAGCAATAATGCTTCAAACTTAATTTCCATTAGAAACTGAAATGTATTACTAAATAACAATAAATTATGCCAGCCTTATTGAAATCCCTAAAATTGGGGTTGCTGCAGCCAGCAGAGCACCCCTACTTCCTGAATCCCTGAGCTCATCTTAAACTGCCAAGGAGCTTTAGATACATTTCATTTTGAGTCGGCCATGAGCACACAGAGAAAATCATTTTTTTAAGCAGTATACTAACAATATGGTTTTATTTCAGCTTTGTTGGAGAAAGCGTTTAGCCTATCATGTCACATACGCCATTATATTGTTGCTGTCGAAAAAAAACAAGTATCTACAAAATGACAACTTGTCAGGGAAGGGCTGCTGAAAAAGTCAAATGGGACCAGCATGGAGTTCATGCTGGTTCATGCTAATTTGACCAGCAAAATCGTACCCAAGAGACAACAAACGACCAATTTGTTTTGAAGAAGTTTTTCAGCAGGGAATCCAACTAGACTTTTTTCCAAGCAGTTTTGGGCCATTTCTTTTGGTCCATTCGTCATAAAACGTTCACACAGTGTAAACGACATGTGCTGTGTTTAAATGATGCATAAAAGTAAAAATCGACGATATGATAAGGATTCCAGTCATTTTGTCTGGCAAACTGAAACATATCTAGACACATCTGTTGGCAATGTTCCCTAGCAAAAACACTGGTGGCAATGGTGAACTTACGTTTTTTTTTCCTTCTCCAGTGTTCACTCTACTAGCACTAACAATGGCTAGCACTACTGACATTGACACTTTTTTATGAGTTACAAGGTGAGTTTAATATTTAATAAAGATAAGATTTGTTTGGATATCCTTAGGTACAAATGACCACACCCATTCCTCCCTGTTTCCTCCCTGTTTTCAAGTCCGTTTCTTGCTCTCCTTCTGTGTATGTGTGCTGAGACTATAAGAAAGATTAAGGGATTTTTGAAAATACAGGGACATTTTTCAGAGGTGAACTAGGAGTGGAATTATTTGAAAGGCGTGTCTATGAAAGAAAACCTTCTAATCTTTTTTCCACTATTTAGTCATGTTTGTCTCATGTGCATCATGCATTTTCCCTAAATCTGTGCTATAGAAGAGTGGCTGGAGTCTTATGGAATGTATGGCAGTTGTGGATAGTAATTTGTGGCTCCTCTTCTCGGAACCAATTACATTCCATTTAGTTTGACACTGAATCGAGCAGACCCGTTCAGAAAGTCCATTCAACACTATGGTTCATTCTGTTACACACACAAACACGTAGACATGTAAGTTAAAGTATTCAGCTTTTCAGCAAGGAGATGGCATCTGAAGTATTACAAAGAGGACAATGTGAAGATTCATTTAATTACTTACAAGCCATGTACATAGAAACACACTCTTTACAGCTTTTAGATATGATTCATTATATCATCCACTCTACTCACACATTTGTAGCATTGTTTGCAAATGTATTCTCAAAAAAATTCTGCAATTATTTTGAAACATGTGGTGTAGAATTTCTGGTCAAAGCTATTAGAGGCGCTGATGTCATATGGAAAATGATTTCAGATTTTAGATTTGTAATTTATGGCCTAGTTTGTACCTTTGATTACTATTTTAATCACAAAATTATAAATCTGCAATTGAATCTGTGCTCTTTTCAAAGCAGCCCAAGCCCAAATAGGTCTGCATGATATTGGAAAATCTGACAATTACAATATTTACAAAATTATATTTACAATATATACTATATATATATACAGGAATTTTCACCCCAATCATTTTACAATAAGCAATGTTTTTAAATAACGCTGTTCAAGTCATATAGTGAAAACTCCTGAATATTTTCTAGTATCACAATATATCTTTCAGAGTAAAAACATTGTAAGCATGTACTGGAAATATAATATCGCAAATATTGCAATTTATGGCATAATTTGTTCTTTTGATTACTGTTTTAATCACAATATAGAGTATAAATCTGCAAGTGAATCTGTGCTGTTTTCACAGCAGCCCAAGCCTCCCAACTAGGTCTGCACAATATTGGAAAAAGCTGACAATTACAACATTTACAATATATACTTACAATACTCTGATATGAAAAAAAACCTCAGGATTTTCTTCCAAAGACTTGGGCAGCATTATTTAAAAACTCTCATTATTTAACACTCTTGTGAGTGTGAACCATCTTTTCTGGAATGTTAATCCTCTATAATTGGCTTCAATGCACCAAACACAATATAAGGTGAGTGCCGTGACTATTCTTCCCTGTGAGAAGCATTAAATTAGAGTCAAGGAAGCATGCAGGTTTTTCTTTTGTATTAAGGAGCAAAAAAGTTCTAACATGACTTGTTTTATTTTATTTGTCTTACTGTTGCATGCCCTTTGATGTGAGTATTGCACATGTGCACATCTCAGTGACGATGTTGAAACAATATATTGTGCAGCAGTATTCCCAACCCTGCTCTTCAGTGCTTTCTCTCAGTGTCCTATATTTTGCACAATGTAATACAATGACTTTACTCTTCAGAAGGGTTTGTTCCCTTCTCATTTCTCAATTGCGCATTCAGATTTCACCTTTCCAAGGCCTTTCACATGGAGCGCAACAAGGGCTGCCGGCTTCAATAAGGACACATTTTAGAACATGAGGTCCTTTAAAACTCTAAATCAAACATCATGCAACCGTTGAACTATTGTTAGATGAGGATAAAACATCCACAAATATTCATAGCAATATGGTTCTCATGTAAAGATGCAGTTTGTATTTTTTGAGTCAGCTCCCATTGGTGGGTAGGCATTCGGTTAGGTAGTGATGGATTGGGAATTACTGAAATAGCCCTATTGCTTAATTTCTGTCTGTCATAAGACAAATGTACATGTCCTCTGAGAAGATGCAGTCAGATAAAACAGGTCAAAGCTTTGTTAGCAAAAGCTCCCTATGCTGCAAGAACTGGATCCCTGATCATAAGCGTGATCATTCATGACTATTAACTGTGGAGTAGATTTTATGTTGCATTAGGGGGGTGAAAGCAGCATGGTTAGCTTGAAAAGAAAACATAGCACAGCATAATGCTACTGCACTTCCTTGTAAATATCATAATGTAGTGTTTTGCGTAATTCATTTGCAGATAATCCTTGATATTGAAGTCTGCTGGTGGCTTTCTATTTAGTATAGTGAGGTGTAATTCAGTGAGGGAGGAGAAGCCGAGAGAGTGAGAGAAGCCGAGAGAGTTGATCCAGAGAGTGAGTGGGCATGAGATGTTGATAGGGTGGGCGATATGGCCATTTGATATTGTCATTACAATAAATTACACAACAACAGGCTCTCACAGATATTGTCAGTTAAAGAACACCAACTGCATGTTTCATTAAAAAGAGATTTAGGAGGGACCCAAGCGGAGTAGCTGTCTAAAGCCGGATTACTCTTACCTGTGGAGGTGCTGCAATTTAAGTGATTACAGATGAGATTCGTGATTTCATTCCAGTACAATTCTGCATTTTTTTACACTCTGATTGTAATAATTGTGGAGTGAATGGCCTTCTGTATTGGGCTGAACTTCCTTGAATCTACCTCAGTCATAATAGTCTTGCTCAAATTCACCTCACAGTAGGCTTTTCAGTAACACCAGGAAGCACTGATAAATTTGGTCTACCCTGATGCTAATCAAGATTGCCAATCAGATGCTGACTGAAGATGAACCAAAGCAATGCATTCCTTTGTACTCCATTTCCAATGTGAAACACTGATTTATTGGATGCCTTGGGAGCACTAATTAGCACTAGTATTATTTTAGCATGAAGTGATTTATAGGCGGGGCGGCACAGTGGTGCAGTGGGTAGTGCTGTTGCCTCACAGCACGAAGGTTCGATTCCGAGGCAGGACGTATGGGGTCCTTTGTGTGTGGAGTTTGCATATTCTCCCTGTGTCTGCGTTGGTTTCCTCTGGGTGCTCTGGTTTCCTCCCACGGTCCAAAGATATGCAGTCAGATGAATTAGAGATGCTACATTGCCCCCTAGGTGTGAGTGTGTGTGTGAGTGTATATGTCGGTGTGTCTGCTCTGCAACGGATTGGCATCCTGTCCAGGGTGTTTCCTGACGTCTTACCATTGCTGAGCATGCTGGGCTAGGCTCCAGCACCCCCTGTAGGATAAAGCTTTAGAAAATGTGTGTGTATGTGTTTGTGTGTGTGTGTGTGTGTGTGTCTAACCAGTCATACTAAAGTTGCTGTGAATATTGGTCCAAAAGCTCCTCACATATATGGGAAATTACAGATACCTTATCTGGCAGAATCAGGCAGTAAGATCCTTTGCAAATTACATTCCAGCACTTCTCTTTCACTCTGTTGTAGAGAGATTCCAAGTTCAAATCCCAAAAGTGCCATTCATGAGAGCGTAATTGGCTCAGTGTAATTGGATATAGTAATGGGCTGTAAAACTTTAAATAAGCAGAATCATTAAACTCACAACTTTCAGTAGCTTTTTTAGATGTGCTACTGTTTTGCTGGTGCTTGAAGCATCATCATACATATTGTGTGTCATGGAAATGTCTTCAAGTAAGGTGATATTGGCCATCGTATTGCATGGCGGTGTATTTGACTGTGTGTGGAGTGGATGCAGCAGCCAAGGCCTTCCTGTCAGCATGGAGATCAGAGCGCTAGCGACATTCGCCCTCAGCCAATTCTCTCCTGCAGCCGTGAGATGCAGCAGGAGACACTCAGCGTCTGACTTGCCCTCCACTCTCATTGCCTTTTTTACCACAAAAGAATGCCCGCACTCCTCGTGCATTGCTAAAGGTCCCTGCGGCTCTGAATGGCTCTGAATGTGCCCTGTGCCCAGTGCACGTCCTGCTAGCCTACCAGGAATAGCAGCTTCTCCAGGAAAAGTCTGCTTTCTGGCCCTGGTAGAGTGTCATGATATCATATCTCTTGCATATAGTATTGGTTCTCAGTTCTGTTTATAGTGTAGACCATGGGCATTTTAATGTTTAAATATTTTGAATTCAGAAATTTTGGTCCCCTTTAAACAGTAGGAGCCACACTTAGCTTTAGACCTCCACTTGAGTAAAAGTTTTTACCTTCAGATGTACTTAAGTATGGAAAGTAAAAGTATCATGATTTATTATGGCTCTAATGTCCTATTATCATTTCTGAAACAAGACCCTTAATCAACTCATTGTAGGTGAAGAGACTCTAGTGTCACTCTTAGTCCAATCAGTTAATAGTCTGACACTGATGTCTATTAAAATGATAATAAGCACAAATGAATCGTTTCCATTATGTCCAACAGGTCAAAACAAGCTCAAAACAAAGTACGCACTGTACCTTCATTGGTGGGCTCACTTTGCTCTTCTTTTGTTTAGACGTGGTGCGTTTTTATGCACACGTAAGCTAAAAGAAAGGACGGATATCACATAATGTAGTGGAGTTAAAAAGTAAGATATGTACTGGAATTAAAGTAAAAAGAAATGCTTCAATACAGATACACAAACTACAAAAGCCCAACAAATAGGTTATGAGAGTAAATGAACAGAAACAGGCTGTTTTTGTCTTACAAGAGTCTACCCTTTGAATTAGCAACTACAGCCAATATAGTTTCATGTTTGATTGTTTGAAAGTAAAAAGGCAGCTTATTACTTTATCAGTTCATTATAACTCAAATTTTATACATGTTTTAGAGTCTTGTTTTGTGGAATGATAACAACACATCTTTCATATTTTTTCAATTTTGGATAAATCATTCAAATCAAATCTATATAATTAATTAGACAATGCATATTGAATATATAGCAAGCAAATTACAGCAATATCTCTACACTTCTGAGGGTTAATGAGCTGATATCTGAGCATGGAAAATGGCAAAATATGAAGGACAGCAGAACCCCGAGACCAGAGTTAAACTACAGCAACATTCCAGTTCCACTGTTCATATTACTTCACCCACTTTTAAAACGTCCTCCCTGCTGCATCTCACTGGTTCATTTTCATTCTGTCTAGCTGAGTGCAGGTAATCTTTTTTCAGCATGAGAGTGAAACAAGCAGAAGCTACTCTCTGGATGAATTGGAGTTATTACACATGCTCTAATGAGCAGGACATGCCGTATAAT
This sequence comes from Semaprochilodus insignis, assembly GCA_034552555.1. Taxonomy (NCBI): domain Eukaryota; kingdom Metazoa; phylum Chordata; class Actinopteri; order Characiformes; family Prochilodontidae; genus Semaprochilodus; species Semaprochilodus insignis. Next base: position 25,270,459 of record CM067481.1, on the reverse strand, counting down.
AGCTGGGAAATTAGAAAAGTTTTAGGTTGTAATTAAAATGAGGTGATATATCTGCATCGCCACCTGAAAAATGTTCCAACTTTTCTGCGTTACTGCTTACCCATTAGAGTATAGGCACGTCTAGTTAGTTATTAGTTATTTACCTAGTTTACCTAGTTGCATGTGAAACTTTTATGAGTTTGGATTTGTACTTTTCTGTGTCTTTTCAATTCAAAGCCAAAGTCCACATTATTGCCATTCCTTTTCATTACATCCCTGTGTTGACTGAGGAGTGTAATATGCATTTACATTCACAAGACATTTACAACACATCAGCAACAGACAGCATCACAATCCGGGGAGTTTCTACAAAGATCTGGGGCTCAGCCTGAGATGAGATGTTGCCCTATGAAATGTTTATGAAATGTTGAATGGAGGAATTCAGATCTTACTGTGAGCTGCTTTCCTCTCTAAGCACCATTCTACTGAAACAGTTACTGTACATACACTATGGCTATTTGCACATTTGAATTTGATATGATATTACTTTTTTTTGGTGTTTTTGTACAGTTTATTAATATAACTGGTAGAAATTCATGACACCAACAGAAGCACACATGCAAACTGCTTTTTCAGCAAGAAACATGCACTGTATTTAGAAGTAGCCAACAAATTTCCCTTCAGGTTGGTTCATTCATTCATTCATGTATTCGTCTTCTAAACCGCTTATGCTTCTCCGTTGCGGGGGTGCTGAAGCCTATCCCAGCACACATTAGACGGAAGGCAGGAAACACCCTGAATCAGTCCATCGCTGGGCTGACACACAGACGTACACATTCACTCAAAAATTCACACCTGGGGGCAATTTAGCATCGCCAGTTCACCTGACAGCATGTCTTTAGACTGTGGGAGGAAACCCATTCAGACATGGGGACAACATGCAGACTCCACACAGAAAGGACCCCGGATGCCTCAGTCTGGAATCGAGCCCAGGTCCTCCTCGTTGTGAAGCAAAAGCTACCATTGCATCACCATGCCACCCAGATCTGCTAACTATAAAAGCTATTTCCACTGACACATATAATATCATTTTCTTAGGCATGAAACGTTATCTTCACTATTGTACTTATCTTTGGAAACACTTCAGTATAGTGAGCATTAAAATGCTCTTAAAATGCCTTTAATAAGCCTAAAAGGAGCTATGTGTAAGATATGTAGTTTATAACACTCCAAAATGAATTAGATTATTAACTAAATGTGACATTGACTTAAGTTAGCGTGCTAACCAGCTAGCCCCAGCCCGTCCTATCTGTAATACCACTTTGAGGTGATAGTGAGCCGTTGTAGCATTGAGTCTGCTCTCAGTCCGACACAGGGGATAAAGAAGTAGTACTGCTCCGATGGCTTGTTCTAACCTCTTGAGAATCGTGCCCTGTTTAGATCATTTAAGGACAGGTTGCCAATGAAAGGAGTAGTAAATGCTACGATGACTGAAACTCTTGGCAAGTAACCATTATCATCACTGGAAACAAACAAAAGTGGGATAAAAAAAAGTTGAAACAAGAGTTTAAAATGCCATTGTTTCTCACCGCTGGAAGTAAATGGATGAAGTTTTATTTATGCAATATTCTTCTAGATTGGTAATGAATAAAGAGGGAGGAGGAGGTACTGTGCATTTCATTGTTTCTTATGATAGGGGTGAACAAATAGGTTGCCCCCTATTTGTTTGGAGTATGAATTTGACAGGTCACATCATCTAATATATTGCTGCTTTAACAAGGAAGTAGTTAATTATTAGAGATTGTATAATTATTACATGTTGTAATCATTTGCCCAAGACTTGTCCATTGTTATGACCTCATTAACCTTAATCAATTCAGTGTACTGGTTGCTTAGTACTACTTTATTGAGCAGTAACAAGGGCGAATTAAGCATGTCTGACCAATCCAGTAATTGGCAAAGATCATAAGAATATTATTAAGCAGAAACTTGCATGAAGTTTCTAACCAAAACTTAACAATACAGTGAGAGTATTTCTACAATAATCAGATGGTTTGAATAAAACAAGCAGGATGATTATATTTAATAAAAACAAAATTAAAAACTACAATGACATTTCACAGAAAACATTAGACCGTAGAAGGCCTAGAAGGCCCTAAGGGCTCACCACTGGGACAAACAGACAATAAATGCAATGCATACAGTCAGTAAACTGCACTGTAAAAAATGTTTTGTTGGTCTAACCTAAAAAAAATTAGTTTGTTACAAGCGAATGATTTAGGTTTTCAATCAAAGCAATTTTTGAGTTGAGTAAAACTAATTCAATTGCTTGTAACAAACTGTAGTATTTTTGTTGCACTGTTTACAGTATATGCAAAACTCTGTAATGCTGAAATATATGTGTGAACTGAAACTGCCTTTTTACTCAGTTCCTCTTTTTCACAGTTAATTATTTATTGCTTTTTTTAAAGCATCATTCAGTTCAGTTATTGCTTGGTTTGTTTAAACAAACTATCTACTACATTAGAAGCTAGATGTACTGGAGTTCCACTCCAGTGTGATACAGTAGGGACCCCTCGAGTAGCCCTTTTCCTAAAACCTTTTTAACTATTCCTAGAGTTCTTTTAGCTAGTCTACGGTTGCTTCTTTAGTTGAGTCATTACTTTAATTAAGTAACCATATTTTTACTTGCTTATGGGTTTAGGCTACTGCCCACACCTCTGTTTGAGACTTCTTGGACGTATTAAGTATGTTCTTGCACCTGACTTCTACTCTGCATCTGCACCAACAGCCTTTTTTTCCCTGCCATTCTTTTTTCCCTCTCGTTTTAGTGGCGCCGTTGTTGAAATAATTGGATGTGGTGGTGCCCACCCGAAATCCCCAGTAGCCTGAGGCAAACTCTGATTTTCATCCCTGTCTGTCTCTGTGGAGCACACAGACTAACAGAGAAGCACCGTCTTTTAACTCACAAATATCAAATGCTTTGACTGGTGAAAAGGTTTGCATCTAAAAGGTGCCTTAGCATTACTACTGAAAGAACACAGCAAATTTTAAGATGGCATAAATGGGGGAGGTAGTAAAAAAAACAGTAATAAAAACGCCTCTGGAAATGAAAGGCAGACTCAGTGGGCCTCCATCCAGAATAATCATGCTGCAAGTTTGCTGCCAGCTCTGTCTAAAATGGAGGCAGACTTCATACTTTAGAGTCGCGGGGGGCCTTAAAGCGTCTGCAGCGGCGGAGGTCTGTGTTCGTGTGTGCATTTATCTTTAAAATGTGCAGTACAACTTTTAGCTGGTCATTAATAACAACAAAAGGAGAATTTGATTCAGACTTTGTGGGAAGCGAAGCTTAAACAGTGGCTTTTAAGTTGCATCGTGCTCTGCCATAGTGGGCTTTAATTCTTAATTCTCGGCAGCAGCTTATGTGCGGGACCTGTACACTTCACTGCGCTTCCTCTGTCTTTAATATGAATGACATTAATTATGAACAGCAAACATGGATCAGAAAAAGGTTGCTTTCTCCAAGGATGTCTCATTGGATGTGGATGAGAGTGCACTTTCTCTGCTGCCCAACCCCCACTACCGTGTTAGCTGTGCCGGTGTGCGAGTGTGTGTGTGTGTGTGTGTGTGTGTGTGTGTGTGTGTGTTGTTCAGAGGGGAATTGCTTTGATCAGAACTTGGTGTGATTACAATTTGCTTTTTATAGCTGTGTGCTCCAGTAGAGCTCCAGAAAGGCTCCTCTCCTCCACCCCTTCTTCACTCGTTCCTCAGGAGAGTCTCTCTCACCCTCCTGGGCTCCCTCACCCTCACTCTCCCAGCAGGCTGCAGGAGAGAGAGAGAGAAAGAGAAAGAGAGAGCCATGGGCGCACTGCCACAGCTGGTGGATGGCCATCTGACTAACACTCTTCGAGCAAGACATGGATGCTCTTCCTTACCTCCCCACCCCTTTCCTCTGTCCTGCTTTTACCCTCTTCTTGTTCACCTCTCTCTTCATCTTATTGCTTACTTTTGATTACCTACTAGGGATGTCCCAGGGCATGGAAGTCCAAGTCAATTAATATTGAATCTCCACATAATATTAGCATTTTTGTTGGTAGTATAGTGCTGCAGTGCTCACTCCGAGTAAATTAAAGCTAGTAAAACCAGTCCAGGTTGAGTCAGCAAATAACAAAAATGAGAGTGTCTGAACGTGTTTATGTATGCATGCATGAACTGAAACTCTTTAAAGCAGCAGCCGCTGTAGAAACCAGGCCAGACAATATATGGGTATGATGGTACAGTCCTCATAGACGCACATCATTTTAAAACAAGACAGGTTTGTCTAGTCTCTTGGTTTAGTTATGGCTCTAATGGGCTAATGTGAAATGAAAAGCAATGGACTAACAATGATTACTGATTAAATATTGAATTTAAAATGTTGGTTAGCAGAGCATACTGGCCAATATTGATGCACAGCATAGTATAAATAGCATTTTGAAAATGTATAAAAGGAAACCTGGGTGGGGGGCCAGTATAAACTGGCCGGATGCAGCTGAAAAAGTAATAATAGTATTATCTCTAATTGTTCAGGTGCTTTGCTTAGTTTTGGCAGTTCATGAGTAAATATCGACTGACCAATAAATATAGTTTGTTTGTACTTCATTCTGTTCTGTATGGGTCTGTTTATTCTTGGACTGACAGATAAAGCAAAGCGTTTTAAAGGAGAAAGGATTACAGTGGAAGCACTGAGGTGTCAGATGTGAGTGAGTGACAATTGCAATTGGGTCTACATGGCTCATGAGTCAGCTAGGAAGGCTCCTTTGGAGAATTGATTTGTATTGATTAATACCTATTAATTAGATATTATTGGCATTGCCACCTCCATTATCGGCTCTAAGGTACATTTATATGCTATTAACACCATTGTGCTAATTTTGCTTCGCTGCATATATTGGTGCTGCAGTGGAAAAGGTATAGCATTCTGTTATTGCTTTACAAACAGTCTTTTACAATCATAAACTAAAATTGAAACTAAAAGTCTTAAAATTTGAAAAATCTAAATTCACGCTCATTTCCAGAGCCAGTAAACAACTTTTTCAACTAAACACTTTTAAATGATAACATTGACAAGCTTCCAACTTGGCTTCCTGTATAGAAAGAAAACTGTTTGTCCCAATACACACAAGGGAAAAGCAATGCTATGGTTCATTTTGGATAATGGAGATGTGATATACAGATATGCATCTGCAACTACTCTCAAATCTCTAGACTCTGTATACCATTCGGCTTTAAGATTCATTACTGGTGACCCCCACAACACCATGAAAAGGTTGGCTGGTTATCTTTGGATGTGCATCTGGAGACACATTGGCTGGCTTATCTATAAAGTGCTTACCATAGGCCATTGTACTTCTCAAAAATGCTGAATGTGAATAATGCAGTGTATCAGATTCATTCCAGCGATTGTATCATCTTTCAGGTGCAGGGAGCTTATAATGACATGAGAATATTTGCTTTTAGCTGCATTGCAGCAGCGAGGTAGAATTCATAGGGAAACTCGTTGGTGTCACATGAACATTTCAAACTTTTGGTCTGTAACCTCCTCTACTCAACCAGTAGCTGTTTTGCTTTAGTTGACTTTAATATTATTTTGTTTTGTTTTTATTTATAGGTTTACTTTTATTAATCTTTCTATGTATTTACTTAAAGTTTTGATCATTACTGATCAGGCAATGCTAGTGTTTGGAGTCTTGCCCAAGGACCCTTATTGGTATAGTGTAGGGTGCAATCCCCAGGTAGGGGATTGAACCCCAGTCTACGACTTGGCAGGCAGAGGTATTACTCACTAAACTATACCAACCACTACTATCTATTTGATCAACTTTTACTTTTTAGTTACTCTTCAGTTTTACATTCTCTATACTTTCATTTATTTATTGTATTGTTTTTTTATTTACTTTTTACCTTTGTAAATATTTGAAAATTATTATTTATTATTTTGTTTTATGGTTATTATTATTTTTCTTAAGCAATCACTCATTTCTGTACTGGCTCAGCTACATTGTAACTGAGGGTCTCCCTTAATGTTCTTTGCGGTAAACTAAAGGTTGTGTAGTGGTGTAAAAGAATTCCATAGTCGTAGCATCTGCTGAAGACTTGTAATGATATATGGAGAGCTTCGTGAGGTCTCTTTATTCATTTCATGTTTTGGAACTTTAACAATAAGAAATCTGGAAGTGCCTGGCTTCCAGAAATTCCAGAAAAGGTTCAGAATTTGATTGGACTTAATATCAGGCTATAAAATAACACTGTTAGTTTTGAATCAGTCTGAATCAGGCCATCACGTTTACCTATTGTAAAGGAAATACGTCGTGACGCTCCTTGTTTTGTGGTGCGACTTTGTGTGAGGTCTCTTAGGGGTCAGGGCTGAGTGGGAGTAGAGGTGCAGTGTTAGCTTTCTGAATTAACCTGGGATGGCAGCTTGGGTGGATTCTGTCACACCTCCCACACAAACACGCATACATATGTGAGTGTGAGGAGCGCCGTGGGGCTCCTGGCGACACTCCTCTCTTCTGCTGCTCAGCTTCTTTGATTTAAATAGTACTGCGATTAGCACATGGAGATTGCTCATCTCCTTCGAAACCACAGCATTCAGCGTGCCTCCTGCAGCAAGCCTAACGTTCATTCAGAGAGGCAGTGCAGCCAGGCCGCAGAAGACTATGACAACATAGTGGACAGAAGTCAGACAAACGTGATGGTGAGCTATTAGTCCTCTGTGCTATGATTTACTTCAGTCCAAGCTGCTCGTTATTTCTTGTGACAAAGTCCCTCAGGTGGAACACATGGTGAAGGTGATAACTCTATGGTGTTAGCAGATCTATGACTGCTCCTCAGTGGAGGGCACAGAAAGTCATAAAATTACTTTGTTGTAAACCTTGTAAAAGGGTTGGAAAAAAGGGGTTTAACCTTCATTGCTCTCCAAGGACTCATTATTTCTACAGAATGTCAGAGATTTCCATATACCATGCTGTCCTTATTTTATGATCTGCTGAAAAACAGCAATTTTTCGACATCAGTCTCAGGACAAGGTGATAGTGCCAAAGGTTTGCACTTTGCCAGTGTCATCAATCAAGTTCCATGAGCTTGTAAACACCTCCAAAGTTCACTTTTGGTTGGTTGCAATTTCTGCTTCTAGTCTCTAGTTGCAATTTTCTAATGTAGTCTCACTGGTCTGTAGAACCTTACTCCACCTCCTGTTTCAAAGCAAATTCATTTTTTGTGGACCTGAAGTAAGAGTGATTATTTTAGTTTTTATTTTTTGTTTCTTTATTCTCTCAAATATGAAAGCTTTAAAGATGCAGTATACAGTTCTGGGACAATTGCTGATATTTGAACTCAAAAAACTATTTTTGAATATTTTTGTGGCCAAAAAACTCTTTGTCCATTGTACAGACAAAAACTAAGATATAATGTTAGAGTGAACAGTGACACAGCAAATAATGGAACACTAGGTTAGGTAGGTTGTGGGTTAGCCAATAATCACTACAACTGCTGTTGTTATGCTAAACCTTTCATCTCTCAGTGAAGCTCAAGTCAGCTTCTTGTTTGGGTTTTTCAGTTCCAGCTTAAATGGTGCAGCAGTTACATTCTAGAGCTTTAGCTTTTTGTTTGAATTCTTCCATTTTACCTTAAATGGTGCAGCATTGCTTGTGCCTTAGTCTACCTGTCAACCTTCTTGTTTGAACTTTCCAGTTCCACCTTAAATACTGCAGTAGTTACATTAAAGCACCAGAATGTGAATAGGAAGCCAACTTCTGCCTTGTCAACTCCCGGAGGTCTCTTAACTGTAGAAACACACTTGCCTGGTTTAAGAACATCTTTTTCAGTCTTTGTTCTTCAGATCTTCATCTGTTTTTCAATCATCTCTCCTTCTTAACAATACATGGAATTTAGCACACATCTCCTCTTCTTCCCCATGTCCTGTGCAGCAGTACTAATACAACCTGTTGGCTGGAATAGTGCAAGCGCTAGTCAGAGCTGTTTACCAACACTGGACTTTTTTTACTGTGTGCACACAGAACAGAACATACAGATAGCAGACAGTGAGGAGATATTTGCTGAATTTGATAAAAGGTGGATTGGATTGGAACTGTATTTTGTGCCTTTAAGTGCTGTTTATCTGAAAATGACAGTTGTTATGGCCTTCTGACCCTTCATAGGAGTTCTGTTTTCTCCATATCTTTAAGTTCCAGTTCTGAAAACCCATGCTTGTTCTCTTATTTTCCTTTGACTTTGCCCTTCCCCTTGAGAATGGATTCAAACTACTCTACCCACATCTATTTATGTTGTATTTTCAGAACAAGAGCATTGCTTCCATTCAGCCATAGTTATATGTGCTGTATGTATTTGAATACATAATTTGCTTTCAGAACAAATACAACAAACTTCATTTGGTCATTTGGGATTTGGGGTTAATAAGTAAATCTTTTTAGAGAGACTTATCTGTACAGCCTCAGGGCAACAATATTCAGCTGTTGTCAGACATAACCAACTGTATGTGCCTTTCTTATGGGAAATGAACATTTATGGGTCAGCCTACACACTCATTCCAGAAACCGCTGCTGTCTCATAACACTAGAAGTAAATGGACTGAAGTTGAATGTTTGAACCAACCAACCAACGATCTGAGCCTTAGTCTGAGGCTCCATGATTTGCTTGAAGTTTCAGGTGGCAGTATGGAATTGGCTACACCATTACTATAAGGCAATCTGAGCATGAACCTTGGTATGGACCTTTTTTTTATCTTATTGTAGGTTTTATTATAAGGTTTGTCACATCACAAGCTCGAAATATCAACCAACGTCCATTATGTTGTTCTGACGATAAATAAATTGGGTTGGGCAGAAAACACTGACACTCACACTGAACAAATTAATCTTAGACCATCACTTGTAATACAAGTGAGTGTGATTCAGTTTGCAGGATTTTATTCAATTAGTTGAATTTGATACTGTAGCGCTGCCATAGAGTAGGACACAGGGGAGGCCAGGATTCTATTGTGCTTCTCTTTCATTCAACAGCAGCAGGAAGGCACTTACAAAACACTGGAGGAGGTCACCATACACTTCACTGTCACAGTGACCAACCCCAACACAAAACGCCCACACAGTAACCCCACTCCCAGACACAGGATAACACAAATAAAGCATGCACACATCTTGAGCCTCCCAATCAGCTTCGAGAAGCCAGCATCAGCCAGTAGCGGGTCACTTCAATACATTTAGGAACTTTGTGTCCAATTTAATTACATAGCACGTCACATATTTAATTACACTTGTGTTTAATTTCATATCACAAGCTTCTCTTTTGCCTTTGTTCTGATAACATGAAATGACAACACATGGCAAAATGCAAAGGAGGTATAACCAGTGATAACTTTTCATCAAATTTAAATCATAAAAAATCCCACTTTCACCTTACAAATGCAAATGTAAGCTAGACATGGTGAGCTAGGAGTGAGAAATAATTCATATTTAATTGCACCATGTTTTTGTTATCACCAGTGATGACTGCAGCTTCTAAGGTTAAGTACTTTCTGCATGAAAAATACAGTGTGAGGCAAAAGTCCAGCAATAATGCATAAGTAGTTCCTGTTCAGTGGAGAGATGTGTAGACCTACAAAGCCTTATTTAAAATGTGAAGTTTTAGAGAAAGAGTATGCCTGCCATTCCTCCCTCCGAGCTATTAGATATTTCCTGTTTGACACTACAGGGCTGTGGGAAGAGTTTTCAGACTCCCCCACCTCTCGCTTGCTTCTCCCTGTTCTCTACGACTCTTACACTTCACATTTTTCAATACTTTCTCCTCTATACGGTTTTGCTTTTACTCCTCAAACCATATTCTGTTAAATGAAGATGTTGCCTGCGCTTAAATCTTTGGTAGACATCAGAACAGTTCCGTGCCATAGGTATAGGTTATAGTACATAATGAAGATGCAATAAATAAACACGAATATTGTGGATACATGACTTCTTGAGGTTAAGTGGCAGATTACTGGGTAAAAACATTATTTTGGAGAGTAAATGAAGACTATTTTTGACATGACTGCATCAGAAAACACAAATCTCCTCAAATTCTTCTTAAGTAACTGAGGACCACCCATCCGCTTGCAATGGTATGTCTACTACGTAATTCCCTTTGCACTGACCGATTTAATGGGATAGCAAGTACCTCTGTGTATTGTAAAATGAGCTCTATGAATGTCGCAGTAAACTGTCAGGATGAGATGTATTTATTCCCAGGTTGCTTAGAGCATCTTGGGGTGCAGTTATGACTACATTTTCTCATATAACTATATAGGAAGAATATACAAGCCTAGATAACTGCTGTAGCCAGCTATCCAATCACAACAGGACTATCATAGAAAAGGGTACTATACATTGTTGTACAAAAATGTAATTGTACTCCCAAACATTGGCCTGTAAGGTGCATCAAATGAGTTTGCTACATTGGTTTCAGTGGGTCAAAGGTGCACACTTCTTTCTTTTCATAATCTACAGTTTTAAAATAGAAAAATATGATAAAAAGACTGAAGTGTAGACAGGGTGTGCATATAAAATACTTAAAATAGAATTTCACCACAATATGGTATAATTATGATTCCCAAATAATAGTACTGAAGACAAAAAACATTGGGGGTACCATCCCAGGGTCAGATTGTACCACCCCAGTGGTAGTTCAGGGCTTTTTTATAGTGTGTGAACCTAAATGCAATAATAAATAGTCAAAATACTCAGATGCCAATTAGCATTTTATTTGTACTATGTAGTACAAATTGTCTCTTTTTCATTGCCACTATTTTCAGTAAAATCAGTTGACAAATGTCTATTTTGGGTTTGCCAAAATTTGACCAATATAATGAGTGTTCCAGTGTGCCGATGTTGATGAAGTAGTTAGCATAATTTTTGATTAACTGTTAGACTGATAATTAACCATAGACCAAAAGCTGTACAGTTGCTGCATCTGTATTTTTACAAAACCAAGTGCCCTTTCTGAGCGACCATGTATTTAGTATTGGCAGTCACAGCAGCAGAGGGAGCCCCAGCAGGGAGAAGATGAAATTATCTTCCTAGGAAAGCATACTGGTGTCTTCATTGGACTGAGGCCATTATTAATATGCAGTGACACAGGCATACATTCACAATGATCCTGGATGTCTCGTCATGGATCATAAAATTCCCCAAGGTGCCTTTTTGCTCATTGCATATTGAGAACAATTCCAACACCTCTGTTATAAATCATAGTCTTTCCATTATTATTAAAAATGTCTTTATTATATTGGCCGAGACAAAATTGCTCTGGTATCGTGCAACTTCACAGTGCGGTTGGTGATATTGTGCTCTCTTGAGGTTAAAAGAGCAAATGGACTGATTTTCTGGTCCACGTGGCCTGTAAATAGGTCCATGTCAGGTTTGATTCTTCTGAGACACGGTGAAAAGAGCAGAGACGATTGACTCTCAGACCAGCCTAAAGGTACATTTTCCACATTTATTACCAAAATGTGTCTGCCAACTAATGAACCTACTTAGAATTTCATTTCCGTTTCCCGTGTGAATGACCACAAAATGAACCAGAGTGAAAAAAGTTTTTTCCAGCTCTGTTGTGGTCAAACGTCTATCTCTATAATACTCGTATACTTTTCCTTTTCTATCTGTGTAAACTATTATTAAATAGTTATTGGGGTTTTGATAAGCACGTGTCTTTCATTATTAAAT